>CM022299.1:312303476-312944991 GCA_011799875.1 Thinopyrum elongatum | reverse complement strand
AAGCACCAGCTCTCTTGCCTCTGCCCCTCATGCCCAGCCACGGTGAGCATCGGTCCCCTCTGGTTCTTATTTTTTTTGATGTCAGGAGATTTAGGAGTTGATGGTAGCTGTGGAGGATGGATAGATTGATGAAGGAGGATGAGATGATGGATGATTATACAGGGGCGGGTTGCAGACAATGGTGATGGATGTATTGATATGTGAATTTGAACAATTTGTAGTTGTTATAGGATTGCTTAGATGGATTTATGTGTGTCGATGTATGGATGGAAAGGATGGAGAATGACTAATATAGATGTATGGTGGATTTATGTAGGATGTTCATTAAAAAAAATCAGGGTTCTTTTTATTACGTTAGGTTTAGAGGTTGCTTATTATATTGTTCTGACGGTGCTTATGTTGGATGTGATTGTTCATGTGCAGGGTTTTTTTTTTCTCTTCACTCCAGGAAGCACTGTCGGTCCCGTTGCCATTGTCTCGTTAATTCGACTACACGCCTTACGGTTAAGGGTGAGAGCAATGTCATTCTCCAAATGACCTTCCACCTATTTATTGTGCCCCGTCGTAAGCGGGGTAGTCTGGTGAGATGGGGATGAGTTACAGTGCGGTGAGCGGTCAATGGTCGTCGAGGAGAGAAATAAGGAAAGGAATCTCCGAGGGGGTAGAGGCGTTTCAAGGTCGCGAGGGGTCGAGTGGTCCGAAGGGACTGACTTTCATTCGCGGAATGGGTGCTCCTTTGAACGAGATGAGAGTGAGAGATGAGATGCTCTGAAAGAAGGGATACCGGACTGTTCGTAGGAGGTCGGTCGTTTCTCGTCCTCCCCTATGTGACCTTCGTAAAAGCAGGTGGAGACGAAAAAGACCGACCGTCACGGATCGGTTCGAATAATAAACATGAAAAAGAGTGGAGAGATGTTATAAGAGGAAAGACCAACGGCGTGCGTAGGTGGTCGTTGATTCTCATCTCTTGCTGTGAGACCTGGGTAATGCAGCAAGGGATGGGAGTAACGAAGCACGCACCGACTGGTCAAAATAAACAGGCAAGGAGTGCCCCCATACATATATTACAACACTTGAGAGCGTGAGAGTTGTTGAAGGGAGCATCGACGGAATGAAAGTCAACACGAACCCCGCCACCCCGACCGACACCCCATCATAACATTTGGGAATATGAGTTAGGTCATATATTTTTGATTTAAATGTTGAGTTCTTTGTCGTTGCTGCGAGGGGTCTGGTGTTCGAGACCTCCCCGGTGCGTTCGACGGAGCTCAGCCCTGCGTTCGTGGGTGAGCACAAATGACATATCCTCCTCTACCCCCTTCATTCTCTGTTTCGGGTCTTCGTGTGGCCAATGAAACTTTGCTAGTGTTAGGTGTCAATCATCAGTATGCGTGACCACTATGCGTCTCCCGTTCGATAAGGGTTACATCTATAAAGGGTGACCTTTTAGCTCCAAATGATTAAATGCTCCAAAATGATCTTAATATGCACAAAATGACAATTTAGCCCAAAAGACTTTAATATCGCTTAAATGACCTATCTAGCTCCCAAAAAGTGACTTAATATGCTCCAAAATGACATATTAGCTCCCAAAATGACTATATAGGATTATTATTAAGTCATTTTGGAGGCATATTTAGCCTCAAAAAATGGGACCTATTTAGCTGCCAAATGACTTATTTAGCTCAAAAAATTGAATTTCTCCAAAAGACCTCACTAGACTTATTAGTTCATTCTATGACAACTTAGCCTATTTCGGTCAAAATGGCCTATTTAACCTAGGTTAGATCTAAAAGACACCAAATTAAGCAATAAGAAGAGAAAAGGGAAAGAGTAAGGAAAAAGTATGCTTCTTTTACTCTTTTAGTCTTTTCTTTCTGGTCTTCTAACTTCTCTTTCCCATTTGCAGATTTGCTTCAGATCACGGAAAGCTTTGCGTTGGAGTCTACTCTTCTCGTGTCTTCCTTTTTGTTTTGATTTGTTAGTAGGATGAACAATTTAAAACTTGCTACGTAATATGTATGGAGGATGGGGCTATATTGTATATGAGTGCTTAATTGTGGAATGTTGGATTTTTCATTTGGGTGTATATATGTGTTGGATGATGAATATGTGTTGGATATGTTGGATGATCCAATGGCAGGGATATAGGATGTGGAATATGTTATTGTGAAGTATTTTGAAATGAATATATCATATATATATATAATGCTGGAAATTGATTGAATTAAGAACAAAATAGGGGCATTATATAGCCAATTTTGCCGTCATGCTAGCATAGACGGCAAAGGGCTTTGCACGTTGCTGCAGCAGACGGCAAATTGCCCACGTGGCAGCCGCGTTACCTTGTTGGCTATTTGGCCTCTTTGCGTTCTGCCGCAGACGGCAAAGGAGCAGGGTCCTTTCCATTGCCGGCAGACGGCAAAGGAGCAGGCTCTGTGCCGTCTTGCCAGCAGACGGCAAAGGAAGGAAAGCTCTTTGCGTCTGCTGGCTAACGGCAAAGAGCGCATGCTTAGCCACCAACGGGGGCTGGGGTGTCAATTTTTTGTGTAGTCGCACAAGGCGTTTGCCGGTCTGCTAGCAGACAGGCCAAAGAAACTTTCAGTCTGCCGTCCGCCAAGCGGGCCAAAGCGGGCCTCATTTACAGGCAGCGGACTTTGCCGGAGTGTTTGCCGGTCTGCTGGCGGACGGCAAAGCCTTGCCGGTACCGCCAAACACAGCTTGCCTTGCGTCTGCTTGGCAGACGGCAAACAGTGCTGAGCCAGTAGGATGGCATCACAACAAGGTAGCTCTAAACCTCATGTTTCAGGTTATCTTATTAAACAGAACCGAACAACCACATCAGAACCCCTGGGCATAACCCTCGAGGAGCCCAGTTATTACAAACATGCGGTCTCATGACCCAACATTCAGAGCTATACAAAGTCAAAGCACATGCGGAAGCTTAAAAAGTTTGAGTACGAAACAACTACACATGAAAAAGGACTAGAGCAGCCTACTATCTACAATTCCTGCGAGGGCACAAGATCGTAGCTGAGGTGGTAAAAAGCTAAACGTCGAAGTCCACGCGGAAACTACTAGCGAGACTGAGTCTCTCTGCAAAACAAAATTAAGCAAACGTGAGTACAAATGTACCCAGCAAGACTTACATTAGAACTAGCAACATATGCATCGGTACAACAAAGGGGGTGGTGGAGTTTAACTGCAGCAGGCCAGCTTTGACTCAGTGGCTAACACACTACGACAGCAAGTAACTCTTTGAGGTGGTGCACACGAGTCCAACACATATACCATATCATACACCACTATGGATCCGCTCCGTCTCCCTAAGAGAACGCCATCCATGGCATCACGCTTATCTGCGAGTTTTAGAGTATCCACTTTCACTGTCTATGAACTGTATAGGCAACCAAGTAGTCCTATACCGCGGACGCGGCTATTCGAATATATCATATTAACCTGCAGGGGTGTACTTCTTCACACACGCTCTCGCTACTTACCACCATGTACACGTCGTGTATCTCGGCAACATTCAAGCGGAAGCCTGGTGAGGGAGTCGGCCACGACCTGACTAACCACACAAGTCTCTAGTCCAGGTTATCGCCTATTCGGGTGTTCATCGCGAGGAGATCCGGCCGGAGTTTCGCTCACAGCCCAAAACGATGGGTGCAGGGTTCCCGAGACACCAAACGGGCGCCCGGTACACCGTGCCACGTGTATCTACCGCAACATAGCCCACCCCTAGGGTCACAGCTACGCACGGCCCAACACATATCCTACAACACCCAGAAAACAAGTTGCAACTCCTGGACAGGAGAACAGGGCGGCTAATAAGTCGAGGAGAGTCAATAAGGATCCAATGTGTGGGTAGTAGCTGAATCTTAAATACGCATACAGATCTCAGTTCTTAAGGACGGCTCAATGGAAACAACACCCACCATGTACTCCTACATGGCCTCTCATCGATACCACCTTCCAAATCTGTTCACACACTTAGCTCCTCAGAGTAGGATATGTTCACAACTTTCCAATTCATCCCCGATGAATCAGGACCTGACCACAACTCAAGCAATAGGCAGGCATGACAAACAAGGCATGAGATGACTAGGCACATCAGGGCTCAAACAACTCCTACTCATGCTAGTGGGTTCATCTATTTACTGTGGCAATGACAGGTCATGCAGAGGAAAGGGGTTCAACTACCCAGTATGTACAGGTGATCGTTGTTGTCCTAATGCAGTAAAAAGAGACAGAAGAACGAATAGGGGGTTGTATAGGAATGAACAAAGGGGGTTTTGCGGCCTGGCACTTCTGAAGATAATATAGTTCTTCATCGGTGTCATCGACACGTCGTTGGAACCACGTCTACTGAGAGGGAGCAAACCACCGGCAAAACACAAGAGGAACCACAATCAATGCAATGCACATTCATATGAATGATATGTCATATTAAAGGTACTGAATTGACCTAGCTGGCAACAGTTAGTCATATTCATTGAAGTGGAATTCAAAACCTATAGCAAATTCCAACTCCAAAACTAATTACTATTTATTCCATAATCATGAATTGTCCTATTCAATGAGGTTAACTTGTTCAAACATGCATGAAAATCCATATTCAGATTCTTTGGATTTTCTGATCATTTTTCATATATAAAATTTCATTCTAGCTATAGTTTATTTCTATGAATTTTAGAAGTTTTGGACATTTCTGGACGGAATTTTCTGATTATTTTTAAATCTAGAAAATGATTTTCAACTGCGTCAGCATGACGTCGGTGTGTGAAGTCAGCAGGTAAACGGGAGACGGTCAGGTCAAACCTGACCAGTGGGGGGTGGTGGTCACACACGTCAGGGGACACCACTAAAAATAACTAACTTAGTTAACACTAACTCTAGATTAAACTAATTAGACTATAAAAAGTGATGCCATCACTACTGGAATCAGCTGCTTTGCCGTCTGCCAAAGCAGACGGCAAAGGCACTGTTGGCGGACGGCAAAGGCTTTGCCGTCCGCCAGCAGACGGCAAACACTCCGGCAAAGCCGATGCCGGTAAAGGCCGCTTTGCCGTCTGCTGGCGGACGGCAAAGAAGGAAAGTTCTTTGCCGTCTGCTAGCAGACGGCAAAGCTTGTGGACAGCACAAAAAAGGTGACAGCCCCGTTAGGGGGCTAACGGCGCTCTTTGCCGTTAGCCAGCAGACGGCAAAGAGCTTTCCTTCTTTGCCGTCTGCTGGCAGACGGCAAAGAGCCTGCTCCTTTGCCGTCTGCCGGCAGATGGCAAAGACCCTGCTCCTTTGCCGTCTGCTGGCAGACGGCAAAGAGGCCAAATAGGCCAGACCAGGTGAACAGCGTGCTGCCACGTGGCCAATTTGCCGTCTGCTAGCAGACGGCAAAGCCCTTTGCCGTCTGCTAGCAGACGGCAAATTGGCTATATAGCCCCTATTTTTTCTTAAATTCAATCAATTTCACAGATATATATATATATATATATATTCATTTCAAAATATTTCAACAAGTACATATAGCCAACATATCCCTGCCATATGGATCATCCAACATATCCAACACATATATCATCATCCAACACATATATACACCAAATGAAAAGTCCAACATATCCAACAATTAAGCAAAAGGTCCATATACAATATAGCCACCATCCATCCATACATATATACGTAGCAAGTTTTAAATTGTTCATCCTACAAAATCAAAACAAAAAGGAAGGACAACGAGAAGAGTAGACTCCAACGCAAGCTTCCGTGATCTGAAGCAAATCTGCAAAATGGGAAAGAAGAAAGTTAGAAGAACAAGAAGAAGAAGACTAGAAGAAGAAAAAGAAGCATAATTTTTCTTCTCTTTCCTTTTCTTCTTCTTATTGCTTATTTGTGTCATTTTAGATCTAACCTAGTTAAATAGGCCATTTTTGACCTAAATAGGCTAAGTATGTCATAAATGAACTAAATAAGCTAAGTAGAGGTCATTTTGGAGAATATTAAGTCATTTTTGAGCTAAATAAGTCATTTTGGAGCTAAATAGGTCATTTTGGAGCTAAATATGCTCCAAAATGACTTAATATGCCATATTAAGTCATTTTGGAGCTAAATAGGTCATTTTGGAGCATATTAAGTCATTTTGGAGCTAGATAGGTCATTTTAGAGCATATTAAGTCATTTTGGAGCTAAATAGGTCATTTTGGAGCATATTAAGTCATTTTGGAGCATATTAAGTCATTTTGGAGCTAAATAGGTCACCCTTTATAGATGTAACCCTTTCGAACGGGAGACGCATAGTGGTCACGCATACTGATGATTGACACCTACAGCTAGCAAGTTTCATTGGCACGAAGACCGAAACAGAGCAAATGAAGGGGGGAGGAGGAGATGTCATTTGTGCTCACCCACGAACGCAGAGGCGGAGCTCGTCGAACGCACGGGGAGGTCGTCGAACACCAGACCCTCGCAGCAACGAAAGAACTGCACATTTAAATCAGAAAATATATGACCTAACTCATAATTCACAAATGTATGATGGGGTGTCGGGTCGGGGTGTCGGGGTGTCGGGTTGACTTTCATTCCGTCGATGCTCCCTTCAACAACTCTCACCTCTCAAGTGGTGGTATATATGTATGGTGGGGCACTCCTTGCCTGTTTATTTTGACCGTCGGTGACGGTCGTTACTCCCATCCCTTGCTGCATTACCAAGGTCTCACAGCAAGAGATGAGGAGCAACGACCACCTACGACAACAGCCGGTGTCTTTCCTCTTATAACATCTCTCATCTCTCAATGTTATTTCGACCGTCGGTGACGGTCGGTCTTTTCGTCCTCCCCCTGCTTTACGAAGGTCACAGAGGGGGAGGACGAGAAAGACCGACCACCTACGAACAGCCGGTATCCTTCCTTCAAGAGCATCTCATCTCTCACTCTCATCTCTTTCAAAAGGAAGCACCATCAGAATGAAAGTCATCCCTCGACCACTCGACCCCTCGACGACCCTTGACCCTCGACCCCTCGGAGATTCTTTTCCTTATTTTCTCTCCTCGACGACCCATGAACGACTGCACCGCACTGAACTCCAGCCATCGACACAACGACCGGAACAGAGCAAATAGGGGAAGGTCAGGGAGGAGATGACAGTCGAGCTCACCCTTAGACCGTAGAGGCGGTAGTCGAATGACGATGACAATGGCAACGGGACCGACAGTGCTCCTGGAGGTGAAGAGAAGATCCCTGCACATGAAAAACAATCCAACATAAGCACCGCAGAACAATATAATCAACAACATCTAACCTAACGGAATAAAAAGACACTATTTTTTTAAATGAAAATCCATACATAAATCCACCCATACATCTATATAGCATTCATCCATCTTTCCATCCATACATCTACACAGCATACATCCATCTAGCAATCCATATAACAACTACAAATTGTTCAAAATCACATATACATACATCCATCCACAGATTGCTGGCACCGCCCCTGTATACATACATCCATCTATCCATCCATCCTTACATCAATCTATCCATCCATCCACAGATCCATCAACTCCTAAATCCATACATGCAAAAAAAAAATAAGAACAAAGAGGGGACCGATGCTCACCGTGGGCTGGGCAGAGGGGGCAGAGGGCAAGGGGAGAGGGTGCTGGGCGGGCGAGTGCGTGGAGGAGGGGGAGGAGGAGGGAGGGAGGGGCAGCGGAGTGGAGGAGGGGGAGGAGGAGGGAGGAGGGGCAGGGGCCAGCTGGCAGGGAGGAGGGGAGGGGGCGCGGTGGTGGAGAGGGATGGGGGCACGGTGGTGGAGGGGGGGGGAGGGCGGCGGCGGTGGAGGGAGGGAGGGAGGGGGGCGGCGGTGGTGAGGGAGGGAGGGAGGGTGGGCTGGCGGTGGAGGAGGGAGGGGAGGGGGGCGGCGGTTGGAGGGGGAGGGGGGGGACGGCGGCGGGTGGTGAGGGGAAGGGGGCGGTGGACGGGGTGGAGGAGGGGGGCGGCGGCGGCGGTGGAGGGGCGCGGCGGCGGCCTTCGTGGGAGGGGGCGGCGGCGGCGGCCTGCGCGGGAGAAGAGGGTGGGGAGGCGGGGAGAAAGGGATGTGGAGGAGGGCGCGCGCGCGGGGGCCAAATTAACCCCCCGCTTGCGTCTGTTTTTTTTTTGTTTTTTTCTCTTTGCCGTCTGCTGGAGACGGCAAAGAATTCTTTGTCGTCCGCCAGCAGACGGCAAAGAGGATGACCGTTAGACCGCCACCGTCCCACGTTGAAATGTGGGCCCTCTACCCTTTGCCGTACTGCCAGCAGAAGGACCCAACCTCTTGCCGTCTGCTGGCAGACGGCAAAGACTTTCTTTGCCGTCTGCCAGCAGACGGCAAAGAAGTGGCCCGCCCGTGTTGACCCACCGTGTAGTACCCCAGTGGGTACACTTTGGACTTTGCCGTCTTCTGGCGAGATGGCAAAGAACTCTTTGCCGTCTGGCTGGCAGACGACAAAGAGCTGGCAGATGGCAAAGACCCTGTTTGCCATCACTGGTTCTTGCCGTCTGCTTGAGAAGACAGACGGCAAAGAGCCTCTTTGCCATCAGTGGCAGCGGCAAAGAGCTGGCAGATGGCAAAGACCCAGATTCCAGTAGTGCATGTTGTATGCCCATATCAGCATATGTGTGTATGATTGACAATGCGTGGTATGTGTGGGATCCGACAACCTAGTTGTTTATCCTTGTAGCCTTCTTATGGGAATGTAGTCTGGTGCTTCCACTGAGCCTTGGTAGCCGCTACAGCCCGGTTTACCGGAGTCGCTGTTTAGCTTGTACGCTCTGGACACTTAGACTGGCCGGCTGTGTCCTTCTCGATCTGTGTCTGTCCCTTTGGGGAAACGTCACGCGGTGTCTTTCGGAGTCCTTAGCTGCTACAGCCGCGATTTCCGGAGTCCTGCTAGCCCAGTTGCTACAGCCCGATCACTCGCTGATGACGACACGTTCGATGCTGGGTCATGTATGCCTGTCCTCGTAAGTTAGTGCCACTTTGGGTTCACGACTAGTCATGTCGCCCGGTTCTGTCTATGGATGCTAGCGACACTATCATATACGTGAGCCAAAAGGCGCAAACGGTCCCGGGCCATGGTAAGGCGACACCCGTGGGAATACCGTGCGTGAGGCCGCAAAGTGATATGAGGTGTTACCGGCTAGATCGATGTGACTTGGAATCGGGGTCCTGACAGCGTTGGTATCAGAGCCTGACTGCCTGTAGGATTACGAAGCCAAACTGGTCGAAGTTGAGTCTAGAAATGCTTTAGTTATATAAGGGAATTGATTGTGGAAGGGAACGTAAGGCTCTTTTTACTCCTTTACCTTATGCTTTTCTGATCTGAGTCAACCTCTTCTTTTCTACGGGGATTAAGAACTAGGCTTTCTCATCTATCTATCAGGATCACGTGTTACTAATCCGTAGACTCATAGGATTGTTGGATTTGAGCCTCATTTCAGTTCCTACTACTTCCGTGTGTTGTTAGGTGATCTCAGAACCTTGATATTGTGATGTTAAGTGGTTATGCCACCCTTTTGCAGGATGTCTCAAATCTTTTTGAGCATTTACAGCCGTTATGCTGTCCGAGTCATCCCAGGTTTCCAAACAATCTGATGCATTTGCAAAATCCTTTCCCTCTGTTTCCGCGTCCCTTTGGGCCAGATTAAGCACACTAACGGTCTGTTGAGGTACTCCATTGCCTTGACATATGTGTTGGAGCTAGTATTATGACCTTAGGCATCCTAGAGAACCACCAAGTAATCTAGTAATGCTTTATAATCCTAGTGTGATGATTCTGGCCGTCATTCTCGAAAGCATCCCGTGATGCCATTTAGTTAGTAGGCATTCTATTTCCGGGTTCTTGAGCCCAAGATTCACTCTACTTTCTTCCTGTTGTTAGTGTTCGCTAGTTCCTTTAGGATATTAGTAACCTTGCGACAGCCCTCGAGGTCCGTGGTATTTCCTTCTTCCAAATACCATGAACCATTAAGGCAGAGATTCTTTGAACCAAAAGATCACAACCAGAGTGCTCTTGATGAGTTCTCCATTCTACATTGTGAATCTGCCAGTCCTACCTTTCTGCATGGATTATCTGGAAGAAATATGTTGAACTTGTTTGACATACTAAATCTATGCATCCGAAACTCAGAAAACTATATGTTCCTTTGAGTTGTCTCTCTTTAGTTGTATTCTGACCTCTGTCTATCAATTGATAGTCAGGACTAATTGTGCATTCGTGTTATCAATGCTTATTATTCTTGTGGTCCGTCAAGCCGTTCTATTCCGGAATGACTAGGAGAAACAAACTCCAGCACCTCATCCATATCCGGATTGGGTCAAAATAGTTGTGCTCCGCAGATCAAAATGCCAATCCAGCTTTTGATTTTGTTCTACCCTGAAGTATTACCGTCTTATGTCAAGAATGTCATGAAAATTGCACAACCTCTTATGAATTCTTGACGAAGTGATACTTCTCGCCATAGTTCTCCATTCCTCGGTCTCCGTGTTGTTGCAACCGGAATACCGACAAGGGAATCATGATGTGTGAAATAAACACTCCCAACAACCCCGTTGCTTGGTAGTTAATGGACAATAATCTCATTCTTAGCGTGTTGATTGTTGAATCATCACCCTAAGGTTGATCGTGCCACCTAGTCCATATTTCTGGTGCACCCTTTGATCAATGAGTTAGGATTATGTCAATCCCTTGCTTATTTGATCACATCATCTTGCCCTGAAAAGCAAGATTGTTCTCGAGCTTAGTTACATATCGGTGGTTCGTGACTTTCCGAATATCTTCTCGGAAGTGCTACCAGGTTTTCACCTAACCGCTATGTTGAGTTCTTGATCAAGTTGGTTTCTTGTAAACCACCCTTTCTCCAAGAATCTGTGTCGGATACCCTGAGCTAGTTGGTTAAGCTAAACAACAACTTGGAGAGTTGGAAGATGAGAGCTTGTCTAACTCAGTTCATTCCTAAGGGATATCCTCGTGGGTGTGTGTTGAAGAAAGATGATACTTTCATTGATTGATCCTTGTGATCAATTGTTGGACCTATTATCTTATCCAAACTTTGATTTGAGTATGGGCTATCATCAAATCAAATCAGAACCAACGATGTTCGTAATGTTGTCTTATCCGTGGTTGTTTCCTCGGGCATACACCATTATATCTTTTGGTCTGACCCATGCTATCATCTTGTTCACATAATCATGTAACCCCATCTTATTGGAATCTTGATAAATTGTTGTTGAGCCATCGACAACATCCTTATCTTGTCCATGATTCATGTTGAACATTTAAGTTAGTATTGGAAACTTTTGTAAGCATTTCTTCATGCTAGCTCATGGAGCATATGTTTGGATGAAAGGAGTGACTTCCTCTAATTCATGTGCATTCAATGCAAGTTGCCACCGTGAATTCGAGAGAGTTTGTTTTGCTTCCTTTGGAATCATCCCAAGTTAGTCATGCACGTGCGAAGTGCCCTATGGTTTGATAGGTTGGCCACCTCCACTCCATATGTGTTCCTAGCACACCAAGCCACTGATTGACTTGTTCAAGGAGAAGAAGTTCCTTCTTAAGAGCATGCCTTATGCAAGGACTTCGATATCCTCATTGATGGTCCCCAACCAGAACTCGGTAGTGTTTTATTGTAAGACTATCCTATGGCCATGCTTGTCTGGGACAGTGTGTTCACATGTTTGTAGCAGAACCCGCTCATGTTTTGGAGCTTGCTACCAAAGTTCATCTCCCGAGAATCTCGCAACGCCATCTCGTCGGTTTGTGTTGCAAACTTCCCTTTTCCGGACATGCTGTCTGAAATATCCTGTTACCAACCAGATCTGAATCTCAGGCAGATATGATGGTTGGAACGTCTCCCAAGAGCTATAATATTGGTCTCTGTAACCCGGTAAGTGGATGTCGTGACCAACACACCCAGCCGGAAGACCTATTATTGTAGTATCCTGATTGATAAAGTTGGCCACCTCCCCATAAGGATTCCGTAGGATTTACTTCCGCAGTTATTCATTATGGAATCATACGCTCCCGAAGTCCGACCTTCTACTTGATGTTCAAGATGCCAAACCATATTAAATGGGTTACGCTAGTACATCGAGGAGAACATTAGAAGCGGAGTGCTAAATGTCTCTCGGTCGATCATCTAGATTTTGTTTCCTTGGCCTCGCTAGGGTGAAATCTGAGTAGATGTTATCTTCCTTTGCATCTGCATTATCCATCACTATTCATCATGGTAGTATGTTGGGTTGCCAGGATCCTCGACACGGATGTTGGTCAGACCTTGATGAATATGGAAATGCTCAAGTTCTTGAGAGCACGTGCAAACATTGGGTTTATCGTTGGCATTAATTGGGATTTGCTCCCAGTTTTCTTCGGTTATGCTATAACCATTCCAACAGTGGAATCACTCTCTACTGTTGAGCTTCTCCCCAGTTACTAAGAATCATTCCCAGCATTTGCATTTTGTTCCAGCTTGCACCGCCATTGTACCATCCTTCTATGGACTACCCTTCTCGGCAATTACTGATCAGGATCATCTTCAAGGTAGTTCTACCACGGATTCCACCCATTCCCGATGATAAGCAAAATCATCCCTTGTGTTGTCTTCAACAAGGTAATCCACATCATCCATACTAGTCCAAGTATGCCATTCTACCGAACTCCTCCAAACGATCGCTCGAGATTTGCCTTAGGCTGGTATAGAGAGTCTCAATGATCTCTATATCAAAAGTAATTCTTTTTGCCACTTAAGGTAATAAGTCTACGAGTCATTTTTCCTGAGGTGTCTCGTTATGGTATCATGGCAACTCAAATCCTCGCTACGTTGACAACCGTTCACCACCTTCTTAAGTGTGGAATTGTTGTCTACCTAGTGAACCTCCGTCATCTGTTTCACTCCATCCCTCTAGATGTATGCTTCGTGTCTCAGCTCGAGAGATGTTGCTATGTCTCATTCCGTGATTTGATCCTGAGTTGTTCGATCTTCGAGGAGATCGATCCTTCTAGAGTTTTTTTCCTTTCCTCTCGTTGTCATGTTGGTTGGAGTTCTCGGAGCAAGACATCGAGACAAAGATGGTGATCGAATCAACGTTCTTATGAGATGCAACCTGGATCGTGAAGTTTGTGTTAGTCTGCTTCCCCCCCTTTCATCTTACCCTACGCTTGAATCTCGGGACGAGATTCTTTTGAGTGGGGGTGAGTTGTCACATCCCTAGTTCTGGCTAGGCCAGTTTCATGTGTGCATCATGTTTAATTTCAAATGAAGTTGAAATGGGGATGACAGAAACCCCCAGCACCACTTAAACCAATTAGGGTTTACTAAAATCCTTTTCAATGAACCTGAAATGCCCTTCTAAAATGTTCATCATCTTTGCCTTGGTCTAGAACCTCTGACAAAAATGGTGCACAATTTTCTAGGACATCATTGGGTCACTGAATTAAATCTTATGTTATTTGCATTTGGACATTTAAACGCTATTAAATATTTTAAATGTCCAAATAATCCCAAACTGAAATGTTCCATGTTGGATATACTCTATACAGTGGGCATGAGCAGTTTGGTGAATTTTGGAAATGCTCTGGCATTTTTAATAAAGCCGAACATAACTACAGAAAATAAAAAAAAACAGAAATAAAAGAGAGAGAGAGTTACCTGGCCCAGCTCCTCCAGCCGGCCCAGCCCACTGGCAACTGCCAGTCGTCTCCCACCTCTGCCAGAAGGCAGAGGCGTGTCGCCCGCGCGCGCACCGGACGCCACCTCCTGCTTCCACCTCCTGCTTCCTCCCCCGCCCTCGACCGAGCGCCTAGAGGCGCCACGCAGCCCCCGGTCCCTCTCGCTCACTCCCTCGAGCTCATCCCCTTCCTCTGCTCTGTTTCCTCTAACACACCCGAGCGCCACCGTCACCGCCGCTCGCCGCTGCCATGCCCTGAGCCACCTCCTCGCCTCCCCGACGCATCCATCGGCCCCGCCGCATCGCCCTGAAGCTCACCGCCAACGAACACGACGCCGGAAGCCCCGTATCGTCGTCCCCGACCTCGTCTTGAAGCTTTGGCCGCCGGAGATCGTCGCCGTTGATTCGCCAACCCCAGCGCATCCTCGAGCTCGCTGACCACCTCATCGCCCTCGCTGTGAGCTCCACTGCGTTTCCCCTCTCTCCTTTTGCTCGCCCCCGCACCGTAGCACCAAACCCGACCCCGCCCGAACTCCGGCCGCCGCCACGAGCTCGTTTCCGGCGAGATCGGTCCACCCCAGCTGCTGCCGCTAGCCGTGTTGGATGCGCGCGAGTCCCAGCACCACGTAGAGCCTCTCCGCCGTCGTTTTGGTCGTCGGAGGACAAAACCCGCACCGCCCCGCCGCGTCTGGCCTCGCCGGCGGCTAAACCCCGGCGAGTTTGACCTCGCTGACCAGGGGGTTGACCTCCCCTGGGTCTATGACATGCGGGCCCTGCCCGGCTAATTAACCTAGCTTAGGTTTAAATCTAATTAGTTTAATCTAGGTTAGTGTTAACTAAGTTAGTTAGTTTAGTGTGTCACTGAGGTGTGGACCCCACTGGTCAGGTTTGACCTGGACCGTCTCCGTTGACCTGCTGACGTCACACCGACGTCATGCTGACGCAGTAAATCATTTTCTAGATTTAAAATAATCAGAAAATTCCAGAAAATGTCCAAAACTTCTAAAATTCATAGAAAATAAACTATAGCTCAGAATGAAATAATTTATATATGAAAAATGATCAGAAAAATCCAAAGAATCTGAATATGGCATTTTCATGCATGTTTGAACAAGTTAACCTCATTGAATAGGACAATTCATGATTATGGAATAAATAGTAATTAGTTTTGGAGTTGGAATTTGCTATAGGTTTGAATTCCACTTCAATGAATATGACTAACTGTTGCACTAGGTCAATTCAGTACCTTAATATGACATATCATTCATATGAATGTGCATTGCATTGATTGTGGTTCCTCTTGTGTTTGCCGGTGGTTGCTCCCTCTCAGTAGACGTGGTTCCAACGACGTGTTCGATGACACCGATGAAGAACTATATTATCTTCAGAAGTGCCAGGCAAGCAAAACCCCCTTGTTCATTCCTATACAAACCCACTATCTCGCTTCTGCTCTCTTTTACTGCATTAGGACAACAACGATTCAACTGCTACATACTGCGGTAGTTGAACCCCTTTCCTCTGCATGACCTGTCATTGCCACAGTAAATAGATGAAACCCACTAGCATGAGTAGGAGTTGTTTGAGCCCTGATGTGCCTACTCATTCATGCTTGTTTGTCATGCCTGCTATTGCTTAGAGTTGTGTCAGGTCTGATTCATCGGGGATGAATTGGAAAGTTGTGAACATATCCTACTGCTGAGAGCTAAGTGTGTGAACACGATTTGGTAAAGGTATCGATGAGAGGCCATGTAGGAGTACATGGTGGGTTGTTTCATTGAGGCCGTCCTTAAGAACTGAGATCTGTATGCGTGATTTAAGATTCAGCTACTACCACACATTGGGATCCTTAATTGACTCTCTCGACTTATTAGCCGCCCTTGTTCTCTGTCCAGG
Source organism: Thinopyrum elongatum (assembly GCA_011799875.1). NCBI lineage: Eukaryota > Viridiplantae > Streptophyta > Magnoliopsida > Poales > Poaceae > Thinopyrum > Thinopyrum elongatum. The sequence continues at coordinate 312,929,394 of CM022299.1, read as the reverse complement.
AGTTGCAACTTGTTTCTGGTGTTTGTAGGATATGTGTTGGGGGCCGTGCATAGCGCTGACCCTAGGGGTGGGCTATGTTGCGGTAGATACACGTGGCACGGTGTACCGGGCGCCCGTTTGGTGTCTCGGGAACCCTGCACACATCGTTTGGGGCTGTGAGCGAAACTCCGGCCGGATCTCCTCGCGGATGGAACCCGAATAGGCGATAAACCTGGACTAGAGACTTGTGTGGTTAGTCAGGTCGTGGCCGACTCCCTCACCAGGCTTCCGCTTGAAGGTTGCCGAGATACACGACGTGTACATGGTGGTAAGTAGCGAGAGCGTGTGTGAAGAAGTACACCCCTGCAGGGTTAATATGATATATTCGAATAGCCGCGTCCGCGGTATAGGACTACTTGGTTGCCTATACAGTTCATAGACAAGTGAAAGTGGATACTCTAAAACTCGCAAGATAAGCGTGAGTGCCATGGATGGCGTTCTCGTAGGGAGACGGGAGCGGATCCATAGTGGTGTATTGATATGGTGAATATGTGGACTCGTGTGCACCACCTCAAAAGAGTTACTTGCTGTCGTAGTTCAGGTTAGCCACTGAGTCAAAGCTGGCCTGCTGCAGTTAAACTCCACCACCCCCTTTGTTGATACCGATGCATATGTAGCTAGTTCTAATGTAAGTCTTGCTGGGTACATTTGTACTCACGTTTGCTTAATTTATGTTTTGCAGAGAGACTCAGTCTCGCTAGTAGTTCCGCGTGGACTTCGACGTTTAGCTTGTTACCTCAGCTACGATCTTGTGCCCTCGGCAGGATCTGGTAGATAGTCAGGCTTCTCAGCCTTTTTCATTTGTAGTTGTCTGTACTCAAACATGTTAAGCTTCCGCATGTGCTTTGACTTGTATGCTCTGAATGTTGGGTCATGAGACCCATGTTTGTAATACTGGGCTCCTCGGAGCCTAATGAATAAATACTCTGAGTCGTAGAGTCTTGTTGTGATGCCATGTTGTATTTGCCCATATCCAGCATATTGTGTGTATGATTGAAATGCTTGGTATGTGTGGGATCCGACAACCTAGTTGTTTATCCTTGGTAGCCTCTCTTATGGGGAAATGTAGTCTGGTGCTTCCACTGGGCCTTGGTAGTCCGCTACAGCCCGGTTTACCGGAGTCCTGTTAGCTTGCTACTGCTCTGGAACACTTAGACTGGCCGGCATGTGTCCTTCCTCGATCCTGTGTCTGTCCCTTCGGGGAAACGTCACGCGGTGTCTTTCGGAGTCCTGTTAGCCTGCTACAGCCCGGATTTCCGGAGTCCTGCTAGCCCAGTTGCTACAGCCCGAATTCACTCGCTGATGACCGACATGTTCGATGCTGGGTCATGTATGCCTGTCCCCGTAAGTTAGTGCCACTTTGGGTTCACGACTAGTCATGTCGGCCCGGGTTCTCTGTCATATGGATGCTAGCGACACTATCATATACGTGAGCCAAAAGGCGCAAATGGCCCCGGGCCATGGTAAGGCGACACCCGTGGGAATACCGTGCGTGAGGCCGCAAAGTGATATGAGGTTTTACCGGCTAGATCGATGTGACTTGGAATCGGGGTCCTGACATTATGACACTTCTGTGACGATAATTGTGACAAAACCCGGTATTATCATAGATGTGGTGGGCTCCTACTTCTATGACAAAAAATCATGACAGAAAATGGGCTTTTCTTCCTGGGCGGGCCGGAGACGCACCTCCATGACATTCTTTGGGCCGTCGTCCATGACGGAAAAAATCATGGTAGAAGTGAGGGCGAGGAAAATATCGGGGAGTTCCCGGTTATGGTGGGTGGTCGGGGCCGAGCGATGCATGGAGGGATTGCGCGTTTCTCTCGTACACATACGCGCGTGTGTGCAAGGCGTTGGGCTCTAACTGAACCCGAGCAAGGCGTTCACTTACTGAACCCGAGCGATTGCACTAGCTCCATTACTGAACCCGAGCGATCGATCCCTAGCTGTTAACTGAACCTGAGCGATTCCTTCGCTACTGCTGCTAACTGAAGCCGATCGAGCCTGTTGTCTCTTGATGAACAGTGACCATTGTTGGGGTTGGATGAACAGTCCCGGTGGGGGTTTGATGAATAGGATCCCGTGGTAGTGTAGAGGCCGTTGCCGCTAGATGAACATGACCCTGATCAAGGAGGCCGCCACACACACCCAAGCCAGTTGGGGGTAGATGAACAGGACCCCGTGGAGGCTCCATGAATAGTAGCCGATGGAGGGTGGATGAATAGGACCCCGTGGAGGGTTGGTTGAACAGTAGTCAGTGGAGGCTGGATGAATAGGACCTTGTGGATGAACATTAGCTAGTGGAGGCTAGAGGAAGTCGACGGTGGATGAACAGTAGCAGGTGGAAGCTGGAGGAAGTCGATGGTGGATGAACAGTAGCCTGTGGAGGCTGGAGCGAGGCAGTAGACGATGGATGAACAGTATCCTGTGGAGTCCCGTTTTGCGGTACGCCACACCCCTCCCGATGAACAGGACCCCGTTTCGACCATAGGCGCTCCAACACAAGTCCATTTCCTCTGTTTTGCGGTACGCCACACCCCTCCCGATCAACTGCACCCCATTTCGACCATAGGCACTCGAAAAGAAGGCCGTTTCCTCAGTTCTGCAATACGCCAGACCCTTCCCGATGAAGAGGACCCCATTTCAACCGTACGCGGTCGAATAGAAGGCCGTTTTCCTCCGTTTTGTGGTATGCCAGACTCCGTTCCGGCTGTTCCATCCAAGATGGTTGGCTCCCGATGAACATGACGCATTCCGACCCAGTGGCTTCGCTCCCGATGAACATGACGCGTTTCGACCTAGTCACTTGGCTCCCAGTGAACATGACGCTGTTTCCTTCGTTCCGACCCAGCCGGTTAGCTGCCGTTGTCGCTGCCGTCCGTTGCCTCTCCATGTCCATGAGCCCTGGCCGTCCGTATGCGCGAGTACGTGTTTCAAGACCCCGCTCGTATGTACGTACGTGGCCGTATTTTTTGGCATGTGGCTGTATGTATGTGTACACGGTTTAGACGGGACAACCTGAACTACTATGTGGGGGGCTCTACTATGACATGTGCTGCTACTTACTCGGCCACGATTCATCGTTGCAGAGCGACCGATCGACCAGTATGTACGTACACGTTCGCGACAAGACAGATAACGCTACGTACGCTTTGACCGGGTAGGTCCCAGCTGTTAGAGAGGATAAGGACGCACTTCCTTGCATGCGAAGATATAGCTGCTGGGTCCCTACTGACAAGGGGAGGAATCATTTTTTTCGTGTAATAAGGAGGCACTTCCTTGCATGCAAAGATGTAGCTGGTGGGTCCCAGCTATCAGGGGCAGGAATAAGGAGGCACTTCCTTCCATGCGAAGATATACATGGTGGGTCCCAACTTTCAGGGGGAGGAATAATTTTATTTTCACGTAATAAGAAGATGGTTCCATGTGTGCGTCCATGGACATGGTCCGTCCCCACTGTCAGCCTCTCCATGTACAGTCCTCTTCCGATGACTCTCGTTTGTTGACCACGTTGAGCACGCTGCGCCGAGCGCACCAAGGTGGTGGACGACGGCGAGGCCCCGGACGGCAACGAGCCGGTGATGGGAAGATGCGGCAGTGGAGTCGTAGACGGGGAGGTGTACGAGGGTTAACTGGTTCTGATGCGGCATGATTCTGCAGTCGGCGGAGAATAACAGGAGGTGTGGAGGGGTGGAGGGATGGGTTGGCCGGCGGTGGGGTAGCGCTTTGCAGTGAAGCATGCTAAGCAGAGCTGCTAGCAGCCGGAGGTGGAAGCAGGTGGTCCCGGCAGCGCTGGAGGAAGAAGACGAGAGATTGAAGATGAATGCCGACCGTTGGATGTAAATCCAATGGCTATCGATGTCAGAATCATTTGTTGACTAAGTTGACAACGCCTTGCGTAGGCTTTGACCTATTGGCCCACATGTCAGCCTGCAAAAATGTGGCATATATTTAACCCATGTTTTCTAGAATTTACAGTCCATTTGCTGGGCTGGGTGAACAAATAATTTCGCGTCAATGCGGCCCATTTAATTTTTTCTAAGAAATCACATCCCATTTGCACTTTCTTGAAATACACGAATTAGCTGGACTTGTTCTATATTTAATGTTATGTTAGAAGGAGCAATTAATATCAAAAAATGAACCGGAGCTACGAATTTTATTATATATAGAATTTACAAATTAGCGAGTTATTGCTCAAAAGAAAGTTGAGCGCGTTATTATTACATTGGTCCTTAAAATCTTCGCAAGCTTTTGTACGCAATCACCAGGATTTTCCTTGCCTGAGGGTAAAAAACAACCAGGATTTTCCTTGCCAACTTCTGTTAAACATTTGTTTTTATAAGTTAATAAGACGTGGTATGTTTTTATAATGTATATATAGGTTTCTATTAAATATATCCCCGCAAAAAATTAAATATACGATAATAGTAATAATATAAATATATATAATGTGGTTAGAAGGGAAAATATAAATTGGACACTGCATTATTATTCTTATATATAGATAAATAGAATAGAGATCTGTGTTTTAATAAAAAAATACATTGGGCTGCCGATGTTTAAGAAAAAGTAAAACCTACGCTGGGAGGCCCATAGGCCGGTACGTACATGATGGACCTGAAAAAATAAGTTGAAACCACTGTTCGGTATGTTGTGGGCTACGCATGTTAAAAAACAAAACCTAGTCCTAGCTGATACTTGTTCGCCCTCTGAAAAAAATGATACCAGCTAGATCCCCGATACCCCTTTCCCACAAAAAAAGATCCCTGAACCCCCAAACAAAGCTCACCGATGACGGTCATCGTTGGAAATTTATTTCGTTTATTGACTAGGTTGACAAACCCGTGGGCCCCAACGTCAGTATACAATTAGTAGGAAGCTTTTTTTCCAATGAGGCACTTGCTTGCGTATGGCTTGGACCTGGTGGGTCCCCACTGTCAGCCTCTCGGCGTACAGTCCTCTCCGGATTCCTCTCGTTTCTTGAGCATGTTGACAACGGCATACGGCGGCGCCACGGCGAGCGCACACGGACGGGAAAGAACCGGATCCGGGGAAGACGCCTTCATTCTTTTGAACATAGCGCACTAGCCCGGTGGCTGCAGCCCTCTCACCCAAAAGCTGTACTGCCCGGGTTTGATTCCAACTGGTGCAGTTGAAAAATATCTAACACTTGCCAAAATTTCGTCCCTAGTTTACCCAGTTTTTCGCACACTCAACATTGTCTTGCCATTTTGAAAATAGCATATCTTCTTGACTTTGCATCATATGAAGATGTGTTATACATGAATGTTGATCAGCATGATGTTAACTTGTTGTTAGTTCCATTTTTACCATGAATAAAATTTCCAACATTCTGTTATCAATGTTTGAAAAGTAAGTGTTGATTTAAATGCTCTGCCGCTGAAACATGCAGTTTCTTATCTGAAAATCACTTGGACAAGCAGCCATCACCGGTTTTGGATTCAATGTCATGCTTCTTCAATCCCCCGGCAGCGCGAGGGGGAAATAAACTGCCATCCTGTGCTGGCGGTTGGGGAATGGAGCGAACTGGGTTAAAGAGGGGGCCGGCGGCGCGACTGAAGAAGCACATCAGACGCGACTTTTTTTTTCAGTGGATGGCTCTTGATGGCATTTTTTTATTTGCCTCTGCACCAGTCCGTGGTGGACCAGCAACCCATTTGCTGGGCATGCCAACCTACAGAAAGCAGCCCTTGATTTTTCATCAAGGCCCAAAAACAACGCAGTACTATGTTTGTTTTGAGGCTGAAAACATTACGGCAGGGGTTGAGCGGGGAAGGGGGCAAGACGGAGCAAAAAGATAAAAAAGAACTGATGTGCAAGCAGGTGCAATTCTTCTTGGGAAGGAGTGCCGTTGACACTCACACGTCACAATCCCACAGTAGACATTCTAACAAGTTCACACACAAGTACAACAGAAAAGGTAAACATTCGTAACAAACTTAGGTTCACAGGATACGTTCATATTCATAGCCAACATTCACAATCAACAACTCAAAAGATTCATATATACACAAGTTCAGCATGTCTATGCATCCAAATGATTGATAGATCACAAGACAATATTCATATATAACATTCACAAAAAGATTCAGATATACACATGTTCAGCATGTTTACGCATCCAAATGATTGAGAGATCATAACCAATATCATCCATGGACAAACATTAATTACCTAGCGTACAGACTGGTAAATGGTGTTCACTCGGTGGTACTTCTTGCTAAAATTAATGCTTGTACGAGCAAACTTTTGAGTACATAAGAGGCAGCACAGACAATCTAAACTTTGCTTGTAGGTTTATCCTCGAGATAGTGGCCTCGATGCCGAGGGAGGTTTGAGCAACTTGGCCACTACTTTCATCCAACTAGTTTAGTGGCTCATCTTGGTCCTATAGCTCGCCAAAATTCTACATTGCAGACAAGAAAGGAGGTGGTCGATAAAATGAACCACCCAAATTTTTAGTGCAGTTCAACTGAAATGGAGCATCCCTGGCGTGTGGACTGATTAAGTGCTAGATGAATATACGTGTCAACCAAGTTGTCTGGAATCTTCAGACTCCATGCCATATAGTTTGCTACCATATGTGACGATAACCAAAAGGCACAAGTTGGGACCAAAGACTGGACTGCATTTTTCTGGGCTATGCGCCAAGCAATATTGTTGGCGTTCACTCTGGCACTTCTTCTTGTCAACATTGATGCTTGTCTGAGTGAACTTTGGAGTACATAGCAGCAACATACGTATCTGTCCATCTGATCTTTTTGTGCAGTTCTACTGAAATCGCACAATGTAATGATTTGCCTACGAGTTCAGGCTCCAAGTTACTCCTTTATGAAATCGGCCAACAGTAGCACAATTCCAAATTATCAATACATATGACAAGCACAATAATCAGGATAAAGACCGGTACCAACCTGTGTGAGAAAGCATATCAATTACTATTTCCTTTGACTGGAAGCCGAGATAAGCGATAGACAGGAAAGGAAGGATGCAGTCGAGGCAATGAAGCACCTAAAGTTTTTGTGCAGTTCCACCAAAATCGAGCATCCCTGTTGGCACATATATTGAGAGAGTGAGATTACTGTAATAGTGGGACTAGTTGATGAAACATACACTAACAAATAGAAGCACCCTCATTATTTTAATGGGTAAAGTTAGCAACATAGTTGTCTTGCTTAAATAGAGGTATTAGTTTATTTAATCAGTGCCAATTAGCTCAACACCCAAAGCATTCCATGTATCATAGGTTGCAAAAATTTAACGTGGAAAGATAAAGGAGTTTCTCATGATAGTAGCAACACAGTAGCACGATACAAATAGAGATGACAGCAAACTAATATGGATGAAGGCCTTAGGCCGGTACCAACCTGAGCAAGAAACTTATTCAAGTAGTCCCAGAAGAGATGATAAAGCACTCACTGGAATCATTCAATAGTACATATTTTTGTGCACTTCAAATGTATGGTTGGCATCACTCTTGTTTACCAGTGGTGAGATTATATCAAAAGATTATCAAGAACTTCCAGCAGAGTTAAAGCACTGGCTGGGATACAGTTCATTGTATTCTCTCGTGCAGTTCCACTAAAATGTACGATTGGCACAACATGATCCCTGTTTGCACAGGTAGGAACAAGGTGAAACCTTCATTAGCTTAGTGCAAAAGGATAGAAAGACATTAGCATATTACTTTAACAGTAGCATCAAATTCATGATGGACAATACAGTAGCAAAACATTGCCTCATTGAACCAGTGGCAATAAATTGACATGCAAAACAATAGCATTATTATGTCATGACACTACCAAGTTCCCCTCCCTGCTCCACCACATGGTTCACCTCAACAGACACACATACACACGTACATGATTCAGCATAGGGTGCTACTAAAGATTTGTTTAACCCCGATAGCAAAATTAGGCAGCAATTAATTAGTGCTACTTAAGTACTCGTAATTCATTAAGTGACCTTGTAGGAGAGATATCAGAAGTGGAAGGGCTCCTGGAGGATCGTCTCACATGTAAGGGAGACATTGCCGGAGCCCTTAAATAGCCTTGACTGAGGCCTTGGCTTCAGCAAGATCACCTTGGCACTGTTGATCGTGTAGAGCTGGGTCACACATGCATCCAGAATCTAGTTAATTAGTATGATGTGTCATCAAGCCAAGTACTACTCTGCTACGTACTACAAGTGCATTTCTTCAAGTAAATTAAGACTAGTAGCAACACAACAATACAATACCACTAGCAAGATGTCAGGATAATATAGGACGGTACCATCGTGTGATCTTCTTCATTTCCTTCTTCTTCTTCTTCTTCGTCTTCCTCTTATTGCTCTGTTTCTCTTTATCCTCACCAATTGGTGAAACCAAGTACATGATTGGCCTTCCATTTCAGATTTGGTTTTGTTAGTGAGGGAGTACAAGTGTACTAGTAAACAATAGCATTATTTTCTCATGGCAGTCGCAAAATAGAGGTGAACACATGCATTAAATATCATTCTTATCTAAAGGAAGGTTATGGTGCCAATATGGAGGATGAAGATTGGAACACATATCTCCCTTTATGCAGTTCCACCGAAATGAACCAACGGTTCCAGTGTGACATTCCAGTTAAACAGCACAAAAGTCACTTCTTTTAAGAAGTGATTTGTCCAGTGCACCAAAAGGTCTCAATAGCAACGAGGTGAAATGGATATCCCTGTTTGCACAAAAAGCTACAGAGGAAACAGTCAGAGTCCCAAACAATTACTGGCAAAAACAATTGGTTAAACTTGTCATGACTTATAATAGTGGCATGGCTTCATTTACCAGGGGCATTAGATTAAGAACAACTAAATATTTGCTATAAGGGCATGGGACAGTGGGTGCACCAGCAGTCCAGCACCATGTACCTAAACCGGGGCATAAAGTGGTGATTTAGAGTTTGCTGCCCCGAGAAACAAACATCCAAGCAACATATCTGGGTTGGTCCCATTTTTGTTCACTCTAGCCACCTATTCATATGTGTGGATAGCAAATCTAGTCCTGGTCATACCACTGTGTACAGCGTTTCCCCTATATTTCCCTTTTCGACCAAGAGACCAGTTGGATGACCAGTCTATACTACTTTCACCCCCTTTCTTTCCTGTTTGTACCATGTCCGATGTACATACTAACTTTTCCCCCTTTATTTCTTGTTTGAACCAAGTAGAAGATTAGACTCCATGAAGTAGCTTTACCTCTAACAATAGAAAAAAAATTAGGTGATGTTGGACCATCCGATCAAGCCTAGCTACGAGGGGGGCTGAGAGGTAGAAAATGATGCACATGCAGCGACATAGCGAGCTGGGGAAGTAGAGCTAGGCCGGTTTCGAAGGAAGATATACCTGAAGGTCGTCGTGGTGTGGATAGGTGGGCGGCGGGAGGCCGGATCTGCCCACACTAGGGTAGCGACGAAGGGATCGGAGGACCTCCCGCGCCGGCGCTCGGCCAGAGATAACGGTGCAGCCGACAGTGGGTCTCCTCCCTCGCTGTCGATGATGGCCTAAATGCTGCCCCTCCTTCCCTTCACCGGCGGAGGGGATACGTCTGAATCTGTAACCAGCGGTGAGGATAGAAAGACAGTGTTACCACCGCTATCTTGTTTAGATCTAGAGAGGATGAGAGTGTGTGAATAGAGCAACCCTAGCAAGCAAGCGCGGAGGCTCGTGCCTATATATATACGTATAGTGGGGTAGTTTTCTGTTTTCACTCCATCAAAACAATCGTTTAAAATTGTGTACGTGCCAGGTCGCCCCTTTTTTTGAGTTGTTGATTGTTTTTTGAGATAGCTACCCGCTTATTCCAAGTGGTGTGCAGGGGTGGATTAACGAGCTGCTTGACTCGTTAAGTTCGTGCTCATTAAGGCTCGGCTTGTTAAGCTCCAAAAGATTAACGAGCAAAAAACCCTGCTCGACTTCATTCATTCGAAGCTCGTTAAAATAAAATTCACATAAGATGAAACATGTGTTGTGTTGTTACTAACGAACTTGGCGTCAAACTTGTTAGCTGGTTCGTTAAGATCCTTAAGAAATTGATGATTGGCTTTGTTCATTAAGAAGTGACCCATGAGGATAACAAGCCGAACTATCGAGGGATCATTGCTCGCGAGCTACGATCTTTTGTTCCAGCCCTAACGGTGTGCAAGGTCACACTTTGTATCATTCAATTCTGGTACTAGACCCTCCATTAAGTGAACAACCACCGCCTCGTAAAAATTGTGAACAAGCCCACGGCTCAAATTATCCGAAACGTGGGCTACACCAACATGCATTATTATTTATATTTTCTATGTGGGATTTTCCTCAAAACAAAATGTGAGAGTACAATCTTTATTGGTCCCCTTTGTAATTTGTGCTAAATTTTGACCAAAGATTTAACTGACAAAATGTTAGTGCATGTTAACAAAAATTATATCCTTGGATTCGTATTTGAACATAGTTTTCAATGATGTAATTTTTTGTGACATGCATGAACATTTGGTTAGTTAAATTTATAGTGAAAATTTGGCACAGGTTATCATAGGGACCAATAAACCAGGACGGAGCTCCTTGTCTGTCGTCCAAACTCTATGACTAGCCGCTCTATTACATGCGGGACATCAAGCATCCGGGCCCGCGTGCCATCCACCAAATCACAGCGAGGTGCTACAGTGGAGACTCACCAGTCACCTTGGTGTGCCCGTCATGACCCGTCATATCACAAAACCCACACCTTTACCAGTAGTCGTAAAGTGGCCTCGAAGTTGGACTGGACGAAGCAACCATCATTTCACTGGAATGGTCGTTGAAGCCCTTTCTCCCCTATCTTGAAGAAAACCTCACTCCAGGCTACTCACTTCTGCCATTTTTCTTCTGTACCGATGAAGGAAAGGTGGGTGAATCAGTGATGCTACTATATTTTCATTCCAAGAATCTTCTTTTTGCGAAGCACCGACCGATTCTCACTGCCTATTCTTTTCCCATTTTCATTGCGAATGTGGTTTCCTTTTGATTGCTTTTTGTTTGTCAGTTTATTGATGGATCCTGGAGCACTAGGCAAAGAGTTGCCGGCGGACAACCCACTCGAGACCGAGATCTATAGGAAGCAAGCACCGGCAAACAAGTTGGCCATGTTGGCGGGCCAACCCATGGAGACGAAGAACTCCAAGAAACAAGCACTTGCCAAAGAGTTGACGACGTTGGCGGATGAACTCCTCAACCAAGAAAGTGGGAAGAACAGCAAGGGCCCCACCGTGCCTACCCCAGAAACTCTAATGGCCACCTATGAGAGGCTCAAGGCCGGGTTTGAGGAGATAGTCGCCGTTGAGAAGCAGTATTTACTTGGCAAGGCGATGGCCCCCATCGAGGAGATGGCCCCCGGAGGGATGGGATCCCCCGGTGAGCTGCACAAGGTAAAAAAATGGCTTAACATAATTGTGTTTTTTGATTATTTACAATGTGCTTGCTAATATGTTAGGGTTGTGCAGGTGCTGGTGGACGTCCTTGATGATTCCGATGTCGTGGTCTATCCTGTGGACATCGCCCCGGAGATCGATTCCGATGTCACGGTCCGTCCTGTGGACATCGCCCCAGAGATCGATTCCCAAGCTACTGTCCGTCTTGTGGACATCGCCCCAGAGATCGATTCCGATGTCGCGGTCCGTCCTGTGGACATTGCCCCAGAGACCGATTACCATGCTGCTGTCCGTGCTGTGGACATTGCCCAAGAGATCGATGATAAGAAATAGTAGGTCGTGCTAATCCTTTAATGTAGTTTGCATTGTGTTTAATTACCAGAATGATGCGTGTTATCAAACCATCTTAGGGTTAGTGCACTGTCTTGTGTGGGCGGTACTTGCTACTTTTGTTTGATAGTGAATCATGCGAACCCTCTCCGAGTTATGGAAACAGATGTATCCTCACCAGCTTTTGATGTAATATATGGCATGCTTAGATGTAAGTTTGAACTGTTTATCATATTAGCAGGGCTTGTTTGATGATTCTTGGTGTTAGTAGGCTAGCTATTGTTCGAGCTATAGTACTTGCAAACACTCACCGAAGAGAAATGTTGGGGCTGATGAGCTCGTGGTATGCTTATAGGTCTAATCCATCGTCGATCGGCCAATAGCCCAAGCTCCTAAAATTGTAGGCTTAGCGATCGATCAGACAATAGTCCACAATTATGCATTAATTCACATCAAACTCAAAGAGTTGGTTCACGGATACATTCACATTAATAGCCAGCAAAATTGGCATGTACTTGTAACATGCGTGAATGTGTAATTTTTTTGCTGGAAGCGTGAATGTGTAGTGACATCGTACTTTCGGAGTGGCTACAGAGAGTGTGTATGTGTGCTAGAGGGGTTGTGGGATGGAGAGAGATTTAGAGAGAGAGAAAGACCCTCCATTTCTTTCTAGTTGTTAGATTGACAAAGGATACGTGTGCTACAAAATCATAGCACTACAGAGACGTACAAATCCTAGGTGGGCTAGTTTGGCCTAGTGGGTTTCAGTGATATGACGTGCTACAGTGGCGTCTGGTCTTTGCGTGTGGTAGCAGTATTGCAGGTGCATTAAGTTTTTTTGAAGAAGCGGATTCAATGAAGTCATGATGGTTCCTTCGTCCGAGCAACTACGACCGGGCTTGGGCCTGCGATTTGATGGCTCATTAGTCATTTATTACTGTGGCGCTATGACTCTCCCCTGCAGTACTGTGTGGTGCACTATAATTTTGTGCTTGGCAAGTGGACCAGGATGGTCGACGTCCCACATGTCGGTGAAAGAAAGTATTCTTTCCGATATCGAGGACGAGCAAGGAGTATTCATTGTTTATTTTCGATGAAAGCTATTGTCTCCACTATTACGACGGAGGAGTGTGAAACACGGCAGCCCAGTGAACTTGGCATGTGCACAACTCCCTCCTTCCTCATGTACCATAGTGTTGACTATAAGGTTGGCTATAAGGTTACAACTTTTTCTCACTTTCTCTCTATCTATTTCCTCTCAAATGTTTTTACCTTATTTTTTTAGACACAAATGTTTTTTATACCTAGGAGCACGTGTAGAGACGGGCTCTTGCATTAGAGCACACTCCTTCACTTTTTCAATGCCTCTCTCCTCCACATAAGCGGGCTTATAGCCCAGTATTGTACTTGCTCTGAATGCAGCTGGCGCCTGGGGGGGAGTGCGTGCGGGAGGGGGAGGGGTTTTCTGGTGGGCCAGGGCGGTCAGAAGCGGGCTTGGGAGTGGTCCGGACTCCCGCATGGCCCACCTCACATTATCACCATATTTCTTGGAGTCCGTGCGCGGTGGGCGGGTGATCTCTTCTCCCTCCCCTATCTCTCTCTTCTCAGCCGACGCCCGCCGAGCGGTTACATTTCGGCTATCGACGGTTTATTCAATTGCAGTCCCACATGTCAGTGAAAATGCAAGACAATGCGTGTCCCCTTTGGTGAGCGGCGTACGATATCGAATGTCGAGGGTGCGACGCGAACGCGACAGGCGTGCTTCAAGTGTGCCGCCTTTTCCTTTTGGATTTGCAAAGTGTAACATTTTCGTGCGACCGATCAATAGAAATCCAGAACAAAATGGTGAGGGCGGGGCTTTCCCGCGCATTAGGCGGGCTAGTTTGGCCTAGTGGGTTTGAGTGATATAACGTGCTACAGTGCCGTCCACTTGTTATTTTTATGTAAGCAAGCGTCTCCACTCTTACGAGGGAGGAGTGCGAAACACGGCGGATCTGATTTTGATCTTGGGATAACTGTTCCCTACGAAATAATGGAGCACTGTTAGCGATTATAGCATGATAGTTAGGGCATCTCCAGTGCTGACCCACAAATTTACATCGGCATCTGTCCGAGAAGACTGATGCCAGAGGATGCCATCCAATGCTGCCCGCATACCTTTCGACAATTATCTGAACTAACCGGACAAAATTCATGGAAACAAAGCAAACTTCATATTAATCGGATGAAATTCATTACATTTCGAAAACTTTTCCAATAAACTAGACAAAATTCATTACATATTTCGCACAAACCATACTAAAACCTACTGTAAACCTAATCTAAACGATCGCCGGCGCCCGACCACCATGTCTGGCCATGAGCCCCGAGAACTGACACTCCGGCTATTGCCTTTGCCTCCTCCTCATACGCCTCGCCTTTGCCTAGCTCCGCCTCCATAACCTCCTCCTCCGGAGCACAAGGTTCTGAAGATTTCCGCCTCCATGTCGCTGGCAAGCGGCTAATCGGCCGCCGATGTTTACCCCACCAAGCTTGGCGTCGACTGAGTAGAGGAGCGGTGGCCTTCCTGGGACCAGAGCGGCGATGACCTACCATGTACTACTCTTCCTCGCTGTCGGCTGCGCCCACGCAAGCGCGTCGGCTTCGTGGTCGTGGCGGCGGAGGGCGGCCGGGGGGGAGCCGGCTATGTCCTTCGTCTGCTCCTGTGATAGTACGTCCAAGAGAGCTTTGGAGCACACCCGGAGCGGAGCCGGCGATGTCCTTCATCTGCTGCTGCGACGGTACGTCCAAGATAGCTTTGGAGCGCGAGGAGGCCATGGTTGGAGTGGTGCCGATAGAAGGAAGGGACCGGAGGAGAATGACTGTGGGTCTTTGGCGATGGCTGGGGCTGAAGTTAATATAGCGGGAAAATGGCAATGAGACGCGGTAGACGGACGGACGGCTAGCGCCGGAGTAGGTTCGTCGGCAGCCGCGTGTCATTAATGTGGGCGGCGGACGGACGGATGGGCGTGGTGTCGTTAACGCGGAGCATTCGCTTGCACCAGGATCCCGCGTGGGTGGCGCTCTCTCGGCCATCGCGCTGCTGCAATGCCGGCGCCAGTGAGAGGTCGCGTCAGGCATGAATGCGGCATTGATGTTCTGGAGTGATGGTGACCATTTCAGGCAGGAAGCGCGCGCTAGCGATGGAAGGGGTTTCGGTGGGCCAGGGCGGTCAGACGCTGGCGTGGTGGTATATTGTTTTTGTAGTTTGCAAAAGTACTCAATTAATGTGGCAGTTCACTTTTTTTTCCATGATCAACATACACCCTACAAAGCACCATGTTCAAATTTGGCACTTCTCCGGGTTCATTTACCAAATTTAGGCCATTATGTGCATTTTGTAGAAATTTACTACCACCATCCTGATTTATTGGTCCCCTTAGTATTTTGTGCCAAACTTTGACCACAGATTGAACTAAGAAAATAATAATGAATGTCACCAAAAATTATATCGTTGGATTCGTATTTCTATATCTATACCCCTATAATAGTGTGCGAATAACTTTGAAAGATGGTCATTGGATGACGCCAATCCGACGTTGCAGAGATGGCAAATCTGAGCACTACTAGCCGTTGGATATCATCTACATTCCACCAGATTCTGCCACATGTACAATCTAGAAGATTCCGTGGTTGAACTTAAGCATAATGCTCAAACCTCAAAACATAAGCACTTCTCCTTTGTTCTAGAAGCTTCCGTATCATAATTGCCCAAACTTTTTTTATAAAAACTATTGATTTTGAATGAGATGAACTATAAGAATTAAACGAACATCTACATCATGCATATATGACTCAAGCTTACATGCTGTAGTGTGGTATTTATTCATAATTTGGTTGCCAAATCTCATGCGTGCAATGCATGTGTACCTTACTACTCCCTCCATCCCAAAATAAGTGACTTAACTTTGTACTAGCTCTGTACTAAAGCTAGTACAAAGTTGAGTCACTTATTTTGGGACGGAGGGAGTAGTAAACATAGTTTCTAGTGATATTATTTGTAGTTACATGCATCAACCAGGATGGAGGTGCAGAAACATCAAATCCCAGCTACAGCTACACGGGTGTGATGATAGGGACGTGGAATGCTGTTCGATCACGGTGCACGCGCACGATCCGCGTGGCGGGGGTGGCGGCCAATCAGAAAGCAACCCACAATACGGTCAGCGCACACAGTTTCCACAGGCTATGGAAAGTAACCGTGTGTGGTAATAAATGACAAGGATTGAAGGGGAATCCAAATTTCCTTCGTCGTCTGTCCTTGAGCTCTTGACAAACCAATGCACTATACGGTTGTCCGGCCACTCCGCCCTAGAGCTCTCACCAAGCGCTGTTCATGCCACCGCGCTGCACACTAACCGGTAAGGAAGCGATGGCATCCTGCCACACCGAGTTCCTAGCCGCCCACGAGCGCACACAAAATGGTAGGAAAGTGATGGCATCCCGCCGTGCCGAGTTCATCACCGCTCGCGACCTCACACCTATGTGGGCGGACTTTGAAGTTGCCAAGGCCGAATGGGTAGTAGAGCAAGAGGCGGCCAAAGCCACACAGAGGGAGCGAAAAAGGCAGAAAGCACTCAAGAAAAGAGAGGCCCGCCGCCGCAAGAAAGAAGAGGATGCACGCGCTGCTGCAGAGAACTCGGTGGAGATCCAAGCATGGTGGGGTGTCGCCGACAAAGCCGGGAAGGAGAACGACAGTGTTTGGCCAGCATTTGAGAAGTAGTAGTACTAGTAGTTAGTGTGTGTGTCTGTGTCGCCCGTATGTTTTGTTTAATTAATTACGAGCATGTACCAGTACTAGTTACTACTGTAGTTTTTGGAGCAAATTACTAGTACATTAGCCTAGACTCAATGGAAAAATTCCTATCCTATGCATCAAATGGCATCTCTTTCTCTATAGGAATTGAGATGCATGTCATCTCACTGTCTGATTCAAGGCTCCGCAGACCCAAGAATGGTTCGAACTCTGGGGTGCGTGCGAAGAACTCGATCTCCCCAGTCTTCCAACTCATCGATCTCATGGCCTAGCTCGATGAACTGGAAAGGACAGAGACACAGCGATTTACCCAGGTTCGGGCCACCTTGCGGTGTAAAACCCTACTCCTGCTTTTTGGTGGATTGGCCTCGAGGTGGGCTAAGGATGAACTAGTACAGAGGGGGAACAACCTCGGGAGGTGTGTTCTTGTGTTGGTGTGAGCTAGGGGGGTGATCTGGTTGATCCGTCTGTCCCCGGTGGCCTAGCTATATTTATAGTGGCCTTGGTCCTCTTCCCCCAAAACGAAGGCGGGAAGGGATCCCACAACGGCCATGTTTGAAGGGGGACAAGTAGTACATCTTATCCTGACGAAAGGTGGTCTTCGCCTGCAAAGCTTCTGGTTGTGACGTCGTGGTGGGCTCGGCGATGACCTCCGTCCTGCTGTCCTGGTCTTGCAGCACGGGAATGAAACCTTTGGCTGATTCCTTGGGACTCTGCGTCTGCACCCGCTTCCTTATCACCAAAGAGGAAACCTGCTGTACTGCGCCTGCTGGCGCCCACCTGGCCTTGGTCGTCATAGCTTGTGTCACCTGAATCTCACGAGGTGGGGCTTGCATAGAAATCTCCGCTCCTCAGGAGCCGGCCTAAGGAGGCCGTTTCCTCTGGAGGTCTTGATGTTGTCCGCCTCGCGAGGCTTGGCCCCTCGCGAGGGTCTTGTGTTGTTGATGCTGAAGATGGGCCGTACCAGGCCGCAGATGGAGCCACGCTGCAGGTCGCAGGCAGGCAAGTCTAGGTACCCTAGTTCCCAGAACGCCGACAGTAGCCCCCGGGCCCAAGGCGCGCTCGGACTTGGCTTCGAGGCGAAGCCAAAGGGCAAGGGCGAAGCACCATGGGCCCTAACCGCCTGCGGACCCGGTCGACGCGTGGCGCTTGATGGGACGTGGGCATCTCCGCTTCCCCACGCTGCCTCGGCAACCATCCTGGGCTGACAAAAAGGGCTGGCGCTTGCCACTAAACCTTCACTCCCTTCCCTTTGTCTTGCCCTAGATCCCCCTTTCTCCCTGCCGAGAGCGCCTCCAGATCTGTCAAGCCCTCCCCTGAGCTCGCCACCAATGTCGACTGAGAAGGCGAAGTCCGCCGCTCCATCCGCGCGCCCGGCCTCCCTGCTTGAGCCGGTCCTCAGTGTGTCCGCCGTCACCGAGGAGAAGCACCTCACCGCCGTGCTCCCGCTGATGGCGACAAATGACAACGAGGGGAGAGAGACGGTGCTTCGGGTCGGCTCCACCGAGCAGGGCACCTTGGAGAGGACCTTCTACCCCTTCTTTCTGCACAGCGTCTTTGCTGGGCTCATCCCCCTTTCTCCGATTTCTTCTTCGCCGTCCTAGACCATTACCAGGTCCGTGCCCTTCATCTTCATCAAAACTCCATCCTCCTCATATCGATCTTTGCCTTCTACTGCGAGGCGTTTGTGGGGGTGGTGCCCTCCATTGCGCTGCTCCGCCACTTCTTCTACCTCCGGATGCGCAGCACAACCCAGTGCTCTGGGTCCATCTACTTCATTGCATCCCATGGCAGCAACGCGCTCTCGAGGGCCGGGAAGAAAGTGGACGACTTCCGGCGCAAGTGGATCTTCATGGACGCCAAGCGCCTCCATGCTCGGCTGGAGCTGCCGACTATGATGCCGGCGAAGCTGGACCGGTGGGCTCACAAGAAGCTCACCGATCCCCGTGCAGTGCCGGTCCTGGAGAAGATGGCAGCGGACCTGGAGGCGGGTAGGCTGACGGGAGCCATGCTTGTCAAGGAGTTCCTGATGCAGCGCCTGGCTCCACTCCAGGCGCACTCGCGCCCCTTGTCGGATCTCAAGGGCGTGGAAGATGACCTTCGGCTGTGCCCGGAAGCCTTGACGGATGAGGAGCTGAGCAAGGCCTTGCGCACCTTGCTTGAAAAGGACACGGGCGGCCTCCCGGAGGCCTTCTTCCAGCTGTATCACCGCGATGACGGGGCAGAGGTGGCCGCCGCCATGCCTGTCTTCAATGAGCGGGGGCTTGTGCCGCCCAAGCCCCCGAACTCCCCGGTGCCGGTGTCCTCCGGCGAGAGTTCCAGGGAGGAGGAAAAGGAGGACTCGGAGGCCACCATGGAGGAGGTGGGAGAGACCTCTCCTCCACGACAGAGCGAGCTTCTTCGCGGTCTCTCCGACAATGACGATGCCGGCGAATATCTGGCCGCGGGTTCCCCGCGCCCCGCCGGGGTCGTCATGAGGTCCGGGGGGACCCCTCTGTGGAGGACGAGGCACGGGACCCCGAAGAGGGGCGAGGCGGCGCTGCTTCCCCAAGGCGACGCCCCCGCCTTGTCGCCCGTCGCCATCATCCCGGAGCCAGCCTCCATGTGCCCGGCCGATCTCGAGGGCGCGGTGAAGCCCGCGCTCAAGAAGCTCAGGGGTGCTGCGCTCATGGCCAAGAGGACGGCGTACGTTGCTGACAACGAGTAAGTACTTCACCTAGTTTGCTTCCCATCCTTGATGCCGCACTCACAACCGCCCCCTCCTGGTGGCCAGGCTTACGCCAGTGAAGAAGGAGGAGGAGGAGGAGGCCAAGGCCTCCGAGGCCTCGCAACCTGCCGCGGCCGTGGCGACTCCGGCCCGGGCGGGGGAGGTCGCCTCGCATGCGCCTGTGATGGAGCAGACTTCTCGAGGCTCGGTGGCCAAGCCTCAGGAGGAGACCGCCTCCGTGGCTAAGCCATCTCCGGAGATGCCCATTTCCAGCGCGCCTGCTAGGGGTTTCAGGGCTCCGGAGCCCCCTGTCGCCCTTGTTGCTGTAGCGGTGCCAGTCCAGGCGCCGGTGCCACCTCCTCCTCGCGTTCTCACGCTGGCGGACCATGGCTCCTCTGCCATGCCCAGCACTTTGGAGGAGGCCTTCACCGCGCTGGACCAGCTCCGGACAGATCTTCGATGCGCCAACCGGCGCGTGGTGATGGGGCTTCTGGGGCTGATCTCGGGGTGGCTCCAGGCCGATTCCTCCGTCAGGGCAGCCTGGTACCAGGCCGAGGCTGTCGTCGCGGAGGGCAGGAAGGAGGCCGGTGAGGCCACAGTGGCTCGCGACGCAGCGCTGACCGACGCGGCGTCTGCCAAGGAGCATTGCCGCACGGTGGAGGCCGAGCTGAAGGCCCTGCGCGATGAGCAGGCCGCCCGCGCCCGCCAGCTTGAAGAGCAGGAGGAGAACCTCAAGGCCCGGGAAGCTGCGCTCGCCGACCGAGATGCCGAGCTGGAGCAAGCGGCCCAGGAGCAGGCTACATAACGGAGCCGCTTGGCGAAGCTGAAGGAGGAGACGAAGACGGCCCAGGCGTCCCACACTAAGTTCATCTCCGAGGAGAAGGCTCGGCTGGAGGCCAGGGAGAAATCCGTTACCGCGGCTGAGAAGGCGGCCGCTGCGGGGCGCGACGCCTTCATCTCCCTCGAGCTGAGGTCCCGCGAGGCACTGCGTGCCCTTTACGGGGAAGGGTACAAGGGACCGCTAGATACTCCGGAGGAAGGCCCTGCCGGGCTGCTCCCCAAGCTTGCCACGATGCTCGAAGGCGTCATAGCTGGAGTGGCCCCCCTGGTGGAGGGGGAAGCTCGCACGCTCTTCACCTCGGCCACGACGCGCATCTTCAGCCAGCTCCACCTTCGGGACCCAAGCTTTGACCTTGGCGCGCTGCTTGAACCTGTGGCCCCGAAGCTCCACGATGCTGCTGCCAAGGCCGTGGGGTAACAGGTGGATGCCCTGGTGCAGAAGTTCCTCTTCGTCGACCCCATGACTGGAGCCGGTGGCGATGGTGGCGGCGACATTGTCGACGATGGGCCCCTACATGCGGGTGGCGGAGGCATCCAAGGCTGAAGGAGAGGTCCGAAGGCGGCGCTTCCTCCCGTTTTAACCCTGCAACATTTACCGTGCCTCGTGGAGGCGTGAGAACATCTGCCTTGAGTTTTTAAGAAACAATATGTTTTGTAATAGTTTTGCTAGGATTTTGCGATTTCCTTTCCGTTGGCTTTAGTGTTCTGCGTCGGCAGGGCCCGGTTCCGCGCATACCTCAGCCGCTGTTGGGGCATCCGGATCACCAGGATGAGACCAAGGCGTGAGGTGCTACGTGACTAGTGAGGCCCCTGAGTCGCGATGCTCAGGGGTCCCCCTTGACGTATGAACAGCCCTCGGGAAGGAGATGCGAGCGTGGTTTTTAGCGTTCTGCGTCGGCAGGGCCCGGTCCCGCACATACCTCAGTCGCCGTTGGGGCGTCCGGATCACCAGGACGAGACCAAGGGGTGAGGGGCTACGTGACCAGTGAGGCCCCTGAGTCGCGATGCTCAGGGGTCCCCCTTGACATACGAACAGCTCTCCATACCTTTACTCGTCGGGCCTTCGCTCGGGAGGGACGCGAGAAGACCAGGTCCAAGGGACTTGGTGAGGTGGTGTACGCCAGGCGTGACCTGAGCGTAGCCCCCATGCCCAGCCCCCTCGCGCGACCCTCCCGAGGGAAGAGCGGTGCGGTGAAGCTGAGCGGCGAGCCTGGTGGCTCTCCTAAGGTTACTACAGCCGCTAGGGTGCCCTCAGTTGTTTATTCGCCAGCGCGGAGCATGGCGCTTCCGCTCTTTCACGGGCATAGCCGCTCCTCGACCGTGTCGTCCGCCAGCACGGAGCATGGGGCTTCCAGTGGTTCATGGGTGGGAGCTCCCTCTGAGGGGAGACTCCAGGGCATGTACAGCCCCATCCTGGCACGTGGCTTGCACGGCAGGACTGGAGGAGGTGTATATGGGAACTCGTGGGCTAGCGCGGGACTCACGAGGCCCTACCTCAAGGCGGGTTGCGCTTGAATTTGGTTCGGAGCATTTGCAGGGGTCCTGCGAGATGGTTAGGTAGCCTGCTCCGAGTGAATCTCCCAAGGATATCGCATGAGAAGGCCAAACACCAACGACCCCAGGAGGTGACGTGAACGGGGCCGGCCTGCCAGACAGAGCTCAGTCGTTGGGTTTGTCGACGATGCAGGGACGGACCTGAGCGCAAATGCCGTGCCCAGTCTTCTCATGTGAAGGTCCTGAAGAAAGACAACCGGCGCGCGGCTCCCACGGCGGCGAGGCACCAGGTCGCGTGCCCTAACTTATCCGCTCCCGATTAGCTCATGCGAGAACAAGGCACCAAGGACCATGGGAGGTGAAGTGCACGGGAGCTGGCCCGCGAGCCAGAGCTTAGCCACTTGGATTTAGCGACGCTGCAGGGACGGACCCGAGCACAGACGCCATGCCAGTCCTTCATCATGAGGCGGTCGTGGGCGGGTTCGCAAGGGCGTACGACGTTCATGGCAGCAAAGCACCGGACAGGCATGTGATAATAGCAAAGCAACTCATGGAAGGGTCAGGGCAGTTCTGATTTATGTGAAAAATGATACATGCTGCAGGGACGGACCCCCACGGCTTGAGGATAATGCAGCCCGAGGGGCGCCCCCAACTGAACAAACCAAAAAGTGTCACCTGGCACCGTTGCTGAAGAAGTGTTGGAGTAGCTGAAGACATGCGCTGCAGAAGTCGTTCCTCACGAGCCGTCCAGGTCCTGAGCCTCATAAGGCCCCGGGGGCCCGGGGAGCTCGCGAGGATCCAGCGCCTCCTCCGATAGGATCGCCTGGTGCCTAGCCTCGTGAGCCGTCAGGATGCTCCGCATGTAGCGCTGGTGTGTGGCAGCCCTGTTCAGCAGACCGAAAGGCATGCGAACATAGCTGTGAGGGGGGCCCTCGCATCGGCCCACGCGGGACGACCAGTAGAGCTCCTGAGACACGGCTCTGTTGGGCCCTGGGATGTTAACGCAGACGCACAACCCGCTGCCCTCGTCAAGGGAGGGAGCTGCGCCGGGTGGTGCGGGGCGACGCTCGCCTCGCATGGCCCTCGCCTCCTGAAGATCCTCGATCGCCTTGGTGATGAACTCTTGAGCGCCTGGCGCCCTGCGCTCTTCTCGCTGAAGCGCGCATTGAAGCACGCCTCCAAATGGTGCCCGAATGCCTCCCTCGCGACACTGGCTAGGTCTGAGGCCCTCCAGAGGAGAGTCCCTGAGCCCAACCTGAGGGGGGTGCCGGGCGCGCCTTCCTATGCCAGAGGGGGGGCGCCCCATCAATGGGCATAGGGCCTGAAGCACGATCATCAGACGCCGCGTCCTCCTGAGATCCTTAGTGGAGCAGCTGCTTCTTCTTCTTGGGGATGACCTTAGGAGGGTAGACGGCGCCCTCGTCATCTGGGTTCTTGAGCGCCGCAGCCTGGTAGGTGCGCTCGAGGGAGCACACCGTGTCCTTCTTGTCGTAGGCGACCGTGATGATGCCTCTGCTCCCTGGCATCTTGAGGACATTTTAGCCGTGGTGAGTCACGGCCATGAACTTGGCCAGGGCTAGATACCCAAGGATGGCGTTGTACGGGAGGCAAATATGGGCGACGTTGAAGTAGATGAGCTCAGTGCGGTAGTTGTCGCGCTTGCCGAAGGTGACAGGGAGGCGGATCTGCCCTATCGGGGTGGTAGAGCCATCGGTCACTCCTGAGAAGGGCTTGGTGGGTTGAAGCTGGTCATTCGGCACCTGGAGCCTGTCAAACGTCTCAACGACGAGGACATTGAGTCCCGCACCGCCATCGATGAGTGTCTTGGTGATGAGGACATTGTTGATGGTAGGCAAGCAGAGCATCGGGAGCGCGCCGGCAGTGGCCGCGCACTTGAGCTGGTCAGTAGAGTCGAAGGTGATGGCGCACTTGGACCACCTAAGCGGACGCGTGGCCTCGAGCTTGGGGAGGGCCACGTTCACCTCACGAGCGAATTGCTTGAATATGCGATGAGAGGCGGGGGCCTAAGCGCCTCCTAAGATGCAAGCGATGGCACGAGGCTGTTGGAAGCCCCCGGCCCCACGATGATACTGAGAAACCCTGAGGCCACTGGCAGAATAGTGGAGTGGGCTTTGGAGTTATCAAGTTTTGGTTTGAAGTTTGAGAGCATGTCAAATATTCAGAGCAGAGCATTGGCGGAGTTTATTGCAGAATGGACACCAACTCTAGATGAAAAAGCGCCGGAGACAACTATCCCCGGCAGGGAAGCACCCCAAGATTGGATCATGTACTTTGATGGTGCCTTTTCCCTACAGGGTGCAGGGGCTGGCGTACTTCTCATTGCACCCACTGGGGAGCACCTCAAGTACGTGGTTCAAATGCATTTCCCCCGGCAGAAGGCTACCAACAACACTGTAGAATATGAAGGACTCCTTGCCGGGCTCTGGATCGCAACAGAACTGGGAATCAAGAAGCTGATCATTCGTGGTGACTCACAACTTGTGGTGAGGCAAGTAAACAAGAATTACCAAAGTCCATTGATGGAGGCATACGTTGAGGAAGTGAGAAAGCTGGAGGAGCACTTTGACGGATTGCAAACAGAGCACATACCTCATGTGGAAAACAACATTGCCGATCATCTGTCAAAGTGCGCTGTGCAAAAGCTTCTTGTGGAACCAGAGACTTTTGTTCTCCGCCAGACTCAGCCCTCCTTATCCCCGGCAACAATGGCCCGAAAGTGGAGGAAACTGGACTTCGGCAAGCCTCTCCCGGCAGAGCTTCCAGAAGCCCTCGGCAGAGAGGTTGTCGGGAACAACTCCACTTCGCTTGGCGAGCAACACCCTCCCACTGAATTACCAATCTTCGCGGTTGAGGCCTGCGCTCCCATGAACAAGGAGGTGCCGCTGATCCTTGTTGTCGAGCCTCAGGCTCCAACTTGGGCACGTCACATCGTCCGTTACCTCCAAACAGGAGAACTTCCCGAAGAACAAGAAGAAGCTAAAAGAGTAGCCCGGAGGGCCAGTATGTATCAGTTCGTCGATGACGCACTATACAGAAGAAGGCCCAACGGTGTGAAATTGAAGTGCATTTGCTGGGAAGAGGGAAAGGAACTGCTGGCAGAGATACACAAAGGCATGTGCGGCTCCCATATTGGATCAAGGGCCTTGGTTGGAAAAGCTTTCTGGTAGGGTTTCTACTAGCTCACGGCCCTCCAAGATGCAATCGAGCTAGTCACCAGATGTCAAGCCTACCAGTTCCACTCCAAGAATATCCATCAACCTGCTCAAACTCTCCAGACGATCCCTTTGTCATGGCCCTTTTCGGTCTGGGGGCTCGACATCTTGGGCCCCTTCCCCCGTGCTATCGGGGGCTTTGAGTTATTGTACGTCGCCATCGACAAGTTCACAAAGTGGCCGGAAGTGGAGCCCGTGAGGAAGGTGACCGCACAGTCAGCTATCAAGCTCTTGAAAGGATTGGTGTGCTGCTTCGGAGTACCTGCCAGAGTCATCACTGACAATGGCACCCAATTCGCAAGCCGCGCCTTCATGCAATACATTCATGCCCTCGGAAGCAAGGTCTCATTTGCCTCTGTTGCTCATCCCAGAAGCAACGGGCAAGCTGAGAGGGCGAACGCTGAAGTGCTGTGGGGACTCAAGACAAGAACATTTAATAAGCTGCAGAAGTGTGGCAGGCGATGGATCGACAAGCTGTCGGTGGTTCTGTGGTCCCTCAGAATGACACCAAATCGAGCTACCGGCCAGACTCCCTTCTCCCTAGTCTATGGGGCAGAAGCAGTGATCCCCACAGAACTCATACACGGATCACCTTGAGTGCTTGCCTACGATGAAGTAGCACAAGAACAGCACCGGCGTGACGACGCCGTGCTACTTGAGGAGAACCGTCTCCGGGCTGCTACGCGTGCTGCACGCTACCAACAAGCCCTGCGTCGCTATCACAGCCGCAGGGTTCATGCCCGGAGCTTTGAGGAAGGCGACCTTGTCCTTAGGCGCGTTCAGTCTGCCAAGGGTGCAAGCAAGTTGACGCCGAAGTGGGAAGGCCCTTACCGGGTAGTACGAGTCACCAGACCCGGCGCAGTCCGTCTGGAGACCAGAGATGGCATTCAGTTGCAAAACTCATGGAACATTGAGCATCTTCGTAAGTTCTACCCGTAAGGCGCGGCTGTCGGGCCCTGCCCGGCAGCCACCCTTTTGTACATGCTTTGCCTATGTTGCATGTAACCCTTTGTACAAAGCCAGGTGCAGACCCTGAACAACAAATAAATAAACGAAGCGCTGGGGGCCCCTAAAACTTGCATGCATGCATAAGCATAACATGAGCATAGCATGATCATGTAGATCAGGGCACATGTAGCATTGTTTCCCTCTGCACTAAGCTGCAGGTTTCTTGCCGCAGACCTGGTCCCAAAGAGCAGATAAGTTATTTCTTATCCATACATGTTCTGTAAGATGAAAACTTGTGCATATGAAAACCTCATCGCCTTTGAAGCATAGGTGCTCCCATCCTGCGTCCCGAACGTTGCTTCGGCGAGGATGGTTGTAGTGGCCTTTGACGGAGGGGGTTCGACGAGGAGCTGGTCCCTTTCAATAGTTTTGTGCCCGGCAGGCCTAGCCCCGCGGCAACAAATGAAAGGCACCGGCAAGAAAGCTTGCCGGAGAAAACTTGTTTACTTAAACATATAGACGCATCTCGCCTCCGCATGGACATGACACATGCACAAGTACCCGACAAGGCTTGTCTTTTTCATTAATATGCTGATAAGCAAGTACAAATCTTACAGAACACCAACATGGATGAGCCAGATTACATATTTTAGACTAAAGTTTGGCAGATGCCTACATATTTTAGACTGAAAAAAGATAAACGCCACGTAATCCCTTTTTTGTCCCCCTCCTCCTAGGAACTACCGCGGGAGGTGAAGAGGGCAAAAGGAGTGCCTGGGCAGAAGCCCAGCCTGACCCTGTCAGGCCCCCATGACAAGGAGCCTGACAAGATCGAGAGGACGCGAGTGAAGGTGATGGCAAAGAGAGTGGCAGAGACGGCCCCATGACCACCGCCACCAGGGCCAGTAGGACGCGGCAGGGCGAACAAAGCCGCAGCCCACGAGGAAGCCTGCCGGGGTCCAACTGGAAGGCTGCTGGAGGATCCGGGGATACCATCCACACCTCCACATCCAACTCCCTGGCAAATCACCTTGCCGGAGAGGAGGTGCAGGTGCAGATGATGGTGCTGCCGCCTGATGGTGACGGTGCGGCTGGTGTTCAGCCAGAGTCAGAGCAGTCGTCCTCTCCGTTGGCGCCGTCATCATCGCCGTCACTGTCCTCCTGGTCGCTATCGCTCGAGGAGGAGCTTTCATCATCAGTCGAGCTCTTCGCGCAGCACCCTAAGCGAGCACCCGAGCGTCCAAAGACCTTGACGGAGAGCAGGGTGGCGTCCATTAGCTTGAAATGAAGGGCGTGCCCGGTCGCCAAGCTATGGGCATGAGCAAAAGTCTTCCAACCACGCCGGAGAAGCATTACATGAGGAGCGGGGAACTCTACGTCCGCCCGCATGTTGCCGTTACAACAGCCCCTCATGTGCAGCCTCAACCCCGGTGGCTGCTCGATCTCCACCACCCTTGCGAATGGGGTAGGAAGCCGAAGACGGCTGCAGGGAGGTCCTCGCAGGTTGACGATGAACTCCAGCGGCTGGTTCCCGACATGGCCTTCATTAGGATCTTGGGCAGTGGGAGGAGGTCCAATTAAAGCACCACCTCGTCCCCCTCGACCCCGAGCGCCACGGCGATCACGACCTCATCCTCTCCCGCCTCCCCTCGCAGCGGGCTCCGCTTCCGCGTCCCCAAGTTAAGGAGGGAGGCGCTGTCGAGCAGAGGCCCTCGTCGCCACTACTGGAGTGCCGCTACGCCCTCTTCCCCTCACCATGATGAAGAAACAATATCAGAAGAAAGAAGGAGGAGATGGGTGTGAGCCAGCACCTCGCCCGCGTCCCCTTTTTATAGGCAAACGGGGTCGGGGGCCGGCTCCTCACTCAGGAGAGGCAACTGCCCCTCTCTAGCAATCTGGCTTCCCCGCACCATCAAAGGCTCATGGAATCAAGGCTGACCCCCTGCGCCAATCCGTGGCACCTGGCTTTCTGCCATGGCATGCATTTTCGCATGCCCCGCGTCCGCCACCAACCCTGTGCAATGCATGCAGCATACGTGGCGGAAAAGCCAGAGGCGGAGAAGCTAGTGGAATGGCAGTTACCGCCCCGTGAACGTGGGACGTGGGTAGCCGACGGATCGTGGCTCGCGACCCCCTCATAACGTCGCGCACGACGCGCGGAAAAACCGGAAATTGACTCAAGCACAAGTTAATGAAGAAGCAAAGAAAATCTCAAGGATGAGCTACCACAAACTCTTCGCCTGTGTACTGGATAGGGCCTACCCCAACGACGCTCGGCAGCGCGTTCGGACCAGGTCCGGGGGCTCCTGTCGGTGCAACAAACCCTGGTGTATGTTGCCCGGACTGTACACAGGCTCAAGGGCAAGGTTACAGCATCCAAGACAAGGCCAAGCAGAAGATATAGCCCTTCGAGGAACCAAAGGGCGGATCAAGAAGACCAAGACAAGACAAGGAAGCAGGATATCACTAAGGAAAAACCTCCCTTGCCGGGCAGGCGAGCCTGGCCAGGTCGAGGTCATCCCGAAGACAAGTCTCAAGACTCCCCCGGCAAGCTTGCCGGGGGCGCCAAGGGCGGATCGCACCGCCAAGACGCCACCGCTCAACCTCATGACGATGCAAGTCACCTCCCAGTGTGGTGTCGAGCCCCCAAGTGATTAAGTGGTTGTTCTACGGCACGTGGCAGCCATTTCTGAGTAAGATCACCCCCAAATGACACCCGTCCAAAGGCGTGTCACGCGGGCAGGCAAGAAGGTGGACGAATGGCACGACAAGGCTGCCGAGCTCTCCCGCAATGTGACACTAAGCGGTGCATTTAATGCACCCTGTCCTGCCTGTAGAGTTAGGTATGATAGCACTGTGGCTATCTAATAACTAAATAATGACTGTTTTGCCATTGTGGTAACCCCTTAACCTATAAAAGAAGGGCCGTGGCAACCTTAGAAAGGATTCAAACCCTTGTACTCTCATACGTGCATAGCTGCTCTTGTTCCAAGGCGACCGTGCCGGGCTAGAGTGCCCCGTCTCCACCACGGTCCATTCATCAATCCACCAAAGCAGGAGTAGTGTTTTACGCCTCGCGGCGGCCCGAACCTGGGTAAAAACTGCCCGTGTCATCGCTGCCGTGCTGCTCTACGCCCTCCGCTCTTTGTGCAATGTGCTCTTCCCCCTGCCAAACCACAAGGGGCCGATGGTCCCATAGGTGGCCGTGTTATACCACGACATGATCGGATCGGAAAGGGACCCCGGAGCGGGCGTGGCGAATGTGCGGGCGGGGGAAGTGAATCTGGTGAAAACCAGATCACCCCGTGTGTCCGCAACATATTCCAGACCACCGAATCAAATTCGGTGTCTGGGGGCGAAGGCGTCGATCTGACTCAGACGACCAGTCGGGTCGGCGTGTAGCACGATGCTGCCAAACGTGAAGAGTTGCCCGGGGACGAAGAAGTCCCCGGATCCGATGCCTTCTCCTATGATCAGGCGAGCCATTGATCCTTTGGGCGACCTCACAGTGGAGCTCTCAATGAAAGCACCAATGTCGGTGTCAAAACCAGCAGACCTCGGGGTAGGGGGTCCCGAGCTATGGATCTAGGATCGATGGGGAACAAGGGACGACGAACACAGTGTTTACCCAGGTTCAAGCCCTCTCGAAGAGGTAATACCCTACGTCCTGCTTGATTGTATTGGATGTATAATGTGGTTTACAGAGTAGATCTACCTCGAGATCAGCATGAGCTAAACCCTAAGGAGATGAGATGATGAATATAGCTCTAGCCCTAAGACTAAAAACCCTCGGTTTATATAGACACCGGTAGGGTTAGGGTTACCGAAGATAGATTACAATAAGGGTTTAAAGAGATCCTGCGCCTTCTTGACTTGGAGGGCACACCACAGCTTCATAGATCTCCTATCACTATATGGCTCCACCAGTCCGGCCCATGTATAATGGGCCGTCGCCCTGAGGACCCCTTTGTCCATGACTCCCTAATTGGGCATGTGATTTGATGGCTCATTAGTCATTATTACTGCGGCACGACGACCGAGGTGACTCTCCCTTGGAGTTCTGCGTGCATGGCAAGTGGACCAGAATGGTCGACGTCCCACATGTCGGCGAACAAAAGTATTCTTTCCGATATCGAGGAGCAAGGAAACCACATGGTATAGTATCACTGCTGATTTATATTTATTTTTTATTTTTGATGAAAGCTAGTGTTTCAACTCTTACGACGAAGGAGTGTGAAACACGGCACGTGCTGGATGTCCCACACGTCAGTGAAAGGAGTGGGACATGAACAGCGTGGTAGAACGTCTCCATTTCTTCCACTTCTAGGTCGGAGACCACACGTACTACTAGTAGTATGTAACGATACAAAGTGCGACCCGGAGGGAAAGACGCATCTAGTTTGAAGGTCTCGGGCCATACACGTAAACAAATATAAAACCTAATATGTGCCTCCAATTAATATAGCAGTAGAGTACTTAGGCACGTACATCATAATATCACCGTGCATTGCACGTACAACATTTAGTGGTAGTAAGACAAATGCCTATATGCCACACATGTTCATACTATTTGTGCCTTTCTACTTCACTTACTGCGCTACATAACTCAGGTTCGTACATCCCTGGGTACATGTCCGTCTCGTAGTTCCAGTCCCACATGTTCTTCATAGATGGAACGATCCATAATGGTGGGCAATGGGAGTCCATATCATCACAGGTTCTTAGTGTGGCTCCCCACGATGGAGACTCATCCAAACTGAAGCAGCATAGATCAGGGATAGGGGCATTCAAGATATGAATCCATCGGTGCGCAATGAAAACGCACCCGTTCTTCATGAACAGCAGGCCGTCGGCGTCGTGCACGGAAGGTGGCATCGTTTGCACTATGGGGTAGTTGTCCCCGATGAAAATCAAGTACTCTTCAAGTGTATTCATCCGCACCCAGGTAGCATCACGGGGGTTGAACACGCCGCCGTCCATCTGGTACACCTGGCATCTCAAACCTGGATACATGCTGACGTGCATGGTTATGGTCCATGCATTATAATAAGGTGACGTAAGTAGAGGATACAGATTAAAATAAAATACTTTATATTGCTTATTTCTATGAGGGGGAGGGGAAGCAATGTATAGACCATCCGCGGCACGGGTGACGACAAACAATTTGAGAGTGTTACCTGGGCCATGTACATCAATTAAAGTAGGAGTAGTTTTGTTTGATGGGATTATGGCTACCTAGCTAGTACTACACGGAATTGAAATTGTTAAGTCCTTTATAGTTTATACAACTAGCATTATAAAGTTGCGTAGATGACTATCCCAATCAATAAAAAGAAGAAGGAAAGAACTACTCCTGCTCCTCGAGTATAAAGAGACATGTACTGAAATGTTATAAGATGACATGGCAAAAAGATATACGATAGTTCCTTGCTCTACTACTCTTGGATCGGAGAGAAGGGATTACCTGGGTACATGATCAGGGTCCAATCGTGATAGATCGTGGCATCTTGTTGCCCTTCAATGGTACCATGGATAACGACTGCTAAGATAGTACGTCCCAACTGGGTGTCGTCAGCTACAAGGTTCCAAGTTAGACCAAATGCCCCATGCACATCCACGATTGGCGATCTGATTTTGATCAAGGGATGACTTTGCCCTACATAATCGTGCAAACAAGGCGGAATTCATAGAAACCGGACAAAAATCATTACATTTCGAAAACTTTTCATATAAACCGGACGAGATACATTACAGTTTTCATACAAACCGTAGTAAAACCTACTCTAAACAAGTTGCAACTATAATGTGGGCGGCGCACGAACGACGGCCGGCCGTGGTGTCGTTTGAGGCTACTCATAGTGGGGAGTATCATATACAATATACTAGTGTATGATATACTACTTTTATAGTGCATAGTATCATAGAGTAGTAGCATAGATGATCATATTTATTGCCATGCATGACCCCCTGTCTCTTCTTTAATTCTCTGCCACATCACCATGTATGCTATTCTCGAGTGTATGTACCAGCTAAATTACCACCACTATGGCCAGCCTCGATGCGGAGCAGTCGCGTGCACCGGGAAGCAATGCTCTCTCGGCCATCGCGCTGCTTCAAAGCCGGCACCAGTGAGAGGTCGCCTCTGCTCTGGCCAGACATTAATGTGGCACTGACGCTCTGGGGTGGCACTGACCATTTCAGGCGGGAAGCACACGCCGGCAAGGGAGGGGGTTTGGGTCGGCCATGGTGGTCAGACGCGGGCGTGGTGGTGGTATTGATTTTGTACCGTTTCAGGTGTAGTACTGGTAGTTTGCAAAACTACTCCATTATTGCACTCAGTTTCCTAAAAAATTGTGGTAAAAACATTACTTACAATGCATGCATGCGTGACCAATATAAATGACCAATAAAAAACTACTACATGCACGCAACGATTTAATGCACATTGTAATCTCAACATCTGATGGGGAGCTCTAAATTTGAATTTGAAACTTATCAAACGAAAAAATTCAAAACAAAAAACTGGAAGAGAGGGAGTATACCGTAGGATGTGTCCCATACGAAACAAGTCCCCTGGTTTGTCACCGCGAAGATGCGGTTAGAAAGGAGCACAGTGTCTTCATACTCGTACGGCAACAAATCGACCGCAGACATCATGGTGCACCTTTGACCGCCATGTGCAGGGTTCGTGAAAGCAATCGCGATGTCGAACACCGCGATGAGAGTGTAATTTTGGTTGGCGGATGACCTTATCGGGGCTTCCGGGATTGCTATCTTCTTCAATCTCACCGTGGTTCCATCGTACCAATTCAGGCGATGGCCCATTGCATGGCTAATCCCAATGTTGGACAAAGGTTCTACGGGAACGGTGTCACCGTTGTAGATGTTGTGCAAATTGATGTTGGTACCCTCCCGTACATATGCAAGCCAATCTCCACTGGCACCAAGCCTAATCTGTGAAACAGTGGGCAATAGGGGAATTAGGAAATGGACACGGAAGTAGTCTTTAGAATGAATTTACTATGTGATCAAACTCATCACTTACCTGCTCATCGGACAAAATCCGAGTGCCCCTCAACATCGGCATCTCAAGGGGCGTCAACTTGCAACTACGGCCAAGCCGCGCTGGAGAGACCCCCAAGGAAACCTCCTCGTCCTCGAGGACGCATGGCAGACCAACTAGCATGGCCTTCTCCGACGCATATTTACGAACCCTCTTAAAATATTTGGTGCAAGTACCGCTAAGTCTTGCGGATGTGAGGAAGTTGGAGCGACTTATGATTTGTCCCAAAGGATCGTCGTCCAAGGTCTCCCAACCTCGACGAGGACGAGAAGCACCACCGCCTTGCGAATCCATGGCAATGGCGACCAACTGCCTTGTCCCTTGTGGAGGTGGTTTACATGAGAGGAGATGGTAACTGCAGGGCTTCATCCCTTCGGAAAGGATGTTCTGCGGGTGCGCACTAGTGCACTTTATATTTGAGACTAGCAAGAGGCCCATGCGTTGCACGGAACATCAAGATGCATTTATACGAGGTGTTTATCTCATGGGAGACGAAGATGAACGAGGGAAGGCCTTATCTGCAAATGTGGAGAGGGGTGCGGGTATATTTTTGCAAAATTGCCATAGTTTGCTTTCTATCCATCAGATATAGATCGGAGGGTCTATATTGCAGGATGGCAGGCACACCATCATCACCAACTCAGTTTTTTTATAAGAGTAGAGAATATTGCACGATGGCAGGCACACCATCATCACCAACTCGGTTTTTTTATAAGAGTAGAGATAGAGATTAGGGAGTTGGCGAGCGGTTCATTGTACGGCGCATTCACGTGCATCCACTAGCCCGGAATTAAAGCACGCACGATATTTACAGCGACTGGGATTAGTTGTTTTCTGGGCGCATGGACCAACGCGGACAAGCGGACCTGGTCGCCCTTTTCCGAGCACGCCTTCGACAAGTACGTGCGTGACATGCGTGCATGCAAATCTTGCATGACCAAACCATGCGAAGCGGAGCGGTATGCTGTCGAACTACAGCCTGTATGTTGCAGCCATGTCATCCACATGCAACCTAAAGGCCAATTCATACTCCGCTGGACTATACTGTACTACTATGGATTGTTTGGCACGAACGTTCCTTGGAGCTTGTGCTGCAACTGGCGTACTCCACAGCCCGCTTCACTTCTCCTTCCTCTTCCACCGCCCGCGCACGTCCGTGGGAAGCGACCAGTCAACCGTTATATAGGAGTGCTAGCACAAAAAGATGCATGCATGACCACTAAAATTTCCTTTCTCTTATCTCCATGAAATAAATGTGGCGTGAAACTCAAAGCCCTTTAAGTCTGAGTATAATGGAAATCATCGTCCTCCTCCGGCTCCGCTTCGCCCGCGTCGTCGTCCTCCTGTTTCGGCTCCGCATCATCGTTCTCCTCCTCCGGCTCCGTGTGCTGCTCCGCCTCCAATGCCTCCTTGTCCGGCTCCGGCTAGTCCGGACTCCGGAGGCAGGGCGGCTACGATCCGGGCTTCGCATCGCCTCCAGATCTTTAGAAGTAGCTCAAAGC
Source organism: Thinopyrum elongatum (assembly GCA_011799875.1). Classification (NCBI taxonomy): domain Eukaryota; kingdom Viridiplantae; phylum Streptophyta; class Magnoliopsida; order Poales; family Poaceae; genus Thinopyrum; species Thinopyrum elongatum. The sequence continues at coordinate 312,895,005 of CM022299.1, read as the reverse complement.
GCCGCTCCGGCGGGAGCATGGCTTATGTCGTTACCTTCGGCCAGGCCATGGCTATCGGGCGACAGCGACCGGAGAAGAGGCGGCGGGAGGGGAATGAATGCAGCTATTGTTTGGGTTCTCCATCCAGCTTAAATAAATGCGCACCATCACATGTACCTGCGGGTGCACAAATTGTAACATACGGGTCTGCTTAGGGGGCATCACGTAACTGGTATGTGTGTGAGATTTTGAGAGACAGAGTGCGTGTGTGCGACTCTACTCTTCGGACATGTACTCCACCTTTTGCATCGGGATATAAGTATAATGGTATTACACTTTAGTTTGTGATTTATGTGGCCATGTTAACATGGTTGTGTAAAAAAAATGTCTCTTCCTGCTCGTGATTTGCGTTATATAATTATGAGAAGTTTGCTAACTACTAAAATAAAGTGGAATTTGTCCATGTTATATAAGTAAATTAAGGTGATTGTTTATCATACGGGTAAGGTTGGACGAAGGGTGGTAGGAACAAATGCTCCACCTAGAGCATGTGTGTGTGAAATGGAGTCTTAGTGTGTGTGTGTGTGTGTGTTGCGTGAGAGTGGTGTGTGTGTGTGTGTGTGTGTGTGTGTGTGTGTGTGTGTGTGTGTGTGTGTGAAGCGGAGTCTTCGGTGGGGAAAGTAATTTAAGTGTGTGTGGTTTCATCGTAGAGAGGTAATGTGTATGGCAGAGGCCACCAACGAGGGGGGTGCGAGAGAGAAGAGGCCCGTAAAGAGGGAAGAGAAGGCGTGTGCGCATGAGAGGAGTCGACATCGAGATAACGTGTTTGTTCGAGAGACACCAAGGAAGACTACTATATATCGATGGTGCATGTAGGCGGGAATTAAACGAAGGGATAGTCTTATTGGTTTCGGGGATATAGGGAAGGAGTGAGAGAGGGGGTATCTAGAAGGAGATTGTTAAGTGTGAGTGTGTGTTTTAGAGAAGAGACCCATCCAGGCGGAAGTCATGTGCACATAAGAAGAGAACAATTCGATGTGGGATGAGGGCTGAGGCTAATTAACTATGTATGGAGACATAGGAGACCTTGAACGTGCATGTGCGAGGGGTATACATGTATACGTGGGATGTGTGTGTGTGTGCGCGCGCGCATGATTGAGATAAAAGAAAGAAGACATAAGTCATAAGATCAACGGCATGGGAGAGACTGATCGGTATGACAATATGCATGCACGTGAGAGTAAAGGGAAGAAGGCCCGATAATTGAGCATGTGTTTTTGTCTTTAAGAGATAGTGGCGTGGGCTGGAGCATGCATCTATGGAGAGCAGAGAGAGCGAGACACAACGATTGTGCAAAAGAGATCGACATATAGATGCATGTATAGAGAGATAGATATAGTGTGCGTGATAGGAAGCAAGAGTGCGTGCGAGAAAGAAAGGTTGACGGAGAAACTACAGATAGATAGAGAGATAGAGATGCTAGCAAGAGGGACATCGGCTAGTTTGTGTGTTAGAGATGACCGCCGAGTGGTTTAGAGGGGTGAGTTATGTGTGTGTGAGGGAAAGATAAAAAGAGGGCGCATGACTGCATGTAGAGAGAAACATATATAGTGTGCGTGATATGAAGCAAGAGTGAGGGCGAGAAAGAAGGTTGATGGAGAAATAGATAAATAGAAAGATAAAGATGCTAGCTAGAGGGAGATCAGCTAGCTACTATGTGTGTTAGAGATAAGAGTCGAGTGGATCAGAAGGCTGAGTTTTGTGTGTGGGTGTGAGAGAGATAGAGAGAGGGTGCATGTGAGTCACATATAAACAAATATCAGAGAGAAATGAGATCCCGAGAGGCGGAGTTTTGTGTTTGTGAGAGAGAAAGATATTTCACAAGGAGAGTGATAGCTAGAGAGACATATCAGGGAACGCGAGTTATCCCTAGGGAGAGAGAGTGTGTGTGAGCGACATACAAGGGAATGGTGGAGAGATATGAGACCCTGGGAGACAGAGTTTGTGTTTGTGTGTGAGAAAGAGATATTTAAGAGGGAGAGTCGTAGCTTCTCATACCTAAGGAGCGCAAGACATCTATGTGAGAGAGGGGGTGTGCGAGCGGCACACAGGGGAATAATAGAGAGAAATGAGACCCCGGGAGACGAAGTTTATGTTTGTGTGAGAGAAAGAGATTTCATAGGGAGAATCATAGTTAGAGACACATAGCAGGGAGCGAGATATACTTAGAGAGAGATAGAGTGAAGGTCGAGGGAGAGAGTACCGTCAGTGTGTTACAAAGATAAAAGATCATTGTCGACATACAAGTAGCACGAGAGATACCCGAGAGACGATGAAGGCGTATAGGTCTAGAGAGATATATAAGCATGAGTGATAGCTATATGAGACGAATATCTGGATTAAAGGGGATTCAAATATTTAAACTAGAGATCACGACATTGATAATATCATAACGAAAATTGGTCTATCAAACATGCATATTCATTTGAATTTGGGGACACGTGTAATGTTATATAGTTTATCAATATTAGTGATCCATAGAATCTTTAATCAGAGACAATGCATGGTTTATATGCAATTAATGTCTAAACGGGATTACACTATATGTTGCGTGTGTCAAACACATTATACGTGTTTGAGAAGTAAAAAAAACCCGCATGAAACACACATTAATTGGAGACAGTTAGCGAGGAATGCATACATTGGATTTCAACATAAAGTGGTTTCAAATATTTGAAAATCCAAATTAAGATGGATCCAGCCTTATGAATCTGAGATCATGCCATTTGTAAACCATATTTATGTATAAAGGGTGTTGTGCTTTTGAAAGTATATGTAAAAAATGATGTATATAGATTTGTATTCGAATACAAAATGGATCCTGCCCGAAAAAAAAAATGGATTCGAATTGAGTTGGCACGGTAAACGTGCACTCTTTCTCTGCAAAAATTTGAACGAAGCGGGGGAACTCGCAGTAACTGCCCGAAACCAAATTCTGCGAGATGGAAATTACTGCCTATCCCTGACACGCAAAGCCTATCGGCTCGATTTCTACAGGTTTCGATAGGGGTAGGCTTGTAATTTCACTCAACGTGACATAACCGCCTCCGCCTCTCACCTCCCCAAATTCATACATGATGGGCGCCAAAACACTGTTTTTCCTCGGCCGAAGTCGCCTCTCACCTCCTTGATTCATACACGGTGGGCGGCAAAACAAACTCTCCTTGGCCGAAATCTCTGTCGGCAAATATTCGGTGTATGCGAGATTACCGTCCTATCCCCAACCGACTAATATTGCTGTGCTGTAGGAAATTTTAAACAGGGGCTAAGTTTGTAAGTTTCCTCGCATTTGAGACAAGGGCGCCCTGAAGACATGGTTCCCCCCTACCTCTCTCCCTCCATTTCCCCATTCGTACTCCGTGGGCACCAAAACACCATCTCCACCGTCAGCCACTCCACCCACCGCCGGCCTCCTCCACCATGCCGGAGCCGATACCCTGACGCCGTCGTCCATTACAAGAGATCAACCTCACTCATCGATGGCTTCGGACCAGGATCCTTGCATCGCGTCCTCTCGCTTCATCCGCACCGTCGTCCACCTTGCCGAGGCCGCTCGTCCGACCGTCTCGTCCATCGCGCTGGGATATTTCCCTCGCCGCCACCGTCTGCCCTCCTAGATCTGCTTTCACGCCGCCGACAGCCATCGCTATCGTAGCACCCTCAGCGCCTCAGCAGATGCTTACATGGCGCCACACCAGAGGCGGTACTCTTTCATAGGGCCGGGCGGGCAAAATCTGGGACCCTGTGCGAAACTAAAAAATGGGTCCCTATCTCACTAAAAAAATGAACCGTCTAACCACAGTGTCGAGTTACCCGCCGGCAGAGCTCGTCGTCGCCGGATTACCTGCCGTCCACCTCACCGTCTATCCAGGGCCCTGTGCAAAACTAAAAACTGATAGCATATATGAATTGAAGATCATGCGTCAGTGTTCGGCAATTAGACGAACCGTCTAACTCACCAGTTTTGGGTCCTGTCCGGTTGAACTGCTACACTGTGAGTATGATGTCTAACAAAGACACGAAGTAATGATCCCTGCCAAAACTTTATTAGGAATTTAGGAATTAGGAGTAGGAACTGAAATTAATCGAATAGAAGGACTCGCTAAGCACCTGGAGGCTGGAGTCGGTCACGGATCGATCCGACGATGCAATGAGGCGACGAGTCTGAAATTTGGGAGAGGAAGCCAGGAACATGAACAAGAAGGCAACCGACGAGACGATCCCCGGATGAGCGGATACTGTTTCCAGTAGCCGAGTACGAGTAGCGTCGCCCGGTCACCGACGCGACTGCAGACTACAGTTAGGGTTCGCGATGGAGACGAGGGCCTGGTCGAGACGATCCTGATTCCCGATCGACTGTATGTTTTTTTAGAATCCCGATGGACTGTAGGCTTAGCGTAGCGATCTCGTTTTGTTTTACGGACGATCCCGTTTCTATCTTACGGTCGAATAGTTTTGATCGAGCTCCACGCACCAGGCCCAACACCAGCGCCCAGCGGCCCAGTGCGGCCTCGATCTGATATATATTTTTTTAAGAAATACTAGGCCTACATATAAAATTTGGGGCCCCCCAAAATTTTGGGCCCTGTGTGGGCCGCACATCTAGCACAACTGTGCGACCGGCCTTGCTCTTTCATATCTGCTCAAGTTATTTATCTCAGCAAGAAAATAGATCACCACTGCTTTACTGTGATTTCTTGTCCATCACTTAGAATCTTACTTGTTAGTTAAAACCAAACATTGGTTGCGAAGTTGCCTTTCTTCGGTTTGCACCGTCAGATCCACCATGGCACACTCACCACTATACTCGCAATGCTTATGGTTTTCCCCTTTTATATTCCACATTAGCTTAAATGACAGTCAACTGAATTTCAAATTGGGGCCAGTCCATTTTTGGGAGTTTGCCAGAGGGGAGGAAGGGGCTCGCCGAAGGGCTGCCCCATTATCTATCTTAGGGTTTCGGGTGGGGACAGTGGTTGTGGGGGGTTGTCGTCGGTCTATGGTGGGGCCTCGCCGGAGGCAAAACTTGACGCGGGTGGGGGTGGGTGTGGGGTTAGCTAGAGGGATGGCCGGGGGTGGCGGAAGACCGGAGGTGGTGGACGGTTCAGGGGAGGGCGGGAGCCGGTGGTTCGGCCGGCGGCCCGTGCGGTGGTCCGTAGGGGAAGAATAACAAGCGAGGAAGAAGAAGGGTTAGCAGATGTAGGATCTTCATCCAACCGCCTGAAATGGTCGACTGACCCAAATGACGAAAGTCAGGCCACTTGCATGTAGACATTCCCATATATTCAGTACCATCATCGTAGGTGCTTCGAGACGTACGTGCAAGCAGTGCTCCTCAACCCATCAAGCTAAACAACATGCCACTCATAATTCCAAACTTAGTTGCTCAAATACGAATCTGATATGATGCTGACATGTACTAAAACAGAGAATGTTTAATTGGTCAGCTAATGTTCCTACTTTACTTTCAAAAAGCACATGCGCCACATATCGAGGGACAACAGGGAGTTGTGTTCTTTATGCGCTCTGGTTCATCATGTGTGGGCAACCAACATTTTATTATCCAAAATCTGCTTGCTCTTCTTTAGCATGCTCCTCTTATGTTCTTCTTTTGTAAGTACTCTCTCTGTACCTAAATATAAGTCTTTGTAGAGATTCCTCCATGGACTACATATGGAGCAAAATGAGTGAGTCTACACTCTAAAAGGTATCTATATACATCCGTATGTGATCCATAGTGGAATCTCTACAAAGACTTGTATTTAGGAACAGAGGGAGTATAATAGTAGTACATTATGTTCTTTGTAGTGAAGAGGAGCAGGGACATTTGCAGTGTACAGGTCTATTCGGTCGCTTGTCATGGATGCTTTCAACTCTTCATGTTGGTCTTCATGTCGCTTGTCATGGACGCTTTCAACCCTTTGTATTCGGTCGTATGTGTCACCTTTGAGAGTTAGACTGATAGTAACAGTACTGCGGCTTCAATTGTAGAGAGCTGGTATCCGAAGCCTTTCTAGCCGCGCCGGCAATACTAGCACATATTTTCCAGCAAGTTCCACTTTCCTGATTTTACGCCTGATGCTTAGGGTTTTCCCATTATATCTACACTATGACCTGCGTAGGTGCTTTGTGTCCTACTAGCAGCTGTCCACCCTTTAAAGCTAAATAACACACCAATCATACGTCCTAAGCTTCTTCAAATACGAATGTGATATGATACTGACATTAGCTAACAGACACACATTTAATTGGTTAGCTAATGCTCCCACTTGAGTTTCCAAATGCATGTGGCCACATATAGAGAGACATCATGGAATGGTATTTCTTTAGGCGCTCTGATTCATCATGGGTGGGCAACCAACATTGTATAGAAAGAAGGGGAATCTCAATAATATGCTTCCCCTTCTATTCTTTAACAGGCTTTATAGAGCCGGTCTTCACTACTAATGTAAGTTTGTCCTCCTCGAGCCTTCAAACTTTGTTGTGTGTATTTGGATAGCTATGAGTGCAAATGCTGTTTATTTTTGTCGTCTGCATCAAATTGCTTGTTCAATGGTTATAACGAAGAAGTACATAAACATAAGTTTGTCCTTCTCAATTTCAGTCTTTAGTTGTACAACCTAGTTCCTTATTCATACCATGTAAATTAAACTAAACATAGCAAGCTATCTTCTTTAGCACCGCATGTATACTTGTGTTCTTGATCTGTAATCCAGTGGTGTGGTGAAACTACCAACTCCAGCACAATGTCATATCCTACTATGTCTCAACTATGAACAATGCCATATTATATTACTGTTATTTAAATCATGTCTCTTTATTTACCAATCTGAAATGGTATAAATTGACAGTACACTCACCATTCATGCTTATACGTTGTTTAGCACTACATGTATGCTTGTTTTCTTGATTTGTAATCCAGTGGTATGGTGATGCTGGCCGCTCCTGCACAATGGCATTTCCTGCCGTCTTAACTATGAACAATGCATATTATGTTAATGCTATTTTAAACCGTGTCTCTTTATGACAAAGAAATAAGATGAATTGACAGCGCTGATGCTTATACGTGCAAAACCTGTTATCTACCTACTTGTTTCTCTTTCAGGGTGACAACATTGATGCTACGAAGAACTGCCACAATGATAGTGAGACGAACCCATTGTTTGTCCCTCTAACATATATTCCAGAGAAGAAGGCAACACATCTTGAGGGTAGCGATATAGCCCCAAAGTCATGTCTTGATGTAGTGTCGAACTTACTCAGTTACACAAGCTCGATGAAGTCGCCGCCTGAATCTGTTCGACTTCTTCAGTCTGAAATTCAAGCAGAATGACATGCTTCCGCTCAAATCCGACTGGAACTCCAATCTCTATGCAAGATTAACCATAAGTACATGACGTCTATTGATGCTATGCAGCTTGAGTTGGTGGATATAAGCGTCAGACAAGCGCAGTCTCATCAGGTTGCTAAGCTGCTTGCGCTGCAGCTCCTGGGCCGGGCTAACCTTTCTTGAACTGTGTTGAAGTGCTGTCAGTTCTGTCTATTATTTTGTCGGCCTGTTTACTTCCACTGGTGCAACCTGCCCAGTTTATGGAATCTGCTGTCTGGTTGCCCTTTATTATCACTGGCGGGGAACTTTGATGCCCAGGGGATGTAATATGCTGTAATTTCTTTGTTGTATAGTCTAGGTTTATTCTTCGTCGCGATGCTGTAATTTATCTGTTGTTTATGCTGTCGTTGCTATGAGAAAAGCTCGTAATCTTTGATCGGAGCACAATGAGCCAATAGGTTAGGTTTATAAAAAATAATTTTGGTACTAAAACTGGCTGGTCGCCAATCGCTAGTACGGGCCGAACCATGGGCCTACAATCATCTTGGGCCATTAGTTAGGTCTAGACTTAATCTGGCCTACTATTAGTTTTGGGCCTTTAAAAGGCCGAGTAAACCACTTGCCTTAATTGGGCCAGAAAATTAAATAGGCTTTTAACATGTTGAGATGTAGACTGAGCCTTAATTGTGGCGAACAAATCACGGGCCGACAGCAGGCTGTAATATACATCGACCCATTATTGGCCCATATGTATGACGGGCCATTAACAGGCTGAAATGTTTTTGGGCCTTGGCTAACCCAATTACATGACGGGCTGGAAGCAGGCCGGATGTATAACAGGCCAAAATTAGGCTCAACACTATCAAGGGCCTTTAACGGGCCGATAGGCAGTTTGGGCTAGAATGTATCCACGAAGACTACGGGCCGTTAAGAGGCCGAAAGTAACTACGGACCAGAATTAGGCCCAGGTGCAACTCAGGCCTTTAAATGGCTGAAAGTGAAACCGGGCCGAAAGAGGCCCATATGTAGACAGGCCACTGACAGGCCGAAACTAATATCGGGCCGAACTGTTAAACGGGACATTAAGAGGCCGAAGAGCAAATCAGGCCCCCAATGGGCCCGATGGCACAGTAGCTGTTAAAGGGCTATAATTTGGCCCAAGATATGAAAGTCAGTTAACGGGCCGGATCAGATATGGACCGTAATTTGGCCCAAACTATTGCAGGTTGTTAACGGGCCGGATCTAATATGGGCCATAAACTGGCCCAGAATATTGCAGTCCTTTAACGGGCCATATCTGATGTGGGCCATAATTTGGTCCAAAAAATATTAGGCTGTTAACGGGCTGGCCCATTAGATCTGACGAAATCTTGTGGGCTTGTTCCTGGGTCGGCTTTTAAACCTATATGGGCCTCTATTGGGCCGTCCCACGTGTCAACGTTTCATTGGAGACTCTTGTCCAATGGACGGTTGACATCTGTTCTAACGCTGAGTTGACATGTGGATCATCGGCGAATGAGAATTTTGCACGTGGAAAATCCCCATTGGTCCTAGCTGTTAACTGGTTATCGGATCCAAACCGAAACCTGATAGCTTAACGGCGACCCGTTACGGTGGATGCCATGTGTCAGTTACCCTTGACAAAAGCACTTCTATGACACACAATTTATCTTCATGGAAGTGGACACTTTCGTGATGATAATTTTGGTAATGTCATGGAACACTTCTACGACATCACAGGTATGACTATCTTGATTCTATCATAAAATCATCATGGATGTACATGCATGATAGAAAACGTGACCTACTGTGACAAACACGTATCATCACGGAAGTGTATTTTTTTGTAGTGATGGCTTCTGCTCTTTGTGCAACGTGATCCCCCTTGCCAAACCACAAGGGGCTCATGGCCCCATAGGTGATCGTGATCCACCACGACATCTTTGGCGCGCCAGGTAGGGGGAATCGCTTGTGCGAACCTGAAGTTGTAAACAGTGCGTCGAGCTCCATCGTTGATCATCATCACCATCATCCTCGCGCATGGCGCCCAAGAAGAAGCCCGACGCAGCCGCACACCCTTCCACTTCAAAAGCCCCCTCTCATGCGGCCGCGGGCGACGCTGCCGCTATGGCGGTGTTAGAAGAAGCGGGTATCATGGGAGGCGTGACCGGCGCAGGCGGCACTGTCGTTGTGTCCCCCATGGACGAAGCTGGAGCGGGAGGCGCTGGGGGAGGACAGAATCAACGAAATTCAGACGGACATGACCCGCAAGCCGTGGATGGAGGAGGCGTCCAGTCACCACCACCTCGCCGCACCAGCAGACACAGCCGCGGTGATGACGCCTCCTCTGGTGCGAGTCATGACCCTCAGGTCGCGCCTGTTACAGGTGCTACCACTGGACACGCGCCTTGCCTAGAACAAGGCGCGCAAGTCGAAGTGCCGAACAGGGTCGCCGATCCCTGGGCGCAGCCCACTCATCAGCAAACCACCTTGGCAACCGATCCGTGACAGCGTGATCGCGACGATGCCCCTGCTGGTACCACCAGGAGTCGAGCAACGTCGCGATCTGCCTCGTCAGCTATGCCAAGCATAGCTACGGAAGCCATGGCACGGGCCCAACTCCTACTAAGATTTCCACCGGCAGCTGATTAGATGGATGAGTGGAGAGCCACCATCCAGAGCTTGACCGGCTTTGCTGAGGCTGGAGGATCACGACGGGCGGAGCCATCGCGGGGCCGCAGGCGACGACAACAGTTCGAGCTGCTGGCCGCGTTGAGGGGGCCGCACTAATGGTGTAGTCCCCTCCGCGATAGTAAACCCAGAGGCAGCAACTAGAGCAACGCGACCCCGAGCCTGACGAAGCTTCGATGGCCTTGTCTAATCCATGGTCCCGTCGAGATCAGCAGCAGGTCCTGGAAGATCGACGGAGGGAAGATGCGCGCATCACTATAGAGCGGCGCCGGGAGACCCACCGTCAATCCGACAGGTACAATGTGGCCCAGACGTCGACGAACCCACGCCCAGTGAGGGTGGGTACTTACCTTTCAAGGTTGGGTGCCCTGCCTTCACTCGTGAGCTGCGGCAAGTCCGTTGGCCATCTGCCCGCGTTTTCAAGCCAGAATTGCCAGAAAAGTATGATGGAAAGCTAAACCTGGCAGAGTTCTTGAGCATTTACACGATTGTCCTTCAAGCCGCCAGGGGCAGGGATGAGAAAGTGTTTTCCAACTACTTTCCTTTGGCGCTCAAGTCAAATGTGAGGTCATGGCTGATGCACCTGCCGGAGAACTCCATCTCATCGTGGGCTGACCTGTGCAATGAGTTTGTTGGCGCCTTCAAGGGCGGCCATCAAGAGCCAGGACGCCCCAGTGATTTGCAAGTCCTTCCACAGAAGGAAGGGGAGAGCTTGCAAAAGTATATGCAGAGATTCAGCCGAGTGCACCGCAACATTCCAGAGATACACTCGGCAGTTGTGATTGCCGCGTTCTATTCGAACGTGCGCAACAGAAGGATACGTTCTATGTTGAACGTCCGGCTACCCAAGACCGTTAATGAATTGTACACCTTGGCAGACAAGTGCACTCGTGCTGAAGAAGGAAGGCAACTTCTTGGAGAGGAGGAAGGAGCAGAGGTCAATTCGGACAATGATGATGAGGCCACTGGCCCGAAGAAGAAGGGACGGAGGCACAACAAGAAACTCAAGGAGAAGTCAGTATTGGCCGTTGAAGGTTCTGGCGATCTCAGCACTGGCAAGAAGGCCAAAACCGAAGCCCCCGGCAAGGAAGCTACCGCGTGCGCTGATTGCCGGGAGGCTGCGGCAGCAGAGAAAGTTGGGATGTCCGATGGGCCGTACTACAAGATCCACCGTACTAAGGGGCATGATCTCCAAGAATGTCATCAAGTCGAGCAGCTTGTTAAGAGGCAGAAGGCGGAGTATGAAAAGCATGACAGAGAGAGAGAGACCAAGAAGGTGTTGGCGGGAAGAGCCATGGCAGCAGAGGAGGCTGCCGCGGCAAGACCCCTCAGCAAAAAGAGAAACCTGCCAGAGGCCATGAGAAGAAGGAAGGTGATGATGAGAGTGATGGAGGAGATGAAGAAGAAACCAGTGAGCAAGAATTCCAGAAGGCAACTGAAGCCCTGTGCGTTGACGGGGGTGCGTCCTTGCACTCTTCTCACCGCCAACTTAAGCAGTGGGCGAGAGAAGTCAATGCCGTGGAGCCAGCTGCGGATTCTCGGAAGCCGCTCAAATGGTCCCGCACGCCTATCATCTTTGATGAAAAGGACCACCCCGACCGTACCGCAGCGGTAGGGTGCTTGCCGTTGTTGGTCTCACCAACAATCCGCAACCTCATAGTCACAAAGATGTTAGTTGATGGTGGGGCTGGACTGAATCTAATCTCTCCCAAGGTAGTCAGCAAGTTACAAATATCAGATGAAGAACTCAAGGTCACTGGCACGTTCCAAGGAATCAACCCCGGTAGGAGTCGTCCTAAGGGAAAGATTACACCACTGGTGACATTTGGCGGAGAACTGAATTACCGGACTGAGAGGGTTGTATTTGACGTTGTTGATCTTCCTCTGCCTTACAATGGGATCCTTGGCCGCCCAGCTTTGGCAAAGTTCATGGAAGCATCCCACTATGCTTACAATACCTTGAAGATGCCAGGGCCGATGGGCGTCATCTCTATCCCATCAGACAAGAAAGACGCAATCATATGCATGGATAAGATGTACCGAGACATGGTAGCTGCTGAAGCCGCTGAAGCTGCAGCTCCCGCCAAGGAAACAAAGAAAGAAAAGAAGGCTAGCAGAGACGCCGACAAGGAATCCGGGAAGCGCGCCTCTCCGGAGTGCGCTGCACCTGTTGATGACTTGCTAGAAAGTTCCACTAGTAAGAGGCCCAAGGTCGCTTCACCTGCTATAAAGAAGGTCCCAGCAAGACAGGATGGCAATGACGGTACATTCACTATCAGCGCCGCCCTTAATGACAAATAGGAAAGCACACTCGTTGCCTTCCTGCGGGCGAATGTCGATGTGTTTGCTTGGCAACCATCTAACATCCCCGGCGTTCCTAGGGAGGTAATTGAGCACCACCTTGCTGTCTGCCCTCATGCTCGGCCCGTCAAGCAGAAGGTCATAAAGCAAGCTTTGGAACGGCAACAGTTTATTGCCGAGGAGATCAAGAAACTTGAGGCAGCTGGTTTGGTTAGGGGAGTTTTGCATCCAACATGGTTAGCCAACCCAGTGGTAGTGCGCAAGGTGAATGGGAAATGGAGGCTTTGCATAGACTTCACAGATCTAAACAAGGCATGCCCGAAGGACCCTTTCCCCTTGCCACGCATCGATCAGATTGTGGATTCCACTTCCGGGTGTGATCTGCTTTCCTTTTTGGATGCATACTCCGGATACCATCAGATATTCATGTCCAAGGAAGACGAAGAGAAGACCGCGTTCATAACTCCATGTGGCACGTACTGCTTCGTATGTATGCCTTTCGGGTTAAAGAGCGTTGGATCCACTTTTAAAAGGGCAGTGCAAATTGGGTTTGAGCCTCAGCTACACAGGAATGTAGAAGCTTACATGGATGATATAGTGGTCAAGATCAAGGACAGATCAATGCTCATTCAAGAATTGGAAGAAACCTTTGCAAACCTGTGCAAGATCAACCTGAAGTTAAACCCGAGAAATGCATGTTCGGCATTCCCTCCGGCAAGCTTCTTGGCTTCTTTGTGTCTCACCGAGGGATAGAGGCCAACCCTGACAAGATCAAAGCAATCGAGCAGATACAAGTACCCAAGACCGTCAAGGATGTGAGGCATTTAACTGGATGTGTTGCTGCACTGAGTAGGTTCATTTCCAAGTCTGCTGAGCATGCCCTGCCGTTCTTCAAGATCTTGAAGAAGGCAAGGCCAATGAAGGACCCTGGAGGCAGAAGCAGCACTGCGGGACATGAAAGCCTATCTTTCCTCTGCCCCCACCCTGGTCGCTCCTAAACCACAAGAGTTGTTGCTGCTATACCTAGCGGCGACTAACCAAGTGGTGGCGCAGCGGGAAGTACACGAAGAGGCAGCTGCAGCTACGACCCTCCCGGGAAAAGAAACTGAACTGGTCACGGCAAGATTGGGAACAGATCAAGGTGGGGAAGAGCAGGTTGGCAAGATCAGTTCTGAAGTCGCGGCAAAGAAGAAAGTGGTGCATCGGCCAGTATACTTTGTCAGCTCCCTATTGCAGGGGGCTAGGTCAAGGTACTCTGGGGTGCAAAAGCTAATCTTCGGCCTAATCATGGCCTCAAGGAAGTTGCATCACTACTTCCAAGCCCACGAGATCACAGTTGTCACTCGTTTCCCGCTCCAGCGCATACTGAGAAACCGTGAAGCTACCGGCAGGATAGTTGAATGGGCACTAGAGCTGTCAAGTTTTGGCCTGAAGTATGAAAGTACCTCTACCATTAAGAGCAGGGCGCTGGTAGAATTCATTGCAGAATGGACGCCCACTCCAGATGAAGAGATATCAGAGACAGTTATCCCCAGCAGGGAGGTGCCTCAGGAGTGGATCATGTATTTTGACGGTGCCTTCTCGTTACAAGGCGCAGGGGCTGGCGTGCTTTTTTTTGTGCCCACTGGAGAGCACGTCAAATATGTGGTCCAAATGCACTTTCCTCGGGACAAAGCTACCAACAACACTGCTGAATATGAGGGGCTCCTTATCGGGCTCAGAATTGCGGTAGAGTTGGGGATCAGGAAGTTGATCGTTCGTAGAGACTCGCAGCTTGTGGTGAGACAGGTTAACAAGGATTACCAAAGTCCATTGATGGAGGCATACGTTGAGGAAGTGAGAAGGTTGGAGGAACACTTTGATGGATTACAAACAGAGCACGTACCGTGTGCAGAAAACAGCGTTGTTGATTATTTATCAAAGTGTGCAGCACAAAAGCTTCCTGTGGAACCAGGGACTTTTGTCCTTCACCTGACTCAGCCTTCAGTATCTCCATTAATGATGGCCAGAAAAAGGAGGAAGTTGGACTCTGGCAAGTTTCTCCCGGCAGGACCTCTCGAGGCCTCCGGTAGAGAGGCTGCCGGGAATGACTCCACTTCGCTTGGTGAGCCGCACTCTTCCGCAGAACCACGAGTTCTTGCGGTTGAGGTAAGCGCTCCCATGAATGAGGAGGTGCCATTGGTTCTAGTTGTCGAGCCTCGAGCTCCAACTTGGGCACGACACATAGTCCATTACCTTCAAACAGGAGAACTTCCCGAAGAGCAAGAAGAAGCTGAAAGAGTAGCCCAATGGTCCAGTATGTACCAGTTCATCAATGACACTTTGTACAGAAGGAGACCAAACGGTGTGAAATTGAAGTGCATTTGCCGGGAAGAGGGGCTGGAACTACTGGCGGAGATTCACATGGGCGTGTGTGGCTCCCATATTGGTTCAAGAGCCTTGGTTGGGAAAGCTTTCCAGCAAGGTTTCTACTGGCCCACGGCCCTCCAAGATGTGGTTGAGCTAGTCACTAGATGTGAAGCCTGCCAGTTCCACTCCAAGAACATCCATCAGCCAGATCAAGCTCTCCAGACGATCCCTCTGTCTTGGCCATTTTCGGACTGGGGGCTCGACATCTTGGGCACCTTCCCCCATGCTACCGGGGGCTTTGAATTCTTGTACATTGCAATCGACAAGTTTACAAAGTGGCCGGAAGTGGAGCCAGTGAGGAAGGTGACCGCACAATCAGCTATCAAGTTCTTGAAAGGATTAGTGTACCGTTTCGGAGTACACGCTAGAGTGATCACTGACAACAGCACCCAATTTATGAGTCGCGTCTTCATGCAATATGTCCAAAACCTTGGGAGCAAGGTCTCTTTTGCTTCTGTTGCTCATCCCAGAGCAACAACCAAGCCGAAAGGATGAACGCTGAAGTGCTGCGTGGGCTCAAGACAAGAACTTTTGACAAGTTGAAGAAATGCGGTAGACGCTGGATCGACGAGCTACCGGTGGTTCTTTGGTCCCTCTGCACGACACCGAATCAAGCCACCGGACAGACTCCCTTCTCCCTAGTTTATGGGGCAGAAGCAGTGCTCCCCACGGAACTCACATACGGGTCACCTCAAGTATTTGCCTATGATGAAGTAGAGCAAGAGCAGCACCGGCATGACGATGTCATGCTCCTTGAGGAAGATCGTCACCGGGCCGCTATGCATGCTGCATGCAACCAACAAGCCTTGCACCACTACCATAACCGCAGGGTTCATGTCCGGAGCCTTGAGGAAGGCGACCTTGTCCTTAGGCGTGTTCAGCCGGCCAAGGGTTCCAACAAGTTGACGGCAAAGTGGGAAGGCTCTTACCGGGTAGTACGAGTCACCAGACCTGGCGCAGTCCATCTGGAGACCGAAGATGGCATTAAAGTGCAAAACTCATGGAATATTGAGCATCTTTGCAAGTTCTACCCATAAAGCGCGGTTGCCGGGCTCAGCCCCGGCAGCCACCTTTTGTACAAGCCTTGCCGATGTGCATGTAACCCTTTGTACAAAGCCAGGCGCAGACCCTGTGCAAAGATAATAAAACAAAGCGCTCGCACCCAAAAAACTTGCATGCATGTCTAGTTTGAGCATATACTTTTGTTGGGATTATAACAATTCTTAACATGAGCTAATTAATCCTTTACCAAGATATCATACACTACCGGTTTCTCCCTTGTGCTTCTTTGGTTCACAGCTCCCACCATGGACGAACTTCCCGAAAGGAAAAGTAAAGGGAGAACCAGCGCGTCGACCCTTGACAAACTATCGTGGCCGGGGATAATAAGAATGACAGGCACAACTAAGTTCACTCCACTATCCATCATGTACTTCTGTATGAAAAACTTGAGCGTGAGGAAACCTAGTCGCTCCTATCCTCTGTGCTCCCATCCCTCTTGGTCCGGAGTTCCTTCGATCGGATATATGTGATCTGGCAAGAGCTGACGAGGGGCCTACTCCTATCCTCTGCACTCTACTATGCTAGGGTAGTAACAATTGAGAAGAGCTGACGAGGGGCCTGCTCCTATCCTTGCTCCTACCCTAGCATAAAGGCGTAGTAGTAGCAGGGGAAGGATTCGGCAAGATGTGCTGCCGGGGAACATTGTTTACTTGAAAGTATTGAGGGTTCATTCCTCAGCATGGGCATTACACATGCACAAAAGTACCCGACAAACTCTCTTTTTCATTAATACGTTCATAAACGAGTACAGATCATACACAGTACAAGCATGGGTAGAGGACTACATATTTTAGATTAAAGATTGGCAAATGCCTATATGTTTTAGATTAAAAAAAGATAAGTGCCCCGTAATCCCTTTCTTGTCCCTCTCCTCCTAGGGGCTGCCGTGGGAGACAAAGAGGGTAAAAGGAGTGCCTGGGCAGAAGCCCAGCCTGACCCCGTCAGGGCCCACGGGATGAAGTCTGACAAGATCGAGAGGTGCAGGGGCGAAGACGACGGACGGAGAGAGCGGCTAGGCGATGCCCTGGTCACCGCCACCAGGGCCAGCAAGATGTGGCAGTAGGAGCACCGACAGGGCGGACGAAGCCGGAGCCCACGAGGAAATCTGCCAGGGACCCAACTTGAAGACTGCTGGAGGAGGCAAAGGCATCCACACCCAGCACCCCCGGCAAATTGCTCTACCGGGGGAAGAAGACCCAGGTGCAGATGATGGTGCCACCACCGCCCCCCTGATGGTGACAGTGCGGCCTACACTCAGCTGGAGCTCGAGCCGCTGTCCTCTCGCTCGGAGCCATCGTCTTCACCGGCACTGTCCTCTTCGTCGCTGTCGCTCGAGGAGGAGCTTTCGTCGTCGGTCGAGCTTTTCGCGCAGCACCCTAAGCGAGCACCCGAACGCCCGAAGACCTTGATGGAGATCAGATTAGCCTCCATTAGCTTGAAATGGAGAACGTGCCCCTTCGCCAAGCTGTGGGCACGAGCGAAGGTTTTCCAGACGCGCCGAAGAAGCATGACATGAGGTGCGGGGAACTCCACGTTCGCCCGTATGCTACCGTTGCAGCAGCCCCTCATGTGCAGCCTCAGTCCAGGCGGTTGTTCTTCCTCCATCACCCTTGTGAAAGGAGTTGGGAGCTGAAGACGGCTGTGTGGAGGCCCGCGGAGCTGAATGATGAACTCCAACAGCTGGTCTCCAATGTGGCCTTAGTCCGGGATAGGGACGGCTGGAGGAGGGGCTATCAGGGCCCCACCACGGCCTCCTCGCCCCCGCGCGCCACGACAGCCATGCCCACGTCCAACAACACCACCTTGCACGCTGGACTCTGCTCTTGCGTCCCCAGTAGGAGGAGGGAGGCGCTGTCGAGAAGAAACCCTTGTCGCCACCATTGGAGGTCGACCACGTCCTCTTCCCCGCACCATGGTGGAAGGAGGGTATCAGGCAATAAGGAAGGAGAAGTGTATGGGTGAGCCCCTCGCCCACGTCCCTTTTTATAGGGGAACATGGCCGGGGGCTGGCTCCTCACCATCTGGGAGGGGGCCGCCCTGCTCCACCAATCCTGCCTCCCTGTGCTATTGACGACACCCATAATCAACGACCATCCATCTGTGCCTATCCACGGTGCTTGGCTTTCTACCATGGCACTCATTCCAACGCCCTCCATGTCCGCCACCAACCCTGCACAATGCATGCACCGTACGGGGCAGAAACGGTAGGCGTAGTAGGCGAGTAAAATGGCAGTTACCTCCCCGTGAATGTGGGCAGCTCGTGAGTCACTATGGGGGTACTCCCACGTCGTTCTGCATGACTCGCGGGGAAAGCGGTAACTGACTCGATCACAGGTTAATGAAGAAGCAAGGAAAACATCAGGAGAGACTTAAAACCCGTAGTGGCATGACCCGACTGCTCACCTGTGTGATTGTTCGGACCTACCCCAACGATGCTCAGCAGCACGTATGGGCCAGGTCCGGGGGCTCCTGTTGGTGAAACAAACGTTTGCATTTGTTGCCCAGACTTACATACAGGCTCACTAGCATCGTTTATTCAACATCAACACCCAAGCCACAGAAGCAGCTCTTACTGGGATCAAAGAGAGGATCAAGAAGACCAAGAATAAGCACGACAGAAGAATATCACCTTGGGAAAGCCTCCCTTGCCGGGCAGGAGAGCCTGGCCGGGTCGAGGCCGCCCCAAGGACAAGTTCAAGACTTCCCAGGCAAGCTTGCTGGGTCCGCCAAGGGCAGGATCCCCGCCAAGAAAGCACCGCTCCACCGCACAGTGACTCAAGTCACTTATCAGTGCGGTGTCAAGCCCCCAAGTGATTAAGTGGCCTCTGCTAAGCACGTGGCGGCCCATTGGTAGACAAGATTTATCCAAGTGACACCCGTCCAGAAGCATGTCAAGATGACAAGCAAGAGATGTTTAAGCGGCTCGGCAGGCCTGCTGGGCCTCGTCCTCAGCATGACACCTAGCAGTGCATTTAATGCACTTTGTCCTAACTGCCAGAGTTAGGTATGATAGCACTGTTGGCTATCTAATCAGTAGATAAAGACTGTTTTGCCATTATGGTTACCCCTTAAACTATAAAAGGAGGTCCAAGGCGACCTAACAAAGGATTCGGACCCTCACACACTTGTACACGCGTAGCTGCACTCCCCGAGGCACCCTTGCCGGGCTTGAGCGCTGTGTGCTCATTGTGTTCTTCCACTCAATCCACCAAAGCAGGAGTTGGGTTTTACGCTACCCAGCGGCCCGAACCTGGGTAAAAACCACCAGTGTCACCACCGTCGTGTTGTTCCATGGCTTCTGCTCTTTGTGCAACGTGATCCCCATTGCCGAACCACAAGGAGCTAATGGCCCCATAGGTGATCGTTATCCACCATGACATCTCGTCCCCCATTGCGGTCCCCATCCTCTTCGCCATTCTTTGCGCCAAGGTTTGCCCATCATTGTTAATTCAGGTCAAGACATGGAAATCAGATTAGCAAGGACAATATATCAAGAATAGATAAAGAGCAGTTGGCACGTACAATTCGTCCTCCTCCTCGTCACTAAGGACAGAGAGGTCGTATTCGCCCCTGGATCCAGTACCAGAGGCAGGAGGCAGGACGGGAGTCCTAGCTCGCTTGATTTTTGGAGGTGCGGGAGGCTGAGATGACCCAGGGACTATGACAGTCGACGCGGTTGGTTGCCCCAAAGGGGCGCCCCTCATTTGTTGTTGCTGAGGGGCTTGGTGTTGAGATCCTTGCCACCTGGTAGCCTTCGTGGCCACGTCCTTGTCAGCCACATCATCACCTGAAGACAAAGGACAGACCGAATCCACGAAAGAAGCTCTTCGGAGGGTGCGAGTTCTCCTTGCCGGAGCAGGAGGAACAGGGGGCTCCCTGCGTATCTGCTCCTCAGCAGTTTCCTCGCCTTGGTCTTCGGCAAGGCTTTTCGGTGACTCGTCTACTGGTTCATCTCGAGCCTCTTAATCCATATTGGCCGCCGTGAAAGCCAGTACACCGGCGCCTCCGGCCATTCTTGCTTCCTCCGTCCTCTTGGTAATATGTGCCAACTCTTCATCGGTGGTGCCACGGCTGAGGTTCTTCTCCTCTCTGATTGCCTCTCCACCAGCGTGTCAAACCATCCCCTCACCACGTCTTCGGGTGGTTCTTCCCAAGATCCAACGACGCTGTGGGCGTTACAGTTGGGCATCATTGCAATGATGGCATCCTTGGTGGAGTTGTTGCACAAGGGTACCACCTTTGCCGGCAACTTGAAGTTGCCGGTGGAGCAGAAGAGCTGGTGGCAAAGAACTCTGTGCTGCAGTACCGTCAAGTTGGCACCAAGCCTAGCACTTACCCGCAAGATGTTAGCTGCATTGTTGAAATCCCAGGCTGGCCTTCCCTTGTCATGAAGGGGGGCGATGCGGCAGTGAAGGAAACCTGTTGCTACCATCTCGATGGTAAGGCCAGTAGCCCTCAAGCGGAGGATGTGAGTTATGGTGATTGTGAGCTTCTTGTCGTTTATGTCAAGAGTGCCCCAATCCCCGCTGCGCTCCACCTTCTTCATCCTTCGCCTGCAGAAGTCCGGGAACTTGGCATCCACTATCCAGCACCACTCTGCCTGCCATTCATCCCATGCCTGGTGCAGTTGGCCATCACGATAGGTCTCCTTGGCGCAGGCCCTGGGGATCCAAGTGATGCCCCCAGAGGGAGCGTCTGCTTCGATATGTGGAACAAAATAGTGGTAGAAGAGAGCAACGTTGGGCGTCACTCCAACAAAATTTCGCACATATGTGCGAAGACAAACATACAGGTCATGGCATTTGGTGTGAAGTCGAGAAGATGGAACCCATATGAGTACATGATCTCAGAGAAGAAATCATAGAAAGGGGGGACAAGCCCGCAGTTGAAGTATTCAATGAAGAAGGAGCCACAAGCCTTCCCCCCCTAAGGTGCGCCCCCCGAGCTTGTGGGCCCCTCGGGCACCCCCCTGATGTGAGATCGACGCCAAAAATTCCTATAAATTGTGAAAACCCCAGAAAGAAACCTAGAACTTCCGCTCCTTTGCCGCAAGCCTCTGTACTGAAGCGATCTCATCTATAGCCCTATTCTGGCACCCTATCGGAGGGGGAAATCATCACCGGAGGCCATCTTCATCATCGCGGCGGTCTCCATGATGAGGAGGGAGTAGTTCACCCTCGGGGCTGAGGGTATGTACCAGTAGCTATGTGTTTGATCTCTCTCTCTCTCTATCGTATTCTTGATTTGGCATACGCGAGCTTTATTAATATAGTTGGATCATATTGTGTTTCTCCCTCTCTATCTTGTTCTGATGAATTGAGTTTTTACCTTTGAGGTTTCACTATTATCGGACTGAATACCTTTATGGAATTGAGAACACTTGATGTATGTCTTGCATGTGGATACTCGTGGTGACAATGGGGTGTTTTATTGATTCACTTGATGTATGTTTTGGTAATCAACTCACGGATTCCCGAGGTGATAATGGGGTAATCTATGCATAGGGGTTGATGCACATTTTCGTCCTACTTTCTCCGATTGAAACTTTGGGGGCACTCTTTAAAGTTCTTTGTGTTGGATTGAATATTATGAATCTGATGTTGTTTGATGCATATC
This sequence comes from Thinopyrum elongatum, assembly GCA_011799875.1. Taxonomy (NCBI): domain Eukaryota; kingdom Viridiplantae; phylum Streptophyta; class Magnoliopsida; order Poales; family Poaceae; genus Thinopyrum; species Thinopyrum elongatum. The sequence continues at coordinate 312,873,557 of CM022299.1, read as the reverse complement.
GAATAATCAACTCACAGATACTTGTGGTGTCATTGGAGTATCTAGGTGACATTAGAGTTGGTTGATGCGTATCATATGGTGTTATTTTAGTACGAACTCTAGGGTTGTCTGTGACACTTATAGGGATGGCTCAATAGATTGATCATAAAAGATATCTTTGAGGTGGTTTCGTACCCTACAACAATTTCATCTTATGTTCTCCGCTAGATAAGAACTTTGAAGTGATTCTTTGTCGCACATTGAGGGATCGTTATATAATTCAATCATGTTAGCATTGTTGAGAGATTGCACTAGTGAAAGTATGAACCCTAGGCCTTGTTTCTAAGCATTGCAATACCATTTGTGCTCCATTTTATCACTTGCTATTTTCAGATTACAAAAACCTATATCTACTATCCATACTACACTTGTATCACCATCTCTTCGCCGAACTAGTGCACCTATACAATTTGCCATTGTATTGGGTGTGTTGGGAACACAAGAGATTTCTTGTGTTTGATTGCAGTGTTGTTTGAGAGAGACCATCTTCATCCTACGCCTCCCACGGATTGATAAACCTTAGGTCATCCACTTGAGGGAAAATTGGTACTTTCCTACAAAACTCCGCGCTTGGAGGCCCAACATGAATCTACAAGAATAAGTTATGTAGTAGACATCAAGCTTGAAGGTATATCTTTAGATCTTGCAATTAAATCTTTTAGTTTCTCGTTTTATCACTTGTTTGGTTTATAAAATAAAACTACAAAAAAATGGAAGTGAGGTTGCCTCATATTCTTTAGCTTTATCATGTCTTTTTTTAAATGATGGATCGGAAAATTGTGCTCAATTGATAGAAGAAGAATTCAATAAAATGTTTTTTCATAAAATCTTTGAATGATGAGCATGATTGCAATGTTGTTAGTATGAATTCTATGAATATCCAAAATACTAATGATGATTGCACTAGTCATGACAATTTTTTTTCTTATATGCATGTCAATTTTTGTGGAGTGCATAAAGTTTGTGTCGGTGCAACAAACATTCACATTTGCTGACCAGACTTGTGCACAGGCATGATGTCGATCATGCATCCAGTACCTATGCATGACACAGGGATAAGCCAGAGAAACCACTCTTCGTGAGATCAAGGAGAGCATTAAGAAGATCAAGTTGATAGGAGATCACCTCAGGAAGGCTTCCCTTGCCGGGCAGGAGAGCCTGGCCGGGTCGAGGCTATACCTGAGGGACAAGACCAGTTCACCCCGGCAAGGCTTCCGGGGCTGCCAAACTTAGAACCCGCCAGGCTCCTCGCCGGCAGGCCTTCACCAAGACGCCACCGCTCCACCTCATCACTCGCCGACCATTAATTACTGCGGTGTCAAGCTCTCAAGTAACATGGTGGACCTTGCCAGGCATGTGGCAGCATGGTGAAGAGGCGATTTGCTTTATTGACACCCGTCCTGGAGGCGTGTCATGCTAATAAGGAGAAGATGGATAAGCGGCGCGACAGGCTTGCCGGGCTTCAACCTCAAAATGATACCTAGCAGTGCATTTAATGCACTTTGTCCTAACTGCCAGAGTTAGGTATGATAGCACAGTTAGCTATCTAACCTTACCCAAATGACCGTTTTGCCACTATAGTCACCCCTTAAGCTATAAAAGAAGGTCTGAGGCAACCTAGCAAAGGGTTCGAAACCTTGATCCCCCACCATTTGTATGCACGTAGCTGCTCGCCCAAGGCACCCTTGCCGGGCTTGAGCACTCTGTGCCTTCGTGTTCCTCCAAATCAATCCACCATAGCAGGAGTAGGGTTTTATGCTGTGAAGCGGCCCGAACTTGGGTAAAAAGAGAGCTATAAATGCCGTGCTGCCCCTGTGGTTTCTACTCTTTGTGCAACATGGCCGCCCCCTTGCCGAACCATAAAGGGGCACCCGTGCCCCATAGGTGATCGTGCTTCCACGCTGACATCTTTGGCGCACCAAGTAGGAGGCTAGTCGCTTGTGCGAACCTGAAGCAACAGCCATCGCGTCGATCTTCATCATCTTCTACATCGTCCATGGCTCCCAAGAAGAGAAGCAGTGCGGTGACGCATCATTCTGCTTCAAAGGCTTCGTCACCTGTAGCTGCGGGTGCTGCGGACATGGAAGCTACGGCGGGCGGAGCAAGCACCATGGGTGGTGCTGCTAACACTCCCACCACGACTAGACCAGGGACCGGGGCCGCGGGAGCGGCCCAACTTCCTCAACTTGCTGGCGATCCTACTCCCGCCGGAGCGGGTCATGGAGATGCCTAGCTTCCTCCTCCTCACCGCACCGAAAAGCTCAACCAGCACGACGTCGAAGCCCACTCTGGTGCAAGCCAAGATCCAGTGGCCACACCATCTAGAGGGACGGCAACAGGACGCAAATTTCGTCCCACACAGGACAAATGTGACAAGACTCCGAGCAGCACCGTAGATCCTAAATGACCACGTCCGCATGGGAAAGGCCCAGTTGATCAAGAGCATGGCCATCAAGAACAGCTTCAGCCGCGCCAGACTCCCCTGGTGGTCGGTCCAAGACGGCAGGAGCACAACAGTGCTCCTTCTAGCTCGTCCAGGAGTCGAGCGGTGCCGCACTCTGCCTCCCATGCCATGCCAGGAATGGTGACGGAAGCAATGGCTAGAGCTCAACTGTTGCTAAACTTCCCCCCAACAGCAGACCAGATGGATGAATGGAGAGCTACCATTCAGAGCCTCCTTGGGTTTGCTGAAACCAACAAGTTGCAACGCGCAGAACCCTCGCGGCGCCTGCATGTGACACTGATGACCCACAAGTATAAGGGATAATTCATAGTCCTTTCGATAAGTAAGAGTGTCGAACCCAACGAGGAGCAGAAGGAAATGACAAGTGGTTTTCAGCAAGGTATTCTCTGCAAGCACTGAAACTGTCGGTAACAAGTAGTTTGATAGCAAGATAATTTGTAACGAGCAAGTAATAGTAATGGTAAATAAGGTGCAGCAAGGTAGCCCAATCCTTTTGTGGCAAAGGACGGGTCAAAATGGTCTCTTATGATAAGCAAAGCGTTCTTGAGGGTACACGGGAATTTCATCATATCACTTTCATCATGTTGGTTTGATTTGTGTTCACTACTTTGATAATTTGATATGTGGGTGGACCGGTGCTTAGGTGCTGTTCTTACTTGAACAAACATCCTACTTATGATTAACCCCCTCGCAAGCATCCGCAACTACGAGAAAAGTACTAAGATAAAATCTAACCATAGCATTAAACTTTTGGATCCAAATCGGTCCCTTACGGAATAGCACATAAACTAGGGTTTAAGCTTCTGTCACTCTAGCAACCCATCATCTAATTACTACTCCAAAATGCATTCCATTAGGCCCAAATATGGTGAAGTGCCATGTAGTCGACGTTCACATGACACCACTAAGGGAATCACAACATACATATCATCAAAATATCGAACACATATCAAGTTCACATGATTACTTGCAACATGACTTCTCCCGTGACCTCAAGAACAAAAGTAACCACTCACAAATAATAATCATGCTCAAGATCAGAGGAGTATTAAATAGCATAATGGATCTGAACATATAATCTTCCACCAAATAAACCATATAGTATTCAACTACAAGATGTAATCAACACTACTAGTCACCCACAAGTACCAATCTAAGGTTCCGGTACAAAGATTGAACACAAGAGATGAACTAGGGTTTGAGAGGAGATGGTGATGTTGAAGATGTTGATGGAGATGGACCTCCCAAAGATGGGAGAGTTGTTGGTGATGACGATGATGATGATTTCCCCGTCCGGGAGGGAAGTTCCCCCGGCGGAATCGCTCCGCCGGAGGGCAGAAGTGCTCCTGCCCAAGTTCCGCCTTGAGACGGCGGCGCTTCGTCCTGAAAGTCCTCTCTTTATTTTTTTCTAGGTCAAAATGACTTATATACCAAAAGAGGGGCACCGGAGGTGGGCCAAGGAGGGCACAACCCACCAGGGCGCGCCTGGGCTCCCTTGCGCGCCCAGGTGGGTTGTGCCCACCTGGTTGGCCCCCTCTGCTAGTTATTTGCTCCAATAATTCTTAAATAATCCATAAAAAATCTCCGTGAAGTTTCAGCTTATTTGGAGTTGTGTAGAATAGGTAGCTCTGACATGCTTTTTTAGGTCCAGAATTCCAGCTGCCGGTATTCTCCCTCTTTGTGTAAACCTTGCATATTATGAGAGAAAAGGCATTAGAATTACTCCCAAAAGCATTATTATGCATAAAAATATTATAAATAACAGTAGGAAATCATGATGCAAAATGGACATATCAACTCCCCCAAGCTTAGACCTCGCTTGTCCTCAAGCGAAAACCGAAATCGAAAAACATGTCCACATGCTTAGAGAGAGAGAGGTGTCGATAAAAACAAAATATGGACATAGAAGTATCATGCATATTATTATAATAGCAAGGAATTTTAACATAAAACATTATCAAACAACTTTTGTCACATTACTATTATCATATAACTTCTCATGAGCAAGTAACAATTCATCACAACATTGAAGTATAAAGCATGAACCTTATTGAAAACCAACAAACTATGTTCTCAGTCAACTTTGCAACTACAATTCATCGTCTTTTCAGGAAGGGTCACGTATCGGAGCCTTTAGGAAAGTCCACATACTCAACCATCATTTAATCTTCTATGATTGCTAACACTCACAGCATATCCATGAACAACTGGGGATGAACGAATCCCGGTTAAGTGAATTTTATGCAGTGCGAAAAGAGGCTGCAATGTAGAAGACACAAGGATTCTCGGAATAACGGAGAGTATTAGGGGTATCTTGTAACAACAGGAGCAACTGGGGATGAGGGTACAATGAAAAGGATGTTATCCACGGGGATTTATCGGTGGTAAGGAATTGCAAAGATAGTGGGCACAAGGGTCTCGGGAAACATTGAGGAGTATCTTCATAATCTTCTAGTGCACCAAGCAATCATCTGGAGTGAGGGGCTCTCCGGGAGAAAGTATTTATGAGAACCTAGAGTTAAAGTTAACAAAATCATTTAACCCGAATATAAGAGAGATCAGAGTCCCAGAGTATAGATGAGGAGTAAAAGATCCTAATACCACCCAACGGCGACGTGGGCCCGTAAGCCACACAGCCATGTTAGTAAAATAGTTTTCAAGACTAGACTCAACTTCGGCCAAGGAGTTGGAAAGGGGGTTCCTATAGGCAGTCGGCTCTGATACCAACCTGTAACGCCCCCGGCTCAATCATGCACTAATCATACACGCAAATGCACACGATCAAGCCTAAGGACTCACTTGAAGATATCACAACACAACTCTAGACACAAATTAAAATAATACAAGCTTTATGTTACAAGCCAGGGGCCTCGAGGGCTCGAATACATAAGCTCGCTTACAAGCGTCAGCGGAAGCATCAGATATCTGAGTACAGATATAAAAGAAAGACAGATAGGCCTTAAAAGGCAGGACAAAACAAAAGCTACGATCGAAAAAGGCGCAGGCCTCCTGCCTGGGACCCTCCGAATCTACTCCTGGTCATCGGTCAACTCGAAGTAGTAACCACCCTCGGGGTGGAAGTAGTAGTCGTCGGTGGGGCAGCTGTCTTAGGGGCTCTGTCATCTGGTTGCATCAAACGGATATGGGGAAAAAGAGGAAGCAAAGCAACCGTAAGTACTCATCCGAAGTACTCAGCAAGCAAGGATCTACACTACATATGCAACATTATCAAAGAAAGGCTGTATATGTGGACTGGGCTGCAGAAATGCCACAATAGAGAGAAGGCCTAGTCCTATCGAAGACTAGCATCTTCAGCGGTCTTGCAGCATTAGAAGAGTGTAGACTAGTACAATATAAAGTAGTAGCAGTTTTGAGTATGAACCTCGCCCAGAGATCCTTCCTGGACTCCCTGCGACAAAGCGGTCCTAGAGCCCTAATATCCATTTCTCATCACAAGTATCCAGTTCTAGTTGTATCGATCGGGATACAACTCCGAGCGTCCGTTACTGAGGATCCGGCTATGCATAGATTAGTTCTTCCCTGCAGGGGTGCACCAACTTACCCACCACGCTCGATTAACTCCGGCTGAACACACTTTTTTGGGTCATGCCCGGCCTCGGCCAAACGACACACCGCAGCCCTACCTAGAGCTCAGCAGAGAGGTCCCCGTCGGTCTATATCCTAAGCGCTCAGGGGTCTTGGGGCATCGCCCTGTGCACTCTGGGTCATTGCGTGCAGGGGGAATCCAGGCACCAGGAGGGCGTCGGTCCGTCCCGGCCGCGATGCTGAACTCGACGTCTGACAGAGCTTTCAGCTGGTACCATGATGCAGAGTGCCCATAACTTTTCCCGCGTGATGGTTAGTGCTATCGGGCCAGAGGCCCACTCAGATCAAATATCCAAATCGTTAATGTATTGGTAGCGTGCGGTAACGAGCAGAGACTCATGATCGATGTGACCCCGTCGCCCCGTCTCAAGGACTTGCAGCAAGGGCTAAGAATGCCCGGCCACGCCTCGTATTTATCTCTCGGGTACCCTCCAGGTCAACCCATCTCCACATCACTCGCATCTTATGCTCGCTCGGGTACCCCTCAGGGTTGACCCGACTTTCCAAGTAACAGTTGTAAAGTCCAAGTATCCGTGTGTCCATAACATCAGGGGAATCTGAGGTATCACCCTTGTTGGATTCCTACTCGATGTATCCGTCAAGGTGAACTCGGAGGAATCACCCTCGATGGGTCCACACTTGAGATGTTGCACGACAGCGTCGTTATCGGGAGTGGAGAAGAAGGAATCACCCTCGTTGACCACGACCGGGTAACCACTCTACAGAATTAACATCGGAAGTGCTTACGAGGTATCACCCTCGGCACTCGATAGTAATGCTGCAGTGTCATTCAGAGAAAGGGGATGTGATGTGCGGTGTTGGGGCCTGGTCGTCGAGTCTTCCGATGATCCAACGGGGCAACTGGTACAAGTGGGGTCACTGTGGTTCATTAACCAGCCTATTCTAAGTAGTTTAGGATAAGAAGGTAATTATCAAAAGCAGGTTACAAAATCAGGTCATGCATCAGAATAGGTAAAGCAGTTACAGCAGCATAAGAGAGAAGAGAATAGGCGATATAGGCATGCTCAAGGGGGGGTGCTTGCCTGGAAGATCTGCGGCAAAGGTCTGGTCGTCAGGGGCGTAGTCAATCTCCAAAGCTGCGTCGGTCTTAGGGACTACGTTGGTGTCAGGGTCTACCGAGAGAGAAGAGGGGGAGGAAACAGATAAATACACAGCAAACATATGCAACACATAGCGTATCATGCTAGCGTGCAGTGCAGGGTTACCTAATGACATGTCTAAATCACTTTAGTTATTTTAGGGTTAAAGTTGGATTTATTAACCGGTATATATGCACTATTCATCTACCGAAAATGGGCAAAAAGTTGTGGGTTCACCTACTTAGAGGGTCCTGACACGGAAACAAATGGCACGGTTGGATTCGTGGGATTTTTCTGAGCAACTTTCATATATAAAGTTTTTCCATCTGAGCTGCAGTTTATTTTATATTAATTTTAGAAGGTTTATTGATTTTCTACAAATATTTCACTTATTTAAATCAACAAAAAGGGGAAATGACATCAGCGTGGCGTCATCACTGCATCGGCGGTCAACTGACCAGCTGACCAGTCAACAGGGCCTGTGCGGGACCCACCAGCAGTGACTGGGCGATGCCCAGTCAGCCGTTGACTGGGTCAACTTTGCCGCGGGACCCAGGGGCAGTGATACAGCGAGGTCCCACCTATCGGGCCACGTCAGCGACACATCGGCGCTGGCGCCGGAACTACTCCGGCGACCTTCTTCGCGGCGGAGATGGCCGGGGACTCGTCGGAAAACGGCTACGGGAGGCCGTTTGGCCCGCGCGATAGCGCATTCGAAAGCGGAGGCAAAGCCGCGTCGTTCTGGGGCTACGGCACGGCCGGAGTGGGGGTGCATCGACGGCGGCGACCTCAACGGCGGAGGTCGGAGCTCGGGCATGGGTGGAATCGGGCTAGAAGCACGGGCGGAGGCGCGACGAGGTGCGTTGGGCTGCTCGGAGCGTGCTAGGCACGGTGCCGTGCTCGGAAGAGCTCGACGGTGAGCATGGCCACGGCGGCTATGGAGCGGGGCGGCGGCGAGCTACGATGGTAGCGGCGAGCGAGCTAGAGAGGGAGGCAGCCTACGTGAGAGAATGGAGAGGAGGAGGAACTCACCGGATGGGCGCACGAAGGCCCGTCGAGCAACGGGAGCGCAGTGGCGATGGCCGAAGTCGAAAGCGGTGGTGGTGGCGACCGAGGAGGAAGACGAAGGGGATCCGGCGCTTGGGTGGCTTCCGCCTTCAGGTCGTTGGTGCAGACGAAGCAGCAGACGGCTGCGGGGCTCGTGGACACGTCGGGGCGGCGAGGAGGGCACGGTGGCCACGGTGGCGCAGCAACGCGGTGGCGACAGTGCATCGGGGCAAGGTGGATCTGGAGAAGGGGGCGAGGCCAGAGGGAGAGAGGGGAGAGGGGGCGTCCAGTGGGAGTGAGTGGGTGCGGGAAGCCCGAGGGGTCGCGGGACTCGACCTTATCCCCCACCGCGCTGACGCTGGCGAGCTGGTCCGGCGGGTCGTCACCCCAGTTGCGACCCCGGTCGGGGGAACAGGGAGGCGACCGGGGGGGGGGGGGTTTAGGTGGGCTGGGTGGCTGATGTGGGCCGACACCCAGGGGAGCAGGGGGCTTCCCCTTTTCTTTCTGTATTCCTTCTTCCTTTTCCTTTTAAAAGTTTCTGTTTTCCCTTTTAATTTTATTTTACTTTTAGTTTTATAAAATATGGTTTTCAACATGACAAATATCCAGGGATTGTTTGCCACACATTGAACATTTTAGTTTTCACGTTTGACAAATTTGAATTTTGACTTTAAACTCGGTTTTGAATTTGAATCGTGATTTGGATCAAATGAAGATTAGCAACAGTAATGTGATGAAACGACACCATTAACAGGGGATTACTGTAGCTTACTTATCTGGGCGTCACATCAGCATACCAAGGAGTGTTATGAGAAACATTTATTGCAGTTGTTGCTCATCAGGAAAACTATCATTAATAGATTGTGGGTCATCAAGAATATTTTCTAACCTAGACAAGTTATCAGCTACGGGTTGTCAGCTCCTTTTCTATCAGTTATATGTAAATCAAACTCTTGTAGCAAGAGAACCCACCTAATGAGTCTAGGTTTAGCATCTTTCTTTTCCATAAGATATTTTATAGCAGCATGATCAGTGTGAACAGTAACTTTAGAGTCAACAATATAGGATCTGAATTTATCACAAGCAAACACAACTGCTAAAAATTCTTTTTCAGTAGTAGCATAATTTCTTTAAGTACTGTCTAGAGTTTTGCTAGCATAATGGATAACATTTAGTTTCTTGTCAACTCTTTGTCCTAGAACAGCACCAATAGCATAATCACTAGCATCACACATAATTTCAAAAGGCAAGTTCCAATCAGGTGGTTGAACAATAGGTGCAGAAGTTAAGGCTTTCTTAAGTGTTTCAAAGGCTTCTACACAATCATCATCAAAAACAAATGGAACATCCTTTTGTAAAAGATTTGTAAGAGGCCTAGAAATTTTAGAGAAGTCTTTAATAAACCTCCTATAGAAACCAGCATGACCAAGAAAGCTACGAATACCTTTAATATCCTTTGGACATGGCATTTTCTCAATTGCATCAACTTTAGCTTTATCCACTTCAATACCTCATTCAGAAATTTTATGCCCCAAGACAATACCTTCATTAACCATAAAGTGGCACTTCTCCCAATTCAAGACAAGATTAGTTTGCTCACATCTCTGCAAAACTCGATCAAGGTTGCTTAAGCAATCATCAAAAGAAGATCCATATACGGAAAAATCATCCATGAAAACCTCAACAATCCTTTCATAAAAATCAGAGAATATAGCAGTCATTCATCTTTGAAAGGTAGCAGGTGCATTGCATAAACCAAAAGGCATACGTTTATAAGCATAAGTTCCAAAAGGGCAAGTAAAAGTGGTTTTCTCTTGATCAGGTTGTGAAACAAGTATTTGAGAAAAACCAGAATATCCATCAAGAAAACAAAAGTGTGTGTGGTTTAATAATCTTTCTAGCATTTGATCAATAAAAGGCAAAGGGTAATGATCTTTTCTAGTTGCTTTATTGAATTTTCTAAAATCAATTACCATTCTATAGCCAGTAACAATTCTTTGTGCAATAAGTTCATTTTTATCATTGGAAACAACGGTAATACCTCCTTTCTTAGGGACACAATGAACGGGACTCACCCATCTACTATCAACTATGGGATAGATTATACCTGCTTCCAGAAGCTTTAGTATTTCAATTCTTACCACTTCTTTCATCTTAGGATTCAAACGTCGTTGATGATCAATAACGGGTTTAGCATCAGGTTCCATATTAATTTTGTGCTGACAGAGAGTGGGACTAATGCCATTAAGATCATCAAGAGTATATCCAATAGAAGCTCGGTGCTTCTTTATAATTTTCAATAATCTTTCTTCTTCATGTTCTGAAAGATTAGCACTAATAATAAAAGATATATCTTTTTCTCATCAAGATAAGCATATTTCAAAGTGTCTGACAATTGTTTTAATTCAAACACAGGACCTCCTAGAGTTTCAATAGGCAAATTATGTTTGAGCAGAGGTCGTTGTTCAAAGAAAATTTTATCTATTTCATTTCTTTCATGCATATGCATATCATTTTCATGGTCTAGCAAATATTGTTCTAGTGGATCAGTAGGAGGCACGGCAATAGAAGCAAGACCAATTATTTCATCCTTACTAGGTAATTCTTTCTTGTGAGGTTGTCTATTAAACTTGGAAAAATTAAACTCATGAGACTCATCACCAAAGCTAACACTAACAGTTTGTTTAAGACAATCTATAGTAGCATTGACAGTGGTCAAGAAAGGTCTACCAAAGATAATGGGACAAAAGTCATCTTGTGGGGAACCAAGCACTAGAAAATCAGTAGGGTATTTTATTTTCCCACACAAGACTTCAACATCTCTAACAATCCCAAGTGGTGTGATGGTGTCTCTATTGGCAAGTTTAATAGTAACATCTATGTCTTCTATTTCAGCGGGTGCTATGTCATTCATAATTTCTTGGTATAAGGTAAAAGGAATAGCACTCACGCTAGCACCTAAGTCACATAAACCATTATAATAGTGATCTCCTATTTTAACTGAGACAACAGGCATGCCAACAACAGGTCTATGTTTATTTTTTTCATCGGGTTTAGCAATTCTAGCAGCTTCATCACAGAAGTAAATAACATGCCCGTCAATATTTTCTACCAAGAGATCCTTAACCATAGCAATACTAGGTTCTACTTTGATTTGTTCAGCAGGTTTAGGTTCTCTAATATTACTTTTATTGACCACGGTTGAGACCTTAGCATGTTCCTTTATCCTAACTGGGAAAGGTGGTTTTTCAATATAAGCAGTAGGAACAACTGGGTCAACATTGTAAATAATAGTTTCATCTTTAACCACAACCAGTTCTTTAATTTCTTCTTTAATAGGTGGATGATATTTAAACCACTTCTCCTTGGGGAGATCAACATGAGTAGCAAATGATTCACAAAAGGAGGCTACTATCTCAGAGTCAAGTCCATATTTAGTGCTAAACTTGTGAAAAGCATCGGTATTCATAAAAGATTTAACACAATCAAATTCAAGCTTAATACCTAACTCTTTACCTTCATCGAGTTCCCAATCTTCAGAGTTGCGTTTAATTCTTTCTAAAAGATCCCACTTGAATTCAATAGTCTTCTTCACAAAAGAACCAGTACAAGAAGTATCTAGCACGGATTGATCATCACGAGAAAGCGGAGCATGAAAATTCTGAATAATAATTTCTCTTGAGAGCTCATTGTTGGGGCATGAATATAACATTGAATTAAGCCTCCCCCAAGCTAGAGCGATACTCTCTCCTTCACGAGGCCACAAATTATATATGTAATTCCGATCACGATGAACTAGATGCATAGGATATTTTTTTTGGTGAAATTCCAATTTCAATCGGTTCCAGTTCCGAGATCCAATATCATCGCATAGCCTATACCATGCCAATGCTTTTCCCTTCAAAGATAAAGGGAAAACCTTCTTCTTTGCTTCATCTCCGGGTAAACCTACAAGCTTAAATAATCCACAACTTTCATCTACATATATCAAGTGCATATTAGGATGTTCGGTTCCATCTCCTGCATAAGGATTAGCTAGCAGTTGTTCTATCATACCCGAAGGAATTTCATAACCAATATTTTCAGTAGGTGCAGTAGGTTGAGGGGTAACTAATTGTGGTTCCGGTCGAGGTGAAGATACCCCGAACAAACCCCTCAAAGGATGATTCTCCATAGTAACAAGTGGCAATAAATTTCAGCATGTAGTAATAATTTTTCCTTACCAATTTCCACTTACCAAGAGCACTTCACTCCCCAGCAACAGTGCCAGAAAAGATCCTTGATGACCCACAAGTATAGGGGATCAATCGTAGTCCTTTCGATAAGTAAGAGTGTTGAACCCAACGAGGAGCAGAAGGAAATGACAAGTGTTTTTAGCAAGGTATTCTCTGCAAGCACTGAAATTGTCGGTAACAAGTAGTTTGATAGCAGGATAATTTGTAACGAGCAAGTAATAGTAATGGTAAATAAGGTGCAGCAAGGTAGCCCAATCCTTTTGTGGCAAAGGACGGGCCAAAACGGTCTCTTATGATAAGCAAAGCGTTCTTGAGGGTATACGGGAATTTCATCATATCACTTTCATCATGTTGGTTTGATTTGTGTTCACTACTTTGATAATTTGATATGTGGGTGGACCCGGTGCTTAGGTGTCGTTCTTACTTGAACAAACCTCCTACTTATGATTAACCCCCTCGTAAGCATCCGCAACTACAAGAAAAGTATTAAGATAAAATCTAACCATAGCATTAAACTTTTGGATCCAAATCGGTCCCTTACGGAATAGCGCATAAAGTAGGGTTTAAGCTTCTGTCACTCTAGCAACCCATCATCTAATTACTACTCCACAATGCATTCCCTTAGGCCCAAATATGGTGAAGTGCCATGTAGTCGACATTCACATGACACCACTAAGGGAATCACAACATACATATCATCAAAATATCGAACACATATCAAGTTCACATGATTACTTGCAACATGACTTCTCCCGTGACATCAAGAACAAAAGTAACTACTCACAAATAATAATCATGCTCAAGATCAGAGGGGTATTAAATAACATAATGGATCTGAACATGTAATCTTCCACCAAATAAATCATATAGTAATCAACTACAAGATGTAATCAACACTACTAGTCACCCACAAGTACCAATCTAAGGTTCTGGTACAAAGATTGAACACAAGAGATGAACTAGGTTTTGAGAGGAGATGGTGCTATTGAAGATGTTGATGAGATGGCCCTCCCAATGATGGGAGAGTTGTTGGTGATGACGATGACGATGATTTCCCCCTCCGGGAGGGAAGTTCCCCCGGCGGAATCGCTCCGCCGGAGGGCAAAAGTGCTCCTGCCCAAGTTTCGCCTCGAGACGGCGGCCCTTCATCCTGAAAGTCCTCTCTTTATTTTTTCTAGGTCAAAATGACTTATATACCAGAAGAGGGGCACCGGAGGTGGGCCGAGGAGGGCACAACCCACCAGGGCGCGCCTGGGCTCACTGGCGCGCCCAGGTGGGTTGTGCCCACCTGGTGGGCCCCCTGTGGTAGTTATTTGCTCCAATAATTCTTAAATAATCCATAAAAAATCTCTGTGAAGTTTTAGCTTATTTGGAGTTGTGCAAAATAGGTAGCTCTGACATGCTTTTTCAGGTCCAGAATTCCAGCTGCCGGTATTCTCCCTCTTTGTGTAAACCTTGCATATTATGAGAGAAAAGGCATTAGAATTACTCCCAAAAGCATTATTATGCATAAAAACATTATAAATAACAGTAGGAAGGAAAACATGATGCAAAATGGACTATCAGACACCAGCGGCCCCTGCTGGTGGCCAAGTTGAGAGGACCACACCCACGGTGCAGTCTCCTCGGTGGCATCCTGCTCAAGGGCAGCCACGGTGGGCTCAACAAACCCAGGGCGTCGATGAGCCTGATGAAGCGTCAATAGCCTCGTCTGATCCACGACTCCAGCAGGATCAACACCAAGTGCCAGGGACAGGAAGAAGGAAGATGGCTGCATCACCATTGAGCGGCGTCACGAGGCACGCCGTCAAGCAGAAAAGCTTAATGGACCCGATCTTGACGAATCCGCACCTGGTGTTGGCAGGTACTTGCCTTATGAGGTAGGGTGCCCGGCCTTCACTCGAGAGCTGCGACAAGTCCATTGGCCATCGTATCGCACCTTCAAGCCTGACCTGCCGGATAAATATGATGGGAAGCTGAACCCGACAGAGTTTTTGTGCATCTATACAATCGCCGTTCAAGCTACCGGGGGAAGAGATGAGAAGGTGCTCGCCAACTACTTCCCGTTGGCTCTCAAGCCTAATGTGAGGTCTTGGCTGATCCACTTGCCAGAGGATTCCATTTCCCCCTGGGCAGTCCTGTGCAACGAGTTCGTTGGCACCTTCACAGGTGGCCACCAAGAACTAGGGAAACCTAGTGATCTGCAAGCCCTTCTGCAAAAAGAAGGGGAAAGTTTGTGCAAGTATCTGCAGAGGTTTAGCCGAGTGCACCACAACATTCTGAAGATACGCCCGGCAGCTGTGATTGCCGCATTTCACATGAATGTACGCAATCGGAGGATGTGGGCCAAGATGAATGTTCGATTGCCCAAGACTGTCAATGAATTATATATGTTGGTGGACAAGTGCGCTCGTGCTGAAGAAGGGAGAAGACTTCTAGGGGAGGAGGTTGGTGTCGAAGTCGATTTAGAAGACGACGACGATGCCGCCACCCCCAGGAAGAAGAACAGAAAGTGCAATAAAAAGCGTAAGGAGAAGGCAGTGATGGCCGTTGAGAGCTCTAGTGATCTCAGCGCCAACAAGAAAGCAAAGACTGAGACGTCCGGCAAGGAGGCCGCTACTTGCGCTGACTGCCGGGCGGCAGCAGCTGCTGAGAAAATTGGCAAGTCTGACGGGCCATACTGTAAGATCCATAGGACCAAGGGTCACGATCTCCAAGATTGCAAGCAAGTTGAACAGTTGGTTGAGAAGCAGAAGGCTGAGTATGAAAGGCGAGATAAAGAGAAAGGCGAGAATGGCGCTGGCGGGAAAGGCCGTGGTGGCCGCAATGGTCATCGTGGCAAGGTCGACCAGCAGAAGGAAAAACCCGCCAGAGACTATAAGAAAAAGGAAAATGAAGATGACAGTGAAGAAGAGGATGATGAGACCAGTGAGCAGGAGTTTCAGAGGTCTACTAAGGCGAGGTGCATTGACGGGGGTGCATCTTTGCACTCCTCCCACCGCCAGCTCAAGCAGTGGGCACGTGAGGTTAATGCGGCAGAACTGGTAGTGAGCGCTCGAGAACCACTTAAGTGGTCCCGCACGCCCATCATCTTTGACATCGAGGATCATCCAGATCGCACTGCTGCGGTCGGATGCTTGCCATTGTTTGTTTCGCCAACAATCCACAACCTCAAAGTCACTAAGATGTTGGTTGACGGCGGGGAAGGGTTGAATTTGGTCTCCCCCGATGTGCTTAAGAAGCTCCAAATTGCTGAAGAGGATCTGAAGAAGACTGGCACTTTCCAGGGGATCAACCAAGGGAGGAGCCAGCCTAAGGGAAAGATCACTTTGCCAGTAACATTTGGCAGGGAAATAAACTTCAGGACTGAGAAGATTGTGTTTGATGTCGTTGAGCTTCCCCTGCCATACAACGCGATCCTTGTCCATCCAGCTCTGGCCAAGTTCATGGCGGCGTCCCACTACGCCTAAAACACATTCAAGATGTCGGGCCCTATGGGAGTCATCTCCATTCCATCAGATAAGAGGGATGCAGTCATCTGTGTTGATAAGATGTATAGAGACACGGTAGCAGCAGAGGCCATCAAATCCTCAGCTCCTGCCAAGGAGGAAAAGAAAGCCAAGAGAACTAGCAAAGACACCGACAAGGACCTCGGGAAGCGCACCTCTTCGGAGTGCGCTGTGCCCGACAGCGACTTGCCGGAAAGTTCGGCTAATGAAAGATCCAAGGCTGCCCCTCCTGCAATATAAAAGGTTCTGGCGCGATAGGATGGCACTGATGGTACTTTCACCATTAGTGCCACTCTTGACGACAAATAGGAAAGCGCGCTCGTTGCCTTCCTGCGGGCGAATGTCGATGTGTTTGCATGGCAACCATCTGACATCCCCAGTGTTCCCAGGGACGTAATCGAGCACCACCTTGCTTTCTGTCCTCACGCCCGTCCCGTCAAGCAGAAAGTCAGGAAGCAGGCCTTAGAGCGGTAATAGTTCATTGCCGAGGAGATCAAGAAACTTGAAGCGGCAAGTTTGGTTAGAGGAGTATTGCACCCAACCTGGTTATCAAATCCGGTGGTGGTGTGCAAGGAAAATGGGAAGTGGAGACTTTGTATTGACTTCACAGACTTTAACAAAGCTTGTCCAAAGGATGCCTTCCCCTTGCTGTGCATTGATTAGATTGTTGACTCCACCTCAGGATGTGATTTGCTCTCCATCCTAGATGCATACTCTGGTTACCATCAGATCTTCATGGCCAAGGAGGACGAAGAGAAAACCGCGTTTATTACCCCATGTGGCACGTACTACTTTGTACGCATGCCTTTCGGGCTAAAAAGCGCTGGTTACACGTTTGCAAGGGCCGTGTAGATTGGTTTCAAACCTCAGCTGCATAGAAACATAGAAGCCTACATGGATGATATAGTGGTCAAGACCAGAGACAAGTCAACGCTCATTCAAGATTTGGAAGAAAGTTTTGCAAACCTACGAAGATAAATTTGAAGCTTAATCCAGAGAAATGTGTGTTTGGCGTTCCATCCAGCAAGCTTCTTGGATTCTTTGTGTCTCAGCGAGGGATAGAAGCCAACCCCAACAAGATCAAGGCAATAGAACAGATCCAAGCTCTAAAGACCGTCAAAGATGTGAGGCGCCTGGCTGGCTGTGTTGCCGCACTAAGCAGGTTCATTTCAAAGTCCACTGAGTGTGAAGAAGGCCAGTCCAGTGAAATGGACTCCAGAGGTTGAGGCTGCACTGTGGGATTTGAAAGCTCACCTTTCCTCTGCTCCAACCTTGGTCGCACCTAAACCACAAGAGCCGCTGCTGCTATACTTGGCGGCAACAAATCAAGTGGTTAGTGCTGCCTTGGTGGCACAGAGGTAAGTGGACAGCAAAGGAGGTAGTACGGCGGAGCCACCCAGTGATGGATCAAACCTATCCCCGGCCATCCCTGATACAGATAGAGAAGAGGGACCACAAGTAGATGCTGTTAATCAGAAGGCGATAGCGAGGAAGAAGATGGTGCAGCAGCCAATTTACTTTGTCAGCTCCCTCTTGCAGGGGGCTAGGTCAAGGTACTCTAGGGTCCAAAAGCTAATATTTGGCCTCCTTATGGAAGCTGCGCCATTACTTCCAAGCTCACGAAATCACGGTTGTGACCCGCCTTCTGTTGCAGCATATCTTGAGGAACCTCAAGGCCACCAGCAGGATAGTAGAATGGGCACTGGAACTATCAAGTTTTGCGCGACAACTATCCAAAGTAGAGCACTAGCAGAATTCATAGCAGAATGGGCGCCAACACCCGACGAAGAGATTGTGGAGACAGTCCTCCCCGGCAAGGAGGCCCCCAAAGAATGGGTCATGTACTTTTACGGTGCTTTCTCGCTCCAAGGTGTGGGAGCGGGAGTATTACTCATTGCACCCACCGGAGAACACCTCAAGTACGTTGTCCAGATGCACTTTCCCAAGGAAGATGCCACCAACAACACAGCAGAATATGAAGGACTCCTTGCCGGGCTCAGAATTGCAGTAGAGCTAGGGATAAGGAAGCTGATCGTACGCGGCGACTCTCAACTCGTTGTGAAGCAAGTAAATAAGGATTACCAGAGCCCACTAATGGAGGCATACGTAGAAGAGGTGAGGAGGCTGGAAGAGCACTTTGACGGGCTGCAAACAGAGCACGTTCCTGATACGTCTCCAACGTATCTATAATTTTTGCTTGTTCCATGTTGTTATATTATCATTCTTGGATGTTTTACAATCATTTTATAGCAACTTTATATCATTTTTTGGGACAAACCTATTGACATAGTTCCCAATGCCAGTTGTTGTTTTTTGCTTGTTTTTTACTTCGAAGAATATCAATACCAAACGGAGTCCAAACGCAGTGAAACTTTTGGGAGATTTTTTTTGGACCAAAAGACACCCAGTGGGCCAAAGAAGTTCCAGAGGGAAGGCCCGAGGTGAGCACAACCCACCAGGGCGTGCCAGGAGGCCTAGGTGCGCCCAGGGTGTTATGCCCCCCTCGGTGACCCCCTGCACTGCCTCTTTGCCCTATAAATTCCCAAATATTCTAGAAACCGTAGGGGAGTCGACGAAACACAATTCCAGCCGCCGCAAGTTCCAGAACCACGAGATCCAATCTAGACACCATCATGGAGGGGTTCATCATCCTCATTGGTGCCTCTCCGATGATGCGTGAGTAGTTCATCATATACCTACGGGTCCGTAGGCAGTAGCTAGATGGCTTCTTCTCTCTTTTTGATTCTCAATACAATGGTCTCTTAGAGATCTATTTGATGTAACTCTTTTTTGCGGTGTGTTTGTTGGGATCCGATGAACTTTGAGTTTATGAACAGATCTATATCCATGAATATTATTTGAGTCTTCTTTTGATCTCTTATATGCATGATTATTTATAGCCTCTTATTTCTTCTTCGAATCTTTGGTTTAGTTAGGCCAACTAGATCAATTTCTCTTGCCATGGGAAGAGGTGCTTTGTGATGGGTTCGATCTTGCAGTGTTCTTTCCCAGTGACAGAAGGGGCAGCAAGACATGCATGTATCGTTGCTATTAAGGATAACAAGATGGGGGATATTCCTACATGAATAGATCTCGTCTACATCATGTCATCGTTCTTATTGCATTAATCCGTTTCTCCATGAACTTAATACACTAGATGCATGCTGGATAGCGGTCGATGTGTGGAGTAGTAGTAGTAGATGCAGGCAGGAGTCGGTCTACTAATCTTGGACGTGATATATTGATCATTGCCTTGGATATCATCGTAATTATTCGATCTTCTATCAATTGCCCAACAGTAATTTGTTTACCCACCGTGTGCTATTTCTTGAGAGAAGCCACTAGTGAAATCTACGGCCCCCGGGTATATTCTTTATCATATTTGCTTTGAGATCTATTTTTATTCGTTTTTATTTTAAAATCTATTATTCCAAAAACCCAAAAATACCTTTCTGCACTTTTTTGTTACTTATTTTATTTCGTGTTTTATCGAGATCTATTTATCCAATCTACACAAATTTTATCCCATCAACTTGACAATTTCTGGCGCCGTTACCTAAAGAGGGATTGACAACCCCTCATACGCGTCGGGTTGCAAGTATTTGTTTTTTGTGTGCAGATAACGTTTACGTAGTGTTGCTTGGTTCTCCTACTGCACCATCCCTTCCTCTTTGGGGAAATACCGACGTAGTCTCAAGCGACATCAGTGCCCTGTGCAGAAAACAACATCGCTGATCACCTGTCAAAGTGTGCTGCGCAGAAGCTCCCTGTGGAACCAGGAACTTTTGTGCTCCACCTAGCCTAACCATCCATTTCTCCATCAACATTGGCCATGAAAAGAAGGAAACTCAACACCGGCAAGCATTTCCCGGCAGAGCTCCCTGAAGTCGCTGATGAAAAGGTTGTCGGGGTAGACCCTACGCTCGTTGGTGAGCCCCGCTATCCGGCAGAAACTCGAGTTCTCGCTGTCAAGGCTGGTGCTCCCATGACAGAAGAGATGCCTTCGGTCCTCGTCGTCAAGCCTCAGGCTCCGGCATGGGCGCAGCACATAGTCCAATTCTTGCAAACTGGAGAACTTCCTGATAATCCAGAGGAATCTGAAAAAGTGGCTCGCCATTCGAGCTTGTACCAGTTCGTGGATGACACTTTGTACAGAAAGAGGCCAAATGGTGTGAAGTTGAAGTGTATCAGTCAAGAAGATGGACTAATGCTATTAGCAGAAATACACAGAGGTGTGTGTGGCTCACATATGGGATCAAGAACACTTGTCGAAAAAGCCTTCCGGCAAGGATTCTATTGGCCCACCACCCTCCAAGATGCAACTAAGCTCGTCACCAAGTGTGAAGCATGCCAGTTCCACTACAAGAATATTCATCAGCCAGCTCAAGCCCTTCAAACCATCCCTTTATCCTAGCCTTTCGCGGTCTGGGGGCTCGACATCTTGGGCCCCTTTCCCCGTGCTACCGAGGGATTTGAATTCTTGTACGTGGAAACTGACAAGTTTACAAAGTGGCCCGAAGTAGAGCCAGTGAGAAAGGTGATGGCGTAATCAGCTCTCAAGTTCTTTAAAGGGTTGGTGTGCCATTTTGGAGTACCAAACAGGGTGATCACCGACAATGGCACCCAATTCACAAGTCGCACCTTCATGCAGTACATCGAGAGCCTTGGAAGCAAGGTCTCTTTCGCTTCTGTTGCCCACCGCAAGAGCAACGGACAAGCTGAAAGGATGAATGCTGAAGTGTTGTGAGGGCTCAAGACAAGAACCTTTGATAAGCTGCAAAAATGCGGCAAGCGCTGGGTTGATGAGTTGCCGGTGGTTGTTTGGTCAATCAGGACGACACCAAATCAAGCTACTGGCCAGACTCCCTTCTCCCTAGTATATGGTGCAGAAGCAGTGCTCCCCACGGAACTCATATACAGGTCACCTCGAGTACTTGCCTATGATGAAGTAGCGCAAGAGCGGCTACGACATGATGATGCCACGCTCCTCGAGGAAGATCATCTTTGGGCAGTTGTACGTGCTGCACGGTACTAGCAAGCCCTGCGACACTATCACAGCCGCATGGTACACGCCTAGAGCCTTGAGGAAGGTGACCTTATCCTTAGGCGTGTTCAGTCCGCCAAGGGTTCAAACAAGTTGACACCAAGGTGGGAAGGCCCTTACCGGATAGTACGTGTCACCAGACCTGGCGCAGTCTGTTTGGAGACCAAAGATGGCATCCCAACTCATGGAATATTGAGCATCTTTGTAAGTTCTACCCGTAAGGCGTGGTTGCCGGGCCTTGCCCCGGCAACCTGTTTTGTACAAGCATAGTCCCGAGGACTTGTAACCCTTTGTACAAAGCCAGGCGCAGACCATGTGCATAGTTGAATAAATAAAGCGTTCTTTCACAAAACTTACATGCATGCATTCATATTTACTTAAGTATGATTTTATCATGATTCTGATAGTTCTTAAGTAAGATAACTAACATACAACAAATTGCCATGTGTTATCTTCTTTTTCTTTGATGACAACAGAAAACTTTCATCACGGGTCATTCCCGGAAGAAGAATGAGTACAAGCATGAACACTGATCCCCGACAACCCTTCTTTATCTCAAATGATAAGGAGGGCAGCTGCAAAGATAAGTTCATTCCATCACTCCATGTTATGTTCACGTATGAAAAACTTGTACGTAGGGAACCTTGTTGCCTCCGCCATCTGTGCTCCCACCTTTTGATTCGAGTTCACTCGACAAGGCTGGTTGTAGCAACATTTGGAGAGGTTGACGAGAGGCTAGCCTTCACCTACGCTCCTAACCCATTTTTAAAGCTCATTAAATGAGGTTTGGTAGTAGCTGTGGAGAAGGCCGACAAAGTATCTTGCCGGAAAACTTTGTTTACTTGAAAGTATTGAAGGTTCGTCCTTCAGCATGTTTGATGCATGCACAAAATCCGGCAAATACTTTTTCCATTGATACGTAGATAAACAAGTACAGATCATACGAAGTACAAACATGGATGAAGGGTTACATAGCTTTTATTAAAATTTAATAAGCGCTTACATCTTTTGATTTGAAAAAAGATAAGTGCCCTGTAATGCCTTTCTTGTCCCTCTCCTCCTAGGAGTTGCATTGAGAAGGAAAGAGGGCAAAAGGAGCGCCTGGGCAAAAGCCCAGCCTGGCCCCATCACGACCAGCAGGACGCCGCTTGACAAGATCGGGAGGGCGCCACCCCGACAAGGAAGAAGAGGCCCGGGACGGGTAGAGAGGCTAGGCGATGCCCTTGTCACCCCCGCCAAGACCATAGGAACGTGGCCCGACAGGGACACCGGCAGGGAAGACGAAGCCGGAGTCCACGAGGAAGCCTGCCGGGGTCCAGCTGGAGGAAACGGTGTCGACCAGGCCAAGCACCCCAGGCAAATCGCTCTGCCGGGGTCCAGCTGCAGATGGTGGTGCTGCCGGCACCTAGCTGACGGTGATGGTTCATCCGGTGCTCAGTCGGAGTCCAAGTCCTCATCTTCATGCTTGACGACCGGGGGCTCGCCGTTGCCATCTTCACCATTAGTGTCCTCCTCGTCGTTGTGGCTCAAGGAGGAGCTTTCACAGTCGCTCGAGCTTTCCGCACAACACCCTAAGCGAGCTCCTGAGCGCCCAAAGACCTTGATGTAGAGCAGATCAGCCTCCAACACCTTGAAGCGGAGAACGTGCCCCTCCGCAAGGCTGTGGGCACGTGCAAAAGTATTCCAGCCACGCTGGAGAAGCATGACATTAGGTGCAGGGTACTCAACGTCCGCCCATATGGAGCCGTTGTAGCAACCTCTCATGTGCAGCCTCAACCCAAGCGGTTGATCAACCTCCATTGCCCTGGCGAAGGGACAAGGAAGCCGCAAGCGGCTGCGTGGGGGCTAGCGCAACCTGATGATGAACTCCAATGCCGTGTCTCCTGCGTAGCCCGCCATCGAAGCCGAAGCGGCTGGGGGAGGCGCAGCCGGTGCACCACTACGCACGCCTCTGCCCCGACCGCCTCGTCGGCCCAGTTCGTGTCCTGCGGCTCTGCCTTGGGCACTTGACCCTGCCCCAACAACTGCAATGGGGGCAGGGGCACAGTGCCGAGAAGAATACCTCGTCGCCACTGCTGGAGTCTGAGCTCGGCCCCTTCCCCTTGTCATGGTGGGAGCAAAACCAGAAGGAAGAACAAGGAGGTATGGATGAGTTTCACCGTTCCCCCCTCGCTCCCCCTTTTATAGCAGGGCGAGGAGGAAGAGATGGGGGGCTGGCTCCCCACTACCCTGGGGCAGCCGCCCCACTCCTCCAATCCGGCCTCTCTGCGCCCCTGACAGCATCCAGATTCGCCGGCCGCCCATCACGCCAAATCCAGGGCACTGCATTTTTCTGACAAGGCACACGTTTCCGTGCTTTGCGCGTCCACCACCAACCCTGTGCAATGCATGCGGCGTGCGTGGCGGAAACGGCAGACGTAATGGGTGAAGTAAAATGGCAGTTACCCCTGGTTCACACGCGGGCACCCTCGTTGGCCCCCGTGGACGAAGGCGCCCTCTGGCCTACAGCATAAATGAACCCGCATCATTTGGATGCTGGAGATCCCATGGGAGGCTTGGGGGCTAACTCAATTTCAAGTCAATGAAGAAGCAAAGAAAGTCTCAAAGACGTAGGAACCCGCCGCGGCAGGATCAATGTGTGCGCCTGTGCGTTATTTGGGGCCTGCCCCAACGATGCCCAGTGACACATATGGACCATCTCAGGGGCTCCTGTCGGTGCAACAAACATTCATGTTAGCTGACCGGACTTGTGCACAGGTGCGATGCCGGTCATGCATCCAGTACCTATGCATGACATAGGGATAAGCCAGAGAAACCGCTCTTCGTGAGATCAAGGAGAGCATGAAGAAGATCAAGTTGACAGGAGATCACCTCAGGAAGGCTTCCCTTGCCGGGCAGGAGAGCCTGGCCGGGTCGAGGCTACACCTGAGGGACAAGACCAGTTCACCTCGGCAAGGCTTCCAGGGCCGCCAAGCTTAGAACCCGCCAGGCTCCTCGCTGGCAGGCCTTCACCAAGACGCCACCACTCCACCTCATCACACGCCGACCGCTAATTAGTGCGGTGTCAAGCTCTCAAGTAACTTGGTGGACCTTGCCAGGCACGTGGCAGCATGGTGAAGAGGCAATTTGCTTTATTGACACCCGTCCTGGAGGCGTGTCATGCTAATAAAGAGAAGATGGATAAGCGGAGCGGTAGGCTTGCCGGGCTTCAACCTCTACATGACACCTAACAGTGCATTTAATGCACTTTGTCCTAACTGCCAGAGGTAGGTATGACAACACTGTTAGCTATCTAATCTTACCCAAATGATTGTTTTGCCACTGTGGTCGCTCCTTAAGCTATAAAAGGAGGCCCGAGGCAACCTAGGAAAGGGTTCAAAATCTTAATCCCCCGACATTTGTACGGACGTAGCTGCTCCCCTGAGGCACCCTTGCCGGGCTTGAGCACTCTGTGCCTTCGTGTTCCTCCAAATCAATCCACCACAGTAGGAGTAGGGTTTTACGCTGCAAAGCGGCCCGAACCTATTTAAAAAGAGAGTTGTCATCGCCGTGCTACCCCTGTGGTTTCTGCTCTTTGTGCAACATGGCCGCCCCCTCGTCGAACCATAAAGGGGCACCTGTGCCCCATAGGTGATCATGCTTCCATGTCGACAGTTTGTGAAGACATGCCTTATAGGGATGATAGATTTTGTAAGAAGCATAAACATGATAAAACCAATTGGTGGCTTAAAGTGATAGATGAATTTGCTACAAATTATGCTCTCTTCATCCCATTACTTGTGAACTTTGCAATAGGGTTGGTCATCTTAATTTCCAATGCAAACTTTTTCATGATCGAATTGTGGCCAAATATTGTAATGACTTGATCACCCTTGAACTTTATAATGAACTTTGTTTATTTTTGGGGTGTGAGGAATTGTCACATAAAAATAGTTGGTTTGAAGCATTCATATTCACAGACCATGCTGAAACTAGTCCGAAAGAAATCTATATGTTTTGTGTGGTTAATTGGAATGAAAATGCTTATATTGCCAACTATAGAAAGAATGGAAAACCAATAGAATATAAAAGGAATACTAATGAAAGGGTAAAGATTTCCACTTTCCCTCCTATTTTCTCTCGTGATGAAACATGTAACAAGAAGGAGATCCCTATTCAACCAATCTCATGAATAAGAAGCTCGAAAAAATTGATTAAACCCACACATGATGTTGTGAAGAAAAAGAAAAGAAGGAGCAGCAAAGGTAAAAAGGTATCTCTCCCAAATGATGTTACTCCTATTATTGTTGTGCCTCATGAGAATGAATCAAAAGTAACTGTGAAAGATGATACACTTAATGATGATATTGCTTCTTTGTCTTATGGCACAATGTCCAAAGGAACTATTGAGGATGATTTTGCTATGCCTATTACTCGTTGTGATGATTATGATTGGGAAAATAATGATACTTCTTATAATCTTGAGAATCATTTTGGCACCAACTTGGAAAATTATGATGATAGTAATTGTTATACTATTGGTGCTATTCATACTATTAATGATGAGAGTGATTATGCTTATGATATGCAAAGCCACAAGCTTGGGGAGGCTATGTTCGATGAGAATGACATGTTTGAGAATTTATTTGCTGCAATTAATGTTTGTCACAATATTGGGGATGCTATGCTTAATGAAAATGATCTTTTCAGTCCCCCTACTTTGAATGATCAAATTTGTTATGATGATTGCATGCCTCCTATTTATGATGATTGCAATATTTATGAAAGTGGGTTTGGAAGAGTGTCAACTCTAGATAATAATTATCCCACTATTTTGGAGGGTGTTGAATCTTATTATAATAAAAAAAAGGTGGATTTGGAGAGGTCGTGACTTTATTTAGTGATCAATCCACTACTTTGGAAGAGGTTTCAGTTGATTATTATGATAACAGAGTTGCCATCTATGATGATTATTGTGATGACATGTATACTATAAAGAATAATGATAACCTTGAAGCTTGTCATCATGATTTTAATGTTCAATTGGATTATGCCAACCAAGTTTCACATGACAGATACTTTGTTGAGTTTGCTCCCACTATTATGAATGAGAAGAAATTTGCTTATGGGGAGAGTAATAAAATTTCTATGCTTATGGATCATGTAAAGAATGAATTAAGTGATAGCTATATTGATGAATCAATTCATGATGCTACTGAAAATTATTATGATAGAGGAACATATGATTCATCAAGCTCTCGTTGTGTTTCAATTCTTTACTTTTATGAGAGCATCTGTAACACCCCCTGTCATTAGCTACAGTAATCACTTTTGATAATGACATGTCAGCAAGCCTAATAGTGCATAATCATCATT
Source organism: Thinopyrum elongatum (assembly GCA_011799875.1). Classification (NCBI taxonomy): domain Eukaryota; kingdom Viridiplantae; phylum Streptophyta; class Magnoliopsida; order Poales; family Poaceae; genus Thinopyrum; species Thinopyrum elongatum. Next base: position 312,847,158 of record CM022299.1, on the reverse strand, counting down.
AGCATCATATTGCATTTCAACTCCTAAGTCAAATTCAAATTTAAATGAAAGTGAAATATAAAAGTTGTCCAACATAGAAACTGAAATGTTCGATAAATAACAAATATTGCAGAGGCTAGTCTAAAATTGAAACCAACAAATAATAAAATGATTAGGTGGCACTAACATAATTAAAACAGTGAGGATTAATGCATATTAATTATTATAAAAATTATGTGAACTCAAGTTGACTCCAAACTAATTTTTGGTAGTGCTAGGTAATACCTAGTATTTGTTGGAGCAATTCCTATGTTTTACAAAATTCAATATGTGGCCTAACAATTTGCTAAACTGAGACAAGAGAATAAATAAAAGAAAACAGAAAAGAAAAAGAAAAAGAGAAAAGGACCCCCACCCCCCCCGGCCCAACTGGGCCGGCCCACTTCCCACCCCCTGGCTATATGGCCACAGGCCGAACCCTAGCCCCCCTCCCGATCCACATTCCCCCCTCACCCCCCGATCTCCTCCAGCGCTCGACGCGCCCCGCTGCCTTGACGCCGACGCCGCCGCCTCGCCTGACTGCCCGTCCACGCCTCCCCCTCGACGGCTCCACCGAGCCTCGCCGCCCCTCTTCTCACAAACACCGGTGAGGCCCCCGGCCTCTCCCCACTCTCTCCCATCGCCGGTTCGGCCGCGCTCAAGCTCACCGCGCCCATCCGCGCACTCGCCCGCTCGCTCGCGCGCACGCTCTCCGGCCCCCTCGCTCGCTGAGCTCCGGCCACGTCCGCTCCGGCCTCCGCTCACCTGCACCGCGCCCTCCCCGCACCGGCCATGCCCACCCCGCGCCCTGCCGCGCCGCGCCGACCGCGCCCCCGGCAGCCCCTGCTCGCCCCGCTCGGCGCTTTGCCCCGCACCTCCATAGCTCGCCGGCCCCGCCGCTCACCGTACCCCCCTTCTTGTTGCTGCTGCTCCAGCAGTGGCCGCGGCCACAGCTGCCGCCGGCGCCAGACCCCGGCGGCCCGCGCCTGCGCCATTCGGGCAGCGCCCGGCGCCCAGCGCCCGCCGCGCCCTGCGCCCGCTATGGCCCTGGGCCACTGACGGCCGACCCCCACCCCCCAGGGCCTATGACAAGGGGCCCCCGCCCCAGAACGTTTTTATAAAATAAAAATAATAAAAATAATTAATTAATTAATAAATTAATTAGTTAATTAATTAGTTAATTAATCCTGATTAGGTTAATCTAATTAACTAATTAGTGTTAATTAAACAGTAATCTAATTAGTTAATCCTAATTAAGTTAACAGTCTATGACAGGCGGGACCTACCCTGTCAGGACGCCCGCTGACATCAGCATGATGTCATGCTGATGTCATCGCAGCACTGTTTCGGATAATGTTGATTTAAATAATTAAATAAATTCTAGAAATTAATAAAAACTTTAGAAAATCATATTAAATAAACCGTAACTCCGATGAAAATACTTTATACATGAAACTTGCTCAGAATTCCGATACGAACCCGAATACGTCCTCCGTATTCCCGTCAGACGCCCGTAGCTATAAGAACGTTGAACTTTTAGACCGATTTTGATAAATGAATATTGTCCAACTTTAATTAAATAAATCTAAATAAATTCCTAAATTAACTAAATCATTTAGTTAGGCAGTAGAACACCCCGGCATATCATTTAGGCATGTCATACATATTGTTTGCATTATTGCCGTGAATTTATTGTTTCTCTCCCCCTCCTTCTCTCTCTCGATAGACGCTGAGACCGACGACGCTGCACCTGGATACGACTACTCTACCGACGAGCAGCCCGTTGACGACCCCCCTCTCTTGCCAGAGCAACCAGGCAAGCCCCCCCTTTGAGCATCCAGATATCGCCCATTCTATTCTCCTGCTTGCATTAGATTTTGCTACTGTTAATGTATGCTCCTATTCTGATGCATAGCCTGCTGTTGTAACCTGTTCATTGCTACCTTACCTGCCTATGATAAACTGTTTAGTTTAGGTTGGAATGAACCATCAGTGACCCCACCACCTTACCTTTGTTGCCCCTGCTTGATCATCGACGACTCGATCAACGTGATCGTCGACCAGAGACCGACACCTCACTTCACACCCCCTTAGTTGTACGACTCTGCGTAGTAACTATCGAGTGCCGAGGGTGTTACCTCGTAACGCACTCCTGATGAATACTCTGCAGTGTAGCTGTTCGGTCGTGGTCATCGATGGTGATTCCTCCTTCTCCACTTCCGATACGACTCTGTCGTGTGACCCCTCAGTGTGAACCTCGAGGGTGATACCTCATACGTTCGCCCTGATGATTTCGTCGAGTGGAATCCGTTGAGGGTGATTCCTCGGGTTTCCCCCTTGATGTTATGACCACACGATTACTTGACCTCTGTTACAGGCGGGTCCACCCTGGTGGGTACCCGCTGGGGATCTATGATTTCGGGTGTGCCAGAAGGGCACTCGAGTGTGACATGGTGGCGGAGCATCAGAGACTCTGATTGTCTCCGCTTGATACTAATTGAGCCTATTGGATTTGGGTGTGTGATCTGAGTGGGTCGATGTGCCCTATACGCACTACCACCACGCGGGATAATGGTTATGGGACCCTCTGCGAAGTACGTTTCTCCGAAAGCTCGTCTGACGTCACGATTCACCGTGCGGGCTGATTGTCGGGATTGGGCTGGATAGTTCACTGACGAGTTCAGTGTCGCGCCTGCACCCCGGCCAGTCTCGCAACACGTAGGGTGCCCAGGGCGATGGCTCGAGACCTCTGGGTGCATAGGTTAGTCCGGCGTGCTGACCTCTCTGCCGAGCCTAGGTAGAGCGCTGCTTTGTGTTGATCTTCCGAGGACGGGCATTACCCAGCAAGTGTGTCCGGCCAGAGTTGATCGAGCGTGTTGGGTAACAGTAGTGCACCCCTGCAGGGATGAATCTTCTATCGATAGCCGGTCCTACGGTAAAGGACGCTCAGTTTGTGTATCCCGATCTACTACTTAAACTGGATACTTGTTACTTAATTGAAGCTTCGGGATCGCTTTCTCGCTTGGGAGTCGAGGAAGGATCTTTAAGCTGTACTTCAACATGTTTGCTAAATAAAATGCTATTCTACTCTCTTCTACTGCTGCAAGATGATGGCATTGTGAAGATATTGGAAGATGCTAGTCTTCGATAGGACTAGGCCTTCTCTCTATTCTGGCATTTCTGCAGCCCAGTCCACATATACAGCCTTTCTCCATTGATAATGTTGCATATGTAGTATAGATCCTTGCTTGTTGAGTACTTCGGATGAGTACTCACGGTTGCTTTACTTTCTCTTTTCCCCATATACCCCACATTGATGATACATCAGACGATGGAGTCCAGGAGCCAGATGCCACCACCGGAGCCTACTACCAGGAGGGTCCTGAGGGTACTTACTACTGGATCGAGCCAGATGACCAGGATTAGGATCGGAGGCTCCCAGGCAGGAGGCCAACGCCTTTCGATCTAGTGTCGCTGTTTGTGCTAGCCTTCTTAAGGCAAAACTTGTCTAACTATGTCTGTACTCAGATAATATTTGTATGACTGACTTATGTATTCGGATCTTCGGATCACTGGTCTGTAATATTGTGGACCTCCGTTTAAATTGTGTTAGAGTTGTGTTGTGATATCTTCCCGTGAGTCCCTGTGCTTGATCGTACACGTTTGCGTGTATGATTAGTGTACGATTGAGTCGGGGGCGCCACAGCATCATTGAAATCATCATGCCTAGCTAAAAATGCATTAAAGAAAAGCGCTTGTTGGGACACAACCCAATACTTATACCTAATGTTGTTGTGTGTTCACATGATTAAGCTACTGTATTAATCATTTTTTATAGTTTTTGTTTCAATAAAGTGCCAAGTGAAGCCTTTGGGATAGTGTGGATTATAGTTGACTTGATTCTGTGCAAAAACAGAAACTTTTGCGCCCAGTTCTGGAATTAATGTGGTTCACTGGAGCGTTTTCATGTTTTCAAATTGCCTACATTGTCTTAATTTTTTAGAATTAATGTGAATTGTATACTATAAAGTATGGTCATTGTTCAGATCATTACAGACTGTTCTGTTTTTGACAGATTCTGTTTTCAATGCATAGTTTGCTTGTTTTCTAGTTTCTGTGTCTTATATTGGTCAATATAGATTGTAGAATGATAGGGTACAATATGCATGGTTTGAGATAACAATTATGAATCTTGTCTTGACAGTATCAAAGTGAATGATTTGTTCTTTATCATACTAACCTATCTCACGAAGTTCCGTTAAGTTTTGTGTGATTGAAGTTTTAAAGTTTTGGGTGAGATATTGATATGAGGAGAATAAGGAGTGGTAAGACCCTAAGCTTGGGGATGCCCAAGGCACCCCAAGGTAATATTCTAGGAAGACCAAAGCAACTAAGCTTGGGGATGCCCCGGAAGGCATCCCCTCTTTCGTCTTCAACATTATCGGTAACCTCACTTGGAGCTATATTTTTATTCGTCACATGATATGTGTTTCGCTTGGAGCATCATTTTCTTTTGCTGAGATTTGCTTGCTGCTATTTAGAATAGTGTTTTGCATCTTTTATTTCAATAAAGGTGTCAAGTATAGCCTTTACTATGCTTATTTTGCAAGTCTATATGTTGCTATTTGAAAACAGAAAGTTTTCTATTATTGTCTGAATTCTTCTGGAAAGTCAGAACATGATAAAATCTTGAAATTTTTACACAGTAAGCAATGATAAATTTTCTATAATGTGGTAAGTTTTCAGAATTTTTGGAGTGAAAGAAGTATGAATCCTCTTGCATCCTTTACAGATTGTCCTATTTTAATAGATTGCTGTTATGTTTGCATTGTTTGCATATGTTTGCTTGTTTAATGATTCTATTTGAGGGTAGGAGTATTAAATATGCAGAGGCATTTAGTATGCAATGTTAAATATTAATTTTAGTGATTTGTTAAAGTAGAGAATGATAAGGTTTTGCATTGATTTATACTAACTTATCTCACGAGTTCTTGTTGAGTTTTGTGTGGATGAAGTTCTTGAGATTTAGGGAAACCATGATATGAGAGGAATTAAGGAGACACAAAAGCTCAAGCTTGGGGATGCCCAAGGCATCCCAATTTAATATTTCGAGAAGTCTCAAGCACCTAAGCTTGGGGATGCCCCGGTAGGCATCCCACCTTTTTGCATCAACAATTATCGGTTAGTATCGGTTGAGCCTAAGTTTTTTGCTTCTTCGCATAAGATGTGCTATTCTTGGTGTGCCCTTTTATATTTGCTTGCTATTTGAATAAAATACTTAAGATCTGAAAATTTTAAATGAGAGAGAGTCCTCACATAGCTACTTAATCATTTGACTACTCATTAATCTTCATCTATATCTTTTTGGAGTAGTTTGTCATTTAGTCTCGTGCTTCACTTATATCCTATGAGTAAATTGTTGAATGAATTGAATATTGCTAGTTCTTGAGCTTGCGTTGATTTTTCCCTTGAAGAGGAAAGGGTGATGCTGCAAAGTAGAGATAAGTATTTCCCTCATTTAAGAACCAAGGTGTCAATCCAGTAGGAGGCACAAGCAAGTCTCCAATATATGCACCTGCACAAACTAACAAGCACTTGCACACAACGCGAAAAAGGGGATGTCAATCCCTTCATAGTCACAAATAAGAGTGAGATCTAATAGAGATAGGTATAAAAGATAAATAAAAGAGCAAAATAAAGTAAATATAAATAAATTTCAGCAAGGTATTTTTGGGTTTTTTGGTTTACAGATCTAAAAATATATGATGGAAAATAGACTCGGGGGCCATATGTTTCACTAGAGGCTTCTCTCTTAAAGAAAACATACGGTGGGTAAACAAATTACTATTGAGCAATTGATAGAAAAGCGCATAATTATGAAGGCATCTAAGGCAATGATCATGAATATAGGCATCACGTCCGTGAGAAGTAGACCGACTCCTGCCTGCATCTACTACTATTACTCCACACATCGACCGACTCCTGCCTGCATCTAGAGTATTAAGTTCATAAGAACAGAGCAACACTTTAAGTAAGATGACATGATGTAGAGGGATAAACTCAAGCAATATGATATAAACCCCATTTTTATCCTTGATGGAAACAATACAATATGTGCCTCGCTACCCCTTCTGTCACTAGGTGAGGACACCGCAAGATTGAACCCAAAACTAAGCACCTCTCCCATTGCAAGAAAAACCAATCTAGTTGGCCAAACCAAACCGATAGTTCGAAGAGAAATACAAAGATATCTTAATCATGCATAAAAGAGTTTAGAGAAGACTCAAATAATATTCATATATAATCTGATCATAAATCCACAATTCATCGGATCTCAACAAACACACCGCAAAAGAAGATTACATCGAATAGATCTCCAAGAACATCGAGGAGAAAATTGTATTGAAGATAAAAGAGAGAGAGACGAAGCCATCTAGCTACAAGCTATGGACCCGTAGGTCTGTGGTAAACTACTCACACATCATCGGAAGGGCAGCAAGGTTGGTGTAGAGGTCCTTCGTGATCGAATACCCCTCCGGCGGAGTGCCGGAAAAGGCCCCAAGATGGGATCTCACGGGAACAGAGGCTTGCGGTGGCGGAAAAGTATTTTTGGTGTGCCCTCTGGTGCAGGGGGAGTATTTGAGGATTTATAGTGGTGGAATTAGGGTTGGAAGGTCTCCGAGGGGCCCACAAGCCCTGGGGGCGTGCCCCCCTGGGCGCGCCCCTACGGCTTATGGCCTCCTCGTGGGTCTTCTGTCCTCCTCTCCAAGTCTTGTGGGTTTCTTCTGGTCCAAGAAAAATCACCGTAAAGTTTTATTCCGTTTGGTATTCCTTTTCTGTAAAAGTCAAAAACAAGGAAAAAACAGAAACTGACACTGGGCACAAGGTTAATAAGTTAGTCCCAAAAATAATATAAAATAGCATATTAATGCATATAAAACATCAAAAACAGATAATAAAATAGCATGGAACAATCAAAAATTATAGATATGTTGGAGACGTATCAAATATCATAAAGATTGAAATTATATGTGTTTCATATTCTTGTCAAATGCCTACTAGTAGTTTCACTTTGGGTTTAGAAAGTAAAGTCTATTGAAGTTTAACAATCACAATATTAGTCATACAAGCAATTCATGAACGATTAGTATAAGGAAGATAATTTTCACATAAAAATATATTATCTTGGAAATCTTTTATGATTGTGAATACCCATTAATTATTTTCAAACTTGAGAAAATTAGTTGAAGTTGGACAAGGAAGACAACATAATGAGTTATGTTTGAGTATATTTGCATAGAAGTTATATTGTTATGGATATTCCAACATGTGGTGCTTGCTTAGGATCTTTTGCTAGCCAAAAATTTGTATTAACTAGAGATACTACTTGTGCATCCAAAACCCCTTAAACCCAGTTTCTTGCCGTGAGTGTCCAACATATCTACCTATGGATTGAATAAGATCCTTCAAGTAAGTTGTCATCGGTGCAAAAAGCAATAAAAATTGCTCCTAAAATATGTATGATCTTTTATTGCAAGGGAAAATAAGTGTTGTACGAACTTGTGATGGTAAAGAAATAAAAGTGAAAGGATCGAGAAGAGGGGTCTAGGGGGGGGGGTGATTAGACCCTCAACAAGTAAAAGTGGCAGTTTCTAATTTCTTCAAGTTAAGGTTGAGTTCAGCACATGTTAAAGCACTCTCAATACATTTCAAGCAAGCATGACAAGAGTATATGCAGCGGGAAGAGTAAAGCATGCAAGTTGCAAGAAAGTAAAGGGATGGGATTGGAGTTCGCAAACGCAATGGAGACACGAAGATTTTTGGCATGGTTCCGATAGGTGGTGCTATCGTACGTCCACGTTGATGGAGACTTCAACCCACGAAGGGTAACGGCTGCGCGAGTCCACGGAGGGCTCCACCCACGAAGGGTCCACGAAGAAGCAACCTTGTCTATCCCACCATGGCCATCGCCCACGAAGGACTTGCCTCACTTGGGTAGATCATCACGAAGTAGGCGATCTCCTTGCCCTTACGAACTTCTTTGTTCAACTCCACATCTTAACGGAGGCTCCCAAGCGACACCAAACCAATCTAGGAGACACCACTCTCCAAAAGGTAATAGACGGTGTGTTGATGATGAACCCTTGCTCTTGTGCTTCAAATGATAGTCTCCCCAACACTCAACTCTCTCTCACAGATTTGGATATGGTGGAAAGATGATTTGAGTGGAAAGCAACTTGGGAAGGCTAGAAATCAAGATTCTTGTGGTAGGATTGGAATATCTTGATCTCAACACATGAGTAGGTGGTTCTCTATCAGAAAATGTATGGTGGAAGTGTAGGCACGTTCTAATGGCTCTCTCACAAATGGAGAAGGGGGTGGAGGGGTATATATAGCCTCCACACAAAATCCAACCGTTACACACATTTGACCCATCTCGGTGAGACCGAATGATTAAACTTGGTGGTACCGATTAGTTCAAAAATGTGAACGTTGGGAATCTCGGTGGGACCGACTAGAACAACTCGGTGAGGCCGATGTGCTAGGGCTTAGGGCAAACATCATCCCGGTGGCACCGATTGCATCAACTCGATGAGACCGAAGTGAAGCAGTAGGGCAACAGAGAATCTGCCAAGCCAACTCGGTGAGACTGAAGTAAATGCAACAAGTCACAGAGTGTTGGCAGGGCCATCTTGGTGAGACTGAGATCCGTATCGGTGAGACCGAACTATTAGGGTTTCTGGTTGTGTCTATGTCATATGAACTCGGTGGCCCTGGATAGAAAGAATCGGTGAGGCCGAGTTGGGAGTTTAGGGTTTTGACATATTTGGATGGAGAAAGTGGTTGAGGGTTTTGGAGCAATATCACTAAGCATTTGAGCAAGCAAGCCATTAAGCAACACCTCATCCCCTTTTAATAGTATTGGCTTTCCTATGGACTCAATGTGATCTTGGATCACTAAAATAAAGATGAAGAGTCTTGAGCTTTTGCCAATCTATGTCCTTAGCATTTGAAGGGGTTCCACATCCTCTTGTCCTTGCCATGCCATTGCTGAACTTGTCTGAAATACACTTGATAAAACTATTAGTCCAACAAAAGATATGTTGACATTAATTACCAAAATCATACAGGGAGCACTTGTGCTTTCAATCTCCCCCTTTTTGGTAATTGATGACAACATACATCAAAGCTTTAAGTAAATGATATGAAGAGTAGTAAGTAAAGCTTTGGAGGAACATGTAACATGCATAAGCTCCCCCTACATATATGCAATCATGTGAAAATAAGATGGAAGAACATGTGAGTGCATATCATGACAGAGTAAGTAGTGAGTTACATGTATCTTGGCTATATGCATCACATCAAATAATGTGGTTGAGAAATGTACCTTCATGTTTATGATTCCCGCTTGCAAACAATATGTGCAACAGCAAGAGATCATCATGCACATGAATGTGATGCATGTACTTACCTTGTGATCTTGAGCTGACTTTTCAAGGAGTGGGATTGAGAAAACAAAGTTAGATAACACAAGAACACTCCAAATAAAGCAGGTTCAAAAGAACCACAAGAATACCAAGACTGGGATGACATGTAATGGGTGAGTACTACAAGTGAGTACTTCATTTAGATATAGACATGTCCCCCAAGGATTAAAGATGAGCAATAAGTTCCAAAGATTTTTCTCCCCTTAAGTATAGACTCTTTCTTCCCCTGAATCTGATATTGGATAATGGGAGAAGGTAGGGTGAGATAAAATTAGAGCAATAAAATTAGAGAAAAGATAAACAGAGCAAAACTAGAATCAATCATGCTAACATGTCTTCCCCTCTTAAAGACATGTGACTTCTCTCCTCCTGTTAACAAGCATCTGTAGAAGAGCTTAGATGTGCTCTCTGATTTTGATAAGCTTTGATGAGCTCCCTCACCCCCTTTGACATTAATTTCCAAGAAGGGCTTCTGGAATATGATTCAAGTAGGTGTGGTCCTTGAGAGTCACTACAAAGTAACATGTAGCTTGAGATGCTAATAGAGGAAAAGAATTATTGAGTGGAGCTGAAGAGAATAGGCAATATCAAATGACAAAGATGTTTTCTCAGTGTTGAAATCGGTGACACCGATCTGTTTCCATCGGTGACTCTGAGATAGCAGAGCCACAGAAGATGCTCATCGGTGAGACCGACCTAGTCCTTGTCGGTTGCACCGATGAACTATGTACAAGGAATCCTTGTAATTCGGTCTAGCCGATGGGCTTGGATCGGTGATACTGAGTTCATCACAGAGCATATTTTTGTTAACTCAGCTCACTTGGCAAATAAAATCTCACAAGGATTTGCAAGGAATTGTCATAAAGATTTGCAATGAATTAACTATAGAAACTCAGACAAATGACAAAAATCAAAAGAGATCTAGATGAAGTTTTCACAAAAAAAGAAGGGAAACTCTCTAGTAAGAAGACATGCAAAGGAAATTTAAAATACAAAAGAACACTAGAGAACTTCATCTAGAGATGGTTGGCGACAATGTCACCTATGTTAGAGTATATTGACGTAGGAGTCAAGTGAGATCACTTGATCATAGGTCATACTCATCGTTTAAGCTCAAAATGGGGTTACCATTTTTTCATTTAAGCATTTTGATGTATTCACACCTTGTTGAGTTGCTTTAACTCATGACTTGGAGTAAAGCTTCTCTAAGATGGAATGACATACCTTGGGTTGTGGTGTTGATCTTGATCATGTAGTTGAACTTATGTTGGATGCTCAAGGTTGATGTAGTTGGGAGCATCCTTTGGAGTTGAAGTTCATCTTCCTACATGGGTTAGTTTTGCAAGGAAGAGCACTTGTGTATCCAAATTGACAATCATGAAACTTGTTACCAATTGAAATAGTCAAAGGATATGTTGGGTGAGTTCATGCTTCCTCGAATTCAACAACCAAACCATAGGAACTTGGTGATGTTGAAATTGCTCAAAATGTGAGTGACTTGCAATTTCATAGGTTTGGGCTCATCCAAGTAACTACATGGGTTAGATAACATGCAAGGGTATAAATGTACATCCAAGACAAATGATCATCATTATAAGAGAAACATCAAGGATTAGTCACAAAGGCTCATGCCTTGCATGTATCCAAATGTAATTTCTATTCCAAGTTTGAGGAATCAATGATATCCAATTCACCTCTCAAACGGCAAAACACCTTTTCATCAAGTGGTTTAGTGAATATATCCGCCAATTGCTTATCGGTACGAACATGCTTAAGATTGATGTCTCCTTTAGCAACATGATCATGAATGAAATGGTGACGAACTTCAATATGCTTAGTTCGAGAATGTTGCATGGGATTATGAGCAATCTTAATAGCACTCTCATTGTCACAAAGGAATGGAACATGTTTCACATGTATCCCATAATCTTTAAGAGTTTGGGTCATCCAAAGTAATTGAGCACAACATGATCCGGCGGCAATGTATTCCACTTCGGCGGTAGATAAGGATACCGAGTTTTGTTTCTTGGAGGACCAAGACACAAGAGATCTACCAAGAAATTGACAAGTACCCAAAGTGGACTTCCTATCAACCTTGTCGCCGGCATAGTCCGAATTGGAGTAGCCAACAAGATCAAAAGATGACCTCTTAGGATACCAAATGCCAAAGTGTGGTATATGAATTAAGTATCTCACTATCCTTTTCACGGCCTTAAGATGACATTCTTTAGGGGCCGCTTTATATCATGCACACATGCACACACTTAGCATAATATCGGGATGGGAGGCACATAGATATAACAATGAACCAATCATAGAATGGTAAACCTTTTGGTCAACCGGATTGCCATCCTTAGTCAAGTTAAGATGTCCACTAGTAGGCATGGGTGTTTTCATACCTTTGCTTTCTTGTATGTTGAACTTCTTGAAATGATCCTTGGTATACTTTCTTTGTGAGACAAAGGTACCTTCCTTAGTTTGCTTGATTTGCAATCCAAGGAAAAATTTGAGTTCACTCATCATAGACATCTCAAACTTCTCCAACATTAGCCTTCCAAACTTTTCACTAAAATGGGGGTTAGTAGAACCAAATATGGTATCATCCACATAAATTTGGCACACAAATAATTCACCATTAACCCTTTTAGTAAAAAGTGTAGAAACAATTTTCCCAATTTCAAAGCCTTTTTCAATAAGAAACTTAGTTAAGCATTTATACCATGCTCTAGGAGCTTGTTTAAGACCATAAAGAGCTTTGTGAGGTTTATAGACATGATTAGGTTTCTTGGGATTAACAAAGCCGGGAGGTTGTTTAACATAAACTTACTCCTCAATTACACCATTTAGAAAAAGCACTCTTAATGTCCATTTGGTATAAAGTGATATCATGGTGATTGGCATAAGCAAGTAAAATGCGAATGGACTCAAGGCTAGCAACGGGGGCATATGTCTCACCATAGTGCATACCTTCGACTGAGTGTAGCCTTGAGCGACAAGACGGGCCTTGTTGCTTACGACTTTTCCATCTTCATCTTGCTTATTCCGAAACACCCATTTGGTTCCAATGAAATTATGATCATCGTTGGGCTTTTCAACCAATGTCCACACTTGATTCCTCTCGAAGTTGTGTAGCTCTTCGTGCATAGCGTTTATCCAATCCGGATCCTCGAGAGCTTATTCTACATTCATATATAGGTTCAACACTAGAGATGAATGAGTAGTGTTCATAGAAGTTATCCAAATGAGTTTTAGAGCGAGTGATTCTCACGATTTGAATATCATCGAAGATTTGTTCGACATGATGATCTCTTGTGACTCTTGCTCGAACTCGTGAGAGCTTTTTCTTGGGTTGGGTGGAACATCTTCTACTTCTTCATTGTTGGTGGCGTTGTCGTTCGCTTGTGGTGGTGGAGAGGGAGGTCGAGGTGGTTCATCTTGTTGTCCTTCCTCATTTCCTTCGTCTTGACGTGTTCCACTTGTGGATGCCCCCAAGTCAACTTGTGATTCACCTTGTTGTGAAGTTGAGGCTTCTACTTGAATGGACGAAGTGCTCTCCTTCACCTTCATTGGGTGAATCTTGCCAATAGACAAATCTTGGATTGCTTCCGATGGATCTTTGCCTCCTACATCAATTGGAAATTTCTCTACTTGAGATCCATTAGATTCATCAAACTTCACATCTACCGTCTCTTCAACCTTTCGGGTGAAATTGTTGTAGACACGGTAAGTGTGAGAGTTTGAGCCGTAACCAAGTAGGAAACCTTCATGAGATTTAGGAGCAAATTTCAAACGATGATGCTTATCAAGAATGTAGCACTTTTAGCCGAATACTCGAAAGTATCCAACTTGGGGTTTGTTACCGGTGAGTAGCTCGTATGCCGTTTTGCCGAGAAGCTTGTGAAGATATAGTCGATTCGTAGCATGACAAGCTGTCTCAACCGCTTCCGCCCAAAAGTGTCTTGGCGTCTTGTATTCATAAAGCATCGTTCTCGCCATCTTGATAAGTGTCCGGTTCTTCCTCTCAACAATTCCATTTTGTTGAGGTGTGTACGTAGCCAAGAACTCATGTGAAATCCCTTCTTCGTCAAGAAAGGTATCCACATTGGCGTTCTTGAAATCCGTTGCATTATCACTCTGAACCTTCTTGATCTTCACTTCAAATTGGTTTTGAGACTTCTTGGTGAAGTTCTTGAAGATCTTTTGGACCCGCGATTTGTCATCAAGAAAGAACACCCACGTAAATCTTGAAAAGTCGTCAACAATGACCAAACTGAACGAGTAACCACTGAGACTCTTGTAGGCATTGGGACCAAAAAGATCCATATGAAGTAGCTCGAGTGGTCTTCTCGTGGTCATGATGTTCTTCACGGGATGACTCCCTCCAACCTGTTTTCCTGCTTGACACGCACTGCAAAGTCTATCCTTGTCAAATATGACATCTTTAACACCAAGGATATGATCACCTTTAATAAGCTTATCAAGATTTCGCATGCCCACATGACCTAACCTTCTATGCCATAACCATCCTTTAGAAGATTTAGCAATTAAGCAAGTATGAGGTTGGGATCTCTTAGTGAAATCAACAATGTATAGATCACCACTACAAATACCAGTACATACCATATTATGATTATCTCTATGAAACACTTGGCAATCTACTTCGATAAATAGAACATTGAAACCAAAGTCGGCTAGTCTAGATACAGAAAGGAGATTGTAACCGAGAGATTCAATGAGCATAACATTTTGCATAGAGCTATCATTGGAAATGGCCGCCTTACCAAGGCCGAGTACCTTACCCTTGAAGTTATCTCCAAAAGTTACATACTTGCATGGGCCATCATTTTTAGCAAGCTCACGGAACATGTTCTTATCTTCGGTCATATGATCAGTACATCCACTATCAAGAATCCACTCTTTCCCTCCGGCCATGTAGTCGCGAAAGTTGGCCATGAGACTAAGATTTCTCATATTCTCCTCATAGTCAATATCACTTTCTTCATCTTCATCATAATAGCCATGCTCAATGTCATCATCATATATGTGATCATCACCTAGAGCAAGTGATTCATTAGGTTTTGACCATGACAATGTTCAAGTTTACTAATTCTAATTGTTTGTGAAATGATGCTACTAATGACTCCAACATTTCCTTTAGCACGCATAAGATTACAAAGCTCAAATAGACATTCATCAAACTTGGGATCACTAGGCTTCATTTTATGAAAAGCAATATACTTTTGAAGAATCTCATCTAGATTTTTCAAGGAATAATTTGGAAAGTGTTCCTCAAGATATTTCCATATAGTATATGCGCATTCAAAAGTAGGCAAGCACATAAGCAAATTTCTAGGCAATCCTCTAATGATAAGATCAATAGTTCTAAGATTGTGAACCATGTCAAGATACTCATCGGGGGTAGGAGGCAAAGGATCAATAGGAGGCACATAAGGGCTAATAATATACTTGTTCAAATTATATTCATTGAAAATCTCAAGCATCTCATTCTTCCAAGAACTATAGAACTCCCCATCAAGAATAGGCACTCTACGTCTAATACTCCCGATGGTAGACTCATCCATTTTCCTTCAATGGTGATTAAACCAAAGCAATGGAGACCAATGCTCTAATACCAATTGAAAGGATCGAGAAGAGGGGTCTAGAGGGGGGTGATTAGACCCTCAACAAGTAAAAGTGGCAGTTTTTAATTTCTTCAAGTTAAGGTTGAGTTTAAGTTTAGCACATGATAAAGCACTCTCAATACATTTCAAGCAAGCATGACAAGAGTATATGCAGCGGGAAGAGTAAAGCATGCAAGTTGTAAGAAAGTAAAGGGATGGGATTGGAGTTTGCAAACGCAATGGAGACATGAAGATTTTTGGCATGGTTCTGATAGGTGGTGCTATCGTATGTCCACGTTGATGGAGACTTCAACCCACGAAGGATAACGGCTGCGCGAGTCCATGGAGGGCTCCACCCACGAAGGTTCCACGAAGAAGCAACCTTGTCTATCCCACCATGGTCATCGCCCACGAAGTACTTGCCTCACTCAGGTAGATCTTCACGAAGTAGGCGATCTCATTGCCCTTACAAACTTCTTGGTTCAACTCCACATCTTGACGGAGGCTCCCAAGCGACACCTAACCAATCTAGGAGACACCACTCTCCAAAAGGTAGTAGACAGTGTGTTGATGATGAACTCTTGCTCTTGTGCTTCAACTGATAGTCTCCCCAACACTCAACTCTCTCTCACAGATTTGGATATGGTGGAAAGTTGATTTGAGTGGAAAGCAACTTGGGGAAGGCTAGAAATCAAGATTCTTGTGGTAGGATTGGAATATCTTGATCTCAACACATGAGTAGGTGGTTCTCTCTCACAAAATGTATGGTGGAAGCATAGGCACGTTCTGATGGCTCTCTCACAAATGGAGAAGGGGTGGAGGGGTATATATAGCCTCCACACAAAATCCAACCGTTACACACATTTAACCCATCTCGGTGAGACTGAATGATTAAACTCGGTGGCGCCGATTAGTTCAAAAATGCGAACATTGGGAATCTCGGTGGGACCGACTGGAAAAACTCGGTGAGACCGATGTGCTAGGGCTTAGGGCAAACATCATCCCGGTGGCACCGATTGCATCAACTCGATGAGACCGAAGTGAAGCAGTAGGGCAACAGAGAATCTGCCAAGCCAACTCGGTGAGACCGATCGCATAACTCGGTGAGACCTAAGTAAATGCAACAAGTCACATAGTGTTGGAAGGGCCATCTTGGTGAGACCGAGATCCGTATCGGTGAGACCGAACTGTTAGGGTTTCTGGCTGTGTCTATGTCATATGAACTCGGTGGCCCTGGATAGAAAGAATCGATGAGGCCGAGTTGGATTCTAGGGTTTTAACATATTTGGATGGAGAAAGTGGTTGAGGGTTTTGGAGCAATATCACTAAGCATTTGAGCAAGCAAGCCATTAAGCAACACCTCATCCCCTTTTAATAGTATTGGCTTTCCTATGGACTCAATGTGATCTTGGATCACTAAAATAAAGATGAAGAGTCTTGAGCTTTTGCCAATCTATGTCCTTAGCATTTGAAGGGGTTCCACATCCTCTTGTCCTTGCCATGCCATTGTTGAACTTGTTTGAAATACACTTGATAAAACTATCTGTCCAACAAGAGATATGTTGACATTAATTACCAAAATCACCCATGTCCT
The DNA here is from genome assembly GCA_011799875.1 of Thinopyrum elongatum. Taxonomy (NCBI): domain Eukaryota; kingdom Viridiplantae; phylum Streptophyta; class Magnoliopsida; order Poales; family Poaceae; genus Thinopyrum; species Thinopyrum elongatum. Next base: position 312,830,437 of record CM022299.1, on the reverse strand, counting down.
TTCAAAAAGCGACGGACTTCATAAGAAAGGTTGCTATCACAAGGGGCAATATAACATGAGATTCCTTTGCAATAAGAGCTTGCACATCCAAAAATCAAAAGCGCATGACAACATCTGCTTCCTTCTGCAAAGGGCCTATTGATACGTCTCCAATGTATCTATAATTTTTGATTGTTACATGCTATTATATTATCAATCTTGGATGTTTTATATACATTTACTAGCAACTTTACATCATTTTTTGGGACTAACCTATTAACTTAGTGCCCAGTGCCGGTTGCTTTTTTTGCTTGTTTTTTACGTTGCAGGATATCAGTACAAAATGAAGTCCAAATGCCACAAAATTTTTGGAGATTTTTTCTAGCGATAAGAGACCCTGGAAGCTTCGCGACGGAACCATAAGATGAAAGAGGGGCCCACTAGGCACCAGGGCTCGCCAGGGGCCTCCGGCGCGCCCTTGTGGGTAGTGGGGCCCACGGGCATCGTTTTGACATACCTCCGCCTCTATAAATACTCTAAAATCCCAAAACCCTTAGGGGAGTCCATGAAATACTTTTTCCGCCTCCGCAAGTTCCAGAACCACGAGATCTCATCTAGAGGCCTTTTCCGGCACTCTACCGGTGGGGGAAACAATCACAGAGGGGTTCTTCATCATCCTTGCTGCCCCTCCGATGATGCATGAGTAGTTTACCATAGACCTATGGGTCCATAGTAAGTAGGTAGATGGCTTCTTCTCTCTTTTCGAACTTCTATACAATGTTCTCGTCGGTGTTCTTGGAGATCTATTTGATGTAACTCTTTTACGGTGTGTTTGTTGGGATCCGATGAATTGTGAGTTTATGATCAGATCTATCCATGAATATTATTTGAGTTTTCTCTGAACTCTTTTATGCATGATTGTTATAGCCTTGTATTTCTTCTCCAATTTATTGGTTTGGTTTGGCCAACTAGATTGATTTATCTTGCATTGGGAAGAGGTGCTTTGTGATGGGTTCAATCTTGCGGTGCTCAATCTTAGTGACAGAAAGAGACATGACATGCATGTATCGTTGCTATTAAGGGTAACAAGATGGGATTTATTTCATAAGTGAGTTTATCTTGTCTACATCATGTCATCTTGCTTAAAGCATTACTCCATTTTTCATGAACTTAATACACTAGATGCATGCTGGATAGCGGTCGATGTGTGGAGTAATAGTAGTAGATGTAGGTAGGAGTCGGTCTACTAATCTTGGACGTGATGCCTATATACATGATCATTGCCTTGGATATCGTCATAATTATTTGCTTTTCTATCAATTGCCCAACAGTAATTTGTTTACCCACCGTATGCTATTTTCTAGAGAGAAGCATCTAGTGAAAACTATGGCCCCCGGGTCTATTTTCTATCATATATTAGAACCCAAAAAATACCTTGCTGCAATTTTGTTTTATTTTGTATTTTTTTAGATCTATTTATGAAAACCTATACAATTTAATCTTTCTCTCGGCGGTTGAGGGATTGACAACCCCTCTACGCATTGGGTTGCAAGTATTTGTTGTTTGTGTGCAGGTGCTATTTACATAGTGTTGCTTGGTTCTCCTACTGGATTGATAACCTTGGTTTAATAACTAAGGGAAATACTTATCTCTACTGTACTGCATCATCCCCTCCTCTTCGGGGAAATCCCAACGCAGTTTACATGTAGCAGGAAGAATTTCTGGCGCCGTTGCCGGGGAGATATCATCAACATCTATGAAGTACCTACACATAAACTTTCATATTCTTGCATTTACATTATTTTCCATTTGCCTCTCGTTTTCATCTCCCCCACTTCTAAAAAGCTTTCAAAAAAAACACAATAATATTTTCGTTTTCCTTTTCTTTTGCTTCTTTGTTTTGCCTTCATGACTCCAAAAACAGAAAAGAAACAAAAAAATTAAAGATGGATCCTCGTCCTCTTGCTAATCTTTTTAAAAGATCCAATTATGATGAACCAATTGCTAGTGATTTGAGTGCACTAGATTATCTTTATGAAGTTTTGCTTGAAAATCGTGAATCTGAAAATTGTGATGAAGTGTTAAAGAAAGAAATTTATAAAGTGATTCACGATTGCACCTTGAAAGAAAAGCATGATTGCAATGATGTTACTATAAATTCTATTAATGTCAATTGTGTTAATAATATGCAAAACCCCAAGCTTGGGGATGATGATTTTGTTATGTCCACTACTGATTGTAATGATCATGATTGGAGTGATGCTTCTTATGATCTTGAAAATTTATTTAAACCTCATGGTGAATATGATATTAATGTTTGCAATAATATTGAAAGTGGCTTTGGAAGAGCGTCAACTTTAGGTAAAAATAATCCCACATATTTGGAGAATGTTCAATCTTATGATTTTTTTGATGAAAGTGGGTTTGGAGAGGTCATGACTTTAGTTGATGTTAATCCCACTATCTTGGAAGATTATAAAATTTTGATGTATGTGGATCATGAAGAGAAAATTTTATATGATATCTATATTATTGAATTTGATTATGATCCTACATGTAATTATGATAAGAGAGAAAAATAGGGTTCTAGGAGTTTTCATGTTATTAAATTTCCTCTCGTTATGTTGAGATTGTCAATGTTTTATTCCTCTCCTTTGCATATGCTAGATATTTCTTGTCTTGATAATTTTTTTGCTTATAAAATTCCTATGCATAGGAAGTATGTTAGACTTAAATGTGTTTGTCACAAGTTTTATGATCCTCTCTTTGCGCTTCAATTCTTATCTTTTATGTGAGCATCATTGAAATCTCAAATCCTATCTTAATGGCTATAAAGAAAGAGCTTGTTGGGAGACAACCCAATAGTTACCATTTATGTTTTTCAATAAATATATAATTATGCTACTTTTATGATTGTGTTTTAATTAGTGTTTGTGCCAAGTAAAGCCTTTAGGATGGTTTGGGTGATAGTTGACTTGATTCTGTTGGAAAACAGAAGGTTTTGCGTCCAGTAGCAGAATTATAAAAATTTGCTGGAACGTGGAAAATTCTAAATGTTTTTAATACATGATTTATATACAAATTTACCACGTCGTCCTAATTTTTCAGAATTTTTGGAGTTACATAAGTATTAGCTTAATTCATGTTTCTATAGACTGTTATGTTTTTGATAGATTCTCTTTTCGTTGCATTGTGTGCTTATTTTGATGAATCTATGGATTTTATCGGGGGTTATAAGCCATGGTAAAGTTAGAATACAGTAGGTATAATGCAATAACAAAATATGAATGGGTTTGCAACAGTACTTAAAGTAGTGATTTGTTTTCTTATACTAACGGATCTCACGAATGTTTTGATAAGTTTTGTGTGATTGAAGTTTTCAAGTTTTGGGTGAGATCACGATGGATGAAGGAATAAGGAGTGGCAAAAGCCTAAGCTTAGGGATTCCCAAGGCACCCCAAGGTAATATTCAAGGACTCCCAAGAAACTAAGCTTGGGGATGCCCCGGAAGGCATCCCCTCTTTCTTCTAATGACCATCGGTAATTTTACTTGCAGCTATATTTTTATTCGTCACATATCATGAGTTTTGCTTGGAGCGTCTTGTCTTATATGAGTCTTTGCTTGTTTTGCTTTTTAGTTTGTCACAATCATCCTTGCTGAACACACTTGTTTGAGAGAGCCACACGCATATCATCATTTGCTAGAATACTCTATGTGCTTCACTTAAATCTTTTGAGCTAGACAGTTGCTCTAGTACTGCACTTATATCCTTTTGAGCACAGAAGTGGTTATATTTTAAAGAAATAAACTCTCATGCTTCACTTATATTATTTTGAGAGTTAGTAAATTTTAAAGAAATCTGCTTTCATGCTTCACTTATATTATTTTGAGAGATGAAATTTTCTGAAGAAATATTTATGCTCTCGTGCTTTACTTAGATCTTTTTGAGAGATAAGAATAGTAATGGTAATTTGCACGAGATATGAATTTGGTCCCAAAGTGATAGATATTCAAGAGGGATATAATAAAAACTTTCATGAAGATCATTGGACATTATAAACTTGATTCCTTGCAATAGTTTTTGCGTTATGGAGATAGTAATATGTGAGTCTTGTTGGGGAGTAATTATGCTTTAGTAAGAATATTGGTGTTAAGGTTTGTGATTCCCTATGCATGCACGTAAAGTTAGTAGTTATGCAACGAAGTTATATCCTACTTGTGGTGCATTATTCAGTGTTAATTATGTTCAATGCTCGTTTATGACCGTTTTTGTTTTTTGGTTGGTCGCTTCTCAATCTATTTGCTAGCCTTCACTTGTACTAAGCGGAAATAATGCTTGTGCATCCAAGTCCTTAAACCAAAGTTGTGCCAAATGAGTCCACCATACCTACCTATATGCGGTATTTCTATGCCGTTCCAAGTAAATTTGTATGTGCCAACACTAATTTTCAAAATGAATTTCCGTATTGTGTGCCTGTACCACTCATGAAGCGGCAGGGGGTAGCCAATATTTTCCATGCTAGGTATGCTATTCTCAAGATGAGTGTTTATTCACTTGTCATTGCACAAGAGTGTGGCAGGTAATAGGGATGCCCAATCCCGAAATGAATTTTATATGTTGTTAATAATAAATTCCTTGGAAAGTGTTGGTATGGAAGGTACTCGTGGATACGGCTAGCCATGGATTGTGTGAGAATGGTGGAAAGGAAATAAACTTTACTTTCTGATTGGGAACCGCCTATGATTTATCTAGCATGGAAGATATTGGGAATTCTCGGTCATTTTCGTTGACAGTAAAAGCATGCCTCTCAAAACAATTTTATCTCTCAATTTAAGCTTTGAGCTCTGGCACCTCTACAAATCTCTGCTTCCCTCTGTGAAGGGTCTATCTATTTACTTTTATGCAAAAAAAAATTAAAATTTGAGCCTCCATCTTCTCTTATAAAGCACCAACTAGGAAACACTATTGTCATACTTGTGTATTGGATGTAGTTAATATTTGAGTGTGTTTCATGAATGGATCAATGATTGAGCATAATGAGCTAGGGATAACTTTCTTTAATGTTGATATTTTGAAAGACATAGTTGCTTGTTGACATGCTTGAGTATTGATGTTTCTATGTCAAATTATAAACTATTGCCTTGAACCATTCAAAGTCCAAATGTCCATGCTACAAAGAAAAGAATATATGATGAATATCTTAGGTAGCATTCCACATCAAAAAATCTGTTTTTATCATTTACCTACTTGAGGACGAGTAGGAATTAAGCTTGGGGATGCTGATACGCCTCCAACGTATCTATAATTTTTTATTGTTCCATGCTATTATATTATCAATCTTGGATGTTTTATATACATTTACTAGCAACTTTATATCATTTTTTGGGACTAACCTATTAACTTAGTGCCCAGTGTCGGTTGCTGTTTTTTGCTTGTTTTTTTTACTTTGTAGAATATCAGTACCAAACGAAGTCCAAATGACACGAAACTTTTTGGAATTTTTTTTCTGGCGATAAGAGACCCTGGAAGCTTCGGGAGGGAACCATAAGATGAAAGAGGGGCCCACTAGACACCAGGGCGCGCCAGGGGCCTCCGACGCGCCCTGGTGGGTAGTGGGGCCCACGGGCATTGTTTTGACCTACCTCCGCCTCTATAAATACTCTAAAATACCAAAACCCTCAGGGGAGTCCACGAAATACTTTTTCCGCCGCCGCAAGTTCCAGAACCATGAGATCCCATCTAGAGGCCTTTTCCGGCACTCTGCTAGAGGGGGAAACAATCATGGAGGGGTTCTTCATCATCCTTGCCACCCCTCCGATGATGCGTGAGTAGTTTACCACAGACCTACGGGTCCATAGTTAGTAGCTAGATGTCTTCTTCTCTCTTTTTGATCTTCAATACAATGTTCTCCTCGGTGTTCTTGGAGATCTATTTGATGTAATTCTTTTTGCGGTGTGTTTGTTGGGGTCCGATGAATTGTGAGTTTATGATCAGATATATCCATGAATATTATTTGAGTTTTCTCTGAACTCTTTTATGCATGATTGTTATAGCCTCATATTTTTTCTCTGATTTATTGGTTTGGTTTGGCCAACTAGATTGATTTATCTTGCCATGAGAAGAGGTGCTTTGTGATGGGTTCGATCTTGCGGTGCTCAATCTCAGTGACAGAACGAGACATGACACACATGTATCATTGCTATTAAGGGTAACAAGATGGGATTTATGTCATACGTGAGTTTATCTTGTCTACATCATGTCATCTTTCTTAAAGCATTACTCCGTTTTTCATGAACTTAATACAGTAGATGCATGTTGGATTGCGGTCTATGTGTGGAGTAATAGTAGTAGAAGCAGGCAGGAGTCGGTCTACTAATCTTGGACGGGATGCCTATATACATGATCATTGCTGTGGATATCGTCATAATTATTTGCTTTTCTATCAATTACCCAACAGTAATTTGTTTACCCACCGTATGCTATTTTCTAGAGAGAAGCCTCTAGTGAAAACTATGGCCTCAGGGTCTATTTTCTATCATATATTAAAACAAAAAAATACCTTGCTGCAATTTTGTTTTATTTATTTTATTTTGTATTTTTGTTAGATCTATTTATCAAAACCTATACAATTTAATATTTGTCTTGACCGTTGAGGGATTGACAACCGCTCTACGCGTTGGGTTGCAAGTATTTGTTGTTTGTGTGCAGGTGCTGTTTACATAGTGTTGATTGGTTCTAGGAATGAGCTGAAAATTTACGGTGATTTTTTATGGACCAGAAGAGACCCATGGAGCATCGGAGCTGGACCAGGAAGTGGCGGAGGGAGCCACAAGACTGGGGTGCGCGCCCCCTAGGGTGCGCCCCTCGAGCTTGTGGGCCCCTCGGGCACCCCCCTGACGTGAGACCGACGCCAAAAATTCCTATAAATTGTGAAAATCCCAGAAAGAAACCTAGAACTTCAGCTCCGCCGCCGCAAGCCTCTGTACCGAAGCCATCTCATCTATAGACCTATTCCGGCACCCTGCCTGAGGAGGAAATCATCACTGAAGGCCATCTTCATCATCCCAATGGTCTCCATGACGAGGAGGGAGTAGTTCACCCTCGGGGCTGAGGGTATGTACCAGTAGCTATGTGTTTGATCTCTCTCTCTCTCTCTCTCGTGTTCTTGATTTGGCATGATCTCGATGTACCGCGAGCTTTGTTAATATAGTTGGATCATATTGTGTTTCTCCCTCTCTATCTTTTTCTGATGAATTGAGTTTTTACCTTTGAGGTTTCACTATTACCTGATTGAATACTTATATGGATTTGAGAACACTTGATGTATGTCTTGCATGTGGATACCCGTGGTGACAATGGGGTTTTCTATTGGTTCACTTGATGTATGTTTTTGTAATCAACTCGTGGATTCCCGAGGTGACAATGGGGTAATCTATGCATAGGGGTTGATGAACGCTTTCGTCCTACTTTCTCCGAGAGAAACTTTGGGGGCACTCTTTGAAGTTCTTTGTGTTGGATTGAATATTATGAATCTGAAGTTGTTTGATGCATATCGAATAATCAACTCACGGATACTTGTGGTGACATTGGAGTATCTATGTGACATTAAGTTGGTTGATGCGTATCATATGGTGTTATTTTAGTATGAACTCTAGGGCTGTTTGTGCACTTATAGGGATGGCTCAATAGATTGATCGGAAAAGATAACTTTGAGGTGGTTTCGTACCCTACAACAATTTCATCTTATGTTCTCCGCTAGATGAGAACTTTGGAATGATTCTTTGTCACATGTTGAGGGATTGTTATATGATTCAATTATGTTAGCATTTTTGAGAGATTGCACTAGTGAAAGTATGAACCCTAGGCCTTGTTTCTAAGCATTGCAATACCATTTGTGCTCCGTTTATCACTTGCTACCTTGCTATTTTTATATTTACAAAAACCTATATCTACTATCCATACTACACTTGTATCACCATCCCTTCGCCGAACTAGTGCACCTATACAATTTGCCATTGTATTGGGTATGTTGGGGATAGAAGAGATTTCTTGTATTTGATTGCATGGTTGTTTGTGAGAGACCATCTTCATCCTACGCCTCCCACAGACTGATAAACCTTAGGTCATCCACTATTGTCCTACAAAACTCCGTGCTTGGGGGCCCAACACGAGTCTACAAGAATAAGTTGTTTAGTAGACATCACCCAATGATGCCTCGCATGCGTGTATGGCCCAGGCCCGGGGGTTCCTGTCAGTGTACTAAAACAGGGGTCCCTTAGTACCCCAGCCTTGTGCACAGGCAGTTGTAGCCCTTCGGATGGCAAGGGCTTGCCAGAGGATAGCTCAAACCGAGTCTCTACACTTGGACACCAAGACCGTGAAGAAGACCTCCAGGCAGGTGATTGAGAAGTACTAACTTAGTACTCCAGATCAAGACTTCATTTGCCGGCAAGCTTCGCACCGGCAAGCGAGGACCCGACAAGCTCCTTACCGGAAAGTTCTCCCTCCCGCCCTTCGGCCGCTCCACCTCATCGACCAGCTGATGGCTTGTCAAGATTAGGTGTCGAGCAGGCAGTTAGCTTGAGGGGAGTCAACAGGACGCGTGTCACCACGTCGCATGTAGATCAACTTCATTAACACCCGTCTAGTGGACGTGTCAAGGAGATAGGCTCATCCACGTCAACAGGACAGAAGGATTGACGCCTTTTGCCAAAGGATGGCCACCAGCTCATGGTGCATTAAATGCCCTTGTCCTACTCCGGCATGATTAGGTTGGATAGCATCGAGACCACTATTCACATGCATGTAATGACCATGTTGCCACTATGGTGACCCTTTTTCGTCTATAAAAGGAGGCCCATGGCTACCTTGGCACGGTTCAACACTTTGCACACGCTTACACGGTAGCTGCACCTTGCTCACGTTTTTTCGGCAAGCTGCGCTTGTAACTTGTGCTCCAAGTCAAACCACCCAAAGAACAGGAGTAGGGTTTTACGCCTCCATGGCGGCCCGAACCTGAGAAAACCTCGTGCGTGTACTGTTGGATTTGCTCTCCATGCTCATCGATCACCCCAGCCGAACTGCAAAGGCATCATCGCCAGTCCCATAGATCGCCGTACTCCGACAGCTCCGGTTGTCGTAGTGGCTCCAGGGCAGCCGGGACCGAGGATTCAGGGCGTCCGAGCCCTTCTCATTCTCTAACAAAGGAATTTTCTCCCCTTGGTCATAGGCGATCGAGGCGTTAACCTCGGCCGTAGGAACACCAGTGCCGCCTTCCGTGTTAAACACACGAAGGGGCCTGGTGCGATGACGCCTCCCCTAGCTCATCATGGGAAGGGGAGGGAGAGGTGCGCTCGCCTATTCTGCTCTCCGCCATCTCGGGCAGAGGGAGCTCATTCTCTGACGACCTGTCAATGAGGAAGGCACGCTGCGGGTTGTAAGAGCAGGCAGTTTGCCATGTGTTAAGGATGTGTAAATGAAAACATGTTGTGTAGAGCATGTTAAGTGAGGTACCTCCTCGGCGGCGGCTTCTCCCTGCACAATGGTGGGAGATCGTCCTCTAAGGAATCAGAGAGCACAACCTTGGTGGGGATGGTCGTCTGGCTGGGCTGGTCTACGGAGGCCTTCTGAAGCCTTCTGCGGGCTCGAGGAGGGTCATCTTTCTCGACATCTTCAGATGCCGCCCTCTTCCCCTTTGTGGAAGGTTCTTCTTCACCCTCATCCTCCTTCTCTACCTCCTTCTCCTCTTCCTCCTCATGGACGGAGGAGGCATGAGTGTCTTCGGATCTGCCATCTAAAGGACCTCGGATGTGCAGACCCTCCCTCCTCTTCGACTCCTTCTTCTGCTTGACTGGGACCACGTATGGTGCCTCGGCTAACAGAGCATCAAGCTGAGGAGTCCAGGCCTCTTCGGGAAATGGCATCGAGCACTTCATCTTTTCTGCCCTGGTGCGCCACTTCTGGTTATAGAAGGGCAAGCATGATTACTCTAATAATAAATCGAAAGATACTAAAAAATAACAGCATGAGTAAACTGTTGTTACCTTGGTTGGGCCGTTCTTGGTGTCAAGGCCGCAGTCTTCCCCCTCCGCGGGGAATTTGTTCTTGGACGGCTTTAAAAGCATCGTCCACATCCTGTCCAGGTCTGTACGGAAAGAGTTTCGCACAATCACCACATCCTAGGGCTTGTGAAGCCACATCGGACTGGCCCAGAGTTGGAGGGGAAGGATGCGGTGCTGGAGCATAACTCTGGTCACGTCCACCAGCTTTATGCCCTTGTCCATCATTGACTCGATCCTCTTTTGGAGCATCTTCACCTCCTCCGGATTGCCCCAATCGAGGCCCTTCTTCGTCCAGGAGATGATCCTCCTCGGAGGCTTGGCCGAGAAAGCAGGGATCTTCGCCTGGCCTTCAGCGGGCAGCTCGGTGATATAGAACCACTCCCGCTGCCACACTTTAATTGTCTCCACGAAGATGCCTTCCGGCCAGGTCACCTTCTGGAGTTTTCTGACCATGGCCCTGCCACAGTCGGCGAGTTGGGCGCCGCTACTATTCTGCTTGATGTTGAATGTCCTCAGCCATAGGCCGAAGTGCAGCTCGATGCGAAGGAATGCTTCACAGATGGTGATAAACACCGCTATATGCAGAATGGAGTTCGGGGCCAGATGGTGATAATCTATCCCGTAGAAGAATAAGAACCCCCTCACGAAGGGGTGCAAAGGGAACCCCATGCCTCGGATGAGGTGGGGAACAAAGATCATCCTCTCCCCTTTCTTGGGAGTAGGGATGCGCTGGTCCGGCTCTAGGGTCCCGCAGTTTGCTCCGGCGAGGATGTAACCCGCGGCCCGGAGCTCCTTGATGGTACCCTCAGTGACATTGGAGGACACCCACTTACCCTTCAGCTCGGCATCAGCCACCGTCGATGAGGGAATGTAGGCGTGGGGAAGAGCTTAGAGGCTTGGAAACAAATCTGGGCGCTGGAGCTCTGAAGGCTTTGAGTAGTCACTACAAAAAAATTACACTTCCGTGATGATACGTGTTTGTCATAGTAGGTCACGTTTTCTGTCATGCATGTACATCCATGACAATTTTATGACAAAATCAAGATAGTCATACCTGTGCTGTCGTAGAAGTGTTCCATGGCAATACGAAAATTATCATCACGGAAGTGTTCACTTCCATGATGATAAATGACGCGTCATGGAAGTGCTTTCGTCAAGGGTAACCGACATGTGGCATCGACCGTAACGGGTCACCGTTAAGCTATCGGGTCCGGTTTTTTATCCGGTAACCCGTTAACAGGAACGACCAATGGCAATTTTCCACATGTAAAATTCTCATTGGCCGGAGGAAACACGTGTCAACTCGTCATTAGGTTAGGTAGGCGCCTATGATATGTCGACACGTGCGACGGCCCAACACTGGCACATTTAGCTTACAAAGGCCGGCCCGTTTGACTTGGTCAAAAGCTAGCGGGCCGGCCCATGAAAAGTCTGTTAACGGTCTGTTCGCATATAGCCCATTTTACGACCCGGTAACTCACAGCCCGTTATGGCGTTCCCGAAATTGGCCCAACAGCATCATGTGGGCCGTCCAGTATAATACCAGCACGTTTCATTTTCGGCCCATGTATGGCCCATGACGTCTTTCGGCCCATACGAGGCCTTACGTATCTTTGGGCCCTTTAATGGGCCGCGGTGACTCTGGCCCATAATAAACAGTAAATTTCTTTATGCCCGGTAATGGCACATGATTCACATGGGCCGTTTCCAGCCCGTGTTAGCTTTCGGCCTACTGACGGCCCATACATTCTTGGGGTCCTTTCCGGCCCTCGATTACTTCTGGCCTGTTACTGGCATGTTCGCCTAATGGGCCAAATTCGGCCCATGGTTAGAATAAGCCCGTTTGTGGCCTCTTAATCCGTTGCGCCGTTTCCAGCCCGTCCTATATTCTGTACCATTAACGACCCGTTATGCCTGTGACAGAATTAAGCCTTTGCTGTCTTCCGGCCTGTTAACGGCCCGTTACCATGCTGGCTCGATACCAATTACGCCCGTTTACAGCCCATGTGGGCCCATTTATCCCATGGCCCAGGGCCCACTGAATCTATGGCCCATTGGAGGCCCATTTATCCGACAGCCCGTTGGAGGCCCATGGATCCTATGGCCCGTAGTAGGCTCAAGGTTACCATGGTCCGTATATGGCCCATGGTTGTTGCGGCCACTAGCAAACCAAGGAAAAAGAAGACTAGGGAAATAAATAAGCTAGAAACTAACGCTAGGCTATTAAGGCGATTGCACAGATTACATCCACTAGGCATCAAAGTTCGCCACCAGTGCAAATATAGGGAACACCCTACACTATACAAAAATGGCTTGTTGTATTCTTGAGCCGGTGGCTACACGTTAAGAACAAATTTTGTATCAAAACAAAACAAATTACAACCATAAAACAAAAGGAAGGTTGGCATAAAAGTTAACAGTCCGGCAGATAAATGCAGCACCAGAAGTTCAAAAGCTCAGTTTATTTGACCTGACTATTATGTTTTCATGTTGTATTGTCCGATGGAGCACCATAACCTTCGCCTTCATTTCTCCTAGGCTCCTGAATAACATAGAAAATGTCTGATAGTCTGGTTTCAATACCATGCATATCTTGACAACATCGAACAATGGCTGTCCTTGTTTCACAAAGGGTCTATGTTCGGGAATGGACTTGTGTCTAGAGCGCAGATATAACATTGTTTTGAGCTTGCATATCTTGATCATGAGGCAGTTTGGACGAGATTGCCTTAACAACCAACCCAGTATTACGCAGGAACATGCTTTTGGCACTGTTAGTGGACAGGTACTGACCCACTGCAGCAAGAGGTGACATTGCGGTTATAGTTGCCTGGCCACCTTCAGAAGGTGGCGGTTCCACCATTTGTTCCATAGCTAGCTGAAAAGTTGATTTTTTACATTAGTAGTACTAGAATAGAAGATATTAAGGAGGCAGCAAAACCAAACAAAATAGATTTGGTCTATATACAGAACTTATTCTGGTGAACCCTTGTAAAATATTAGTTGTATTTTACTGCAAAGTACATAATAAAACCAGGTTCCAAACATATGACCATGTACCATGGCTAATGTATTGTCTATTTCTTCACATTGTATTGACAGCTAAGGGTAAAGAGACAAAGTTTATAATACGGTACGCATAGTATGACATCATTCATATCACAAAACAACTGAGAACAGACAAACAGGCAATTGTAACGTTGTGTCGACAAGTCCAGCACGGAACTAGATTACAGATCAAGATCAAAGAAACATCACTCCTCTCTTTTAAACCTTGTAAGGTGCAATGATACGCTAAGACAATTGTGTATAAAATTGAAAAGAGTAATAGACATTGGCTGCAAACCGTGCAGTTCAATGCACAAGTCAGAGTAAGTAGTAGTTAAAAGGCATGAGGATTAAGGACTTACAACAGCGACTTTGACTGGTGTAGTCATGCCCTTCGTCTTGCTGGTGTGACAGTCCTTGAAGATTTCCACAACATTTGGTTCAGGTACTTTTTGGTCCTTGCGGGCTTTCCTCTGCATTTGGAACAAGTCAATATAGATCTGATAATATGGCACAACGAAAAGAGTGAAACAGCAGCTAATTACAAGAGCCTCGCAGTGTGCAATATAGCTACAAGATCCTGTCATCTGTTGGAATTTCACTTTCATATGGTTGGCCTTATTCTTTGAACAGTTCACCTACAAGAAGATAGATTTGTGAGGCACATGCATAAATAGGAGTTCAACATGTGATCTGATCATATATATATAACGTACTTGATACTTTTGATCAGACCAGTGTTTAACGAGGCCTCTCCAGTCTTCATCCAATATATTTTCCACTGGAGATGTTTGGGCAAGTTCACTGTTAGCCTTGCCTTCAAAGTGAGTTTTCCTCAAGTTATACCGATACTGTCACAGAGCAGACTTGAAAACATGGGTGCATGCTTGTCTGGTTGCATCATCTTGGCTATCCAACTTGAACCTCATCTGTTGAAAATTATGGGAGTCTCATTACCAGCAACCTAGAAAGTATGGGACAGAGCAAGACGATATTACTAATTTCCATACATAACCATATTTACAGATAAATGGTCGAGGAATGTGTTGAACTGGGTTTGTCTTTGTCGTTCATGTACTGAATCCATGTTGGGAGGATACATGCATGACACCTAACGGCAACCGCTGCCTCTGATACTAACTTGGCTGACTCTGTAGCATCACGTGACCTTTTTAAACCTGCCTCAAAACGGATCTCCATTCGTCCTCCTCTAGATTTAGTTAACCTATCGAGCATTGTCCCTGATGTTTGTTTCCTCTTGCGCCTAGGTGATAGTCCAACAATGAACATAGGAAGTGTTAGTGTACATCAAACTGTGAGACTACATATAAAGAAGCATGCAACTGTAACTTGACTCCAGCAACTACCTTCTTGCTGTTGAAGCTCACAAGGTTCATCCGATCTTGCCAACTCGTCTTGTGTCAAGAGTGCTTCGGAAGTAGTGTCAGGTGGCAAGGGAGCTTGGGACGGAACTTGCCGATAGCTGAGTTGACAAACGAGTAACTCGTGCAGCTGTTGGTACTGTGGAAGGTGTTGCAACAACTAGGGCTATCGCTGCTTGTTTGGTGGCAGCTATTAGTTTCTGTTTGGATTGTTTTGCAGCTGGTGTAGCACGGGATACCGTGTTCATACAATTTTTTGGTGGACTTTCATTTCCAGCAGTACCAGCAGAATCTGCATAATTCTTCCGCTTCCATTTCTGTGCGTCCTAAGTACTAACACCATCCCCTGCCATTCTATGTTCCTTCCTCTTTCTCTATGCCATGTCAAGTCAAGCCGACAAGAAAAAGGAATAAAAATTTAGTTCTTCAGAACAAATTGATGCGTGATACAGACGAACTGAACTTTAATGTTAGACAACCGCATGATAGGAGGATGTAATATGTACGGAAAACAGGATGGCATGAGATAATCAGAACTATGATGAGTAAACTAAGCAGAAGGCATTTCAATAAATTAGAAGCAATGCAATGGAAGGTAGACACCATATGAAAGATGCTACAAATATCGCTCTGTCAAGTTAATAGTGTCTCGTCATAACTAGCATTTAAACAAATGTGAAGCAGTACAAGAAATAAATCATATGCAAGATGCAAACAACATCACACTACCAAGTTAAAGGTCTATCGTCATTAGTGCCATTGCATATTCACATCATTGCATATTCACAGCTATGATGTGTAAACTAAGCAAAATGCATTTTAACAAATTAGAAGCAATGAAAGCTAGACACCATATGTAAGATGCAACGAATATCACTCTACCAAGTTAAAACTGTCTCGTCATTAGTGCCATTTCAACAAATTAGTAGTTCAAGCTAAAAAATAATGCGAGATGTAAACTATATCAGACTCCCAAGTTAAATGTGTCTTGTGAAAAGTGATTGTTGCAGGTTACATAACAGTAGTACTTTGATGTAAGAATGTGGTGTGATAGACAGATATTGTATGTTCTAGAAACAGGAACACGTGTCTTATTCACAAGTATAATGTGTAAAGTAAGCAGATGGAATTCAACAAAATTAGAAGCAATACAAGCTAGACATCATACATAATATGCAACCACATAGAACAGTGCCATGTTAGAGGGAGCACCTGTGATGGTGGACAAGGGGAGACGTGCTCATCATCAACACAGCTACGTTGAGCGTCTATGCATGTGTTGTCTTCCAAATCTTGTTGGGGGGATGGCGGAGTAGAATGTCTAGAGGCCCTCCATTTCAGTTGTTTGGAAGGAGCACCTTTATCCACTGCCTTGCTAATTTCCTTCCGCTTTATTGATTTTGCATTGTCAAGTAAAACCTACAAGAAAAAGCAATAAAATTCACTCTTCAGAACTCATTCATGCATGATACTGACAATCACTACCTTGATGTAAGGCAAACACATGATACGAGGATGGAATATGTACGAAAAATAGGACGGCACGGCATATTCACAACTATTTGTGTAAACTAAGCAAAAGTAATTTAATCAAATTACAAGCAATACAAGCTAGACACCGTATGCAACATGTAAGACAATATCACACTGCCAAGCTAGAGAAAGCACATGGGATGCCGGTTTCGCCGGAAGAGCGCCATCAGTCCCTGCCTTAATTTTTTCCTTCCTCTTTCTTAATTTTATTGCCTTGTCAAGTCAAACCCACAAGAAAAATGAATAAAAAATTCGCTTTTTAGAACTCATTGATGCAGGATGCTGACGAGCACTACTTTAATGTAAGGCGACCGCATGATAGGATGATTGAATGTGTAAGAAAAAAGGACAGTATTGCATATTCACAGCTATGATGTGTAAACTAAACAGAAGGCATTTCAATAAATTAGAAGCAATGAAAGCTAGGCACCATATGAATGATGCAATGAATGTCACTCTACCAAGTTAAAATTGTCTCGTCATAAGTGCCATTTCAAAAAATTAGAAGTAGTACAAGCTAGAAAAGAATGCGAGATGTAATCTATATCACACTCCAAAGTTAAACGTGTCTTATGATAAGTGATTGTTGCAGGTTACACAACAGTGGTACTTTGATGTAAGAACATGGTGTGATAGACAGATATTGTATGTTCTAGAAACAGGAACATGTGCCTTATAATGTGTAAAGTAAGAAGATGGAATTCAACAAAATTAGAAGCAATACAAGCTAGACATCATACATAACATGCAACCACATATAATAGTGCCAAGTTAGAGGGAGCACCTGTGATGGTGGACTAGGGGAGACGTGCTCATCATCAACACAGCTACGTTGAGTGTCTATGCATGTGTTGTCTTGCAAATCTTCTTGGGGGGATGGCGGAGTAGAATCTATAGAGGCCCTCCGTTTCAGTTGTTTGGAAGTAGCACCTTTATCCACTGCCTTGCTAATTTCCTTCCGCTTTATTAATTTTGCATTGTCAAGTAAAACCGACAAGAAAAAGCAATAAAATTCACTCTTCAGAACTCATTCATGCATGATACTGACAATCACTACTTTGATGTAAGGCAAACACATGATACGAGGGTGGAATATGTACAAAAAACAGGACGGCATGGCATATTCACAACTATTTGTGTCAACTAAGCAGAAGCCATTTCAACAAATTAGAAGCAATGCAAGCTAGACACCACATGAAAGATGTAACCAATATAACTCTGCCAAGTTAAAAGCGTCCCATCATAAATGGCGTTTCACCAAATTAGAAGCAGTGCATGCTATAAATCATATGAAAGATGCAACCAATATCACTCTGCATATACTAAAGGTGTCTCGTCATAATTGATTGATGCGGGATACAAAAAAACAGTAGTTTTATGTACGGACATGCTTAATAGACAGATGTACTATGTACCAAAAACAGGAAGGCATGTCACATTAACAGGTATAATGTATAAACTAAGCAGAATAGCACATGCAATTTAACCAGATTGGAAGAATTACAATCTAGACACTATATGCAACATGCAACCACATATCACGCTGCCAAGTTAGAGCAAGCACCTGCGATGGTGGTGTAGGGGAAATGCGGTCATCAACTACAGAGCTACATTGATTATCTTCATCTAGCATTGCTGTTTCTTGAGAATCATGTGGGGAGGCTGACACTGCATTCTTTAAAAGAGGATCTTTTCTTACAGCAGTCCACGAGCCTGACTGTCTCATCATAAGTGATTGATGAGGGATACAGAAGAACATTAGTTTGATGTAAGAACATGGTTAATAGATAGATGTAGTAGTATGTACCAAAAACAGGAAGGCATGTCATATTCAAAGGTATAATGTGTGAGCTAAGCAGATGCAATTTAACCAAATTGGGAGCAATACAAGCTAGACACCCGGCTGGAGTGCTGAGCATGATCATCGAGGACCTGAGAGCCTGGTGGGAGGTGGGCTGCTTCGCCACCACCGTGGCTTTTTAGTTAGCTTGCAGGTGATGCCTATCTATGCTGGGCTTGTCACTGGCTCGACCAGTGCCCTGACTAGCTATTTGGCTTCTGGTGCTCCCGGGATGGTGGTTTATGTAAAAAATATCTTTCCTTATCTTAATAAAGACCGACTTCGGCCTTTCGAATACAAGCTAGACACCATATGCAACATGCAACCACATATGACACCGCGAAGTTAAAGCAAGCACCTGGGATGGTGGTTCATGGCGAGCGAGATCATCAACTCCAGAGCTACGTTTACCGTCTCCATCTGCTGACATTGCACTCTTTATAGTGCCCAAACGTGTCTTTCCTAAGCACGAAGAAAGCTGGAGCGACTTCTCTCTTTTATTTCATGCTTCTATCAACCATTTGGCAAAGGCTGAAATATCCATGCATAAAAAACAATAGTGAGAGTATGGGTGAAGTGTGTGCAGAACTAGTCCACTGTAAAAGTAGCAGATAGTAGGTGGCTGAAAAATAAATGACAGTTGGAGACATATGATAGCTCTACAACATTCCATGGCAAACAAAATTAGATTCTACTCCGTATGATTTTGTAATATATGAGCACAGGGATCGCTGGGAAATGCAGGTACTCCTCCAGCACACCACCACATGTGGTCCTATCAAAATAATAGTCGACTGAAAATAAATAGGTCCGTCGATTTTTTTATGAACCGTCCGATCTACAAGGAACGGGCAGATGGCCTTAGTCTACCTCCCGCCAGTCACTATTGACGATCTTTCTCGAACCGCCAGCGACCACCGGCCCAGACCCCTGCCTCTACCGCCCCGCCCTCCCCTCGACCTCACACCACCGTCGTGCTTGGCAGCACCCCCCGGCCATCCCTTTAAGCCTGGCCGACCTCCAGATCAGGTGTCAGTAGCTCCTAGGCCCCACACACCCCTAAGATAAACACCAAGGCACTACTTCCCCGGCGTAACAGGAAGACTAGTGCCTGTTACGCCGGGGAATGCTTCCTTTAATTGGGAATCAACTGACCAGGAATTGAAATCCAGGGGGCAAGGGACCTCTAGCTAAGGTGAAATAGTATATGAGGAGAAACCTTGTGCATCGCGAGTTACTAGGAACATCTATTATCAGGAAGAAGGTGTAGGAAGAAGCGGTCGACTAGTGTCTTCTGTGGGATGAATACCGTGCAAGAAGACATGTAAGATTTGCACGAATAAGGGAAGAGGAGTACCAGTTCTGGTTGCCAGTGCTGTGCCCTCCTTATTTCGCGGCGATGTTCTTATTTTTACTTGGGGAACCGATGTTTTGGAGGAGGGTGGAGCCTTGCACGAACCCATGGCCAAATTGTTGACTGTGTTGCGGTGGCCGTCTGTTGGCGGAGGGGAAGCAGATCCAAGGCGGCGAAGGACGGCGTAGCGGGAACAGCTCCGGTGCAGTGGACGGTGGCGACGTTGGAGCGGCAGCGATGAGGCGCATGATGTCATGGTTGAACTGGCTCGGGTACGACGCACGTCGGCGTCCTCGAGGTAGCTCGGCCTCGGCTTCAACTACTAGTCGTGGAGGGTGTTGCGGTTGCAGTTGCGGTGGACGACGATGTCGGGGTATCGGCTCCGGCGTGATGGAGGAGGGCGGCGGTTGATGGGTGGGATGGGGTGGCGGACGGAGGATGCCGGGGTTTCGCAGCTGGTGGAGAGGTAGTTTTGGCGCCCACGGAGTACGAATGGGGAATCGGATGGGGGGCGGGGGGAGCTAAGGGGGAACCATGTTTCGGTCTGGGACGCGCTTGTTTTTTTTAACAGATGGGACGCGCTTGTTTGAAATTTGGGGAAAGTACAAACTTTGCCCCCCTCTTAAATTTCGGACCTACTGCGGGTCGGTGGTAGGACGGTAATCCCAGGTGTCCCAAATAGTGGGTGGGAGCGATTTAGGCCGAGCGCATGTGTGTTTAGGCGGCCACGGTGTATGAATGTTTTTCGGAGGCGGTTGCGTGGCGTCTAGATGAAGTTACAAACCTACCCCGGTTTAGACCTTTGGACGTAGGGCCGGTAGGTTTCATGGGTCGGAGTTAGAAAAGTAATTTCCTTCTACCAAAATTTGGTCTCACACGGTTTCGGGTGAGTAGAGGCTCTTTTGGCGCTTCGTTCGAAATTTTGAAACAGAAGCATTCACGTTTATAGTACTCTTGAACTTTGAGGATTGACCTAAATAGACAACGTTAAATTTGACCTTGTATGATTGAAAACCTCATTAAATTATGCGCTTCTTTTTGAAATTTTGACACTTGAAAATCCTATAACTACGATTATTTAGGAATGGAGGAGGTAAATTTGAATCTATTTTGTACATGACTATATATGCTATTATGTACAAAAGCAGAGCAAAGATTGGTGCCCCCATAATTTAGGTATGATTTACAAATGCCATGATCTCGAATTCAAATAATTGAATGGACTTCATGTTGAATTCAAATTTTTTAAACCACCTTAAGTTGAATTCAAATGTATGCTAGTTCCTAGCTAGCTATTTATAATGTTCATTGTGTAACTTTTGTATGTATAATGTGCTTTACACACACAACATGAACTATACTCACGTTTATATTCGAATTGCTAAAGCGATGCATTGTCTGGAGTTCAAAATACTGACTCTATGGATCAATTATGTCGAATAATAACATAGACATGCTCAAATTTGATAGAATATAGATGTTTGATGGATTAATGACAGTTCCTTATGCGAATTGCAAATATCATGATCCCATGCTAATATTTGGATACAATTTATATTTTTAATCAATGTGTACATCAGTCTTTTACGTGTAGTTTCACTCTCCATAGGCCCCTCCTCACACACGCGCTAACTTTCTCTCTCTCTCACATAAGCGCACACGGTGTATATCCATCGGTGGTCTCTCACACATGCTCACACACTCTCTCCCGAGGTGTCTTTCTCGCACACATGCTCTCGATATCACCCTCCCTCCCTCTCGCAACCATTTACGACTATTTTCACTAACCTTTATCACAAGCACTCTTCCTCTCACACGCATACGCACACACAGTCCCCATTAACCCTTTCTCTATACATAGACCTGCCTACGTGTCTCCCGCACGCACATTATCTTTAGGCCTGTCTCGCACACATTGTCTCCACCTCTCTTCTTAATTGATGAATATGATTCCAGCAGAGCATTCTGTAGGATGCCCCTTAAAGTTAGGTTGGATGAATGGTAATATCAGAGAGAAGGGGTTACCTTAGTCCGAGGACCCAGGGTTACAAATCCTAGCCGGCTTTGTCAGTGGACACAGAGTCCTTCACGACTCTGGTATCTTTGTCTTGTACGACTAGTCCTCCATGGGTCTCCCTGAATGCGTCATGGGCCGATCAATGTGGCGCAAGATGGAACCGACCCAAGGGCCTCACATCTGCCCACCGGACCTCACGCGGTGACACACCCTCTGCCCCTAGGTCTCGTTATCTTCTCACACCCACACATACCAACACAGACACCACACAAAATATTTTCTCCTCATGCCTCTATCCCCTCCCCCCTTGCATGTACACACTCAAGGGCATCTCTCGTGTGACATCCTATTCGTCTCTCTCTCTCTAGACCTCTCTCATTTCTCGTGCTATCTCTCCCACGTCTCCCCCCACCGGCCCCTCTATCCATGCCTCTCTCGAATATGTAATATGTACACATACCCTCTCTAGGCCCTACCAAATACGTCAACTACACATTCACACATGTTACATCTTATCACGTACCCCATTGATCTAAAAAGCCCTCTCTTCACGTTTACTTCCCATACAACATTCCTTTTGAATAAAACCACACAAAGTGTGGCCAAAAAATTATTTTAGAATTTCTACATATATACAACAGTACAAAGTTATATGGAGTATGAAAGTTAATTTGCATTGCATGGTGCACCCACTAATATTTATTCCGCACTGTGAATTTTTATATTTTTATACTTTATATAAAGTTAGTCATAATAAAGAGAAACGAAGAGCAGCTTTCTCTCCATCACACACACACCCTCTACGCCCCTTTCACGTACGCACACAAACTATCTCCTGGTCCTCTAAAAGTACGCCCCTAGCACATTCACGCATGTTTCATCTTTCTCTCGTGATATATACAGTGACGATCATTGTATTTGAAGCGAAAGCATGATACGTACACTGGACTTCAGAATCCACTCATTACGGTCACCATTTACGTTTTGTGGTTATTATACAGTCACGGGCTCACCGTACAACTCTGTATTTGTTCAAGACACGACTAGTTAACCAGTTAAACGCTCCACGTGGCACCTCTAGTGTTGCATGACATTATCTCACTACCATTGGGCCCACCTGTCGGCGTGTATAAGAATGAAAACAAACGATAAAAAAATATTGGACGGTGGTTCGAAGTCATGACCGCGGGCACAACGGACAAGGTGGCCTTGTATTGGTATGCTGAGTCGTCTGTTTTAACACACATGAGCTGGTGTGGTGATTATACACACACGCACGCATGCACACGAACTGCATGCACGCAGCACTCGCACATACACAGGCAGCCACGCACGCACGCAACACTCACACGCACACATGCACGCATGCATGCACACACCACATGACCAACGCACACGCTCACGCTCAAGTGCTCAACCTACACGTGCATGCGCACACATCAGGCCCTGACACACACATACACAACCAGGTGGTTCCCGTGCACGGGTTGGAGCCTTGTCGCGCCTACGTAAATTTGTGTTTATCTTACTTTTTTCCTATGTGAACTGACAGGTGAGACCCATAAGGAACATGGTCAATTTAACCAGTCAACATAGTGCCACACACACTATTTGGCTGGTCAACAAAGTGCAATCTGATGCTGAACGGTGAGCAAGTGACCGTATAATCACCGCAAAATGTATATAATGACCGTAATGAGCGTATTCTGAAGTCCGGTGACCATATTACGCTTTTCGCTTGAAATACACTGACCGCCAGTGTATTTATCTCTTCTCTCGCTCTCTCTGTGGAGCCGAGTAGGCCAACGTGTCAGTGCCTAAATTGGCGCACGCCACCCCATTATTGTTGTACTGGTTTCATAAGAGCGAACAAGCATTAACATCTACCATACAAACTACAAATATTTGAATCCACTTTATGCCCAATTTCTCTCTCTAGCCCCTCCAAAAGTACATCTCTACATGTTCTCGCATGTTACATCTAACAACTATGCACTACAGCACTACTACCGTAACACCCCATGTAATTAACCATAGTGATCACCCTTAGTTAATGCCATGTCAGCAAGTTTAATAGTGCCTAGTCATCATTTGCATCATATTGCATTTCAAACTCCTAATTCAAACTTCAATTTAATTCAAAGTGAAAATAAAAGTTGTTCCAAATTGGAAACTAAAATGTTCATTAAATAGCAAATAATTCAGAGGCAATTATAAAATTGTAACCAACATCAATGGGATTAGTTAAGTGCCCCTAACAACCTCAAACAGTGGCTAACAGCAACATTTAATAACCTTTTATTTAATCTAAGTTAAATATGAATATTTTACCCAAACTAGTTTTTGGTGATAGGTACTAATGCACTGCAATTTATGAGCTAGGTCACTTATTTTGTAAAAGTAGTTTAGTGGCTAAACAATTTGCAAAACCGAAAAGAAAACAGCAAACAAAACAGAAAATAGGAAAAGAAGAAAAGGGGCAAAGGCCCACTGTACCTGGGCTTAAGTGCTACAGCGCCGGCCCGATCCACCCCGCCGTCTTCTCCCTTGCACTGTTCACCCGCCTCGCCGCTGTCGACACCAAAGCACGCCCGCGCGCACGCGCCCCGGCCCCCCCCCCTCTCTCCCTGCTCGACAGCGCGTCACCGCGCCCGCGTGGAGGATAAGAGCATCTCCCGCGACCCCCTGGCGTCTCCCTCGCCTCACTTTCCCCCTCCCTCGCTCGCTCTCCGCCATGGCCGACGCGGCCTTCGCCGTTGCTCCGCCGCCCGCGTAGCCACCGCCTCCGCCTCGCCGCTCCGCTGAGTACAGCATCACCGCCGAGCTCCGCTACGTCGCCTGCGCCAACGAGCCGAAGCCGTGGACCCCTCCATCGCCAGGAACGCCGTCGTCTTCCACCTTCGGCCACCTGCATCGCCGCTGTCGCCCTTCCCCGAGCCCACCGTTGCACATCTGCAGGCTCAACGTGAGCCCCCGCTTCCTCCCCTCTCTCTCTCGTCGCCGTTCGTTAGTTGTACGCGTCGCCCCCAACTTGCCCAAGCTCGCCACCGTGTAGCTTGTCGCCGGCCTTGTTCCGGCGACCAAACGGCCCCGTGCTGCTGCCCATCTGCTTTGCCGCACCGCGTAGGCCTCGCCTAGCCACTTGCTTCGATCGCGCGCGCACCGTAGCCCCCATCCCGTAGCACGCCCGAAACCACCGCCGCCCAACATCGTCGCCGGCTAGTATTCGGCCTCCCCAGCTCCAACCACCACCATAGTTCGACGTGCGACGGAGCGCACGTTCGAACGAGCCAGGCCGCACCCCCTCCCGCGCCCTGTACGCGTTTTTCGGCCAACTCCGGCGCGGATCCGTCGCTGGAGAGGTCGCCGGCGTTGCTCCGGCCGCCGTGATGATCTGCCGCCGATGGGCCCCACTCTCAGTACCACTGACCATGGGTCCCACAGGCCCCAGTTGACCCAGTTGACTGGGTCAACTGCTGACTGGGCGCAGTGGCCCACTGACATGTGGGTCCCGCTCGGTAAAACATTTTTAATAAATAGATAATCAGTTAATTAGTTAATTAAAACACTAATTACCCACTGACCAGTAGGCCCCACCTGCTAATTAGACTAATTAGTTTAAACTAACTCAGTTAATTAAACCACAGTCACTGACATGTGGGTCCCACTGGACCCACAGGTCAGGTTTGACCCCGGTCAGCTGTACTGTTGACCGCTGATGTCACACCTATGTCATGCTGACATCATCATTTACTATTCTGGATAATTCGAATTTAAATAAGTAATTAAAATCCAAAAAATGATTAAAACTTTAGAAAATCATAGAAAATAAACCGTAGCTCGGATGAAAATACTTTGTACATGAAAGTTGCTCATAACGACGAGACGAATCTAAATACGCCCTTCGTATTACTGTCAGATGCCCCTAACTACCTGAACATGGAACTTTTAGACTGATTTTGATAAATGAATAGTGCTCAACTTTAATAAAATAAATCCAAATAAATTCCTAAATTAACTAAATCATTTAGTTAGGCAGTAGAACACCTCTGCATATCGTTTAGGCATGTCATGCATATTGTTCGCATTTTTGCCATGAATTTATTGTTTCTTTCCCTCTCCTTCTCTCTCGATACATGCTGAAACCGACGCCGATGCAACAGAGTACGACTACACTCCGGACGAGCAGCCTTCTGACGACCAGCCCCTCTCAGCAGAGCTTCCAGGCAAGCCCCCCCCCCCTTGATCACTTCGATATCGCCCATTCCATTCTCTCATGCTTTGCATTAGATTTTGCTACTGTAATTGATTGCTCCTATTCTGATGCATAGCCTACTTTTTGTAACCTGCTTATTGATACCTACCTGCTTAACCTAAACTGTTTAGTATAGGTTGATTAGTGATCCATTAGTAACCCCCCCTTTTGTCCTTGTTGCCTCTGCTTCATCATCGATGACTCGATCAACGTGATCGACGACCAGAGACCGACACCTTACTTCACCCCCTTTGTTGTACGACTCTGCATAGTTACTATCGAGGGCCGAGGGTGTAAGTGCATCTAGTGCCCCTTAGTGATTTTGGTGTATTGAAGACTTATAGGTTAAGGGACTAATGCGTTTGTGAGTGTACACAGGTTCTATAAGTCTATGAGGAGTTTGATATTTACGATGAAAGTCGACCCCTAAAAATGAATGTCTTCAGTTGAAGACTTTGGTTTTCTTGAAGACTTTGAAAGTGAGGAAATTGGTGTGACCTTGAAGACTTGATATTCATGCGAGGATTATGAAGCGTGAAGACTTTTGTTTTCATAGTTTCATTTTCTTTTTCTTGATTCACAGGAAACACCGTACTGTTAAAGGGGGTCGAGGTAAAACTAAGGAAAAGTTTCCAAGTGATGCTCATCTCAAAATCCTACACCTACCCAATCCTTTCCAGTGAAGCCATTGGAAATCTCATACAGTTCAGTCAATTTCTTCAGTGATAGAGACGAAGTTCTTTTGTTCTCTAAGGAATTTATTCTGACTGAGGAGTTAGGAATTCGCCAGTGCGGATTGCCTACAAGTGAGGAACATGATAGCCCTGAGGAATTTGATACTCAGATTTCCGACCATTGCTGTGCTACGCGCGAGCTGTCCCAAAATATCTACCCACCTAACGGTCATATCATTGAAGGGCATTTATGTCTTATCATGTCGGGCTGCTCCATAGGCTATAAATAGCCGCCCCCTACAACCACTAGTTGGTTGGCTGCTCCGAGAGATAGATTGACACTTGTCATTTAGAGCATCCCATCCTCCGAGGACTTTGAGCGAAAATCATCAAGTGAGGAAAAAGTCAAAAACCCAAACACCTACAAACCCAAAGTGATTGAGCATCACTGAAGAGATTGTTCCTGTGTGGAACCGACGCTTGTTACCTTTGAGGACTGTGCATCCTCCAGACGGTTAGGCGTCATGGTCTAGAGCATCCAAGAGGAAATTGTGGATCGCCAAGTGACCGAGTCTGTGAAGGTTTGGAAGTCACCTGAAGACTTACCACGAGTGATTGGGCGAGGTCTGTGTGACCTTAGCTCAAGGAGAATACGGTGAGGACTGTGTGTCCGGGACTATGTGTCCTCAGGTTTAAATACCTAGCCGCTCCAACCAGACGTACAACTATCACAGCAGTTGGAACTGGTCTACCAAATCATTGTCTTCACCGAGCTACTGGTTCTATTTCCTCAACCCTTTCATTTCCTCGCATACTTGCTGCGTATTTGATCATTACTGTTTGAAGACTTTGACTGAAGACTTTCCCAATTTCCTCATTCCTATTTCTTCAGTCAGTTGTCTCCTACCTGCTTATCCTGTATCACGCTACCTGTACTCTGTGCCTATTTCATTTCATCATGATGACTGTGCTTATGCCATGTTATGTTTGCATCTGAGTACTTATTCCGCTGCTAAGTAGTTCGTTGCTTAGGAATTTCCTCACCCTGAAATTCCTCAGTGAAGAATTTGTAAAAATCGCCTATTCACCCCCCTCTAGTCAATATAACGCACTTTCAATTGGTATCAGAGCAAGGTACTCTCTTGTTCTGTGTGATTTTGGTTTAACCACCTGGAGTTTTAGTTATGTCGACTGCAGGCATGATCAAGGTCTCGGCTGGGTGTCCTACCTTTGATGGGATGGACTACCCCTACTGGAAGAACAAGATGCACATGCATCTTGAGGCAATTGACAACGATCTTTGGTACGTTGTGGAAAATGGCGTTCCCTCTGTCACTCCTTCCGTGAACGCTGCTAATGTGAAGTGATTCAAGCAACTCGACTCTCAAGCGAAGAATATCATATGTGGCCATCTGAGCAAAGGGCAGTATGGCAGAGTGAGTGCTTTGGAGACAGCTAAGCTTATTTGGGATAGGGTGTCCAAGGTCAACGAAGGAGTCTCAACTCAACATGACTCTCGAGTTGAAGTTCTTCGCATTCTCTTCAACCGCTTCAAAAGACTCGACAATGAAAATGTTTAGCAAACCTTTGATCGCCTCACTGACATTTCAAATGAGCTTCAAGCACTGGGTGCCACTGACATCACCGACCATGAGGTGGTGAAGAAATTGCTGAGGTCACTCGACTCTTCATTCGATACACTGGCACTGATGATTCAAGAACGTGGAGACTACAAGTCACTTGATCCTGCTGATATCCTCGAGAGGCTAATACTCATGAGTTCCAACTTGCTGAGAAGAGAGATCTCTACAGACCGAGCTATGGTAGATCTCGCGCACTGAAGGCCAAGGCAGTCTCTGAATCTGAAGATGAAGATTCTGGTAGCATCCTTGTGATCCTGAAGAACTGAGTCAGGAGCTAGCAATGCTCGTGAGGAAATTCCAGAAGTTCTCTAGACGTGGCCGATTTGGAAAATCCTCAAGAGGTGATGACATGAAATCAGATTCCTCATCCCATGACTACAAGAAAAGGACTTGCCACAAATGCAAGAAACCTGGTCACTATATAACTGATTGTCCTCAGTGGGTAAAGGAATCAAAGAAGAAGAAATACAAGGATGATAGTTCCGATGACTCAAAGAAGAAGAAGAAATCTTCAAAGTCCTCATCGTCAAAATCTTCAAAGTCTTCATCTCACAAGAAGAGCGGTTCCAAGAAGGCTCGGGCATTCATTGGCAAGGAAATGGACTCTGAAGCTGAATCTGAGGAACATGAGGAAGAGGAGGCATCTGAGGAGTCAGACTCTGGTGTGGCGAGCCTAGCCCTCGCTACTGCTTACATTAGCAAGTCCATCTTCAACACTGAGGAAAATGGCTGCCCCAACACTGCTGATGACGGCAACGATGACTATGCTCCCACCTATTGCTTCATGGCAAAAGGTGCCAAGGTACTCAAATATTCCTGCTCTGAATCAAGTGAGGATGAATCTGATGATGATTTTGAACCCAGTTATTCCAAGCTTGCTAATATTGCCATTAAACAACAAAAGGATTTGGAAAAACTTCAAAATATGCTAGACAAAAGCGATGACCTGTTAGGTGAGGAAATGGATCGAACTCAAACACTGACTGATAATCTTCAGCAACTACAGTCTAAGTTTGACAACCTTCAAAGTCATCATGAAACTCTCTTAAATGATCATGAGAAGCTTTCTTATGAATTTCTTCAAAGAAAGCAAGATCTTGAGAAGCTAAGGGTGAGTCATGAAGATCTTCAGAAGGAAAATGATTCATTACTTGCTCAACAGATCAGTTCCGCTCAGGATGAATTCATTCCACCATGCTTGAAATGCATTGAACGTGAAACTGCTAATTCTTCACCTGAAAGTTCAAATGCTTCTATTGCTGCAAATTCTTCAACTATCTCTGTGGTCACAAATTCCTCATCTGAGGATACCACTAGTATCACTGACAAAAATGCAGGGTTGAAGGAATTGTATGTGACAGGCATGTACAAAAGCCTCAAAGGGCATCAGACTCTTTGTGATGTGCTCAAAAAGCAGATCTTGAACAGGAACCCTACGAAAGTGGGTATTGCCTTTGAGAGGAAACTCAATGTTGATGGAACCTACTGGAAACCTGAGCAGTATCCTAAAACCTCATGGGTTGCTGCGAAGGGACCTCCCGTAGATCCATCCACATTATCTGGCTTTACTTGTGAATCCTCATATTCATCTGATGAGTCATTTGACTCCAACTATAAACTGTTCAAAAATCAGAATGGTGAAGTATTTGCTAGATATGTTGGAACTAACTGCAGGAATGGTCCCCCTATGAAGAAAATCTAGGTTCCCAAAAGGTGCCTTGAAAGTCTTCAGGTGAACCTCATGACACCACCTGTGAAGAATAGGAACACCAGATCAAATTCTTCATATGGACCAAAGTCTTCATATGGATCCAAGTCCTCTTATGGATCAAATTCTTCACGTCGATCCAAGTCCTCATATGATCATCATGTTAATGCTTCTGTTTCGCAGGGAAAATCTAAGAGTTCTGATTATGTGCATTATTCTTCAAATCATTATGTTCATAAGTCCTCGAAGAATTTCTCTGCTTACTCATATGCCTATACTAATCCCTCTCCTGTGAAACAAAGCGCTTTGGCTTCAATGCCACCTTGCTCTTATGGAGCTCGCAGAATGATGAACTCTTTGCCACCCCTCCAGATGTGGGTGCTGAAGAAAAAGAACTAATCTCTTATGCAGGGTCAGGTCTCCAGACGAACTTAAAACGTCTGAAGAATTTGCTGGAGACCTGAAATGCTTGAAAGGACGCAAGCTAATCATGAAGAAATGATTTATTCATTTCTCACGTCCTCATACTGCTATATATACATATGTTGCATTAATTGATGAAATTCTGTCTGATGAATTTGATGTCATATTCTTCACTCTGAAGTATATGTGTTCGTAAGATGCACTAATTCATCTGCAGGATGATTTACCCAAAGCTACTGAGTGGGTCCTCGACAGTGGATGTACTAATCACATGACCGGTGACAAGAGCTTACTGATGAACACTCCTTTATCTCCATCACATTTGAAGCATATCACCTACGCTGACAAATGCAAAAGCAAGGTATTGGGTCTAGGTAGGGTTGCAATCTCAAAGGATCGACACATGGACAAAGTCATGCTTGTCGAGTCCCTTGGATTCAACCTCATGTCAGTCTCAATGCTTTGTGATCTTGATATGGTTGTTGTCTTTGGCAAATATCGCTGCTTAGTGCTCATGGAATCTGACAATTCCAAAGTCTTCGAAGGCTTTAGGAGAGGAGACTTGTATATTGTTGATTTCTCTACAGGACCACAGCCTGCCACATGTCTACTTGCAAAAGCTTAAGAAGGCTGGCTATGGCATCGACGACTGGGTCATGCTGGCATGAGGAACTTACACACGCTCGTGAAGAAAAAGCACATCATTGGCATCGAGGGTGTCAAATTCCTCAAAGATCATCTTTGTGGGGCTTGTGAGGCTGGAAAGATGACCAGAGCCAAGCACCCCTCGAAGACTATCATGACTACCTCTCGTCCTTTTGAATTGCTTCATATGGACCTCTTTGGCCATACTCATTATGCCACACTAACAAATGCAGCATCTCTATATGGCTTTGTCATTGTTGATGATTATTCTCGTTACACATGGGTGCATGTCATTACTTACAAAACTAAAGTGCAGGAAGTCTTCAGATGATTTTCTTCAAGGGCTTCGACGAATTTCGGTGTGAAGATCAAGCATATACGTAGTGACAATGGGACCGAGTTCAAGAATACTGGTCTTGATGACTATCTCGATGAGCTTGGTATTACTCATGAGCTATCTGCCCCATACACTCCTCAGCAGAATGGCATTGTGGAGCGCAAGAACAAGACTCTTGTTAACATGACTCGCACCATGCTTGATGAATACAAGACACCTCATCGCTTCTGGCCTGAGGCAATTGATACCGCGTGCCACATCATCAACAGGGTATATCTTCACAAATTCTTCAAGAAGACCTCATATGAACTCCTCACTGACAAGAAACCCAATGTGAGTTATTTCAAAGTCTTCGGTGCTAAATGCTGGATTAGAGATCCTCATCACAATTCTAAATTTGCACCGAAAGCACATGAAGGTTTTATGCTTGGTTACGGAAAGGACTCGCACACCTACAGGGTCTTCAACACCTATCACAACAAGGTTGTTGAAACTATAGATGTGCGGTTCGATGAAACTAACGGCTCGCAAAGAGAGCACCTACCTCCTGTGCTAGATGAAATGTCACCTGAGGACTCCATCAAGCTAAAGGCTACTGAGGATGTTATTCCTACCGAAGAATCTGCTAAAGAAGTCATTCCAGATCGTGAAGAAAATCATGCTGGTGCATTTGAAGAAAATGGCTCTGAAGAAAATGCTGAGCCAAATCAAAGTCGTCAACCTGCTCATCCTCGCGTTGCAAATGAAGTACAGATTGAGAGAATCATCAACGACATCAATGCACCAGGTCCTTTTACTTGCTCAAAAGCTTCACATTTGTCTAACTTTTGTGGGCATTTTGCTTTCGTCTCTATCACGAAGCCCACCAAAGTTGATGAGGCATTTCTGGAGCCTGAATGGATTCAAGCGATGCAAGAGGAATTACATCAATTCGAGCTGAACAATGTGTGGGAGCTTGTCAAGCAACCAGACCCACGCAAGCACAATATCATCGGTACCAAATGGATCTACCGCAACAAGCAAGATGAAAATGGCCTTGTGGTAAGGAATAAGGCTCGTCTTGTAGCTCAAGGCTACACACAGGTTGAAGGAATTGATTTCGATGAAACTTTTGCACCTGTTGCTAGACTTGAGGCTATTCGCATATTGCTTGCTTATGCTAACCATCATAATATCATCTTATATCAAATGGATGTGAAAAGTGCTTTCCTCAATGGTAAGCTTGAGGAAGAAGTATATGTTGCTCAACCCCCAGGTTTTGAAGATCCTAAGCATCCTGACAAAGTCTTCAGACTCAATAAGGCCCTCTATGGCCTCAAGCAGGCCCCTCGGGCGTGGTATGATACTTTGAAGGAATTCCTCATGAAGAAAGGCTTCAAACCCGGTTCACTCGACCCAACTCTTTTCACCAAAACCTATGATGATGAATTATTCGTGTGCCAAATATATGTTGATGATATTATCTTTGGCTGTACTAACCAACATTACAGTGACGAATTTGCTTATATGATGAGTGAGGAATATCAAATGTCCATGATGGGAGAATTGAAATTCTTCTTAGGTCTTCAAATTCGTCAACAACGCAATGGCATCTTCATTTCTCAAGAGAAATACCTCAAGGACGTTCTGAGGAAATTCGGTATGCAAGAGTGCAAAGGCGTCAAAATCCCTATTCCCACAAATGGCCATCTATGCACCGATGAAAATGGTATAGACTTCGATCAAAAGGTATACCGCTCCATGATTGGCTCTTTATTGTACCTATGTGCATCTAGGCCAGATATTATGCTTAGTGTTTGCATGTGTGCCCGTTTTCAAGCTACACCGAAGGAATCACACCATAAGGCTGTGAAACATATTCTTTGATATCTAGCTCACACTCCAACACTTGGATTATGGTATCCCAAGGGCTCAGCTTTTGATCTCATTGGATATTCTGACTCTGACTATGCTGGTGATCGAGTGGATCGCAAGTCAACATCAGGCACATGCCATTTCCTCGGACGATCCTTAGTATGTTGGTCCTCGAAGAAGCAGAACTGCGTACCACTTTCTACTGCTGAAGCTGAGTATATTGCTGCTGGTTCTTGCTGTGCTCAATTGCTGTGGATGAAGCAAACCCTCAAGGACTACGGCATCAACATGAAGAATGTGCCACTCTACCGCGACAACGAGAGTGCCATCAAGATTGCTCATAACCCAGTTCAGCACTCAAAGACAAAGCACATCCAGATTCGTCATCATTTTCTTCGAGATCATGTGTTGAAGGGCGACATCTCTATCGAGCACGTGAAGACTGAAGAATAGCTAGCCGATATCTTCACAAAGCCCTTGGATGAGAAGAAATTTAGCAAGTTGCGGTGTGAGCTAAATATCTTAGAATCTTCGAATGTTCTTTGAAAAGGACACACATCCTAACACTTATGCAAAATTGATGACTTAGATGTGCAACACATGAAGTAACATTTTTCTTCAATCAATGAAGACAAACCTGCTAAGTGTGAAGAAATTAATGAAGAATTTGATTCTCAGAGCCCTACGACAATTGTACGCGGTGTCTGTAATCATCATTCTTATACGGTGGGTCACTGAGGGAGTCCTGCATTAAGGGGTCCTCGGGCGACCAGGCTACGTAATGTGGGCTGGACTGATGGGCCATGAAGATACAAGACAGAAGACTCTCTCCCGTGTCCGGATGGGACTCTCCTTGACGTGGATGGCAAGCTTGGCATTCGGATATGAAGATTCCTTTCTCTGTAACCGACTTTGTACAACCCTAGTCCCCCCCGGTGTCTATATAAACCGGAGGGTTTAGTCCGTAGGGGCAATCATAATCACAATCATAATCAGACAGGCTAGACTTCTAGGGTTTTAGCCATTACAATCTCGTGGTAGATCAACTCTTGTAATACTCGTATTCATCAAGATCAATCAAGCAGGACGTAGGGTATTACCTCCATAGAGAGGGTCCAAACCTGGGTAAACATCGTGTCCCCCGCCTCCTGTTACCATCGACCTTAGACGCACAGTTCGGGACCCCCTACCCGAGATCCGCCGGTTTTGACACCGACATTGGTGCTTTCATTGAGAGTTCCGCTGTGTCGTCGCTAGAAGACTCGATGGCTCCATCAATCATCCACAACGATGCTGCCGTGAGGGAGGTCTTTCTCCCCGGCCAGATCTTCGTACTCAGCGGCTTCGTACTGCGGGCCAACTCGCTTGGCCATCTAGAGCAGATCGACAGCTACGCCCCTGGCCATCAGGTCAGATTTGGAAGCTTGAACTACGTTGCTGATATCCGCGGAGACTTGATCTTCGACAGACTCGAGCCTATGGCAGCCGCTCCCTGCCACCGCGATGAACATGACATAAATCTGCCATCGGACCATACCCGGGAGATAGCTCCTGTAACTGCTTTGGCCCTAGATCCGGAGCAGATTGCGCCATCCGAGGACGGGAAGCTCAACCCCGCCACGGAAGCCGCAGACTCAGCGGCATTGGAGCCGCACACAGACTCAGCGGCGTTGGAGCCGCACACAGACCCAATTTCAAACGAGATCTGTGTCACCGGAACCTCGGACTCGTCTCCGGCTACTGGTTCCGAACCGCATGTGTCCGTGCCCATCGAGCTCGATCGGGCGCCAATCCTCGAGCTCAGCTCCGCGGACATCTTCCGGCACTCACCTTTGGGTGATGTGCTTAACTCATTAAAAACCCTCTCCTTAGCGGGGGACTCACAGCCGAACTATATCCGGTTTGAACTGGGGGCCGATGACGGAGAATTTCGCTTCCCACCCACCGCCCACTTCATTGCCACTGTCGAAGACTTAACCGACATGCTCGATTACGACTTTGAAGACATCGACGGTATGGACGACGATGCCGGAGAGGAGCAGGCCCAAAACCCGCCGTTTACTGGGCGCTGGACAGCCACCTCCTCATATGATGTGTACATGGTGGATACCCCCAAAGAGAATAACGGCGATAACAAGAAAGATCCAGTCGAGGATGAACCTCCTGAGACACGGCCAAAGTGCCGACGCCAGCGGCGCCGCTCTAAATCACGTCGTGGAAAAGACAGCAATACCGGCACGAGAGAAAACAATACTCCGGATGAGGCCGAAGACAAAGAAGATCCCGTCAAGCCGACTTTGGGACAGGATGATAGGGAAGATGGGCAGGCCAACCCTGATGAACAGGCCATAAACGAAGACTCGGAAGACAGTAACTATCTTCCACCCTCCGAAGATGAGGTGAGCCTCGGCGACGAAGACTTTATCGTGCCTGAGGAACCCGTCGAGCAGGAGCGCTTTAAGCGTCGACTAATAGCCACTGCGAGGAGCCTAAAAAAGAAACAGCAGCAGCTTCAAGCTGTTCAAGATCTACTCAACGATAGACGGACTGATGTCCTGGCAGCCGAGGAATATGGACTCGAGCGCCCCATTAAAATTTATCCGAGGCGTAAACTGCTACCCCAATTCAACGACGAGGCACTTAAGCCCATGCCATCAACACATAATGCGGCTGACCGACCACCACGTGGCCGGGAGAAAGCGGCGACTCAAGCCGAACACCAGCCCATACTACCTCGCCGCAAAAGCAGAGACATAACAGCCCGGGGTCATACATATAACCTGCGGCAGGACCTGGACAATAGAGCAGGTCAGTCCAGATCGATCTACGGATCGCGGGGGCATGCCCTGGCGCGCGACGACGACTATCAAGCCAGACATGACAAACATAATCACGCCCGGGCAGAAAACTGCCGACGAACTCCATCCAAGCTATGCCGCGACTTGGCCCAATATAGAGGCGCCGCACACCCCCTTTGCTTCACTGATGAAGTAATGAAACATGAATTCCCGGAAGGGTTTAAACCCATGAACATCGAATCATATGATGGAACAACAGATCCCGCAGTATGGATTGAAGATTTCCTTCTCCATATCCACATGGCCCACGGTGATGACCTCCACGCCATCAAATACCTCCCACTAAAATTAAAGGGACCAGAGCGGCACTGGCTGAACAGCCTCCCTGAGAACTCCACTGGCAGCTGGGAAGACTTGGAAGACGCCTTCCACGATAACTTTCAAGGTACATATGTCCGGCCTCCGGATGCCGACGACCTAAGTCACATCATCCAGCAGCCCGGGGAGTCAGCCAGAAAGCTCTGGACTAGGTTCCTAATTAAAAAGAACCAAATTGTCGATTGTCCGGATGCCGAAGCCCTCACGGCCTTTAAACATAGCGTCCGAGATGAATGGCTTGCCCGCCACCTCGGTCAAGAAAAACCAAAATCCATGGCAGCCCTTACCGCTCTGATGACCCGCTTTTGCGCGGGAGAAGATAGCTGGCTCGCTCGTAGAAACAACAGCACCAGTAATCCGGGCACTTCCGAAGTTCGAGACGGCAACGGCAAGCCACGACGCAATAAACACAAGCGTCGAAATAATAATGAAGGAACACAAGACACGGCGGTAAACGCCGGATTCAGCGGCTCCAAAACCGGTCAACGGAAAAAGCCATTCAAGGCAAATAGAGATGGACCATCTAATTTAGACAAGATACTGGATCGACCCTGCCAAATTCACGGCACCCCCAGTAAACCAGCCAATCACACCAATAGAAGCTGTTGGGTTTTTAAACAAGCCGGCAAGCTTAACGCCGAACACACGGGGAAGGGGCCGCCCAGTGATAGCGATGACGAAGAGACTCGCCAGCCGAACACCGGGGGTCAGAAGCAATTCCCCCCCGAAGTAAAAACAGTCAACATAGTACATGTAACGCACATCCCTACAGAGGAGCGCAAGCGCGCACTACAGGACGCCAATGCCATAGAGCGAGGCACCCCAAAGTTAAGCCAATGGGCGACCTACCCGATCACTTTTGATTGCAAGGAACACCCAGCCAGTATCCGTCGCGACAGTTCGGCAGCTCTGATCCTCGATCCAATTATCGATGGGTTCCATCTCACGAAAGTCCTTATGGTCAGCGGCAGTAGTCTTAATCTAGTCTACCAAGACACTGTCCGCAAAATGGGCATTGACCCTTTACGAATCAAGCCCAGCACAGCTACCTTCAAGGGAGCAGTGCCAGGCATAGAAGCTTGCTGCACGGGCTCAACTACATTGGAAGTCATTTTTGGCTCGCCGAACAACTTTAGAAGTGAAGGCTTGACCTTCGATATCGTCCCATTCCGCAGCAGCTACCACGCACTACTCGGGCGTACCGCTTTTACTCGTTTTAATGCGGTCCCACATTACGCCTATTCCAATCTTAAGATGCCCAGTCCACGTGGCGTCATCACGATAAACGGAAATACGGAATGCTCCCTCCGTACAGAGGAGCGTACCATGGCTACTGCAGCCGAAGTACAAAGTGGCCTTATCAAGCCGCATACCTCATCGGCCGTCAAGCCGCCGGTCTCTACTAAACAGGACCGATCAATCTCAGAGCTGGATTAGCAGTTCGGCCTCCGTCGTCCGCCCCATATAGCCGCGAAGTTTATACCGCGCACACATAATTATGCACTTAAAATACCATGGTCATCGGCGGAGGCACAGTACGGACAGGCCTACAAGGCGGTCCGCACCCTCATAGTCTTTTTAATTTTTCTAACTATTTTTTATCTTTTACAACAGGTGATTCAAAGCCTGGTCATCTTCCGGACTTTTTCCAAAGTTCGGCTTCGTATAAATAACCATAGGCTATTCCTACCAAGGAGTCCTTTAACTGAGGCAAGGCAGCGCAGACGTGCGACAGGAGGTCCTAACGATTTTAGTAAGACCGCACTCTTTATTTTAAACCTATAAAGTGCCTTTTTCCTCAGCCCTCGGCCCCCGGCATGTTAAATAATCCGGGTAGGGGCGTTATAATCTGTAAAATTGCATTTGACATGTCAATCAGATTCCAGTGAACATAACCCGTATTCAGTATTCGCTTTTTCTACGTACTGAATTTTCCTTCTTCGGTTGTTTCACGAATGCACCTCGGCACAAATTGCCAGGGGCTCGATACGGCAACACATGAGTTGCCGAAAAGTCCGAACAGCTTTTCAACACACTTCGGCGTCACGAGTTTTGGCCTTATATGCATCAGCTCCGAATCATGTCTTTGGTCAATAGTTGGGTTGCCCGGCTCCTGTGCTTACTACCTTACGTTCTGCTATATCGGCTAGGGTAGTAAAGGGAGAACTACTGCAATTGTGTCCTGGCTTATCCGGATGAGCACCTCAGTAGAGAAAGCCGAAAACTGACTGTCATGATGCGGCGAGAGCTGGTCAACCACTCGATGACTCATCAGAATCTTTAGCGATTCTTTCTGTATTACACGAAGGACCGTTCTTCCGGTCACCTATGTAACGGACTGTATTCGGGTAAACGCGTACATACCAGGGGCTATATCGTAGACCCGCCGTCAAACTCCTATGGCTAAGTGAAGTGTTAAAGCCCTATAGTCCGATTGCCTAGTTCGCCGCATAGACACCTCCTTCATGGACCAAGACGTTGGGTCAAGAGTGATCAATTGCTTTTCCGAACACCCCCATATTATATGCGAGGGGGCTGAAGCCGACGACTGGCAAACTTTCAGATTATACTAAGAACGGCCGCACAGGAGGCACCAAAACTTTCAGGCAAAAAGTATAACATATGGCCTTACTATATCATAATAATTTTTTTTACAAATTTGGTATACTCGCTCGAACATCATATTTTTTGAGCACTGACCCTCTATCAAGCAGGCACCCTCTAGGACATCCTCAAAATAATGCTCTAGCATGTGATGGTCCTTGCCCTCGGGTGGACTCTTCGCTGCAATATCGGTGGCCTTCATCTTCACCCAGTACGTCTTGACGCGGGCAAAGGCCATCCGTGCACCCTCAATGCACGTTGACCGCTTCACAGCGTCGATACGCGGCACCGCATCGACAAGTCGCTGCACCAAACCGAAATAACTATTCGGAATTGGCTTAGTCGGCCACAGCCGGACCACGACGTCCTTCATAGCCGATCCGGATATCTTGTGGAGCTCGGCCCACTGGGCCATCTATTCGTTCAGCAACAGCGGACGCTTCGGCATGCTGAATTGCGACCAGAAAAGCTTCTCCATTGCACGTCCTTCTTGCGCTTGGTAAAACTGCGCCGCATCGGAGACACTCTTCGGCAAGTCCAAGAATGCGTCTGGAGAACTCCACATTTGATTAAGGGGCACATACTTCGGATCGCCGAATTTAGTCTGTAATAGGAAAGGCTTACCAGCCGCTATCTCCCCAGCTTGCCGGATCTCTTCCCGAGCCGCTCTAGACTCGGACCGTGCTTCTCTTGCCTCTTGTAAGGCCTTGTCGAGATTGACCATTCTGGCTTTGTTATCCTTCTCAAGGAATTCGCATCGAACATTGGCATCCTTTACCTCGCGCGTCATGGTAGATATTCTCTCCTCGCACTGGCGCCGAGCAGCCCGTTCGGCCTTTAACTCAGCAGCTGCCTTCTTGGCAGCCGCCTCACTCGTCCTGGCTTGCTCCTTGGTCCGGGCAAGCTTAGCCCGTAGGGCCTCAACTGCGGCAGCATTATCTGCAGTTATGCACATCTCAGTATACAATTTTCAGCATTATGCTCATATTATCATACTTACATATACTGGCTGCCCTAAGAACATACCTTGCGCCTCGTCGAGCTGCCTGTTAATAAGTGTGAGGTCGTCATCCGCCACATCAAGTTTCTGCTTCAGCCTTGCAACCTCTGTAGCTGGGGCAGTCGTGATGGATGAAACAGCCTGTGTGCTAATTCATAACATTATTTCCTGGGAATATCTTTTTGATCCTCTGATCGCCTCCCTTCGGAAGCCAATCAGAGTCTCAGGGGCTACTATCTATACACAGGTGCATTTTGCATGTAGAAGTGCAATTGAGGATATTACATTACATACCTCGAAGCCTCCTAGCAGGCTCATGAAGGATTCATTCAATCCGCTTTTCGCGAACAGAATCCTCTCAACTACCGTACCCATTAAGGTACGATGTTCCTCTGAAACGGACGCGCGTTGCAGCATGCCCGTCAATGTATCCGGCGCCCCCGGATCCCTGGGAACAGCCGCGGGAGTACGGGTTTCCTTCGGAAGAATATGTTTACCCGACTCTAGAGTCGTCCTCGGCTGTAAAATGGATAGCCCGGGCCCTTTATTGTTGGTCCCCATTGGGTCCGCATGCCCCGGACTCTGGACAGCCGAAGTATCACCTTCGGGCATAGTTTTCATTATCCCTCGCACCGCTTGTTGATCGGGAGAGATCCTCCGGGATGATACCTCGGCGTCGTCCGCCCTGTCGGGCGGGAAGGTCTGTGGAGGCGTCTCACTTTCCATCATCTCCGGAAGAAGATCCCCCAAGGAGGAGGACTGTTGAGGAAGACTGCGTGCCGGACTGCAAACACATATACTTTAAATGTTACCCTGGTAACTGGAAAGCAATGGGATATGTTTCGGACACCCCTGTTCACTTACGATTCGGCTAAGGGCTTGTCCTTACGGAGGAACTGCGCGACAACATCGTCTTCGAAACCCGAGCCGCCTGGCAGGGACATCTTCCCTCGCTTAAGAGCCTTTGCTTCCAAATCTTCGGAGGCGGCCCTCTTCTTCCCATCGGGAGAGGGGATGACAGTTTCTTCTTCTCTTTTGTCTTCGGAAGAGGGAGTTTCAATCTCCCCGGACATAGCACCTCTGGAATAGAGGCCACCTCTGGCCTTCTTGATCTCCTCTTTTTCCCCCTTCGCCGACATTTGGTATGGCGCCGGAGCCAGCATCCTTGTTAACACAGGATCTGCTGAGTCTTCGGGAAGAGGGGTCGAACACCTAATTCTTTCCGCCTTCTTGATCCAGCCCTGGTCGAAGATGGTTTTCTCAGTATATTGTTACAAGATATTTAACTAAGCTGTGTTCAGAGAGTCGAGGGCCTACCGAGGTATCCGGATGGTTGCAGTCGAGGCCGATGTCCTCGGTAGTATCCGGCCACTGTTTTCGTGTCCCGAAGAATAACTTCCACATTCCTTTGTGCGTCGTGCCAAAGAAGTGCTGAAGAGTCCGTGGTCCTTCCGGATTGAACTCCCACATGCGGAGGGGCCATCGCTGGCATGGCAGGACCCGGCGAACGAGCATCACCTGGGTTACGTTGATGAGGCTGGTGTCCTTCTCGAGGAGGCTCCGGATGTGGCTTTGTAGCGTCTGCACTTCGTCCGTTGATCCCCGGTCCAGCCCCTTATTAATCCATGATGC
Organism: Thinopyrum elongatum; assembly: GCA_011799875.1. Lineage (NCBI taxonomy): Eukaryota > Viridiplantae > Streptophyta > Magnoliopsida > Poales > Poaceae > Thinopyrum > Thinopyrum elongatum. The sequence goes on along the minus strand of CM022299.1, from coordinate 312,789,270 downwards.
GAGCCGTAATGGAGGGCCCGACCGGAACGCAGGTGTAGCTGCCCACTTGGTACCACGGGGTTCAGCGATGTAAAACCACTCCCGCTGCCATAGGTTGGAGGTTTCCGTGAAAGAGCCTTTTGGCCAAGGTGTATGGATGAGTCTGCTCACCGTAGCACCGCCACACTCCGCTTGCTTCCCATCGACTACCTTCGGCGTCATATTGAAGGTCTTGAGCCATAAGCCGAAGTGTGGGGGAATCCGGAGAAAGGCCTCGCACATGACGATGAACACCGAGATGTGAAGAAAGGATTCCAGAGCCAGATCATGAAAATCTAGCCCGTAATAGAACATGAGTCCGCGAACGAAGGGATGGAGAGCGAACCCTAGCCCTCGGAGGAAGTGAGAGATGAATACGACCCTCTCGCCGGATCTGGGGGTAGGAATGACCTGCCCTTGAGCAGGGAGCCTGTGGGGGATTTCCGCGGTCAGGTATCTTGCCGCCCGGAGCTTCGCGATATCCTCCTCTGTGACAGAGGAGGCCACCCACCGGCCTTGAAGGGTGGGTCCGGACATGGCTAGGAGGCTCGGAACAAATAAATTGAACCTTGGGTGCAAGAACTCGAGGTTGGAAAAGATGAGGAAGGGGAAAGCACGGAGGAGAAAGACGGGTCTGTGCCCCTTTATAAAGGCGATGAATATCAAAACGCCTCCTCCTAGGCCTCAAAACCTGCCTATTTCCAAGGAATCATACCAACGGGACGGTTGGGTTACCCACGCCCGTATTGATGAGAATCCCATAATAAGGGGACACGATCTCTGCTGTGACAAGGCGTGCCACTGGAAACCGCATCCTAAAGCGTAGAGCAGGAGGCTAAAAAAACGGTTCGAAATAATGACCGTGCAGGAACGTGGTGTCGCGTTACAAAAAGTTGTCAGCGGATTGGACTCGTGAAATATTATACTCTGTGCGGTTGTGTGTGGTACTTGTTTGCAGAGCCGGACACGTTTTCTGTGCCCGAAGTCTGTTTTTGGAGTATTCGGAGGAGGAACCCGCCTTACAATGCCGAAGACAATCTGCGCGCCGGACACATCGTCATTGAAGCCTAGTTCAGGGGCTACTGAGGGAGTCCTGCATTAAGGGGTCCTCGGGCGTCCAGGCTACGTAATGTGGGCCGGACTGATGGGCCATGAAGATACAAGTTAGAAGACTCTCTCCCGTGTCCGGATGGGACTCTCCTTGACGTGGATGGCAAGCTTGGCGTTTGGATATGAAGATTCCTTTCTCTGTAACCGACTTTGTACAACCCTAGTCCCCCCCCGGTGTCTATATAAACCGGAGGGTTTAGTCCGTAGGGGCAATCATAATCACAATCATAATCAGACAGGCTAGACTTCTAGGGTTTTAGCCATTACGTTCTCATGGTAGATCAACTCTTGTAATACTCGTATTCATCAAGATCAATCAAGCAGGACGTAGGGTATTACCTCCATAGAGAGGGCCCGAACCTAGGTAAACATCATGTCCCCCGCCTCCTGTTACCATCGACCTTAGACGCACAGTTCGGGACCCCCTACCCGAGATCCGCCAGTTTTGACACCGACAGTCACGCCACCACAAAAGTTGAAAATCTTCAAAATTGAGTTTTTCTTCATTTTGCAAATTCTTCAAATTCTTCAACTTTGCAAAGTCTTCACTCTTTCCGACTGTGTTCTTCATTGACTATATATGTATTTGAGTTTTTCAGTCCTCTACAGCATTCACTTATTGCTAATTCTTCAAGTTGACCTTTACCTAAGTGAATGTGATTGGACCCTTTCCCCCTCTATGCTAAACTCAACCCAGTCTGTTCACAAATTCTTCATGTGCGTTCTATTTGAAACCCGTTCAAAGTCTTCACTGTGTCCTTGACAGCTGAAGAATTTGCGAACAAAACCTTAAAATATTCTTATCTGAATTTTCGGCTCTTGCCGCTCAAACCGTTCCACATCCCTCGATAAGATTTATCTATTCACCCACGATCTAACACGATCTCCACTTCACAGTACGTGGGTGACACATGTCGCTAGGATGAGAAGGGTCAGGGGCACGTTCGTCCATTATCTTCGGACGAGCGGTTTTTCACCTCGGCTATAAATACCCCTCGCCCTCCTCAGATCTCATTTAGCCCGCTCGATCTCACTCCCCTCGCTCGAGCTCTTAGACCTAGCGCCGCCGCTACACTCCATCGTCGCCAGCGAGGAAGAGCTTCACTGCCTCGACCTCGTTCCCATCGTACTCACGCCGGCCACGGAAATCTTCACTCCGCCGCCGCCGTAGCTGTTTTCCAACGCCAAGTTAGGGCGTGGAAGATCTGAACGGACGAGCTTCTCCACTGCTACTCTCAGTTCGTCGTGTTCTTCGTCAAGGGTAAATAAAATCTATTTTTACTGCCCTTGTTGATCCTGATGATTTCCACAAAATCTTCAAAAGGTGTTTATTCTTCAACTTTCATGTTCTTAAACACCAACTTGCTTCTGTTCTTGATCTATTTCTCTAAGCAACGTTTTTCTTCAAGATTCCTCAATTGTGTGGATTTTCAATCTATACAACTCTGGAACCTAAGTCAAAGAACGCTTAGTGAAATTCCTCAAGACACCCCTGGTCAAATTCCTCAAACTTGATACTTTTGAAAAACTTCTGAGAACGCATATGACCTCTCCAAATTCTTCACACCTATATTCTGTTCACAGGTACACATGTCCGCTGCTGAATCTCTAGGTTCTCATCAACTTAACTCATTTGCAGCGTTCCTTGAAGAAAAATTGCATACCTCATCAGAAAATTCGATTGTTCAAAATCCTCAAGTGAAGAAGATGGCTGATGGTAAAAGACCTCAGAAGGGAGGAAAGAGGCAAGAGACAAATACTGCTTTTGAGATCCCTGAAGAAATCTATGCAGGGTACTGTACTCCTGATGAAGCAACTCATGGCAAAGAGACTAAGAATGAGCGCAAAGTGCGCATTCAGAAGATTGAGAGGAGATGGGCAAGAGAATGGAGGGAGTATCGATATGTGACTCCAAAGTACATGAAGAAATTCGCTGTCAACCCTCCATGTCCAAGACCTCCATTGGCTCCAGGCCAAGAAGCTGATCCCACAAGCATCAGAAGAGGTGAGGAATTTCCCAAGGAGTGGGCTAAGCATCAAGCCAAGCTGGCCAAAATGGCTAAGGAGGCAGTGAAGAAATTCAATGAAGATTCTGTTGCTGCCGCTGCTGAGGCCTCTGCTAGTAAGCCTAAGAAGGCTATGACAAAGAAACCAGCTGTCAAGACAAGTTCCTCAGCTGCAATGCCCTCACGGCCAAGCTCTTCAAAGCCCTCACAGCATGATCCTCTAGCAACTTCTTCAAAAGTAGCTCCAACTCCCTCTGTTGCAAAATCCTCAGCTGCTCCTACAATGTCCTCAGCACCTGTGCATCTTGCCATGTGCCAAAGGACTACTGGAATCTCAATTGCTTCAGGAGCCTCTGCAAGTTCTTCAGCTCCACCTCAGTCTTCAACAGCTCCGACCTTGCTGAAGAAAAAGGCCACTGCTGGACGAGGCACAAGGCCAAGTCCTCACAAGAAGCAGGTCACCTTTCAGGTTCCGTCAAGCGAAGACGAAGCTGATGATGAAGAATGAGCTAAGATCATCAGAGATCGACAACAAAGGGCCGCTAGTGCCAAAGGCAGTGCTGTGCCCCTCATGCTGGATCCAAGGAAGATCCTTGATTTCATGCTGAATTAAACCTCTCTCCTGGTCAAAGTCACATGTTGACGGCGTTCATTACTGAAGAAAAATGGAAATTTGAAAAGGCCAGGCAGGTGAAGAAGGCTCAATACAAGAAGGAGCGTTTTCTGAAGAAAAATGTTGTAAACATGTCTCCTGATGAACTTGTGAATCTGCAAAAGGAGATCAAAGCTCTCAGTGATGAATTTGATGCATATCGAGCAGATTGGCTAGGTGCCAAAGTCAAGTTTGTCAAGCTGGCCAAAACCCTCAAGCCAAACATTGTAGCTCCAGCACAGCAACTTGAAATTCCTTAGACTGATACATCTGCTCAGCCTACTGATGAACATGCAAGCACAGCTGATGAAAATCAGACTATTGAAGAAAATGAAAGCACCAGGGCTGATGATAAAATTCCAGTCTCTGAAGAAAATGTCAGGGCAACTACATCAGATGTGCCTGAAGAAATTCAACCAATTTCATCTGCTCCTCCTGCAAAGTCATCACAGATGAAAGATGTCCACCTTCCTTCTGCATCAGAAGCGAAGAAGACCAAAGCCGCAGAGAAGGCTGCGATGAAGAAAAGGAAAGCATCAGCATCTTCAGAGTCTTCAGCTCCCAAGAAAGTGAAGACTTTGACGAGCTCAACTGAAAACCCAATTGATGCTGTTCCAATATCAAGCATGCCATTAAAGGAGATTGTTCCCTTTGGTGAGGAATATGTCATACCTGATGACGGTGATAGAGAAAATCCTTCTGCTGCTTTGTCAGAGCAGTTGGATGAAGACATTGAAGTGGATGATATCCCTTCAACTCCGCTGGTATCATCGCCCATGCCTCAGTTCATAGCTGAAGAGGCAGGCGTCGAAGAAATTGATGAAGAAGATGAGGATGTGGATATTGGGTCTACAACTCCTATTCTGAATGATGACTTTTGGGAAAGTCATCACCCCAATTCACCTCTGACAACACCACTACATCAAGTTCCTCAGTCACCTATGCCAACTGAAGAAATTCATACGGGCTCTGATGGACCTCAATCTTCACTTCAATCTATTCCTGAAGAAGTTCCACCCGCTAGTGCTGAAGAAATGGAGGCCACGGCTGCTGCTGATACAGCTACTGAAATTCCTCAGCCTGTGGCTCCAGAGGTTGTGCATCAAGAGGCTGTGAAGACTTCAACTGTAAATCTTCAGCCCAAGCCATAGGATCCTCATACCAAGAAGCAGAAGTTCAAGGCTGATGACTTCTTTACTGAGCATCAATTCTTCACTGACTACAATCCTTATGACTCTGCTCGACTTCGTCGCAAGCATTTCTGGATGGTCAGTCAAATGAATTTCTATTCCTCACTGCTGTTTGATAAAGACAAGATCTTTGCACATGAGCAAATTCCTCATGTGGATATGGAGTCTCTTCCGTGCTTCACCCCTGTCCTCAGTGTTCTTCATGACGCTAGGCTGCTCAACTTCTGCACCGACATCTGCGATTGGAACGAAGAACTCATTCTTCAATTCTACGCCACACTGCATATCACTGGAAATGTTGAAGATGTAAATTCATGGGTGCTAGACTGGATGACCGATAATACTCATTTCAAAGCACCGGCCTCTGAATTGCTTCACGCCGTCCCAGTCAGTCCTCCCACTGAAGGTGCTAGGCTCATATATGAGGAACCTGAACTCTCAAATCATTTGATGCAAGTACTGATGAAGCCTTTGAAGGCTGGCCAAAATCCAAGGACCACTTTCCTCGTCAAGGAATTGCTTTATGTGCCAAGGACAGTTTATCGCATATTGACCAAAACCCTCAGTCCTATCAAGGGCCACAACTCTGATGACGAAGAGGTTGTTGGCATTATGAAGAATCTGTTGTTCAATATCATTCATGGTATTCCTATCAACTACCACGATTTCTTCATGAGGACTTTGGCCAATGCTGCTCTGTCACCTTTTGAGTTGAAGCCTTATGCTCCTTGGATCATGAAATTCATCAGATTAAGGTCTTGAATTCATTATAAGGCTGACTTTCAAAATCATCTCAGCTATTTGCCCCCTATTGAAGTCCTCAAATGGACTATTTCCTCAGCTGATGAGAAGGGCAAGGCTGCTATTATAGATGAAGGCACTCGTCCATTGGATGGACAGTTTCGCAAAGCTGCATCCTAATCCACCAATGATGACTCTGCAACACAAGATTCTGCCGCCAAAGCTTCAGAACAAAATCCTCAAGCCACAGCTCCGCGTGTGATGACTAATCGTGAACTTCTCCTTAGTCTTCATCAGAAAGTTGATCGAAATCACAAGTGGGTCAAGCGTCAGTTTGGTGCAATTCTTCAGAACATGACAATCACTCAAAATACTGTGAAGAAGAATCACTACTACTTGCATGAAGTCTTCGACCGCACTTGGGCTATTCTGTCAAATCTTTATAATGCTGAAGATCTCAAGAAGATGGGCTTTCAACAGGACTTTGACTGGTCTCAGCCACCTTCGAAGAAGTTCAAGAAGGTCAAAGTTCCTCAGCTCATCGCCAGTTCATATTCTTCATCGTGCGAGATCGATGAAGCTGAAGACTTGAACGACACCGCGGCAGGCCCTACTCAAACGGACGACCCCAATGTCGGTGTACTAAGTATTGGGACTTTAGTACCCCATACTTGTGCATGGGCAGTTGTAGCCAAGCCCGCGGCAAGGCTTGTCTGGGGAATAATTGGAGATTAGTTCAAGATTGTCAAAGGGACACTCAGACCAAGAATCAGATGATCAGGAGATAATAAGAGCTGAAGACCAAAGACCAGCCCCCCAGCAAGATCTTACAGGGGTGGCTCGCGAAGCCCAGCAAGATTTGCACCCCGGCAAGATTCTATCACTGTGCCACCGCTTCAGCACAACAACCAGCCTGGCATCCTGGGCCCATTCCTGGATGCGTGGCAGGGTACTAGTGGAGGAGAGCTTAAGCGGTGCTGATGGGATGGCCCCTTTTTCCATCCCCAAGAAATGAGGACACCTAAACGGGCACCTCACGGTGCATTAATGGCATTTGTCCTAAACCGTCAGTGGTTAGGTATGATAACCCTGTAGCTACTTTACACCTCAATGTATGTACATTTTGCCACTGTGGTGACCCCTTTGGACATATAAAAGGAGGCCCAAGGCAACTGCTATAGGGGAGAGGATTTTCTGGCCCGTTCTGCATGCGTAGCTGCTCTTTGAACGTACTGTTCATTGCTAGCGCTCCTGGAGTTTGAGCTCAAGAACACCCTTAATAAAACAAAGCAGGAGTAGGGTTTTACGCTGATGAGCGGCCCGAACCTGGGTAAAACCACCTCGCGTCAATCGTTGGTTCTGCTCTTTGTGCATACCTCTCTCCCTACCGAATCGTAGAAGGGATCCCCACGGTCCCATAGGTGTCGTACGCCGACATCTTTAGCGTGCCAGGTAGGGGGAAGAAGGTTGTGCGAACCTGATCCAGTGATCGGCACCTCAGTTTCTTCGTCATCTTCATCACCATGCCACCCAAGAAGAAGAGTGCCGCAACAGCGCTACCATCTACGTCTGTTTTGCCTGTGCCCTCACGTACGGGTGACGGCGTAGATGCAGAAGGTAGAGGTTTAGAGCCTCCACGGCATTCTGGTGATCCAAGCCAGGCGAGCGGCGTCGTTCGCAGCGGCGGCGGCAATCCACACGCCGCTGGATCCAGAGATGGGGCCGTGCTACCTACGGGCGACGCAGCGAACTCCAGAGATCAGAGGACGCCTCCTAGGACTCCCGCACCGGCGCAAGCGTTGCGGCCTTCACAGGTGGCACGCGACGAGCAGCGCCATGGCGGTGGTGGATTTGGACGCCCCCATGAAAGGACTTCTGCGCATCAATCTCAAGGTGCGCAGGCCCAGCATGCACGCCAAGCTGCTGGTGGAAGTGGCGCGCGGTCGCATGATCGTGACGGTGCCCCTTCTAACATCGTTAGGAGTCAGAGCACCTCACGTACCTCGCAACTGTCGCCACCGCCTACACCGGCGGAAGCCTTGGCACGTGCGCAGCTGCTCCTCGACTTCCCTCCTGCCTCGGAGAAGATGGAGAAGTGGTGATCTACCATCCAGAGTCTCATCGGCTTCGTTAACAAGGATGGGCCGCAGCAGGCGGGGCCCTCGCGGCGACGGTCCATCGATCCGGCGCGAGCCGATGGAGAAAAGACTTGAGGCGGAGCGATTACGGTGCACTCTCCTCCACGACAGCAGCGGCGATCAATGACCCGGTGGACCGATGACCGTGATGATGATTCCACGGCGTCATCCGATCCGCGGATGCGCCGCGATCAGTGTCAAGTTCTTCGAGAACGGAGCAAAGAGGACGCTTGAACTACCATCGAGCGGCGACGGGAGGCGCGCCATCAATCTGATAAACGCGTAGGACCTGCTGTCGACAAGCTTGCGCCAGGGGACGCACGCGACTTGCCTTATGAGGTAGGTTGTCCAGCGTTTACCCGTGAGCTGCGGCGAGTCCAGTGGCCCAATTCCTGAACCTTTAAGCAAGAGGTCCCAGAGAAATATGACGGCAAGACCCATCTGTCAGAGTTCCTGAGCATCTACACCATTGCGGTGCAGGCTGCCGGGGGCCGAGACGACAAGATACTTGCCAACTACTTCTCGTTGGTGCTTAAGCCCAACGTCAGGTCGTGGTTGATGCATCTGCCGGAGAATTCCATTTCTTCTTGGTCAGATCTATGCCATAAGTTTGTTGGCGCCTTTGTTGGAGGCCATCAAACTCCTGGCCAGGAAAGTGATTTACATCTCATCCCCTAGAAGGAGGGCGAGCCTCTGTGCAAGTATATCCAAAGACTCAGCCGTGTGCAGTACAGCATCCCTGATGTTCATCCTGCCACCATTATCGGTGCGTTCCGTCAGAATGTACGTAACCGCATGATGCGGGAAGAAATGGCGATGAACAAGATCAGGGATATCGTCGAGCTTTATGCTCTGGCTGATAAATGTGCTCGCGCCGAAGAGAGAAGGAGACTCCCCGGCGAGGATGTTGGCACAGGAGGCGACTCCGAAGGCGAAGATGCTGCCGCCTCGACAAGGAAGGGCCGGCGGCGAAACAAGAAGCATAAAGGCAAGGTCGTGCTTGCTGTCGAGGGATCCGGCGACCTTGGCCCCACCAAGAAGGCCAAAGTTGGCGACCCCGGCAAGGAAGTTGCCGGGTGCACCTCCTGTCAGGCCTTGGCGGCTGCCGACAAGCCGGAAGGCTCCGGCAAACAGTATTGCAAGATCCATCGCACCAAGGGCCATGATCTCCAAAATTGCTGGCAAGTTGAACAGCTTGTCGAAAGGCAAAGAGCTGAGTGCGAGAGGCGAGACAAGGAGAAGGCCCAAGATAGTGCTGAGGGGTCCGGCAAGAAGCGTGGTGGCCGCGGGGGCCGCCGCGGCAAGGCCAAGCAACAGAAGGAGAGGCCCGCTCGAGGCCGTGACAAGGAAGAGGGTGATGATGATGATGAAGAGGATGATGAGTCCAGTGAGCACGAATTTCAGAAAGCTACAGAGGCCATGTGTATTAACGAAGGCGCTTCGTTGCATTCTTCCCACCGTCGACTCAAACAGTGGGTGCGTGAGGTTAATGCAATGGAGCCATAGTTCGATGCACGTAAACCTCTGAAGTGGTCCAACACGCCTATCATTTTTTACGCCGAGGATCACCCAGATCGCACAACTGCGGTCGGGTGCTTGCCGTTGTTGGTTTCACCAACAATCCGCAACCTCAAGGTGACAAAAATGCTAGTTGACGGTGGGGCCGGACTGAACTTAATCTCACCAGACATGCTCAAGAAGTTGCAAATTCCTGATGAATATCTCGAGGAAACGGGCACGTTCCAAGGGATCAATCCAGGAAGGACCCAGCCGAAAGGCAAGATAACGCTACCGGTAACATTCGGTAGCAAGCTCAACTACAGGACGGATAAGGTGGTGTTCGATGTCGCCAAGATCTCCATGTCATATAACGGGATCCTTGGCCGCCCAGCGTTGGCCAAGTTCATGGCGGCATCACACTACACATATAATGAGTTGAAAATGCCCGGGCCATTGGGCGTCATCACTGTCCACTCCGACATGAAGGATGCGCTCATTTGCACCGATCAACTCTATCGGGAAGAAGTCGCAGCACCTGCCGCCAAGGCATCTGCTCCTACCGCTGGAACTCCTGGGGGGAAGAAGAAGACCGGCAAGAACCCTGGCACAAACTCCGGCAAGCGCACCTCCTCAGAGTGTTGCGCTCCCGTTGAGGATGTACCAGAGAGTTCCACCGGCAAGAACAAGAAGTCCAAGGCTGCTCCACCAGAGACAAAGAAGGTGCCCGCCAAGGAGGATAGAACGCGAGGAACTTTCACCATAAGTTCCACCCTTGATGACAAATAGGAAAGCGCGCTCATTGCCTTCCTGCGGGCGAATGTTGATGTGTTTGCATGGCAACCATCTGACATCCCCGGTGTTCCCAGGGAGGTGATTGAGCACCACCTTGCTGTCTGTCCCCACGCGCGGCCCGTCAAGCAAAGAGTGAGAAAGCAGGCCTTGGAGCGGCAAGAATTTATTGCCGAAGAAATCAGGAAGCTAGAAGCGGCAGGTTTGGTCAGAGGGGTGCTTCACCCAACGTGGCTAGCCAATCCAGTTGTAGTGCGCAAGGCGAATGGAAAATGGAGGCTATGTATTGATTATACAGATATCAATAAAGCCTGTCCAAAAGATACTTTCCCCTTGCCGCGCATCGACCAGATTGTGGACTCCACTGCTGGTTGTGACCTACTGTCGTTCCTTGATGCTTACTCGGGGTATCATCAGATCTTCATGGCAAAAGAAGATGAAGAAAAGACCGCATTTATCACCCCATGTGGTACGTATTGTTTTATACGAATGCCTTTCGGGTTGAAAAGTGCTAGTTCTACTTTCGCGAGAGCGGTCCAAATTGGTTTTGAGCCTCAACTGCATCGAAACATGGAAGCATACATGGATGACCTAGTGGTCAAGACCAAGGACAAAGCGACGCTCATTCAAGATTTAGAAGAGACATTTGCAAATCTGTGCAAGATCAATTTAAAGCTCAATCCCGAGAAGTGCATGTTTGGTGTTCCTTCCGGCAAGCTTCTCGGGTTCTTTGTGTCTCAGCGTGGGATCTAAGCGAATCCCGACAAGATCAAAGCTATTGAGCAGATTGAGGCACCAAGACGCGTCAAAGATGTATGCCATCTTGCCGGCTGCGTTGCTGCCCTAAGCAGGTTTATCTCCAAATCTGCTGAGCGCGCCCTGCCCTTTTTCAAAATTTTGAAGAGGGCAGGTCCAATGAAATGGACTCCGGAAGCAGAGGCTGTGCTGCAAGATTTGAAGAGATACCTCTCTTCTCCGCCAATGCTAGTCGCGCCTAGACCACAAGAGCCGTTGCTGCTGTACCTAGCGGCGACAAATCAAGTGGTTAGTGCTGCACTAGTGGCGCAGAGAGAAGCTGATGAGGAGGCAACACCAGCGGCAGGACCGCCAAGTGACACGCCAGGATCATCCCCGGCAAGGACTGATCCCGGCAAGATAGGATCTGCGCAGTCAGAAGAACCAGTGCAAAAGAAAAAGATGGTGCAGCGCCCAGTTTATTTTGTTAGCTCCCTTTTGCAAGGGCTAGATCAAGATACTCTGGTGTGCAGAAGTTGCTCTTCGGTCTTCTAATGGCCTCGAGGAAGCTACGCCATTATTTTCAAGCACATGAAATTACCGTCGTCACTCGCTTCCCGTTGTAGCGGATTTTGCGAAATCCAGAGGCAACCGGCAAAATCATGGAGTGGGCATTGGAATTGTCAAGCTTTGTTCTCAAGTTTGAAAGCACTTCAACAATTCAGAGCAGAGCCTTGGCAGAGTTCATTGCGGAATGGACCCCAACGCCAGACGAAGAGATTCAAGAAATGACTCTCCCCGGCAGGGAAACTGATCGAGAATGGGTTATGTACTTTGACGGGGATTTTTCCCTGCAAGGCGCCGGTGCTGGTGTGCTGCTTGTCGCACCCACCGGAGAGCACCTCAAGTATATAATCCAAATGCATTTCCCCCGGGAGAGTTCGACAAACAACACTGCGGAGTACGAGGGGCCGCTTGCCGGTCAGGATCGCGGCAGACCTTGGTATCAAGAAGCTCATCATCAGAGGCGATTCGTAGCTTGTTGTCTGGCAAGTTAACAAGAATTATCAGAGTCCATTGATGCAAGCTTATGTGGATGAGGTGAGAAAAATGGAAGAGCGCTTTGATGGTCTGCAAATGAAGCACATTCCTCGTGCCGAAAACAGTATTGCTGATGACCTGTCAAAGCGCGCTGCCCTCAAGTTTCATGTGGAACCAGGAACTTTTGTGCTCCATTTGACTCAACCATCTGTGGCACCATCAATGAGGCAAGAAAAGAGAAGAAGGTTGAATTCTGGGCAGTACTTTCCGGCAGAGCTCCCTGGAGCCACCGGCAAGGAACTTGTCGGGATCAGCGGCAAACCTGCCAGGGAACAACAGGCTCCGACGGAGCCTCAGGCTTTCGCCGTCGAGACAATTGTTCCCCTGGCGGAAGAGATGCCTTTAGTCCTAGCTGTCGAGCCCCAGGCTCCAGCATGGGCACAACACATTGTCCATTTCCTTTAGACAGGAGAACTCCCCGAAGAGCAGGAAGAAGCGAAAAAAGTAGCCCGTCAGTCTACTATGTACCAGTTCGTCGATGACGTCCTGTACAGAAAGAGACCGAACGGTGTGAAATTGAAGTGTATTCCTCGGGAGGATGGACTAGAGCTGTTGGCAGAGATACATGGAGGCATATGTGGCTCTCACATAGGATCAAGAGCACTTATCGGAAAAGCGTTCCGGCAAGGTTTCTTTTGGCCCACTGCCCTCCAGGATGCAACTGCACTAGTAACCAAGTGTGAAGCGTGCCAGTTTCATTCGAAGAAATCGCATCATCCAGCTCAAGCTCTTCAGACGATCCCTCTCTCCTGGCCATTTTCGGTCTGGGGGCTTGACATACTGGGCCCCTTTCCCCATGCTGCCGGGGGCTTTGAGTACTTGTACATTGCCATTGACAAGTTCACAAAGTGGCCGGAGGTGGAAGCGGTGAGAAAGGTGACAGCACAATCAGCCATCAAGTTCTTTAAGGGAATATTTTGCCATTTCGGTGTGCCCAACAGGATCATCACTGACAACAGCACGCAATTCACAAGTCGCACCTTCATGCAGTACGTCCAAGACCTTGGTGGTAGAATTTGTTTTGCCTTTATTGCTCATCCGAGAAGCAACGGCCAAGCGGAGAGGGCTAATGCTGAAGTGCTGCGCGGTCTCAGGACCAGAACTTTTGACAAGCTGAAAAAGTGCGGAAAGCGCTGGATTAATGAGTTGCCGGCGGTTCTTTGGTCAATCAAAACGACACCAAATCGAGCTACTGGCCAGACACCCTTCGCTCTGGTCTACGGAGCGGAAGCAGTTCTCCCCACGGAACTCATATACGGGTCAGCTCGAGTGCTCGCTTATGATGAGCTTGAGCAAGAGCAACTACGCCAAGATGACGCTGTGCTCCTTGAGGAGGATTGTCTTCAGGCTGTTGTGCGAGCTGCTCGCTACCAGCAAGCTTTGCGCCGCTATCATAGCCGCAAAGTTCATGCCTGAAGCCTTGAGGAAGGCAAACTTGTTCTTCGATGGATTCAGTCCACCAAGAATTCAAACAAGTTGACGCCAAAGTGGGAGGGCCCTTATCGGGTAGTACGAGTCACCAGGCCCGGCGCTGTCCACCTGGAGACCGAGGATGGCATTCCAGTGAGCAACTCCTGGAATATCGAACATCTTCGCAAGTTCTCCCCTTAGGGCGCGGTTGCCGGGGGCCCCCGGCAACCACCTTTTGTACGAGTCTTGCCGGCAGGGCATGTAATCCTTTGTACAAAGCCAGGCGCAGATCCTGTGCGCAGATGAATAAGATTAAGTGATGTACATTTTCTTATCGATTTCCATGTTTATATATATATATGCATGCTTGTCTGAGATATTGTATGACACTTATTCCCGGTAAGTATTAACGAACCGCCAAGGTTCCATATTTTTATTTTCTCTTCTTTCTTTTTCCTCAAAAGATAGAAGGGTTCCTCGCATGCACGTTTGCCGGGGGGGGGAGGAAGATATGGATACCAGTGGGTGACATTCAGAATTGACACCTTGCCGGAGGGAACAAGAAATACAGCGACACAGAGCTAAGTTGCTAAACTTGAGCAGGCTTTTCAATTTTTATTACAAGGTTATTTTCCTTGGATGATTTCGGCCTTTGTATGGAAAACCTGCACGCGAAGGAACCCTTGTCATAATTGGCTGCGCCTTTATTCTGTTTCGAGTCTGCTCAATAGTTTAGATGGCTGCACTGAGAACGCCAAGGTGCCTTGCCGGCCGCTGCACCTCCAGCAGGCTGCTGAAGTCCCGCACCCAGCGCTCGCGGCAGGTTGCGCGCCGGCAAGTTTTCAGTAAGCTTAGGGTGAACTCCATACATAAAGGAATCAAACAAGGGAAATAGCATGCATGCACCCAAACATAAGCAAGTTATATTACATTAATAAGTTGCCGCAGTTCTAACTTAAGACTTAATTGTCTTTGGCATGGAATGGCGACGGCAAGAAGAGGTGGAGCAGCTAATCTCTGCACTGGCCTTCGACCCTTTTGATTGAATCCACTTTCTCAAGGATAGGCGCGACAAGCTCCTCAAGTGCCTTGAGATTTGCGTCCTTTGGCAGGCGGCCGAGCACGTTGGTGAGGTCGATGCCGGGATTATTATGCACCACCTTGATGAGTACCTTGCGGAGGACGGCCCGGCAAAGCTGGCGGGATTCGTTGGCCAGTTGGGTCACCTGGTTGGACTGAAGCATCTTCAGAGCATCAATGACGCTTTCAAAGAATATGGTCAGCCTGGCGCTACGGGATATCCTTTCTTCAGTGGAATACTTGAAGTTTGGTAGGCCCATAGTTGACAGTTGTGCCATGAGCTTCTCCGCGGCGTCGACGAGGCGTTCAGTCCAGATTTCCACCCCCTTTTCGTAGTCGACTTGGGCGGCGGTAGCGCTCTTGAGCAAGTTCTTCTCGTCTTGGAGATCCTTGCTCAGGGCCTTCTCGCGGGCCCTGCCGTCCTGAAGTGACTTTTCCAGCATGGTCAATTTCAGCCTCAGATCGGCAATAGCATCATTAGCTGAAGAAAGCTGCTTGGTCTTGTCAGACATGGCAACTTGCATCTCCGCCAGGGTGTGGAGGGTTTTCTCCCTGTCACCTTTGAGCGTCGAGAGCTCCTTGTTGTGTTCTTCAAGATCCACTTCCAGCTTCTTCACTTTGTCGCTCAGCTCATTCTTGGCGGCCTCTGCAGCCTCGGCAGCATCGACGGCCTCCTTGAGCTTGCCGGCATGATCTACAGTTAGAGCTTCAAGCGCCTCCTTGTGCTTCTACTCCAGCTCCTGGGTCTGCCGAGCGACAAGCTTCTCGATTTCTTCATCTTTGCTATGAAACTTGGCGGTGAGCGCCTGCTCACGTGCGGCAAGATCTTCTTCGTGATCATCAAGCGCAATACGACGCTCCGTCAGGAGGGCATCTTCAGCAGCAATTCTTTGCGCAGCTTCCTCTTGCGCCTTCTCTATGTCAGATTGTTTCAAGAGGAGCTCCGTCCAGCTTTGGCTCACTTGTTCCTGATTGGCAGTCAGCTCTTGATCGGCCTCAGTGTACTAGATTTGCGTTTGCTCAACGTGCTTTTGGAAATATGTTTCAGCTGCTTCAACAACTGCAGCTCTGGAATCTACCTTCTCTTTTTGGGCACGATGGAGCGCTTGGAGCTTGCGGAAGTTATCGCCCATGGCCTGAAGGAGCTGATCTTCCTCAGATTTGCTGCTGCTGACACTTGATTCGTTGACGATCTCGAGCCCAGCAGTGGTGATGATTTCCTCATCAAAAGTTTCCCCTTCGGTCGGTGCCCCAATGCTTGCCGTCCCCGGCAAGTTGACGAACAGGTTCTCACCAACTTTGAGATATTTGCTTGATGAAGGGACTTCGGATGTTGACGGTTGATCCTCAGCAACCGCCTCACTGGCAGCTGGGGGCTCCGTGGCCGGCGTAGCGCCTGGCGCTCCTACGGCAGGAATGCCGTCAGTACGGTCACCAGCCTCCTTGCCGTCCCCTTCAGCAGATTCCTTGGCGGGTTCCTCCTGTGCAGTCTTGGCGGCCTTATCGGCAAAGGCACCGCCGGCCTCAACGGTGGCATCCTTGGCGGCCTCGCTAGCAGCAATTTTGTCGGCTTCGGTGGCAACATCCCTGGCGGTCTCCTCGATGACAGCGTCGACGTCCATGTGTTCCATCATAGGGAATTCTAAAGGACGAAGGTGGGAGACAGAATGAGATCAAGATTGAAGTTCAAGAAGACAAAAGAAAGAGAGATAAAGGAGAGAATAACAAGCGCTCTGAGGCAATTGGTTACCTGCATCGAGCTATTGAGAGGTAGCCTCGTCCCTCCCGGCAACCTTGGTTGCCGGGGGTAGGATGCCAGTACCCATGATTGCCGGCTCCTCCTCAACCAAGATATGCTCGTCGGTGTGATCTTTTGCTGAGGATGCGCTTGTGGGCGGCGTGGTTGACGAAGGTGGCACGACGGGGGTGTCTCACAATAACTCCCCTTGTTTCCGTCCTTCTCCTGCAAGCCCAAAGATATAAGCGGCAAGGATAGAAATCTCAGCGTTTGCCAACGGAAAAAGAGTAATGGACTCATGCTGGGGGCTGTGCTGGGGGCTGCGTCGAGGGCTAAGCTCCGGGCCAATGGTGATAGTTTCCGGTGTGCTTGCGGAGCCTGCCGGGGGCTCGTCGCCCGTGGAAGTCTTTGCCCTCTTTGCCATCCTTTCCGCCAAGGTTTCTGCATCACTGCGGAGACAAAACAAAGCAAGTCAATAAGATCAATTCAGAAATTTGGAAGATAAAGGCTGTGACAAGATACTTACTCTTCCTCTTCTCGTCCCGAGCTGAAGCCGGAGATGTCGAAATCGACCTCCGTTGCAATGTCCATATGGGGGGGGGGCGGAGAAGGGGTTCTGGGTCGCTTGGCTGTAGCAGGCGCAAGGGGTTGGTGTGGCTCTGTCGCCTCAACCTCCGGTGAGGTTGTGTGAGACGCCCCTGCTGCCCCATTAGTTGCCGCAGGTGTGTGTCTCGCGCGCCGCACGGGTTGCTGTCGAACTCCTTGCCGCGATGCAGCCTTGCCGGCCGCCTTCTTTCCGGGAGCCTCGCTACTCGAAGAAGGTTGGCTTGCCGGGATGCCAGAAGCAGCCTTTCGAAGAACACGCTTTGTCTTCTTCGGAGCTGGGAGCTCCTCTTGCGGCTCTTCTTCAGCTGCGTCTTCGTCGGACGAGCTCTCAGCGGCTGCGTTGCTCTGTTCCTCGGCAGCCTTGTCCTCCCCGACAGGACTCTCTTCCATTACAACATCTGCATCGCTGGTTTCCCATTATGTGAAGCCAACGCTGCCAGCCTCCGCGGCAAGGTTCGCCTCTTCCGCCCTAGTGGCGATGTATGCCACTTCTTCGTCAGTGGTGGCCCGGATGAGGTCTGCCTCTTCCCGGACGGCTCTCTCCGTCAAGTTATCAAAGAACTTTTGTGCTTCCTCCTCAGATGGCTCGACCCAAGTCGCATCAAGACCGTGGGCGTTGAACAGTGGCATTGTGGCGATGATCGACCCCAGGGCAGAGTTGTTGCACAGAGGGACAATTCTTGCCGGCAACCAATGTTTGTTGTCGCGCTGGAATAGCCTTTGGCGGAGAGCGCCAAACTGCATAGCAGTCAAATTGTTGTTCAATCCGGGGCGCAGTCTCATGATGTCTGCTGCGTTCCGGTATTCCCAAGATGGTCTCCCCTTATTCTGCAAGGGGGTGATGCGGCGGCGGAGGAAATCGAAGCCGATCATCTCCATTGTGAGCCCGACAGCTTTCAGGCGAAGGATCCTGGTGGTGGCAATCATAAGCTTCTCATCTTCAGCAGCGAAATCGCTCCAGTCACTGCCGCGGACCGCCTTTTGTCGTCGCGGCAAACAGAACGGATGTGGATCTTTTTCCTTGATCCAGCACCACTTGGACCGCCATTCATCCCACTTCTCGCGGTAAACCCCTTCTGGGTATATTTCCTTATTCCAAGCTCTTGGAATCCAGGCGATAGAACCAGAGAGGGCCTCCCCTTTTTGGATGCGGGGAATAAAGTAATGGCGAAAGAGGGCAGTGTTGGGAATTACTCCGGCAAAATTTTCGCAAAGGTGAGCAAAGATGGACACACACAGTACGGCATTCGGCGTGAAATCAAGAAGATGGAAGCCGTATGTGTACATAATGTCATTGAAGAAGTTAGAGAAAGGAGGACAGAGCCCGCAATAGAAATAAGCAACGAAGAAGGGATATCTGTCTGTTCCGCTTTTGGAACAAGAACCTGGAATCACGCGAGTTGCGGGGTGAGCTTGCGTCTTCCTCGCCCACATGCACTGGTACCGGTTCTTCAGAGCTTTCACGTCGAGCGTCGGGGCGAAGACGACGTACTTCTTCCGCATCTTCACCAGCTCGCTCTCCGGAACATCGGTTTTCATCTCCTTGCCCTTGCCCTTGCTGGCCTTGGGTGGCATGGCGGCTGTGGAGGCGGAGACCGAGGATGGAGCAGGTGCGGAGGCGGTGAGCGGATGAGGAGAAGCTTTGCTCTGGGCTCAAGAGAAGGAAAACAATGGCGAAGTCCAGATTAGGAAGAAGAGGGGGTAAATAGGCAGCACCTCTGTAGTTCCCTTTTTATGGGGAAAGACCGAGGCCGCCTCTTTTACTGCCCAATGTGAATACGCCTCTACAAGCGCACTGCAGCCGCGGCCGTTCAGCACACGCGCCCCACGTCGCGCATTCAATGCGCGTAGTGGGGGGACGTAGTAAGCGAAATCATCACAAGCAGTTAATCCCCTGCCACGCATGCCCGTGCACTGTTTGGGCCTAGCCCAACAACGCCTCGCACTCGTGTATGGCCTAGGCCCGGGGGCTCCTATCGGTGTACTAAGTATTAGGACTTTAGTACCCCATACTTGTGCACGGGCAGTTGTAGCCAAGCCCGCGACAAGGCTTGTAGGGGGAATAATTGGAGATTAGTTCAAGATTGTCAAAGGGACACTCAGACCAAGAATCAGATGATCAGGAGATAATAAGAGCTGAAGACCGAAGACTAGCCCCCTGGCAAGATCTTGCCGGGGTGGCTCGTGAAGCCCGGCAAGATTTGCGCCCCGGCAAGATTCTATCACTGTGCCACCGCTTCAGCACAGCAACCAGACTGGCATCCTAGGCCCATTCCTGGATGCGTGGCAGGTACCAGTGGAGGAGAGCTTAAGCGGTGCTGATGGGACGGCCCCTTTTTCCATCCCCAAGAAATGAGGACACCTAAACGGACACCTCACGGAGCATTAATGGCATTTGTCCTAAACCGTCAGTGGTCAGGTATGATAACCCTGTAGCTACTTTACACCTCAATGTATGTACATTTTGCCACTATGGTGACCCCTTTGGACATATAAAAGGAGGCCCAAGGCAATTGCTATAGGGGAGAGGATTTTCTGGCCCGTTCAGCATGCGTAGCTGCTCTTTGAACGTACTGTTCATCGCTAGCGCTCCTGGAGTTTGAGCTCAAGAACACCCTTAATAAAACAAAGCAGGAGTAGGGTTTTACGCTGATGAGCGGCCCGAACTTGGGTAAAACCACCTTGTGTCGATCGTTGGTTCTGCTCTTTGTGCATACCTCTCTCCCTGCCAGATCGTAGAAGGGATCCCCGCGGTCCCATAGGTGTCGTACGCCGACACCCAACAACGCTGGCGCTCCTCCATCGACATCATGATGATATTCTTCAGGGGTGTTAGTCCTCATTTTTCGTCCCTTTTGGTCATTCGATGAAAAAGGGGGAGAAATTTGAGTTAGTCTTCAAGCGGGTCTATATATATGTGCATTTTTTTTGCTAAGTTACAACTCTCGTTCTTCTGAAGTATTTGTTGGATCGAGTTGTAAACTTAAGTCCTATGGTGGTCTGATACTTTTGCTCTGTTTTTCTGCATGCTATTTCCTCAATATGTTAATGCACGCATGCTGAGTTACATCAGTCACCATATTTCATCATGCATTTCAAATTCTTCATATCATATGTTAAATGCGTGTATGAATTACAAGATATAGGGGGAGATCTCCATGATATTAATCTACAATGTGCATTTGCTATTCAAAGCAAATTCCTCAAAAATGCACATCTTCAGGGGGAGTTCTTCTATATCTTGCAATCAAATTCCTCAATTTCTGTATTTACACTTCATTTGTTTATCCCCGTTGAAAACTTAACCTATATTGTCATCAATCACCAAAAAGGGGGAGATTGTAAGTGCATCTAGTGCCCCTTAGTGATTTTGGTGTATTGAAGACTTATAGGTTAAGGGACTAATGCATTTGTGAGTGTACACAGGTTCTATAAGTCTATGAGGAGTTTGATATTTACGATGAAAGTCGACCCCTAAAAATGAATGTCTTCTGTTGAAGACTTTGGTTTTCTTGAAGACTTTGAAAGTGAGGATATTGGTGTGACCTTGAAGACTTGATATTCATGCGAGGATTATGAAGCATGAAGACTTTTGTTTTCATAGTTTCAGTTTCTTTTTCTTGAGTCATAGGAAACACCGTACTGTTAAAGGGGGTCGAGGTAAAACTAAGGAAAAGTTTCCGAGTGATGCTCATCTCAAAATCCTACACCTACCCAATCCTTTCGAGTGAAGCCATTGGAAATCTCATACAGTTCAGTCAATTTCTTCAGTGACAGAGACGAAGTTCTTCTGTTCTCTGAGGAATTTGTTCTGACTGAGGAGTTAGGAATTCGCCAGTGCGGATTGCCTACAAGTGAGGAACATGATAGCCCTGAGGAATTTGATACTCAAATTTCCGACCATTGCTGTGCTACGCGCCAGCTGTCCCAAAATATCTACCCACCTAACGGTCATATCATTGAAGGGCATTTATGTCTTATCATGTCTGGCTGCTCCCTAGGCTATAAACAGCCGCCCCCTACAACCACTAGTTGGTTGGCTGCTCCGAGAGATAGATTGACACTTGTCATTTAGAGCATCCCATCCTTCGAGGACTTTGAGCGAAAATCATCAAGTGAGGAAAAACCCAAAAACCCAAACACCTACAAACCCAAAGTGATTGAGCATCACTGAAGAGATTGTTCCTGTGTGGAACCGATGCTTGTTACCTTTGAGGACTGTGCATCCTCCAGACGGTTAGGCGTCATGGTCTAGAGCATCCAAGAGGAAATTGTGGATCGCCAAGTGACCGAGTCTGTGAAGGTTTGGAAGTCACCTGAAGACTTACCACGAGTGATTGGGCGAGGTCTGTGTGACCTTAGCTCAAGGAGAATACGGTGAGGACTGTGTGTCTGGGACTATGTGTCCTCAGGTTTAAATACCTAGCCGCTCCAACCAGACGTACAACTGTCACAGCAGTTGGAACTGGTCTACCAAATCATTGTCTTCACCGAGCTACTGGTTCTATTTCATCAACCCTTTCATTTCCTCGCATACTTGCTGTGTATTTGATCGTTACTGTTTGAAGACTTTGACTGAAGACTTTCCCAATTTCCTCATTCCTATTTCTTCAGTCAGTTGTCTTCTGCCTGCTTATCCTGTATCACGCTACCTGTACTGTGTGCCTATTTCATTTCATCATGATGACTGTGCTTATGCCATGTTATGTTTGCATCTGAGTACTTATTCCGCTGCTAAGTAGTTCGTTGCTTAGGAATTTCCTCACCCTGAAATTCCTTAGTGACGAATTTGTAAAAATGGCATATTCACCCCCCCTCTACTCCATATAACGCACTTTCAGAGTGTGATACCTCATAACGCACTCCCGATGATAACTCTGCAGTGTAGATGTTCGGTCATGGTCATCGAGGGTGATTCCTCCTTAACCACTCCCGATACGACTCTATCATGCAACCCCTCAAGTGTGAGCCTCGAGGGTGATTCCTCCTATGTTCACCTTAATGATTTCATCAAGTGGAATCCACCAAGGGTGATTCCTCGGGGTTTCCCCCTTGATGTTAGGACCACACGGTCACTTTGACCTTTGTCGCTGGCGAGTCGACCCTGAGGGGTACTCGCAGGGAAATTATGCAGTCGGGTTTGCCAGGAGGGCACCCGAGGGAGATATTGTGGCGAAGCATCAAAAACTCTGATCGTCTCCGCGAGTTATTAAATACACCTAACGGATTTGGGTAATTGATCTGAGTTGGCCAATGGCCTATACGCACTAACACCACGTGGGATAATGGTTATGGGGCCCTCTACGTCATACGTTTCTCCCAAAAGCTCATTAGACGTCACAGTTCACCGTGCGGGCTGATTGTTGGGGTTGGCCTGGATACTTCACTGATGAGTTCAGTGTCGCGCCTGCTCCACGGCCAGTCTCGCAACGCGCAGGAGCGCTCGGGGCGATGGCCCAAGACCCCTGGGTGCATAGGTTAGTCCGGCGTGTTGACCTCTCTGCTGAGCCTAGGTAGGGCACTGCTTCATGTCGATCTCCCGAGGCCGGGCATTACCCAGCAAGTGTGTCCGGCCAGAGGTGATCGAGCGTGTTGGGTAACAGTAGTGCACCCCTGCAGGGAAGTGATCTATTCGAATACCTGTGTCCACGGTAACACGCTCAGTTTGGTATCCCGATCTATTACTTGAACTGGATACTTGTTTAATTAATTGAAGCTCGGGGATCGCTTTCTCGCAGGGAGTCGAGGAAGGATCTCTAGGCTTTGCCTCAACATGCTTGCTTAATAAAACGCTTTTCTGTACTCTTCTAATTGCTGCAAGATGGTGGCTTCGTGAAGATGCTAGACTTCGATAGGACTAGGTCTTCTCTCTATTCTAGCATTTCTGCAGCCCAGTCCACATATACAGCCTTTCTTTGATAATGTTGCATATGTAGTGTAGATCCTTGCTTGCTGAGTACTTCGGATGAGTACTCACGGTTGCTTTGCTACCTCTTTCTCCCCATACCCCTTTTGATGTTACCTCAGACGCTGGAGCTCAGGAGCCGGATGACACCGCAGGAGCTTACTACCAGGAGGGCCCAGACTGCACTTACTTCTGGATCGAGCCAGCCGACCAGGAGTAGGATCGGAGGCCCTAGGCAGGAGGCCTTCGCCTTTTGATCTAGAGTCGTTGTTTGTGCTAGCCTTCTTAAGACAAACTTTGACTAACTATGTCTGTACCCAGATATTATTTGTATGACTGACTTATGTATTCGGATCCTCGTGATCCCTGGTCTGTAATATTCATGGATCTCCGTTTATTTGTGTTAGAGTTGTGTTGTGATATCTTCCCGTGAGTCCCTGTGCTTAATCGTGCATGTTTGCATGTATGATTAGTGCACGATTGAGTCGGGGGCGTCACAACTTGGTATCAGAGCCGACTGCCTGTAGGAAGCCCCCTTCCAAATTCCTTGGTCGAAGTTGAGTCTAGACATCGAAAAACTAATTTACTAACTTGGTTGTGTGGCTTACGAGCCCACGTCGCCAACTGGGTGGTAATAGGATCTTTTATTCCTCGTCTATACTCTAGGACTCTGATCTCTCTTCTATTCGGATTAAAGATTTTACTAACACCGACACTTAGGATCTCGTAAATCTCATCTACCCGGAGAGCTGGATATCTATGCTTACTTCCTTACCATTGATCGGATTAGTCTGATAATCATTTTCCTTTCCATTGTTTTGTTTAACCTTTCTCTCCGAGTTGTATTATACTTCTCATTGTCATTTGACAATCCTGAATTTCCTCTGTTTCAGATGGATCGTTTGTTCCCATCACGCCCTGCGACGCAGGTTGTGCTTCGCACTTGGGCTCGTGATGCCCCTGGTTTTCCAGATGTCCTGATCGCCCTCCTGACCAGACTGGGCTACCGCTGGTACCCCGAATACATGATCTACGAGGATTACCGTGAGTTCAACCAGGAGCAATACCATGCTGATGTTCGTATCTATGATCAGCAATATGACTCAGACACTGAGTTGCACCTTTTTCATGGTATCGGCGTGATGATTGAGATGGTAGTCCATGATGCCGCCTACTCTACTGTCGCACATCTCCGAGGAGAGTCCAACATTAGCTTGGATGCCTCTGAGTTCCGATACATTCCGTATGCCCCTGCTGGAGATGCTACTGGATACTACACAGCTATCTATGCCCCGTACGAGCGTCGTCGAAACGACCTGCATGTTCTGATTCAGTGCACTCAGGCTCTGGATCGCATTGTTTGGGCTCTTGCCGTCGAGTTGGTTGCCACTCGAGCACGTCTCTACGATGCTATGACACAGTTGCTACCAGCAGTTCATGCAGGGATACATCCAGAGTACATCATTTATCCGTGCAGGACTCAGATGTATGCTGGTATTGATTGGCCTGCTGTTGGAGGTCACACACCTGCACGTGGACCTCTTCTTCCAGCTCGAGACCGGATTCTGCATCAGAGTGCACATGGAGAGCAGGATTTTCCTAGGACGGCCATTCGTCGTCCGCACTTGCAGTTACCCCATTTCAGTGGTTTTCCCCGACGTTGATGAAGCCTTTGCTATGTCTCATTGTGTACTTCCTTACCGCGTTCCTGCGCGCCACCTAGCATGTCTACCTTTTAATTTTGCACCGTTATGCTGTCCGCATGAACCCGACCCTATGTATGGATCTGTATGTCTTAATTGACTACTGTTAAGTATCTGTTACACTGCTTGATTATCGTCGAGTTACATCATGCTTGTCGCTAAACACTCGCAATTGCTTTTACTAAACTACCGCTGTTGAAACTTAGCAGGATGGTTAGACCAGGTGGTCGTGATCGTGGCCCTGAACACCCACCACCGCTAGATTATATGGCAGCTATGATGCAACAATTCGAGCTCAACCGTCAGTTCATGACTGGGATTATGGCTCAGTTCCCGCATCAGAACAACCAGAACCAGAACCCTGCTTCAATAACTCTGTCGGAGTTTGTGCGTCTTAACCCCACTTAGTTCTGCAACTCTGATAAGCCACTAGATGCTGATGACTGGATTCGCGACATCACTCACGAGATGGAGTCTGCAAATGTCTCCCCTGCCAACTTTGTCACCTTCGCGTCCTTTTTCTTAAAGGGTCCCGCTGCTCAATGATGGGACACACACAAGCGTACACTGCTTGCTGGAACAGTCGTTACTTGGCCTGAGTTCCAGGATGCTTTTCGTGCCCGATATATACCTCAAGGAATCATGGACCGGATGAAAACCCAGTTCCACAACCTCACTCAGGGCAAAAAGACTGTCGAAGCCTATCAGCGGGAATTCCTTGACCTGTCCCGCTATGCTGAAGAAGACATCGCCACGGATGCCCATAGACAAGAGAAGTTTCGTAATGGGCTCCACCCAGACATCGAGCTTGCACTTGCTGCTCAAGACTTCACTGACTTTGCTACTCTTGTAAACAAGGCTATTCTGGTTGAGACCGCTCAGATGAAGCATAAGGAGTTGCATAAGCGCTATCGTGATGTTGGCTCATCTTCGGGCTCAGCACAGAAGCATCGAGTCTGGATTCCCAACGACGTGTTCCGTCCAGCTGCCCCTGTGCCAAGGAACAACTATGCTACACCATCTCTGCCTCCTCCACCACCGAGGCAGCCAAGAGCTCAAGATGTTCCACCCAATGCTCCTCTTCGTCCTGAAGATGGTCTGTGCTTCAAGTGTCGCAAACCAGGTCACCTTGCTAAGGACTGCCGCCAGACTCAGAATCAGTTGTCTTTCCCTCGTACTGGCCGTGGTAATGGTCGTGGCAACAATCAGGCCCGCAACTATAATGCTAGGTCTGCTGCTCATGGTCGTTGACACGCTTACAATATTGATATTGAAGAAGTCCAGGATCAGCCTGCTACTGTGATGGGTACCCTTCTCGCTAACTCAGTACCTGCTTCTGTTTTATTTGATTCAGGAGCATCACATTCATTCATCTCTGGAAATTTTGCATTCATGCATGGCATTCATTATGAGAAGATGCATACTTCGTTAGTCGTTAAAACTCCCGGAGGTCATTGTCATGCTGACGTGATGGCACCTAACGTTACCGTCAAAATTAAAGGATTGGAATTCCTTGCCTCACCCATCATCTTGAAATCTTCCACCATAGACCTCATCCTCGGAATGGATTGGTTGAAAGCTCACATTGCTTCGATCAATTGTGCCACAAAAGTTGTACAACTTCTTCACCCCTCCGATGAGATAGTGAACTACACTGCCCGAATTACTCAGAATGCTAAAGCTCAGATATATGCTCTGAATGCTTTGAACGCCTCACCTCTGGAGGGAATCGAGAACGTTCCTGTTGTTCAAGATTTTCCGGACGTTTTCCCAGAAGAACTTCCAGGAATACCCCCGGTTAGAGCTGTCGAGTTTGTCATTGACTTGAAGGCTGGCACTACCCCTATTGCGAAGCGTCCTTATAAGATGCCTCCGCACCACCTTCTCGAGCTTAAGGAAGAAATCGACAAGTCACTTAAGAAGGGTTTCATCCGCCCCAGTTCCTCTGCTTGGGGAGCACCTTCACTCTTTGTTAGGAAGAAGGATGGAACTAACCGATTGGTTCAGGATTACCGGCCCATTAACTAAGCCACAATCCAGAATAAATACCCACTGCCCCGGATCAATGATCTTTATGATCAGCTAGCTGGATCCTCCGTGTTCTCGAAACTCGACTTGAGGTTGGGTTATCATCAGATCTGAGTTCGTAAGGAGTATATTCTGAAGACCGCTTTCGTGACTCGCTATGGCTCATACGAGTACACCGTTATGTCTTTCGGATTAACCAATTCTCTAGCAACCTTCTCCCGGTTGATGAACTATATCTTCATGGATTACCTTGACAAATTCATCGTGGTTTATTTGGATGATATCCTTATATATTCCAAGAATGAAGAGGAACACGCTGAACATCTTCGGCTTGTATTGGAGAAGCTTCGAGAACACAAGCTTTACGCCAAGTACTCTAAGTGAGAATTCTGGTTATCTGAAGTGACCTATCTTGGTTATGTGATTTCCAAAGATGGCATTGCTGTTAACCCGGAACGAGTTCAAGCTATTCTTGACTGGACTCCCCCGAAGAATGTTAAGCAAGTCAGGAGTTTTCTCGGACTCGCTAGTTATTGCCGTAGGTTCGTTGAGAATTTTTCCAAGATTGCAAAGCCACTGACTGACCTGCTCCACAAAGGTGTTAAGTTTGAGTGGACAGAAAAATGTCAAGAAAGCTTTCAGACGCTAAAAGATAAGTTGACATCTGCCCCAGTGCTAGCACCCCCGGATACTCGCAAGGATTTCGTGATATATTGTGATGCATCTCGTCAAGGATTAGGCTGTGTCCTAATGCAAGAGCGCAAAGTGATTGCTTATGGCTCTCGACAATTGCGTCCTCATGAAGAAAATTATCCAGTGCATGATCTCGAACTTTCTGCGGTTATTTATGCTCTGAAGCTATGGCGACATTACCTTCTCGGTAACCGTTGCGAGATATACATGGATCATCAGAGTTTGAAGTATCTATATACTCAACCAGATCTGAACCTTCGCCAACAAAGATGGCTCAGACAATTGCCGATTATGATATGAATATCTCATACACCCCCTGGCAAGGCTAATGTAATGGCCGATGCTTTGATTCGCAAGGCTTATTGCAACAGTCTTATGGTTCAGGAAGCACAACCTGTTCTTTATGAAGAGCTTCGCAAATTGAACCTCCATATTGTTCCACAGGGTTATCTTAATACCGTGGTTGTTGAACCGGATCTTGAGCACAACATTAAGATTATGCAGAGGTATGACTCTGAAGTAGAAAGGATTAAGCGATACCTCGAAAAAGGAAAGCCATCGGAATTTCATCTTGATAATGATGGGATCCTATTCTTCCAACGCCGTCTCTTCGTACCCAAATTCAAGGATGAGAGAGAGCACGTTATGAAAGAAGCTCATGACACTCCTCTGTCAATTCATCCAGCTGGTAGCACAAAGATGTACCGTGACATTTGTCGGAGATATTGGTGGCCTAATATGAAGTGAGACATTGCTCGTTATGTTTCTGAGTGTGACATTTGACGCCGCATTAAAGCAGAACATCAAAGGCCTGCTGGAACTCTGCAACCCCTTGATATTCCTGAATGGAAATGGGACAAGGTCCAAATGGATTTCATTACTGGTTTTCCTAGATCTCCGAAGGGTCACGATGCTATCTTTGTCGTCATTGACCGATTCTCAAAGGTTGCTCATTTTCTGCCAGTCAAGGAGACAATCACTGCTAGTCAGTTAGCAGACTTGTATGTTTCCCGAATTGTGTCACTCCACGGTATTCCGTTGGAGATCAGTTTGGATCATGGCAGCCACTTTACCTCCAGATTCTGGGAAAGTTTCCAAGAAGCTATGGGAACTCATATGTCCTTCGGCACCGCTTTTCACCCTCAGTCACAGGGTCAAGTCGAACGATTTAATCAAGTGCTCTAAGATATGCTTCGAGCTTGTGTCATCTCCTTCGGTAAGAAATGGGAGGAATCTCTCCCGTATGCCGAATTCTCTTACAATAATAGCTACCAAGCTAGTTTGAAGATGGCACCATTTGATGTTCTTTACGGACGAAGTGTCGAACCCCTCTGAATTGGTCGGAAACTAGGGAACGATCACTCGTTGGACCGGACATTATCCAACAAGCTGAAGAAAGAGTCTGCATTGTCCGGGAACATTTGAAAACTGCTCAGTCTTCTCAGAAGAGCAACTATGACCGAAAGCACCAGGTAATGGTCTATCAGCCTGGCGAGCAAGCTTAACTTCGCATCACTCCGTTAAAAGGCACTCATTGGTTCGGAATCAAGGGCAAGTTAGCTCCTCGATACATTGGCCCGTTCCGTATTCTTGCCCGTCGAGGAGAAGTGGCATATCAGTTGCAATTGCCGCCCAATCTTTCTCAAGTGCATGATGTCTTTCATGTATCCCAACTTCGTCGCTGCTTCAAGGATCCTATTCGAGCTGTGGATCATGAAATGCTTGAATTGCAGGAAGATCTGTCTTATCCAGAATATCCCATCCGCATTCTTGATCAAGCTGAACGTCGAACTCGTCAGAAGGCAATCAAATTCCTAAAAGTTCAGTAGTAGAATCATTCTGAAGATGAAGCCACTTGGGAACGCGAGGATCGTCTTCGCGAAGAACACCCCGCTTTCTTTCAGTCTTCTTCTTAATTCTCGGGACGAGAATTCTTGTTAGAGGAGGAGAATTGTAACACCCCATGTAATTAACCATAGTGATCACCCTTAGTTAATGCCATGTCAGCAAGTTTAATAGTGCCTAGTCATCATTTGCATCATATTGCATTTCAAACTCCTAATTCAAACTTCAATTTAATTCAAAGTGAAAATAAAAGTTGTTCCAAATTGGAAACTAAAATGTTCATTAAATAGCAAATAATTCAGAGGCAATTATAAAATTGTAACCAACATCAATGGGATTAGGTAAGTGCCCCTAACAACCTCAAACAGTGGCTAACAACAACATTTAATAACCTTTTATTTAATCTAAGTTAAATATGAAATTATATTTTACCCAAACTAGTTTTTGGTGATAGGTACTAAGGCGCTGCAATTTATGAGCTAGGTCACTTATTTTGTAATAGTAGTTTAGTGGCTAAACAATTTGCAAAACAGAAAAGAAAACAGCAAACAAAACAGAAAATAGGAAAAGAAGAAAAGGGGCAATGGCCCACTGTACCTGGGCTTAAGTGCTACAGCGCCGGCCCGATCCACCCTGCCGTCTTCTCCCTCGCACTGCTCACCTGCCTCGCCGCTGTCGATGCCACAGCACGCCCGCGCGCACGCGCCCCGGCCCCCCCTCTGTCCATGCTCGACAGCGCGACGCCGCGCCCGCATGGAGGATAAGAGCATCTCCCGCGACCCCCTGGCGTCTCCCTCGCCTCACTTTCCCCTCCCTCGCTCGCTCTCTGCCATGGCCGACGCGGCCTTCGCCGTTGCTCCGCCGCCCGCGTAGCCACCGCCTCCGCCTCGCCGCTTCGCCGAGTCCAGCATCACCGCCGAGCTCCGCTACGTCGCCTGCACCAACGAGCCGAAGCCGAGGACCCCTCCATCGCCAGGAACGCCGTCGTCTTCCACCTTCGGCCACCTGCATCGCCGCCGTCGCCCTTCCCCGAGCCCATCGTTGCACATCTGCAGGCTCAACGTGAGCCCCCGCTTCCTCCCCTCTCTCTCTCATCGCCGTTCGTTAGCTGTACGCGCCGCCCCCAACTTGCCCGAGCTCGCCGCCGGCCTCGTTCCGGCGACCAAACGGCCCCGTGCTGCTGCCTATCTGCTTCGCCGCACCGCGTAGGCCTCGCCTAGCCACTTGCTTCGATCGCGCGCGCACCGTAGCCCCCATCCCGTAGCACGCCCGAGACCACCGCCGCCCGACGTCCTCGCCGGCGAGTATTCCGGCCTCCCTAGCTCCAACCACCGCCACCGTTCGACGTGCGACGCAGCGTACGTTTGAACGAGCCAGGCCGCACCCCCTCCCGCGCCCCGTACGCGTTTTCCAGCCAACTCCGGCGCGGATCCGCCACTGGAGAGGTCGCCGGCATTGCTCCGGCCGCCATGCTGACCTCGCACCGATCCGCCCCACCCTCAGTGCCACTGACCGCAGGTCCCACGGGCCCCAGTTGACCCAGTTGACTGGGTTAACTGCTGACTGGGCGCAGTGGCCGACTGACAAGTGGGTCCCGCTCGGTAAAACTTTTTTAATAAATAGATAATCAGTTAATTAGTTAATTAAAACACTAATTACCCACTGACCAGCAGGCCCCACCCGCTAATTAGACTAATTAGTTTAAACTAACTCGGTTAATTAAACCACAGTCACTGACATGTGGGTCCCACTGGACCCACAGGTCAGGTTTGCCCCCGATCAGATGTACTGTTGACCGCTGACATCACACCTACATCATGCTGATGTCATCATTTACTATTCTGAATAATTCGAATTTAAATAAGTAATTAAAATCTAGAAAATGATTAAAACTTTAGAAAATCATAGAAAATAAACCGTAGCTCGGATGAAAATACTTTGTACATGAAAGTTGCTCAGAACGACGAGACAAATCTGAATACGCCCTTCGTATTCTAGTCAGATGCCCCTAACTACCTGAACATGGAACTTTTAAACTGATTTCGATAAATGAATAGTGCTCAACTTTAATAAAATAAATCCAAATAAATTCCTAAATTAAATAAATCATTTAGTTAGGCAGTAGAACACCTCTGCATATCGTTTAGGCATGTCATGCATATTGTTTGCATTTTTGCCAAGAATTTATTGTTTCTTTCCCCCTCCTTCTCTCTCGATAGACGCTGAGACCGACGCCGACGCAGCAGAGTACGACTATGCTCCGGACGAGCAGCCTTCTGACGACCAGCCCCTCTCAGCAGAGCTTCCAGGCAAGCCTCCCCCTTGATCACTCCGATATCGGCGATTCCATTCTCTCATGCTTTGCATTAGATTTTGCTACTGTAATTGATTGCTCCTATTCTGATGCATAGCCTGCTTTTTGTAACCTGCTTATTGATACCTACCTGCTTAACCTAAACTATTTAGTATAGGTTGATTAGTGATCCATTAGTAACCCCCCCCCCTTTTGTCCTTGTTGCCTCTGCTTCATCATCGACGACTCGATCAATGTGATCGATGACCAAAGGCCGACACCTCACTTCACCCCCTTTGTTGTACGACTCTGCATAGTTACTATCGAGTGCCGAGGGTGATACCTCGTAACGCACTCCTGATGATAACTCTGCAGTGTAGCTGTTCGGTCGTGGTCATCGAGGGTGATTCCTCCTTAACCACTCCCGATACGACTCTGTCGTGCAACCCCTCAAGTGTGAACCTCGAGGGTGATTCCTCCTACGTTCACCTTGATGATTTCATCGAGTGGAATCCACCAAGGGTGATTCCTCGGGTTTTCCCCCTTGATGTTATGACCACATGGTCACTTTGACCTTTGTCGCTGACGGGTCGACCCTGAGGGGTACCCGCGGGGAAATTATGCAGTCGGGTTTGCCAGGAGGGCACCCAAGGGAGATATTGTGGCGGAGCATCAGAAACTCTGATCATCTCCGTGAGTTATTAAATACGCCTAACGGATTTGGGTAATTGATCTGAGTTGGCGAATGGCCTATACGCACTACCACCACGTGGGATAATGGTTATGGGGCCCTCTATGTCGTACGTTTCTCCCGAAAGCTCATCAGACGTCACAGTTCACCGTGCGGGCTGATTGTTGGGGTTGGGCTGGATACTTCACTGACGAGTTCAGTGTCGCGCCTGCTCCCCGGCCAGTCTCGCAACGCGCAGGAGCGCCCGGGGTGATGGCCCAAGACACCTGGGTGCATAGGTTAGTCCGGCGTGTTGACCTCTCTGCTGAGCCTAGGTAGGGCACTGCTTCGTGTCGATCTCCCGAGGCCGGGCATTACCCAGCAAGTGTGTCTGGCCAGAGGTGATCGAGCGTGTTGGGTAATAGTAGTGCACCCCTGCAGGGAAGTGATCTATTCGAATAGCCGTGTCCACAGTAACAGGACGCTCAGTTTGGTACCTATTACTTGAACTGGATACTTGTTTAATTAATTGAAGCTCCGAGATCGCTTGCTCACAGGGAGTCGAGGAAGGATCTCTAGGCTTTGCCTCAACATGCTTGCTTAATAAAATGCTTTTATGTACTCTTCTAATTGCTTCAAGATGGTGGCTTTGTGAAGATGCTAGTCTTCGATAGGACTAGGTCTTCTCTCTATTCTGGCATTTCTGTAGCCAAGTCCACATATACAGCCTTTCTTTGATAATGTTGCATATGTAGTGTAGATCCTTGCTTACTGAGTACTTCGGATGAGTACTCACGGTTGCTTTGCTACCTCTTTTTCCCCATACCCCTTTTGATGTTACCTCAGACGCTGGAGCTCAGGAGCCGGATTACACCACATGAGCTTACTACTAGGAGGGCCCAGACGGCACTTACTACTGGATCGAGCCAGCCAACCAGGAGTAGGATCGGAGGCCCTAGGCAGGAGGCCTTCGCCTTTCAATCTAGATTCGTTGTTTGTGCTAGCCTTCTTAAGGCAAACTTTGACTAACTATGTTTGTACCCAGATATTATTTGTATGACTGACTTGTGTATTCGGATCCTCGTGATCCCTGGTCTGTAATATTCGTGGATCTCCGTTTATTTGTGTTAGAGTTGTGTTGTGATATCTTCCCGTGAGTCCCTGTGCTTGATCGTGCATGTTTGCGTGTATGATTAGTGCACTATTGAGTCGGGGGCGTCACAACTACTACACTCTAACACAATATTTTTAGTTTTACTAGATCTCATATTGTTACTTAATTATTCAGTTTGCATACATTAAAATTGCCTTTGAAATGTATGGCTAGTATCATCTACCGCGCGGGAAAAATCCCGCCCTTGCCTGTTTAATCTGGTTTGTATTGATGGATCATGCGAAACAGCAAAACTATAGTAGTACTATAATACAAGTAACAGTTCACTGGGCCGCCGTGTCGTGTACTCCTCCGTCGTAAGAGTGGAGCGCTCGCTTTCATAAATGTTCTAGTCCCTTTCACCGACATGTGGGACATCAAGCAACCGGGTCAACGTGTCATACCGAAATAACAGTGCAGAGCAGCAGGGGTGAAGCACCCCAGTCATGGCGCCAGCGTAGTAATGAGCAATGAGGCGTCAAATCACAAAGCTGCACCTTTCCCACAGTTAAGTTGGAGGGACGAAGTGATGCTAAAAAAAGAAGTTGGAGGGACGAAGCAACCATCATTTCACTCGTTGTTGAATCTGCTTCTCCCTCATCTTCTTCAAGTTAACCACGTGTTGCTTCTGCCGTTGTTCTGCCTCATGTGGGACGCGGATCGGCTTGGTAAATCACTGACATGTGGGATCGCATGTTAGCAAACCGCGAGGCCAACATCCTCTAAAAATAAGAAACCTCCCCCGCCTTCCTCGCGGCAAAATCACCTCCTTTTTACTAATCTTGATATAATTTTTTAGATCAATATAATCGAGATTTGTATAGATAGCACACAGGAGCAAAACCAAGCGGTACGGTTAAGGGCATGTAACACCCCGGTTTTCGCTCCCTGTTTTTTTCCTTCGCGGGATGTGACTCCCGTCTTTTTTTCTCGGTGTTATCAGATTTCTCTAGCCCTTGGGTGTATGAAGATGGTCATCTAGCTTTGCCTATCCTACCCAGTCAGAGATTCTCTCCATACCAACCTTGCCACCCAAGATTTATTCTCGGGATTTTTCCACCGAAACCCTACCTTCCGAGTTACCGGAAGGGAAACCCTGATCTCTTCCGTGACAAAGGAACCCCGATTTCCTTTGATCTGTTGCCTTCCAAACTTCTCCCAGTGATCATCCTATACTTATAAACCCTGGATATGCAAAAATATTGCCAAGTCATTTGCAATATTTTTCATTTATAATTAATTCCTTTTTCTGCCAGTTAAAGGAATTAAACCTAGAAAAATATCTATCCATACCCAAAGTTCATGAAAACTTGTGGAGATATTCTTTGTCATCATATTGAGCTCCCATCAAAATATTGGCCATACTTAAATAAGGGAAATTGCGTTTTCCTATTTAATGCCAATATTGCATTTTGGGCAGTTTCTAAAGGAACTACCATTTTGGTAGCCAGGAAGAATCCCAAATAAATTGTGGAGCTTCTCCTATCCATATACTCACCATTTCCATCAGGAACCCAAGTTCCATAGTTCAAATTTTGAGCACAACATCGATTTGCAAATTCTGTCCAGTTGGGCAAATTGCAAAGGAAGTGCTTGAACCCTTGATCTATTTGAGCTGAAATTTTTCATGGTGGTTAACATTGATAAATCACTCATGGAAACCAAAAACACGCACAATTCATCTATCCATTCTTCCCCAGCAATTTTCCAAAGTTTCTGTCCATTTGGAAGCTCTGTGAAGAAAGTACCATTTTGGCATACCCAAATGGTATGAAACTTTTACAGTGGCTTCATATGTTCAAATCATTCACCTCCTCCAAATTTCTGCTCAATGCAAGCTAGTATGTGAGTGCCACATCAAAGTTTGCATTTCTGACCAGTGGGGTCCATTCTACAGCAAGTGTCCTCAATTCTTATCCAAATGACCTAAAATTTTACCAGGGCATTCACCTTGGTAGATTATTACTGCATGCCAAGTTCCAGCTCCTGCCACTCAGTGATCTCTACAGAAATCTCTACAAACACTTCCTGCCAGAAAAGTAAGTCCAGTCAAATCTACCATTTCTTGTTCCCACTCCCATCCAAACTCTCACGGGTCATCTCTACGACTAGTGAGCAACATGTTTGACAAGGTCCTAGAGCTATCCAGTGTCTTGGACATGCGGTGCCGGTGGTGACCGTGTAGGGAGCACGTCCAAAACCACGCTCTGTGCTCGGCCGACTCCGTGCAGTTGCTTCTGGTCGGCCCTGGCTCGTCCAAGCACGTCCAGTGGCTCCCCGGCATCCACGTGCCCCTCTCCAGACTCTTCTCCCCTCCTCTCCCTTCCCCATCGCGCTAGGCGATCATCGCCGGAGCTCTATTCCGCCCGTGACCACCGTCGTTTTCCATCACCCGTTGGCTTCTTCCTCTATGAGTTGTCCCCTCCCTCTGGCGAAGTCAGGTCGGCAGCCCCTCCTCGCGCGCCACCTCGCTGGAGCTCCAGTGCGAGGATAAGGACGCCACGGTGGCTGGGCTCATCCGCTCGCCCTGGGCATTTATAAAAGCCGCGGCCGAGCCCCTCCCATGGTATCCTCGAGCCCCTCAACCTCCTCCCCACTCCCCTCTAGCCCTCCTCGACCTTCCCACCGAGCTCAATGAGCTCTCGTTCCCACCGAGGCGGCCGGAGTTGGCCGGGCCAGCGCCGGCGTCGCGCGGCCTCGGCCTCCCCTCTGTTGCGCCCTGTCGAGGAAGAAGATGGGAAGGAGGAGAGAGAGAAGGTTAGCGCGGGACCCGCCAGTCAGCCTTACTACGTTGACCCCACGCCAGGCCCCACTGGCTTAAGTGGAAGCGTACTTTCTGAAGTGTGTGTTCCCCTTCTGAAGGCGTATTTCTGGTGCTGTCCAGGCTAGAGTACGCTTTCTCTTCTGGAAAGCGTATTTCCAGAGAAGGCGCCACCAGTTTTCCACCCAGGGACCCAGAAGTAAATATTCATTTACCGACAGGTCCCTCCACTTTAGTCCTTCATATCTTCTTGCTCGTAACTCCGATTCAGGTGAAACCAACACTCACGTCTTCAGTTCGTCGAGCCCGTTCCGATGGTATTATTGTCATAACATTTACACATACTAAAAATGACCATTTTGCCCTTGCCCCTTATCAACCCCTCAGAGAGCGAATCTTTTCCGGCGAATTCTTCTGCGAGATGGTCACACTTCTTCCCGAAGTATCCCTTCACCCCCAGGCAAGCCGACCATCTGATATATGCCCTAAAGCATTGCTCTGTGTTATTCTTGCATGTTCAAATTATTATATTTATGCTTGTGTGTAGTGGTGAGCTGTATGTGACTCTGACGAACCCTTGCTTGCACTTTCTTCGATGACGGCACCACACCTGTGACTGAGGTGCTTTCGGCCGTCCGGGGTGGATGCCGACTTTATGTTCTCTTTTCAACAACTGGCCGTGTTCTGAGCTGTTTTGCGGCCGTCTCGGATGGTTGTTGAATTTCTTTCTGTAGCAGTGACCCTATGCTCTGAGCTATTTTTTCGGCCGTCTTAGGGAACTGCTACATTCTTTTTATCAACACCGTCTCATGCTCTGAGCTGCTTTCCAGCCGTCTTGAGCCGGGGTTGAGTTATTCCGGTAATGTCCCAGATCTGAGTTGTAAAGACCATTCTGGTGGCAACTGGTTTCATTGCCGGTTTTATGCAAGGGTTTCGATGGTCGTAACTTACAGCTAGAACTTGTAAAGTGATAAGTTGCCATTTAAATCTTGTTTCACTAATGACTCATTGTGATTTTATATGGAGATAGGTTGTTATCTTTCCACAGTTGATACCTCATACATAGTTAGCGCCATATTAAGTTATTCATGATGAACAACCATGCTTGCTAAGTACCTGCTAAAGTTAAACCTAGTCGGTTGATCCAGAGTCACCTGTCCGGACTTATCCGTGCAGCCACATTTGCCGGTATGGGACAACCTTGACTTGGTCTGATCGCATGCTATTTTACCGGTACCACCAAACAGGGAAGGTTATGCGCGCGGGCTGCCCTGGCCCGGTAGGCGGCGATAACCTTGTGAGCCTAGTTGAGTTATTTGCCGGCGTCCCCATTTAGGATAGTTTAGTTGGCCACGATGGTGGCAGGTGTCATGAGGTGACACAGGGGCCACCCAGGGTAGGACTCCGGGGGAGGATGATTGCCGGTGGTACGGTGGAGGAGTCACGGGTTAGGCAGGTTTCGTTGGAGCAACACTGGTCCACCTGAATGGGATCACGAGGCCAGATGCTCCATGGTGTGGGTAAAGTGTTCAACCTCTGCAGAGTGTAAAAATCTATTCGAATAGCCGCGTCCACGGTATTGGATAGTCCGTCCGGACCTCACTAGGTGGTCAACCATAGTAATGATAGTAATGATGGAAGAACTCGTCTTATGATCGGAAGTACTCAGCGACTCATGTGTATTCCAAGGGTTGTGGGACAACCTGTAAGAGAGTAAGTTTATCAGACTTACAGTGGAGATGCATAGATATCGGATGATGTCAGGGATATGATATGTTGGCCATGGGATGGCTATGGAAGTTATGGTCGGATGACCGAAAGGCTTGGATTGGATTTGGTTCAACATCGGATTGGATCATGAGAATGTTTGGAGTATGGATTATTTACTTGATATGCTTTACTTTACCGTATC
Source organism: Thinopyrum elongatum (assembly GCA_011799875.1). NCBI lineage: Eukaryota > Viridiplantae > Streptophyta > Magnoliopsida > Poales > Poaceae > Thinopyrum > Thinopyrum elongatum. The sequence continues at coordinate 312,751,493 of CM022299.1, read as the reverse complement.
TTATTTTAGTAGTTATCCTGCTAGGTAAACCTGTTATGTCATGGTCATTAATATTGCTAGATAGGTATGCCATGCCATGATAATCAATGTTGCTCTAATAACATGTGCATGCTTGAATGCCATGGATTGCTTTGCTTGGTGTATATGTTAGTTTGGTTTGCTTGCGAGTACATTCAAAAGTACTCAGCGGCCTTCAATGTGGCCAGGTTCACATAAGGATCCGTCGTCCGTCATCGAGGAGCCGGAGCGTTCGCGAGCTAGAAGAGTAACCCAGTCAGATCCCTGTGGATTGGAGCCGCACCAGGACCATGCTGCCTTAGATAGAGCTTTTCCGCTGCCATCACCTCTTGTAATATATCATGTAAGACTCATATATCCATTAATAGAAATGCCTGTCTTCATGATACTTGTTGTAAACATGCATGCTAGAGTGATTTCCTGGGCTGGCATGCATGGCGACCATCTGGCTACAGTGGTATTCAGGCGGGGCGCCACAACGGATGGTATCAGAACAGCCAGGCTGACTATCGGTTACCCTAGCTAGACTTCATTGCCTCTTGATTAGTAGAAAGCCCAGATGGATTTCAGCCATCTTTGCCAAGCAGGCACGGCTACTATTGATCATAAGGCAACCCCATAGGTCTTTGGCTCCATCAGACCCCAACGCTCGTGGCCTTTGCCCTCGGTGTGAAATATCTGCACCAGGCAATGACCCGTGAGCCCTGAACCCTTAGGTAAACCAGATATCCCTACCTTCCTTGCTACCCATGGTAGTTCTCTTTTAAACTCTAGTTTCCTTTGGGAAACGCCTATAAATTCTATCTTTCCTCGACAACCCTAGGATCGTTGACTAAGCCATCTTGGCTATGGTCATGCATCGAGTGTGATGTTCCCTAAGGAAGTAGTATGAGCTTGACACCAATTGCTACCAATAGCATTGTGTGGTTTTGCTTCTAAATCCTTAGAGGTGCATCGAGTGCGCCATACTAGTTATACTAGTGAATCTTCGGCCACGTGTGTAAGGTGCACAAAATTTGAGCTTTATTTGCTTTTTGGTTTTCGCGGTTCTTGTTTCTTTTGTCGATTCCGTTTCTTCGCTTCGGCTGGATCCATCCGCAAGTGCCGTCAAGAAGACCAGCATACAACTGGGATAATACCCAATAATCCCAATTCAGCAAGAGTCAAGCCAAGCCAACTACCTGGTATTCAGAATAGCAACACTGGATCTGTCAAGGACGAAGGATGGGTCAGAAGCAGAATCTATGTGCAACAGACAAGGCCAGAATATACCTGAGAGAGTTTGCCTCAGAACGGATCATGCCTAAGGAGCAGTCAGATGAGTTACCAAGAATGAATATAAGTAAGGATTCCGTCCGTGACACAAGGACTATTTCAGTCAGTGAGGTGAACCGGGTCTTTTCTCAACGGACTCAAGAATCATTTATTACCCACCGAAGACATATTTTGAGAATGTGAATGTGCCAAGAGCAGCAACAAAATTCCGGTACGTTGGTACAAATTGCAAAGCATATTTTGGAATTCACCGATGCAAATGCAAAATTTTCTGGGCACTGTGACAAGGTCTGCAAGGAATATGGATAAGTTCGCGGTTGCCCAGGATCAATGAGAACTTCACATGCTTGGAAGCTTAGCTAAACCAAATGGAATTATCCTTCAACTACTTATTATCGGCAGCACTTGGTTTGAATACAAAGGGTATTCCAAATTAATTATCAACATGAGGTATGCATCAGTTCTGCAACTTCCACAATAGCAATGATCAGACCAGCAGAAGGACAAGCGATGTGCGTAACCATCGGAATATCTTCGGCCAAGGTATGGCCTATACCAAGTTTGGCTCCACTATGGGTGAAATACCGGATACTTCAGAAGGAAGCTAAAATCAGCCATTGTCAGATTTTGGGTTCCGCAAACCCTTGAGAGGTTCAAACTCTGGGGTGCGTGCGAAGAACTCGTCCTACCTAGTATGCCTACTCGCTAATCTCACACCTAGCTCGACAAACTGTAAGGAAAAGAGACACAGCAGTTAACCCAGGTTCGGGCCACCTTGCGGTGTAAAACCCTACTCCTACTTTGTGGTGGATTGGCCTCGAGGGGCTGAGGAAGAACTAGTACAGTGGTGAACAACCTTAGGAGGAGAGGTGTTCTTGAGCTCGAGTGAGCTGGCGGGGTGAGGGTGATTTGAATGATCCGTCCGGGGGTCCGATCCCTCTCTACGGTGGTGGCTAAGTCCTATTTATAGTGGCCTTGGTCCTCTTCCCAAGTGAAGGCGGGAAGGGATCCCACAATGGCCAAATTCAAAGGGGGACAACTAGTACATGCTATCCTGACAAAAGTAGTCTTCGCCTGCGAAAGCCTCTGGTTGTGACGCCGTGGTGGGCTCGGTGATGACCTCCGTCCTGCCGTCCTGCCGGTCTTGGTCTTGTTGCACGGGAATGGAAACCTTTGGCTGATTCCTCGGGACTCCGCACCTGCGCTTGCCTCTTTAGCACCAAAGAGGAAACTGGTACACTACGCCCACTGGCGCCCGCCTGGCCTTGGTCATCATGGCTTGCATCATCCGAACCTCACGAGGCAAGGGTTTTCATAGAGATCTCCGCTCCTCGGGAGCCAGCCTAAGGAGGCCGCTCCCCCAGGTGGTCTTGATGTTGTCCGCCTCGCGAGGCTTGGCCCTTCGCGAGGGTCTTGTGTTGTTGGTGCTGAAGATGGGTCGTACCAGGCCATTGATGGAGCCACGCGATGGGCTGCAGGCAGGCAAGTCTGGGTACCTTGGTTCCTAGAACACCGACAGTAGCCCACGGGCCCAAGGCGCGCTCGCACTTGGCTTTGAGGCGAAGCCAAGGGGCAAGTGCGGAGCGCCGCGGGCCCCCACCGCCTGCGGGCCCGGTCGATGTGTGGCGCTTGATGGGACGTGGGCGCCTCCGCTTCCCCGCGTGGCCTCGATAACTGCCAGACTTGACAGCTGCCTATTGCACAAGCAGTTTCGCCATTTCTGCCCACCGTGCTCACCCTTGACTCCCCCTCCTTTCTTTGAACTCGCGGCTCTTCTCCTAGACCCAGCGCCGTGCCAATCCTCCCTTGACGCCATGGCCCCGAGGTCAAAGAAGAAGAGCAAGGCCTGCCCTCCTACAGAATCCTGGCCGGGCCTGGAGCCTGCTCTCGATCGGTCGACGGTGGTCAATCAGGAGGGGTTGGATAAGGTCCGGCCAGCCCTTGCCACCGATTTCAATGAGTGGAAGGCGACGACGGTCTGGCCTGCTTCTCGAGCCTTGATTGACATGGAGGCCACCGAGATCCCCATCCATCTTCACGCTCTCTTGGCCGGCTTGGTTCCCCCCTTCTCCAATTTCTTCAATGCCATACTCTCGCATTACCAGATCCAAGCGCTGCATCTGGACCCCCGGTCCATCATCCTCCTTGCTGTCTTTGCCTTCCTATGCGAAGCCATGGTGGGCATTGCCCCGTCTGTCGCCTTGTTCCACCATTTCTTCTCGCTCCAGATGGTCGATGACCACTAGTGCACGGGGTCGCATGGCCTTCCAGGTCGTGGTGGCGACAGCTGGGCCGGGCATCGACTTCACACTCCACCCGGACGCGAGGGGATTCTGGAAGCAGTGGGTGTTCATGGATGTCGGCGTGCGCAACTCCTTGCTTCTGCTCCCGCGAGCGCCGGCGGTGCCCAGCTCCGGCTGGGGGCACGTGAGGCTCGCCGATGGTCGGCTCACCCATGTCTGGTCCAGGCTGACCAGGTTGAAGAAGGTCGGGGTGACGGCGCCGATGGTGGTGAGGGAGTTCGTTCGATGGCGCATTGCCCTGCTCCAGCGCCATTCTCGCCCAATGTGGGCCTTCACCGGCAGCAAGGACCGCATGAGGCTCCAGGTGCCTTCGCTTCCTTCCAAGTCACTGCGCACGGTGGTTGAGCGCCTGACGGGCGACCCGGCGCCGGCCGTGCTTCCGGAGGAGGGCTGCCTCTTGTACCAATGCTCGAACAAGGAGGGCTTCGTGAGGCAGATGCCCCCCTTTGACGAGTGGGGGTTGCGCCCGAAGGGCCTTGAAGGGCCCCTCGAGAATCCCATCTTGGTGGCTCCTTTGCTCGTTGACCCTGCAGCGCGCACCCCGGATGTGGATGCAGGGGGGCGAGCGCCACCGAGTACCACTGGGACGACTGCTATGGAGCGGGTGTCACCAGGTGCTCCCGAGGTTCCGGTGAGCGCTCCTCAGGAGGTCACCGGAGAGCTGGTGCGACCCAACGCTCCTGAGGCAGCTACCCCTGCAGCTTGGGCGAGCGGTCCTGAGGTAGAGGCTAGTGGGCAGGTGTGGCCTGGTGCCCCTGAGGCCACCGCCCTAGAAGCCCTGCCGGGCCCCTCGGCTGCTGAGAGTTGCGCCTCGAATCTCGGCCAGCTTCGCCTGAACCTTGAAGCGCTCCGCAAGAGGAAAGGGCCTTCGAGATGCAGTGGTGATGCCTACCAGCCGCTGAAGTAGAGGAAGTACATAGCCGTAGACGAGTAAGTACCTTATCTTCGTGATTTCCTGTGAATCGCGTCCTTTCCTGACAATGGCGCCTTAGGATCCCTTCGACTAAGGTGACAAAATCTCTTGGGAAGCGACCTCCAGAAGTCCTTGGCCCGCTCTTGACTCCGAGCCCCCCGCACCAGACACCCGCGTGAGGTACGGGGCCGGTCCAAGAGGCGGATGCGCCGCTGAGGGGCCATGAGCCAGAGCTTCCAACATCCTTCCTTCACGGTCTTGCCTGGGGCGCAGGAGGCGTGCCGAGGGCTCCTCCATTGGTCATCACCGGTGGCTGAGCGATCTCGGCGTTAGCTTCGTCTTCGAGCAGCGAGACCGCTCCGCCCAGCACCTTCGCCGAGGTCGGGAGAGCGGCCGGGAAGGCACCGGCCTCCAGCCCCCTGCCAGAGGCAGGCGAGCCGCTCCAAGCCCTTCCGACAGGCCCCGGCGTGAAGGATGGGCTTGGCCGCGCGTTGGAGCTTGCGCGCGGGCGCGACATCGTCCATCATGAACTTTTCTGGGAGGCGATGGGTGCGCTGAGCCGGCTTGGAGAAGAGCTTGCCGACGTCGACGCCCTCCTCGAGATGGAGGACCTTTGCTTGGCACACGAGTGGCACCAGTTGAAGGTCGCCATCAACCTCGGGCATCTTCAGCATGAGCGCGCCAGCGAGAGCGCCGTGGTATCCCTTGCAACTTCTCGCGAGGCTTGCGCCCATGCCCTGGAGGAGGCCAGAGCCGCCGACCGCCATCGTGAGGTGGCCGAGGAGCGGGAGCGGGAGCTCCAAGCTTCGAACGCTGCCCTTGAGCAACAGATTGAAGCGCGCAGGGCCACCCTGGCGGCATTGCTAAGCGGGGGCCCCTTCCAATGAGAAAGAGGTACAGGAACACGAGGAGACACTGGCACTGGAGGTCTTGGAGCGCAGCCTAGAGCTTGAGCTGCTGGAGGTGAGGGAGCGCCAGGTAGCCATGGCTGAGGACGCCGTCGCCGCACGGGAGGCCAAGATCCAGGAGGAGGTTGACCAGAGGGTGGCGAAGGCTCGCGCGGCTCTCGCCGACGTGTACCGCCTGAAGTTGGAGCTCCTGGAGGCCGAGGTCAAGGGCAGGACCGCTACCCTTAGGGCAAAGCTGGACGAGACGGAGCAGCGCGAGAGGGCCGCCAAGGAAGTTCAGGCCTCTGCTCAAGCTGACTTGGCCTCCACTCGCGCCGAACTACCCTTGCTTCAGCAGCAGGTTGATGGCGTCGCATCTCTCGCAAAGAAGAATGCGGACGAAGCGTGCCACCATCGGGCGCTGCAGCACGTGCGTGCCTCGATGCTCCAGGACCTCAGGGTCAATGCCAACCGGGCCCTGGGAACCATCTACGAGGAGAGCGTCAGTCACCCGCACGAGGATGACGACGCCAACCACCTTCGCTTCTTCACCGAGATCGTGACCCGTTAGGAGGACCGGGCCGTGAGGGCTCGCGAGCTCATTGAAGAGAGGAGCCGTGGCCTTCTAGGGCGCGCATTCTCACGCATCTTTAGCCATCTCCTCAACCTCGACCGCCACTTTGACTTCGACGCTGCCATAGCCCCCGTGCTCAGGGTCATCCAGGGCAACCTGGCGAACTGGGTGGATGACCACGTGGACGCCCTAGTCGCAGAGTTCGCTCCCGAGGATGACGCGGTCGTGATTGTGGCCAAAGAAGGCGATGCGGATGACGATGATGAAGATGACGCCAGTGATAGCGCGGGTGGCTTGGATGAAGACGGTGAGGACGGCACCGAAGGCAGCGCCTCCGGCTAGGCCTGCCTTTCCCTTTGCCTTAATCTGCATGCAAAAAACCTTCGGGCACAGCCCTGCGGGGTGTAAAAGCATTTTTGAAGGGGGGGCCCTTACAATGTATGAAATGTTGATATGCCTTTTAAAAATAGGATTTGGAACGTGCCGTCGCGAGCCCGCGGGCCCCCGAGTGGGGTAGTTGTTGCAACTTATCTTGGCTCCGTAGGTCTTGAGCGAGTCCTGAGGTCGTAGATGCACCTTCCTCCTGAGGCGAGCCCGCCGGGGCTCGTGAGGTTTTAAGTCTCCCGGGGAGCCTTCTGGCCCACCCAAGACGGCCTCGCGAGGAGCCGCTTTTCGGATCACGGCAAGGTGTGCGCGACACGATCCTATGGTGGTTGCACTTCAGCCCCCTGGGGGGGCCTTGGCATCTCTGGAGCCGGCCCGGGCGTGCCTTGACACGCGCATACCACACCCAGGCCCCTCTCGCGGGGCGGTCGCGGGGAGGGGTAGTAGGCATGAGCCTCACTCTTAAAACACGAAGCCAGAAAGCAAGAAATCGCCACGAGACAAGAAAAATTCACCCCGTTTTTCTTTTAAAAAACACACGAAATTCCAAATCTCATTCCAAAAGGCGGCAAGATGAGTTACAGAAAGAAAGGCGGAATCAAATGGCCGCGTCCGGCACCTAGCTAGTCTTCTTGTCTTCTCACCAGCGCGGAGCTAAGTGCTTCCACTGGGCGTGGGCATAGTCATTGGGGGACAATGTCGACGGCCAACACGGAGCATGGTGCTTCCACTTGGACGTGGGTGGGAGCCCCCGTGAGGCCCGAGGGTGGCACTCTGGAGACTCCGGGGTGTGTACAGCCCCACTCATTATTACGTGAGAGTGTCACGAGCGGAGACCTTCACAGGCGCGGGGCCTTGCTTCATGTCGCCTGACGAGGGCCCCGCCCTGCGCCTCCCTCGACCACCATTGGGGCATCCGGAAACCAGGACGAGACCAAGGGGCAAGGGGGACGCTAGCGGTGCCCTCGGCGACCGTAGGCCCTCTGCCGGGGGGAAGGGCTCGCCGACGCCTTCCCCGGCAGAGGACCTACCTCCGTGCAGCGCCTTGCTCCATGCGGTGCGGGGGAGGCCCTGGCCCCTGGCTCCCCCCGTGCAGCCCCCAGTGTGCCTCGCCCGCCGGTAGCGGGGCCATCGCCCTGGGGTCCCTGGCCGCTGTTGTGGCTAGGTTCACCTGCGGTCCATGGTTAGCGTAATCGTGCTCCTAAGATATCGGCTGTACCTAGTGGCTGTTGTCGTTGAAGGTGTCGGTGAAGTTCCGGGGTGGCTCACGGAGAGTCTCGGCTTCATGTGCCCGCGATGCCCAGCCTGATGAGGAGAACCCGCCGGGGCCTTCTCTTGACGCGTACTGTAGATCCATCATGGTGGGTACGTAGGCGTTTGGGACTACCGCGCCAGGGTTGTTGTCTGGGCGCCCCGCGTTGTTGGCCACCAGGCTCAGTGCCAGGCTCTGATGGCCGTAAGGTGGCGCCCCGGTGCGGCCCTAGGAGCGACCGCCCGAGCTCGCCTCGCCCAGGGGTAGCATGGTCGGGAAAGGAGGATCAGCACCGCTAGGTCCCTCAGGTGCTCCAGGGAGGGGCACGTGGGCGTGGCGGGGGCCCCCGCGCGCCCCTGTGACAGCCTGCGACGTAGGCAGGGTGCAGAAAGGTGCCGCGCCCCTACAGGCGGCGTCAAGCAGCTTGGCGACCTGCTCCAGCAGGGCATCGCGGCTGCCTTCCGCCAACTTGCACCGCAGCAGCTCCCGTGCCACGATGAGCGCGGTTCGCATGTTCGCCTGCTCCCGGCGAGAGTGTGGCGCCGTTGCCGTGGCGTAGCTCGAAGATCACGTGGTGGCGCGGTTGCGGCGTGGCGCGAGGGCGGGCGATGGCAGCCCCCGCGCCCGCGATCGATAGCACCGGGCGGCGAGCGGGCTACGAGGAGCGCAGAGTGGAGATCCTCTTGGGCTGTCGGCACTGCTTGGGCAGGCCGAACAACACAGTGCTCAACATGAGCCCTCGGGGCATCGGCCATGAGAACTGCGGGGTGGTGGCGAATCCGCTGGAAGAAGAGAGTCTCCGACGCACCCCTACCTGGCGCACCAAATGTTGGATTTCAGGTTCTGCAAACCCTTGAGAGGTTCGAACTCTGGGGTGCGTGCGAAGAACTCGTCCTCCCCAGTCTGCCTACTCGCTAATCTCACAGCCTAGCTCGATGAACTATAAGGAAATGAGACACGGCAGTTTACCCAGGTTCGGGACACCTTGCAGTGTAAGACCCTACTCCTGCTTTGTGGTGGATTGGCCTCGAGGGGCTGAGGACGAACTAGTGCAGTGGCGAACAGCCTCAGGAGGAGAGGTGTTCTTGAGCTCGAGTGAGCTGGTGGGGTGAGGGTGATCTAAATGATCCGTCCGGGGGTCCGATCCCTCTATACAGTGGTGGCTAAGTCCTATTTATAGTGGCCTTGGTCCTCTTCCCAAGTGAAGGCGGGAAGGGATCCCACAACAGCCAAATTCAAAGGGGGACAACTAGTACATGATACCCTGACAAAAGTAGTCTTCGCCTGCAAAAGCCTCTGGTTGTGACGCCGTGGTGGGCTCGGTGATGACCTCCGTCCTGCCGTCCTGGCGGTCTTGGTCTTGTTGCACGGGAATGGAAACCTTTGGCTGATTCCTCGGGACTACGCGCCTGCGCTTGCCTCTTTAGCACCAAAGAGGAAATAGGTACACTGCGCCCGCTGGCGCCCGCCTGGCCTTGGTCGTCATGGCTTGCGTCATCCGAACCTCACGAGGCGAGGGTTTGCATAGAGATCTCCGCTCCTCGGGAGCCAGCCTGAGGAGGCCGACCCCCTGGTGGTCTTGATGTCGTCCGCCTCGCGAGGCTTGGCCCCTCGCGAGGGTCTTGTGTTGTTGGTGCTGAAGATGGGCCGTACCAGGCCGTTGATGGAGCCACGCGATGGGCCATAGGCAGGCAAGTCTGGGTACCCTGGTTCCCAGAAAGCCGATAGCCATACATCCGACTGCGTACACAGTGAAAGGCTTCTGGTATAAGGAACCCAGCCTTCCTCTGCAAGCTACCAGGAGAAGCTTACGACGCAAGACTGCCAATCTTCCTCTGTACGCCACTTGATGTGAAAACCTTCTTGGGTAAGACACTCCCATCTCCCACAGCGTGCTACCGCAGAAAACTTCTGGCATAAGGCACTTGACCTTCACCAGCAAAACACATGAGGGAAAGCTTCTGAGGTACGATACCCAGCCTTCTACAGCACGCTACCTTGGCAGAAGCTTCGAGCATAAGGAATTCAGCCTTCTTCAACATGCCATCACAAGCTTGTCAGAAGCACAAACTAGTCTGGACACACATCTGCCTCAGAACTCAGTGGTTATGGAAGGATTTATCCTACACCTGCATATGTTGTGAGCATGCAGTCCAGCGGGTCAGTTCATGCGAGCCACTCGTCGGGTATGACTGTGTTCAGAGAAACATTGGCCCATAATTCAAGGAAGAATATGAGCACAACAACCCCTACGAGGTATGCAAGAGTAAGTTGTGAGAACAAGCCCGACAAGTCGGAAAAAAAATCAAGGAGCCGTGTTGGTAGGTCATGACAGGTCCATCAAAGAAGTTCCGGATAAACAACCTTCCTGCCGGCTAACAAAATTAAGTTTCACAGACAAGGTATTGTTACCAACTCTCGTCAGACTCTTGCATATGCGGCCACAACAGTGCACTACTTGCGGTTACAAGTGAGATTGCCGCACTTATCATGAATATGGGCCATCAACCAAGACAAGAGGCTATACTCCGAAAGATACACCGGATGATAGTGAAACTATGTTCAGCTCAGTGGTCATAGCACGGACTACAGAGGCTGTATATGATAGAGCCATCTCCACGAGCGATAGAGTTTGAAACAAGACATTCAGATAGAATGGCTCAAAGCACGTCAGCCTCAGCAGCTCATAGACATCATGACATCATTGGAATAAGAAATTACTGTCTATGATTACTTTGTGATCATACCTGACATTTCAGTTGGGAATATAGCAGCAATAGCTCGGTCATGATGTTCCTTGGATTGTGGATCACCTAAGGACAAAGTCAGAATGCCTGAGACAAAAAGAAATGTCAGTACGGAACCCACAGCCAGACTAAGCATTCTGACACGGCAAAAAGAAAGCCACTCCCACTCACTCGAGGCCACACGAGTACGTGAGCTTGGTACTATGAAAGGAAGTCTTGCCCATGACAGTCAGAGTATGAAGTATCGCAATGAAACCGAAGCAGTCACTTACGGGCCAAGGAAACCAAGCTGTTTGTTGGTATTACCCAGTACCCCACCGAGCAACACCACTATCCGGACGAAAGGTACACCTGATAGGAAAGAGAAGGATTCAAGGAAAGTTGTGTGCATAGACAACACCTGGTCCATCATAAGAGGCAGTTAAAAGGTCAGTGAACCAACGAAGACAAGACCGATGATGGATCCAAGTCGCACTCAGGTAAGTCCCCTTCACCGGGAGGTAAGCCCGGAAATCTCGAGGATGAGATTTTCTTAAGGGGGTAGGTTTGTAACACCCTGGTTTTCGCTCCCTGTTTTTTTCCTTCGCGGGATGTGACTCCCGTCTTTTTTTCTCGGTGTTATCGGATTTCTCTAGCCCTTGGGTGTATGAAGATGGTCATCTAGCTTTGCCTCTCCTACCCAGTCAGAGATTCTCTCCAGACCAACCTTGCCACCCAAGCTATATTCTCGGGACTTTTCCACTGAAACCCAACCTTCCGAGTTACCAGAAGGGAAACCCTGATCTCTTCCGTTACAAAGGAAGCCCGCTTTCCTTTGATCTGTTGTCTTCCAAACTTCTCCCAGTGATCATCCTATCCTTATAAACCCTGGATATGCAAAAATATTGCCAAGTCATCTGCAATATTTTTCATTTATAATTAATTCCTTTTTCTGCCAGTTAAAGGAATTAAATCCAGGAAAATATCTATCCATCCCCAAAGTTCATGAAAACTTGTGGAGATACTCTTTGTTATCAGATTGAGCTCCCATCAAAATATTGGCCATAATTAAATAAGGGAAATTGCATTTTCCTATTTAATGCCAATATTGCATTTTGGGTAGTTTCTAAAGGAACTACCATTTTGGTAGCCAGGAAGAATCCCAAATAAATTGTGGAGCTTCTCCTATCCATATCCTCACCATTTCCATCAAGAACCCAAGTTCCATAGTTCAAATTTTGATCACAACATCAATTTGCAAATTCGGTCATGTTGGGCAAATTGCAAAGGAAGTGCTTGAACCCTTGATCTATTTGAGCTGAAATTTTTCATGGTGGTTAACTTTGATAAATCACTCATGGAAACCAAAAACCAGCTCAATTTATTTATCCATTCTACCCCAGCAATTTTCCAAAGTTTCTGTCCATTTGGAAGCTCTATGAAGGAAGTACCATTTTGTCACACCCAAATGGTGTGAAACTTTTATAGTGGCTTCATATGTTCAAATCATTCACCTCCTCCAAATTTCAGCTCAATGCAAGCTAGTATGTGAGTGCCACATCAAAGTTTGCATTTCTCACCATTGGGGTCCATTCTACAGCAAGTGTCCTCAATTCTTATCCAAATGACCTAAAATTTTACCAGGGCATTCACCTTGGTAGATTATTACTGCATGCCAAGTTCCAGCTCCTGTCACTCAGTGATCTCTCCGGAAATCTCTACAAACACTTCCTGCCAGAAAACTAAGTCAGTCAAATCTGCCATTTCTTGTTCCCACTCCCATCCAAACTCTCATGGGTCATCTCTACGACCAGTGAGCAACATGTTTGACAAGGTCCTAGAGCCATCCAGTGTCTTGGACACGCGGTGCCGGTGGTGACCGCGCAGGGAGCACGTCCAAAACTGCGCTCTGCGCTCGGTCGACTGCGTGCAGTCGCTTCTGGTCGGCCCTGGCTCGTCCGGGCACGTCCAGTGGCTCCCCGGCATCCACGAGCCCCTCTCCAGACTCTTCTCCCCTCCTCTCCCTTCCCCCTTGCACCACGTCGATCATCGCCGGAGCTCTGTTCCGCCCGTGACCGCTGTCGTTTTCCCTCTCTTGTTGGCTTCTTCCTCTATGAGCTGTCCCCTCCCTCTGGCGAAGTCAGGTCGGCAGCCCCTCCTTGCACGCCATCTCGCCGGAGCTCCAGTGCGAGGGTAAGGATGCCACGACGGCCGCGCTCATCCGCTCGCCCCGGCCGGCTATAACAGCTGCGGCTGAGCCCCTCCCTGGGTATCCTCGAGCCCCTCAACCTCCTCCCCACTCCCCTCTAGCCCTCCCCGACCTTCCCACCAAGCTCGATGAGCTCTCGTTCCCGCCAATGGCCGCCGTGTCCGCCGGCGACTTCCTCCTAGATTGAAGCAAGCCGAGCCTCTTCCCTCTCTCCTGGCTGCACCAGAGCTCCCCGCCAACCCTCGCTAGCCTCCCCGTCCCCTCATCGAGTCACCGGGACGCTTGCATCCATGTCTGCAAGTCCGGCCGCCACTCGTGTCCGTGGGAGCCCGCGTTGTTGCCGCCCCGACCCTCCCCGGCGCTTGTGCCTGGTCTAGGTGGGTGCGGTACCTCCGCCCGATCCTGCCGCAAGCTGTAGCTCCATCGGAGGCGGCCGGAGTTGGCCAGGCCAGCACCGGCGTCGTGCGGCCTCGGCCTCCCCTCTGTCGTGCCCTGTCAAGGAAGAAGGGAGGAAGGAGAGAGAAGGTCAGCGCGGGACACGCCAGTCAGCATCACTATGTTTATCCCATGCCGGGCCTCGCTGGCTTAAGTGGAAGCGTACTTTCTGAAGTGCATGTTCCTCTTCTGAAGGCATATTTCTGGTGCTGTTCAGGCTAAAGTACGCTTTCTCTTCTGGAAAGCGTATTTCCAGAGAAGGCGCCACTAGTTTTCCACCCAGGGACCCAGAAGTAAATATTCATTTACCGACAGGTCCCACCACTTCAGTCCTTCATATCTTCTTGCTCGTAACTCCGATTCAGGTGAAACCAACGCTCACGTCTTCAATTTTATCGAGCCCGTTCCGATGGTATCATTTTCATAATGTTTACACATTCTGAAAATTACCATTTTGCCCTTGCCCCTTATCAGCCCCTCCAAGAGAGAATCTTTTCCGGCGAATTCTTCCACGAGATGGTCACACTTCTTCCCGAAAAATCCCTTCACCCCCAGGCAAGCCGACCATCTGATATATTCCCTCAAGCATTGCTCTGTGTTATTCTTGCATGTTTAAATTATTATATTTATGCTTGTGTGTAGTGGTGACTTGTATGTGACTCTAACGAACCCTTGCTTGCAATTTCTTCGATGACGGCACCACGCCTGTGTCTGAGCTGCTTTCGGCCGTCCGGGGTGGATGCCGACTTTATGTTCTCTTTTCAACAACTGGTTGTGTTCTGAGCTATTTTGCGGCCGTCTCGGACGGTTGTTGAATTTCTTTCTGTAACAGTGACCCGATGCTCTGAGCTATTTTTCGGCCGTCTTAGGAAACTGCTGCATTCTTTTTATCAACACCGTCTCATGCTCTGAGCTGCTTTCCAGCCGTCTTGAGCCGGGGTTGAGTTATTCCGGTAATGTCCCAGATCTGAGTTGTAAAGACCATTCTGGTGGCTACTGGTTTCTTTTCCGGTTTTATGCAAGGGTTCCGATGGTCGTAACTTACAGCTAGAACTTGTAAAGTGATAACTTGCCATTTAAATCTTGTTTCACTAATGACTCATTGTGATGTTATATGGAGATATGTTGTTATCTTTCCACAGTTGTTACCTCATACATAGTTACTGCCATGTTAAGTTATTCATGTTGAACAACCATGCTTCCTAAGTACCTGCTAAAGTTAAACCTAGTCGGTTGATCCAGAGTCACCTGTCCGGACTTATCCATGAAGCCACATTTGCCGGTATGGGACAGCCTTGACTTGGACTGGTCGTGTGCTCTTTTACCGGTACCACCAAACAGGGAAGGTTATGTGCGCGTGCTGCCCTGGCCTGGTACGGGGCGATAACCTTGTGAGCCCAGTTGAGTTATTTGCCGGCGTCCCCATTTGGGACAGTTTAGTTGGCCACGACGGTGGCAGGTGTCACGAGGTGACACAGGGTCCACCCAGGGCAGGACTCCGGGGGAGGATGATTGCCGGTGGTACGGTGGAGGAGTCACGGGTTAGGCAGGTTTCGTTGGAGCAACACTGGTCCACCCGAATGGGATCACGAGGCCAGATGCTCCATGGTGTGGGTAAAGTGCGCAACCTCTACAGAGTGTAAGAACCTATTCGAATAGCCGCGTCCACGGTATTGGACAATTCATCTAGACCTCACTAGGTGGTCAACCGTAGTAATGATAATAATGATGGAAGAACTCATCTTATGATCAGAAGTACTCAGCGACTCATGAGTATTCCGAGGGTTGTGGGACAACCCGTAAGAGAGTAAGTTTATCAGACTTACAGTGGAGATGCATAGACATCGGATGATGTCAGGGATATGATATGTTGGCCATGGAATGGCTATGGAAGTGATGGTCGGATGACCGAAAGACTTGGATTGGATTTGGTTCAACATCGGATTGGATCATGAGAATGTTCGGAGTATGGATTATTTACTTGATATGCTTTACTTTACCGTATCTTATTTTAGTAGTTATCCTGCTAGGTAAAACTGTTATGTCATGATCATTAATATTGCTAGATAGGTATGCCATGCCATGATAATCAATGTTGCTCTAATAACATGTGCATGCTTGAATGCCATGGATTGCTTTGCTTGGTGTATATGTTAGTTTAGTTTGCTTGCGAGTACATTCAAAAGTACTCAACGGCCTTCAATGTGGCCAGGTTCACATAAGGATCCGTCGTCCGTCATCGAGGAGCCGGAGCGTTCACGAGCTAGAAGAGTAACCTAGTCAGATCCCTGTGGATTGGAGTCGCACAAGGACCATGCTGCCTTAGATAGAGCTTTTCCGCTGCCATCACATCTTGTAATATATCATGTAAGACTCATATATCCATTAATAGAAATGCATGTGTTCATGATACTTGTTGTAAATGCGCATGCCAGAGTGATTTCCTGGGCTGGAATGTGTGGCGACCGTCTGGCTACAGTGGTATTCAGGCGGGGCGCCACAACGAATGGTATCAGAGCAGTCAGGCTGACTATAGGTTACCCTAGCCAGACTTCATTTCCTCTTGATTAGTAGAAAGCCCAGATGGATTTCAGCCATCTTTGCCAAGCAGGCACGACTACTATTGATCATAAGGCAACCCCATTGGTCTTTGGCTCCATCAGACCCCAACTCTCATGGCCATTGCCTCCGTTGTGAAATATCCGCACCAGGCAATGACCCGTGAGCCCTGAACCCTTAGGTAAACTAGATATCTCTACCTTGCTTGCTAGCCATGGCAGTTCTCCTCTTAACTCTAGTTTCCTTTGGGAAATGCCTATAAATTCTATCTTTCCCTGACAACCATAGGATCGTTGACTAAGCCATCTTGGCTATGGTCATGCATCGAGTGTGATGTTCCCTAAGGAAGTAGTAGGAGCTTGACACCAATTGCTACCAGGAGCATTGTGTGGTTTCGCTTCTAAATCCTTAGAGGTGCATCGAGTGCACCATACTAGTTATACTAGTGAATCTTCGGCCACGTGTGTAAGGTCCGCAAAATTTGAGCTTTATTTGCTTTTTGGTTTTCACGGTTCTTGTTTCTTTTGTCGGTTCCGTTTCTTCGCTCCGACTGGATCCATCCGCAAGTGCCGTCTAGAAGACCAGCATACAACTGGGATAATACCCAATAATCCCAATTCAGCAAGAGTCAAGCCAAGCCAACTGCCTGGTATTCAGAATAGCAACACTAGAACTGTCAAGGACGAAGGATGGGTCAGAAGCATAATCTATGTGCAGTAGACAAGGCTAGAATATAGCTGAGAGAGTTTGCCTCAGAATGGATCACACCTAAGGAGCAGTCAGATGAGTTACCAAGAATGAATATAAGTAAGGATTCCGTCCGCGACACAAGGACTATTTCAGTCAGTGAGGTGAACCGGGTCTTTTCTCAACGGACTCAAGAATCATTTATTACCCACCGAAGACATATTTCGAGAATGTGAATGTGCCAAGAGCAGCAACAAAACTCTGTGGTACGTTGGTACAAATTGCAAAGCATATTTTGGAGTTCACCGATGCAAATGCAAAATTTTCTGGGCACTGTGACAAGGTCTGCAAGGAATATGGATAAGTTCGCGGTTGCCCTGGATCAATGAGAACTTCACATGCTTGGAAGCTCAGCTGAACCAAATGGAATTATCCGTCAACTACTTATTATCGGCAACACTTGGTTTGAATACAAAGGGTATTCCGAATTAATTATCAACATGAGGTATGCATCAGTTCTGCAACTTTCACAACAGCAATGATCAGACCAGCAGAAGGACAAGCGATGTGCGTAACCATCAGAATATCTTCGGTCAAGGTATGGCCTATACCAAGTTTGGCTCCGCTATGGGTGAAATTCCGGATACTTCAGAAGGAAGCTAGAATGGGCCATAGATCCGACTGCGTACACAGTGAAAGGCTTCTGGTATAAGGAACCCATCCTTCCTCCGCAAGCTACCAGGAGAAGCTTACGACACAAGACTGCCAATCTTCCTCTGTACGCCACTTGTTGTGAAATCCTTCTTGGGTACGACACTCCCATCTCCCACAGCATGCTACCGCAGAAAACTTCTGGCATAAGGCACTTGACCTTCCCCAGCAAGACACATGAGGGAAAGCTTCTGAGGTACGATACCCAGCCTTCTGCAGCACGCTACCTTGGCAGAAGCTTCGAGCATAAGGAATTCAGCCTTCTTCAACATGCCATCACAAGCTTGTCAGAAGCACAAACTAGTCTGGACACACATCTGCCTCAGAACTCAGTGGTTATGGAAGGATTTATCCTACACCTGCATATGTTGTGAGCATGCAGTCCAGCGGATCAGTTCATGTGAGCCACTCGTCGGGAATGACTGTGTTCAGAGAAGTGTTGGCCCATAATTCAAGGAAGAATATGAGCACAGCAACCCCTATGAGGTATGCAAGAGTAAGTTGTGAGAACAAGGCCGACAAGCCAGGAAAACAATCAAGGAGCCGTGTTGGCAGGTCATGACAGGTCCATCAAAGGAATTCTCAAGAACAAAGAAGTTTCGGATAAACAACCTCCCTGCCGGCTAACAAAATTAAGTTTCACAGACAAGGTATTGTTACCAACTATCGTCAGACTCTTGCATATGCGGCCACAACAGTGCACTACTTGCGGTTACAAGTGAGATTGCTGCACTTATCATGAATATGGGCCATCAACCAAGACAAGAGGCTATACTCCAAAAGATACACCGGATGATAGTGATACTATGTTCAGCTCAATGGTCATAGCATGGACTATAGAGGCTGTATATGACAGAGCCATCTCCAGAGTTTGAAACAAGACATTCAGATAGAATGGCTCAAAGCACGTCAGCCTCCATAGCTCATAGACATCATGATATCATTGGAATAAGAAATTACTGTCTATGATTACTTTGTGATCATACCTGACATTTCAGTTGGGAATATAGCAGCAATAGCTCGGTCTTGTTGTTCCTTGGATTGTGGATCACCTAACGACAAAGTCAGAATGCTTGAGACAAAAAGAAATGTCAGTACGGAACCCACAGCCAGACTGAGCGTTCTGACACGGTTACCCCACCCAGCAACACCACTATCCGGACAAAAGGTACACCTGACAGGAAAGAGAAGGATTCAAGGAAAGTTGTGTGCAGAGACAACACCTGGTCCATCAGAAGAGGCAGTTAAAAGGTCAGTGAACCAACGAAGACAAGACCAATGATGGATCCAAGTCGCACTCAGGTAAGTCCCCCTTCACTGGGAGGTAAGCCCGGAAATCTCGAGGACGAGATTTTCTTAAGGGGGGTAGATTTGTAACACCCTGGTTTTCGCTCCCTGTTTTTTTCCTTCGCGGGATGTGACTCCCGTCTTTTTTTCTCGGTGTTATCGGATTTCTCTAGCCCTTGGGTGTATGAAGATGGTCATCTAGCTTTGCCTCTCCTACCCAGTCAGAGATTCTCTCCAGACCAACCTTGCCACCCAAGCTATATTCTTGGGACTTTTCCACCGAAACCCTACCTTCCGAGTTATCGGAAGGGAAAACCTGATCTCTTCCTTTACAAAGGAACCCCGATTTCCTTTGATCTGTTGCCTTCCAAACTTCTCCCAGTGATCATCCTATCCTTATAAACCTGGATATGCAAAAATATTGCCAAGTCATTTGCAATATTTTTCATTTATAATTAATTCCTTTTTCTGCCAGTTAAAGGAATTAAATCCAGGAAAATATCTATCCATCCCCAAAGTTCATGAAAACTTGTGGAGATATTCTTGGTGATCATATTGAGCTCCCATCAAAATATTGGCCATAATTAAATAAGGGAAATTGCATTTTCCTATTTAATGCTAATATTGCATTTTGGGCAGTTTCTAAAGGAACAACCATTTTGGTAGCCAGGAAGAATCCCAAATAAATTGTGGAGCTTCTCCTATCCATATCCTCACCATTTCCATCAAGAACCCAAGTTCCATAGTTCAAATTTTGAGCACAACATCAATTTGCAAATTCGGTCCTGTTGGGCAAATTGCAAAGGAAGTGCTTGAACCATTGATCTATTTCAGCTGAAATTTTTCATGGCGGTTAACATTGATAATCACTCATGGAAACCAAAAACCAGCTCAATTCATTTATCCATTCTTCCCCAGCAATTTTCCAAATTTATGTCCATTTGGAAGCTCTGTGAAGGAAGTACCATTTTCGCATACCCAAATGGTATGAAACTTTTACAGTGGCTTCATATGTTCAAATCATTCACCTCCTCCAAATTTCAGCTCAATGCAAGCTAGTATGTGAGTGCCACATCAAAGTTTGCATTTTTGACCAGTGGGGTCCATTCTACAGCAAGTGTCCTCAATTCTTATCCAAATGACCCAAAATTTTACCAGGGCATTCACCTTGGTAGATTATTACTGCATGCCAAGTTCCAGCTCCTGTCACTCAGTGATCTCTCCAGAAATCTCTACAAACACTTCCTGCCAGAAAACTAAGTCCAGTCAAATTTGCCATTTCTAGTTCCCACTCCCATCCAAACTCTCACGGGTCATCTCTACGACCAGTGAGCAACATGTTTGACAAGGTCCTAGAGCCATCCAGTGTCTTGGACACGCGGTGCCTGTGGTGAACGCGCAGGGAGCACGTCTAAAACCGCGATCTGCGCTCGGCTGACTCCATGCAGTCGCTTCTGGTCAACCCTGGCTCGTCTGGGCACGTCCAGTGGCTCCCTGGCAGCCACGCGCCCCTCTCCAGACTCTTCTCCCCTCCTCTCCCTTCCCCCTCGCGCCATGGCGATCATCGCCGGAGCTCTATTCTGCCCGTGACCGCCGTCGTTTTCCCTCTCTCGTTGGCTTCTTCCTCTATGAGCTGTCCCGTCCCTCTGGCGAAGTCAGGTCGGCAGCCCCTCCTCGCGCGCCACCTCGCTAGAGCTCCAGTGTGAGGAAAAGGATGCCACGGCGGCCGGGCTCATCCGCTCGCCCCGGCCGGCTATAAAAGCCTCGGCCGAGCCACTCCCTGGGTATCCTCGAGCCCCTCAACCTCCTCCCCACTCCCCTCTAGCCCTCCCCAACCTTCCCACCGAGCTCGATGAGCTCTCATTCCCACCAATGGCCGCCGTGTAAGCTGGTGACTTCCTCCTAAATTGGAGCAAGCCGAGCCTCTTCCCTCTCTTCTGGCTGCACCAGAGCTCCCCGCCAACCCTCGCTAGCCTGCCCGTCCCCTCATCGAGTCTCCGAGACGCTTGCGTTCGTGTCTGCAAGTCCGGCCGCCGCTCGTGTCCGAGGGAGCCCGCGCTGCCGCTGCCCCGAGCCTTCCCGGCGCCCGTGCCTGGTCCAGGTGGGCGCAGTACCTCCGCCCGATCCTGCCGGAGGCCGTAGCTCCATCGGAGGCGGCCGGAGTTGGTCGGGCCAGCGCCGGCGTCGCGCGGCCTCGGCCTCCCCTCTGTCGCGCCCTGTCGAGGAAGAAGAAGGGAGGGAGGAGAGAGAGAAGGTCAGCGCGGGACCCGCCAGTCAGCCTCACTACGTTGACCCCACACCGGGCCCCGCTGGCTTAAGTGGAAGCGTACATTCTAAAGTGCGTGTTCCTCTTCTGAAGGCATATTTCTGATGCTGTTCAGGCTAAAGTACGCGATCTCTTCTGGAAAGCGTATTTCCAGAGAAGGCGCCACCTATTTTCCACCCAGGGACCCAGAAGTAAATATTCATTTACCGACAGGTCCCTCCACTTCAGTCCTTCATATCTTCTTGCTCGTAACTCTGATTCAGGTGAAACCAACGCTCACGTCTTTAGTTCGTCGAGCCCATTCCGATGGTATCATTTTCATAATGTTTACACATTCTAAAAATGACCATTTTGCCCTTACCCCTTATCAGCCCCTCCGAGAGAGAATCTTTTCCGATGAATTCTTCCGCGAGATGGTCACACTTCTTCCCGGAGTATCCCTTCACCCCCAGGCAAGCCGACCATCTGATATATGCCCTAAAGCACTGCTCTGTATTATTCTTGTGTGTTCAAATTATTACATTTATGCTTCTGTGTAGTGGTGAGCTGTATGTGACTCTGACGTACCCTTGCTTGCACTTTCTTCGATGATGGCACCACGCCTGTGTCTGAGCTGCTTTCGGCCGTCAGGGGTGGATGCCGACTTTATGTGCTCTTTTCAACAACTGGCCATGTTCTAAGCTGTTTTGCGGCCATCTCGGACGGTTGTTGAATTTCTTTCTGTAGAAGTGACCCTATGCTCTAGCTGTTTTTCGGTTGTCTTATGGAACTGCTACATTCTTTTTATCAACACTGTCTCATGCTCTAAGCTGCTTTCTAGCCGTCTTGAGCCGGGGTTGAAATATTCTGGTAATGTCCCAGACCTGAGTTGTAAAGACTGTTCTGGTGGCTACTGGTTTCTTTGCCGGTTTTATGCAAGGGTTCCGATGGTCGTAACTTACAGCTAGAACTTGTAAAGTGATAACTTGCCATTTAAATCTTGTTTCACTAATGACTCATTGTGATGTTATATGGAGATAGGTTGTTATCTTTCCACAGTTGTTACCTCATACATAGTTACCGCCATGTTAAGTTATTCATGATGAACAACCATGCTTGCTAAGTACCTGCTAAAGTTAAACCTAGTCGGTCGATCCAGAGTCACCTGTTCGGACTTATCCGTGCAGCCACATTTACCGGTATGGGATGGCCTTGACTTGGTATGATCGCGTGCTCTTTTACCGGTACCACCAAACAGGGAAGGTTTTGCGCGCGTGCTGCCCTGGCCCGGTAGGCGGTGATAACCTTGTGAGCCCAGTTGAGTTATTTGCCGCCGTCCCCGTTTGGGACTGTTTAGTTGGCCACGACGGTGGTAGGTGTCATGAGGTGACACAGGGGCCACCCAGGGCAGGACTCCGGGGGAGGATGATTGCCGATGGTACGGTGGAGGAGTCACGGGTTAGGCAGGTTTCATTGGAGCAACACTGGTCCACCCGAATGGGATCACGAGGCTAGATGCTCCATGGTGTGGGTAAAGTGCGCAACCTCTGCAGAGTGTAAGACTCTATTCGAATAGCCACATCCACGGTATTGGACAGTTCGTCCAGACCTCACTAGGTGGTCAACCATAGTAATGATAATAATGATGGAAGAACTCGTCTTATGATCGGAAGTACTCAGCGACTCATGAGTATTCCGAGGGTTGTGGGACAACCCGTAAGAGAGTAAGTTTATCAGACTTACAGTGGAGATGCATAGACATCAGATGATGCCAGGGGTATGATATGTTGGCCATGGAATGGCTATGGAAGTGATGGTCGGATGACCGAAAGACTTGTATTGGATTTGGTTCAACATCGGATTGGATCATGAGAATGTTCAGAGTATGGATTATTTACTCGATATGCTTTACTTTACCGTATCTTATTTTAGTAGTTATCCTTGTCGGCGTCTTGGGAACGGGGGTACCCAGACTTGCGTGCCTACGGCACACGACATGGCTCCATCAATGGCCTGGTACGGCCCAGCTTCAGCAACAACAACTCAAGACCCTCACGAGGGGCCAAGCCTCGCGAGGCGGACGACACCAAGACCTCCACGAGGAGCGGCCTCCTCAGGCTGGCTCCCGAGGAACAGAGACCTATATGCAAGCCTCACCTCATGAGGTCCGGATGACGTGAGCCATGACGACCAAGGCCAGGCGGGTGCCAGCGGGCGCAGAGTACCAGTTTCCTCTTCGGTGCTAAAGAGGCAAGCGCAGGCACGGAGTTCCGAGGAATCAGCCAAAGGTTTCCATTCCCGCGCAACAAGACCAAGACCACCAGGACGGCAGGACGGAGATCATCACCGAGCCCACCACGGCGTCACAACCAGAGGCTTTTGCAGGCGAAGACTACTTTTGTCAGGATAGCATGTACTAGTTGTCTCCCTTCGAATTTGGCTGTTGTGGGATCCCTTCCCGCCTTTCATTTGGGAAGAGGACCAAGGCCACTATAAATAGGACTTAGCCACCACCGTAGATGGGGGGACGGATCATTCAGATCACCCACACACTCACCAGCTCACTCGAGCTCAAGAACACCTCTCCTCCTGAGGCTGTTCGCCACTATACTATTTCATCCTCAGCCCCTTGAGGCCAATCCACCGCAAAGCAGGAGTAGGGTTATACACCGCAAGGTGGCTTGAACCTGGGTAAACTGTTGTGTCCCTTTTCCTTACAGTTCATCGAGCTAGGCTGTGAGATTAGCGAGTAGGCAGACTGGGGAGGACGAGTTCTTTGCACGCACCCCAGAGTTCAAACCTCTCAAGGGTTTGCGGAACCCGAAATCCAACATTTGGCGCGCCAGGTAGGGCTGCGTCAGAGCCTCTCTTCCGCCAGTCGATCCACCACCGCTCCACCGCTTCCATGGCTGACGCTTGTCGAGCTCGTGCTGAGCGCCGGGCCGCCCTTGCCGCCCGCGTCGCTCAGACGGCGCCGGTGGGTGACGGCTGCCCTCGCCGCCCCCCGTCTCCAGTGGCAAACACCACCATCGGCCCCGCGGGGCATGAGCAGCAAGCTTCGTCGCTGCACCCTTCTGTGCGGCGGGATGACTCACCGCCACCCCATCACTGACTCCGGCCGGTTCATCGTCTAATGCTCGTCGCGGGCTGGCGAACGCGCAGGCTGTGTTGCTCATGGCGCGCGAGCTCCTGCGCTACCGCCCCGTCGACGACCTCTACGAAGACTGGCTGGACCGCATCACCGAGCTTGTCAGCATCGCCGGGGACTCTCCTGCACCGTCTCGCTCGCTGCCTCACCCGCTGCCTGCTGCGGGCGACGTAGCCCACGGAGCACCTCCTCCACCTCCCCATCAAGACGTCGCCCTCGAGCCAAGGCGCGAGGCCCCGTGGCGTGACCCGCCGCGCAGGGCGCCGGCGCGTGAAGAAGAAAGCTGGCAGGTGGTGCAGCGGCCGCAAGAAAATGCTCGTGCACTCCCAGCACCGCCACGTCAAGACCGCGCGCTGCCTGCAGCGGAGGCGCGCGAGCGCCAAGACCAGGCTCCACCTCCACGACGGGCTCCCATGACCACAGCAGGTTGCCGCGCGTTCACTCCGAAGCTTCGCAGCGTTGTCTGGCCGGGGAAGTTCAAGCCCGACCTGCCTCCGCGCTACGACGGCACCCCCGACCCTGCCGAGTTCCTGCAGCTCTACGAGCTGAGCATCGAGGCAGCCAACGGCGACGAGAAGGTTATGGCGAACTGGTTTCCCATGGCCCTCAAGGATGGTGCGCGCTCGTGGCTCCTGACCTGCCCGCGGGATCGATCTCCTCCTGGGACGAAATGCGAGAGCGTTTCATCGCCAACTTCCAGGGCACTCGCGACCGTCCACCGGCTGCGGGTGACCTGCGACGTATCAAGCAGCAGCCAGGAGAGACCTTGCAAAAGTACATCCAACGCTTCAACAGCGTCCGCCTCAAGATCCCCAAGGTGTCAGACGAGGCCATCATCTCGGCGTTCACTGATGGCGTCCGCGACGTCCAGATGAAGGAGGAGCTCGCCATACATGAGGGCCTGTGCATGGCTCTAGAGATATTAAACATGGGAACCAAGTGTGCGAGAGCTGAGGAAGGTCGCCTCTCTCTCCTGGAGCTCCCGGGGGCTGACCCAGAAGACAAGAAGGCCAAGGCCAAGGACGTGAAGCGCAAGGGACCGGCCGTGCTCACGGCCGAGCCAGAGATGAAGCACGACTGCGACCACCCAGAGTCATCCAAGGGCAGCCGCCCGTTCTGCGTCTTCCACAACGTGCACATCCACAACACCAATGACTGCCAGGAGCTCAGGGCCATCCGCGACGAGCGCCTCGGTCGACGCCCCGAGCGTAGTGACCGTGGCTACGGCTGCGGAGGAGGCCGAGGTGGAGGACACTGGGATGGCCACGACCCCAGCCAAGAATGGCACGATCAGCGTCGTGAGGACCGCTGGCAGGGCCAGCCTCCCGAGGGCCCCTGGAGGGACCAGCCTCGTGAGGACTGTCCTCAGGGCAACGCTGGCCTTCCTCCGCTGCCGCCACCACCAAGGAGGAATGACGACCACCACCAGGACGAGGGGGCTGGGGGCTTCCAGGAGCCCCGTGCCATCGCCTGCATCCTGGGCGGCGCTCAGGCCCCTGCCTCTCATCGCATCTTCAAGAAGTTTGCCCGAGAGGTGAACGTGGCCCTCCCCAAGCTCGAGGCAGCGCGTCCGCTCAGGTGGTCCAAGTGCACCATCACCTTCAGCTCATCCGATCAGCTCAAGTGTGCGGCAACTGCCGGTGCTCTCCCGATGCTCTGCTCGCCTACCATCAGCAACATGGTCGTCACCAAGACTCTCATCGATGGTTGTGCGGGGCTCAATGTTCTCTCCATCGAGACATTCGACCGACTCCAGGTGCCCTACGACTAGTTGCAGCCTACCAAGCCTTTCTCAGGAGTGACCGACGGCTCCACCACCCCGATAGGGCAGATCCGCCTCCCTGTCACCTTCGGCAAGCACGACAACTACCGCACCGAGCTCATCGACTTCGACATCGCCCACATTCGCCTTCCATACAACGCCATCCTTGGGTATCCGGCCCTGGCCAAGTTCATGGCGGTGACTCATCATGGTTACATTGTCCTCAAGATGCCAGGAAGCTGGGACATCATCACGGTCGCCTGCGAGGAGAAGGATGCGGTGTGCTCTCTCGAGCGCGCCTACCAGGCTGCGGCGATCGAGAACCCAGATGATGAAGGCGCCGTCTACCCTCCTGAGGCTGTCCCCAAGAAGAAGCAGTAGCTGCTCCGCCAAGGACCTCAGCAGAGTGGGGTGTCGAGCGGCACCACTTCAGGCCCTGCGCCCACTAACGGGGCGCCTCCCTCTCTCACATAGGAAGGCGCGCCCGGCGCCCCTCTCAGGCCAGGCTCGAGGGCTCTCCTTTGGAGGGCCTCTGACCTGGCCAACGTCACGAGGGAGGCGCTCTGGCACCATGTGGAGGTGTGCTTCAGCGCGCGCTTCCGCCAGGAGGGTACTAGGCGCGAGGTACCAGGTGCTCAGGAGTTCATCACCAAGGCAATCAAGGAGCTTCAGGAGGCAAGAGCTATGCGAGGCGACAATCACCCACCACCCGGCGTGGCTCCTTGTCCCGGCGAGGACAGCGAGCTGCGCATCTGCGTCAACATCCCAGGGCTCAACAGGGCCACATCTCAGGAGCGCTTCTAGCCGTCCCGCGCTGGCCGATGCGAGGGTCCCCCTCACAGCTATGTTCGCATGCCTTTGGGCTTGCCGAGCACAGCTGCTGCATTCTAGCGCCACATGCGGGGCGTCCTGGTGGCTCATGAGGCCAGAAGCCAGGCGATCTTGTCAGAGGAAGAGATGGATCCTCGTGAGCCCCCCGGGCCCCCAGAGCCTCCCGAGGTTCAGGGCCTAAGCAGCTCATGAGGAGCGACTTCTGCAGCACGCGTCTTCAGCTACTCCAACATCTCTTCAGCAACGGTACCAGGTGACATTTTTTGGTTTGTTCAGTTGGGGGCGCCCCTCGGGCTGCATTATCCCCAAGCCGCGTGGGTCCGTCCCTGCGGCATGTATCATTTTGCATCTATCAGAGCTAGCTCTACCTTATCCATGAGTTCATTTATGATTATCACTTGCCTGTCCGGTGCTTTGTCCAAACGAACGTTGTACGCCCTTGCAAGCCCACCCACGACCGCCTCATGATTAAGGACTGGCACGGCGTCTGTGCTCGGGTCCGTCCCTGCAGCGTTGCTAAACCCAAGTGGCTGAGCTCTGGCTCGCGGGCCAGCTCCCGTGCACGTCACCTCCCATGGTCCTTGGTGCCTTGTTCTCACATGAGCTAATCGGGGGCGGGTAAGTTAGGGCGCGCGACCCAGTGCCTCGCCACCACGGGAGCCGTGCACCAGTTGTCTTTCTTCAGGACATTTGCATGAGAAGACTGGGCACGGCGTCTGTGCTCGGGTCCGTCCTTGCAGTGTCGACAAACCCAACGGCTGAGCTCTGTCTGGCGGGCCGGACCCATTCACGTCACCTCCCGGGGTCGTTGGTTTTGGCCTTCTCATGCGATAACCTCAGGAGATTCACTCGGCGCAGGTTGCCTAACCATCTCGCAGGACTATCACAAGTGTTACGAATCAAATTCAGGCGCAACCCACCTTGAGGTAGGGCCTCGTGAGTCCCACGCTGGCTCACGGGTGCCCATACACACCTCCTCTAGCACTCTCGTGCAAGCCATGTGTCAAGGCGGGGTTGTACACGCCCCGGGGTCTCCCCTCAGAGGGAGCCCCCACCCACGTACCAGTGGAAGCACCATGCTTCATGCTGGCAGTCGACACGGTCGAGGAGCGGCTATGCCAGTGCAAGAGCGGTAGCGCCATGCTCCGCGCTGGTGATAAACAACTGGGGGTAGCCTAACGGCTGCACTAACCTCAGGAGAGCCACTAGGCTCAGTATCCAGCCTCGCCGCACTGCTTTCCCCTCGGGAGAGTAGTGCGAGGGGGCTGGGCATGGGGGCTACGCTCAGGTCATGCCTAGCGTACGCCACCTTGCCAGGTCCCTCAGACCTGGTCTTCGCGCATCCCCCCCGAGCGAAAGCCCGGCGAGGATAGGTATGGGGGTTTTGTTCGCATGTTAAGGGGGACCCCTGGGCATCGCGATCCAGGGGCCTAACTGGTCACGTAGCCCCTCACCCCTTGGCCTCGTCCTGGCGATCCGGACGCCCCAACGGTGACTGAGGTATGCGCGGGGCCGGGCCCTGCCGACGCAGAACATCAAGACCCACTCTTGCGTCTCCTTCCCGAGGGCTGTTCATACGTCAAGGGGGACTCCTGAGCATCGCGACTCAGGAGCCTAACTGGCCACGTAGCCCCTCACACCTTGGTCTCGTCCTGGCAATCCGGACGACCCAACGGCGGCTGAGGTATGCGCGGGGCCGGGCCCTGCCGACACAGAACATCAAAGCAAACAGAAAGGAAACCGCAGAACCTTAGCAAGTTATTACAAAACATACTATCTCTTAAAGTTCCAAAGCATAAGTTCTTACGCCTCCACGAGGCACGATACATGTTGCAGGAATAAAACAAGGGGAAAGCGCCGCCATCTCCTTCAGCCTTGGATGCCACTGTTGCCCACTTGGGGAGTCCCGTCATCGACGACGTCGCCGCCGTCCTTGCCGTTAGCCGTAGGCATGGGGTCGACGGCGAGGAACTTCCGCAGCAGGGCCTCCACTTGACCCTTCACGGCCTCGACAGCAGCATCTTGGAGCTCAGGGTCCACGGGTTTGAGCAGGGCACCAAGGTCGAAGCTGGAGTCCACCATGGGGCCCACTCCGACGACGATGCCCTCCAGCGCCGCGACGAGCTTGGGGAGCAGCCCGGCGGGGCCTTCCTCCGGAGTCACCAGCGGCTCCTTGTACCCGCTCCCGTAGAGATCCTGCAGTGCCTTGCGGGACCTCTGCTTGAGGGAGTCGAAGGTGGTATGCCCCGTGGTGGCCGCCTCCTCAGCCTTGTCGAGGATTTTCTCCCTGGCCTCCAGCCGACCCTTCTTGTTAGAGACAAGCTGGGCGTGGGACGCCTAGGCCGCCTCCACCTCCTGCTTCAGCTTCACCAGGCGGCCACGCTCCATGGCCTGCTCCCGAGATGCCTGCTCCAGCTCGGCAACACGACCGGCGACAGCAAACTCCCGCTCCTTCAGCTTTTCCTCCTGCTCCTCGAGTTGCCGGGCGCGGGTGGCCTGCTCGTCGCGGAGGGCTTTCAGCTTGGCCTCCGCCGCGCGGCAGCGCTCATCAGCATCCTTTGCATCCTTCAGTGCCACATCACGGGCGGCGGCGGCCACGCCGGCCACCTTCTGGCCCTTCTCTACAACAGCGTCGGCCTGGTCCCAGGCCGCCCTGATGGACGAGTCAGCATGGAGCCACCCCGAGACCAGCTCCAGGCGCCCCGATGCCCGGCGCCGGTCGGGGCCCTGAAGATCGTTCCGGAGTTGATCCAATGCGGAGAAGGCCTGCTCCAGAGCACCGGGTGCGGTATAAGAGCCGTGGCCTGCCAGCATGGTGGCTGGAAGAGGAGACGGCGATGGCGTCGAGACTGGCGAAGCAGGAGCAGCAAAAAATGGCCGGGGGCTCCGGAGCCCTCGGATCATTAGCAGGCGCTCTGAAGGCAAGCGTCTCTGAAGCCGGCGCGGCCGCAGGGGCGTCCTTCTCCTGAGGCTGGGCCCGTGTGCCTCGCGAGGGCAACCCTGCGGCAGTAGGACGCGAGCCAGCCTCGTCCGTCTGCCCCAGAACCTCCGGGGCCGAGGTGGGCTGCTTGGCCTCAGGAGCCCTCGCCTCCTCCTTCTTCTTTTTTGCCGCCGGCATTGGCCTGGCTGCGGAGAGGAAAATGTCAAAGCACGACGTCAAGATTAGGAAGCAAAGACAAGATGGTATGCTTACTGATCCGTGGCAACGTAATCCCTCGTCCTCTTCAGGAGCGCGATGCCCACAGGCTTCGTGGGTGCGAGCCCCGCCGCACCCACGGGAGCGGATGAGCGTGCGGCGGCCTAATCTGCGGCAGCGGCAGCCGACGGCGGGGCGGAGGCACCACTTTGGGGAAGCAACAACAACCTATCCTTATTCAGGACACCCTACTTCGGCTTCTTCGGGGGGGGTGCCCCTGGACCTTGTGGTGACCCCGGCGGAGCGCGGCGACTCCTTGACTGGGTACTCGTCGGCGTCGTCGTCAGAAAAGGCGCGGAGGAGCTCGCTCCGCCGTGGGGGAGAGGTCTCCCCCACCTCTTCCAAGGTCGCCTCCGAGCTCTCGTTCTCCTCCTCCCCGGAGGGATCGCCGAAGGACACTGGCACCGGGGAGCCCAGGGGCAGGGAAGGCTCCAGTGGCACGAGCCCCCGCTCGTTGAAGACAGGCATGGCGGCGGCTATCTTCTCCCCGTCGGCGCGATGGTACAACGGGAGATGGGTGTCCGAGGGGCCACCTTGGTCCTTCCCGAGCAAGGTGCGCATGACCTTGCTCAGCTCCTCGTCAGACAAGTTGTCCGGGCGCAACCGGAGGTCGTCTTCCGCACCCTTGAAGCTCCACATGGGGCGCGAGTGCGCCTGGAGCGGAGCCAGGCGCTGCGTCATGAACTCCTTGACGATCATGGCCCCTGTCAGCTTCTCCACCTTCGGGTCCTCCGCCTTCAGGTCGGCCGTCATCCTCTCCAGCAACTGCTCCGCCCTGGGGTCGCTGAGCTTCTCGTGAGCCCATCGATCTAGGGGCTTCGGCAGCGCGGTCGGCAGCTCCAGCCGAGCATGAGAGCACTTGGCGTCCATGAAGATCCACTTGTTCCGGAAGTCCTCCAACTTCTTCCCAGCCCGCGAGATCGTGTTGCTGGCATTGGCCACGATGAAGCTGGCGCACCCAGAGCACTGGCCGCTGCTTATCCGGAGGTAGAAGAAGTGGCGGAACAGCGCGACGGAAGGCATCACCCCCACGAACGCTTCGCAGTAGAAGGCAAAGATCGACAGGAGGAGGATGGAGTTGGGATGAAGATGGAGGGTGTGGAGACCATAGTGGTTGAGGACCGCATAGAAGAATCGGGAGAAAGGGGGAACCAGCCCAGCGAAGATGCTATGCGGGAAGAAGGGGTAGAAGGTGTCACCCAAGGCTTCCGGCTGGGCAGAGCTGACCCGGAGCGCCGTCTCCCTCCCTCATTGTCGGCGCCCGCCGTCAGCGGGAGCACGGCAGCAAGGTGCTTCTCCTCGGCGATGGAGGACGTGCTCAAGGCTGGCTCAAACCAGGGATCCGAGCGCGCGGCGGAGGCCGATGACTTCGCCTTGTCGGTGGCCATTGGTGGCGAGTCCGGGGAAAGGATTCAGCAGATCTGGAGGCACGCTGAGCAGAAGGAGAAGGGGATCTGGAGCAAGATGGAAGGAAGGCAATTAAGGCTCAGCGGCAAGCACCAGCCTTTTTGTCAGCCAAGAACAGTTGCCGAGGCGGCGCGGCAAAGCGAAGACGCCCATGTCTCATCAATCGCCACGCGTCAACCAAGGCCGCAGGCGGTTAGGGCCCGCGTCGCTCCGCACTTGCCCCTTGGCTTCGCCTCGAAGCCAAGTTCGAGCGCGCCTTGGGCCCGGGGGCTACTGTCGGCGTCCTGGGAACGGGGGTACCCAGACTTGCCTGCCTGCGGCCCACAACGTGGCTCCATCAACGGCCTGGTACGGCCCAGCTTCAGCAACAACAACTCAAGACCCTCGCGAGGGGCCAAGCCTCGCGAGGTAGACGACACCAAGACCTCCACGAGGAGCGGCCTCCTCAGGCTGGCTCCCGAGGAGCGGAGATCTCTATGCAAGCCTCACCTCATGAGGTCCAGATGACGTGAGCCATGACGACCAAGGCCAGGCGGGCACCAGCGAGCGCAGAGTACCAGTTTCCTCTTTGGTGCTAAAGAGGCAAGTGCAGGCACGGAGTCTCGAGGAATCAGCCAAAGGTTTCCATTCCCGTGCAACAAGACCAAGACCACCAGGATGGCAGGATGGAGATCATCACCGAGCCCACCACGGCGTCACAACCAGAGGCTTTTGCAGGCGAAGACTACTTTTGTCAGGATAGCATGTACTAGTTGTCTCCCTTCGAATTTGGCCGTTGTGGGATCCCTTCCTGCCTTTCATTTGGGAAGAGGACCAAGGCCACTATAAATAGGACTTAGCCACCATCGTAGATGGGGGGACGGATCATTCAGATCACCCACACACTCACCAGCTCACTCGAGCTCAAGAACACCTCTCCTCCTGAGGCTGTTAACCATTGTACTAGTTCATCCTCAGCCCCTCGAGGCCAATCCACTACAAAGCAGAGTAGGGTTTTACACTGCAAGGTGGCCCGAACCTGGGTAAACTGCTGTGTCCCTTTTCCTTATAGTTTGTCGAGCTAGGCTGTGAGATTAGCGAGTAGGCAGACTGCGGAGGACGAGTTCTTCGCACGCACCCCAGAGTTCGAACCTCTCAAGGGTTTGCGGAACCCGAAATCCAACAATCCTGCTAGGTAAACCTGTTATGTCCTGATCATTAATATTGCTAGATAGGTATGCCATTCCATGATAATCAATGTTGCTCTAATAACATGTGCATGCTTGAATGCCATGGATTGCTTTGCTTGGTGTATATGTTAGTTTGGTTTGCTTGCGTGTACATTCAAAAGTACTCAGCGGCCTTCAATGTGGCCAGGCTCACATAAGGATCCATCGTCTAGCATCGAGGAGCCGGAGCGTTCGCGAGCTAGAAGAGTAACCCAGTCAGATCCCTGTGGATTGGAGCCGCACCAGGACCATGCTGCCTTAGATAGAGCTTTTCCGCTGCCATCACCTCTTGTAATATATCATGTAAGACTCATATATCCATTAATAGAAATGCCTGTGTTCATGATACTTGTTGTAAACGCGCATGCCAGAGTGATTTCCTGGGCTGGCATGCATGGCGACTGTCTGGCTACAGTGGTATTCAGGCGGGGCGCCACAGGGCATCCACAATGTGTAGCCAAATCTGAAAATAGCTTTTGGCATCGATGGGAACCATTGTGGAGGATGTTGCCAAAGCCAAAAAGAGGGAACCTAAGCTCCCTAATTGATTGATTGAGGAATAGAAAAATGCAACCTCTCTCCTCTTTCTCCCGTGCTTGGACGCATGTACATTGTAGAGCACAGAGTCTACTCCGCTGTCCCTTCTATCACAAATCACAAAGTAGTGAGGCATGAAATCACAAAGCACGGATGAAGCAACCATCATTTCACTCTTCGCTAACTCCGCTTCTCCATCGTCTTCTTTGAGAAACCACCTTACCGCACTAAGCTGGACGGACGACGCTATTATGTAGTAGTACATTTACGCCTCCTTTGGTTCAACGGACTTCCTGGATGCAAAGAAGGCAGTTGTCTCGGCTTGCAGGCGGCACTTGCGAACGACTTACTATGGTCTCCCTCAATGGTGTGCTTCGTCGAACGCACTTCGCCAAAGCCACAACGTTCGAGATATCGTCGACATTACCGCAATGGGGAAGGAAGTCAAATAGTTACTACCGCCATTTTTTTTATACAAGGCCATTATCAAAATTACAATTTGCAGAAGGCCACTAACACTAATCGAGGCAAAAATGATGGGGTTTGCCTTGTACTAGCAACCAAGGACATTAATATACCCTTGCATGCATGCGGAAGTGAGAAGGTTGGTTTGCATGGCGCTGCATTAATCAAGCAATGAGGAGTCAGATGGTTAGCTCTTTGGGCGTTGGAGAAAAAAATATGCATTAATTGACACGTCAAACGAGGATTTGTATCGATCAATCCCGCGAAGGAAAACCCCGCCTTTCTTTTTTAACACAAGTAGTATGTACTTGTATCCTGTTTGGGTCTAGGCCTTGCATTGCCATACTTTGCCACACATTTTTGGCAAGCTTGCCTAAAGTTTTTCAAAATGAAAAGGAGGTACACTTGCGCATGGCTGTCGCGGTCACACCGCACCCTGACACAGTCGCTCCTGCACGCCGCAAACCCAACCAAGGGAACGCACCCTCACTGACACATGCTACCGCATGTGATCAAACCAAACTCAGCCATCCTACCGCTGACACATAATTTTCGTTCATACAGTATGTTTATCCAACCACATGTTGGGGAAGATCCGTGCGGCCCGTGCGGTGGTCTGTTGGGGAAGAAGAAGAGGTGAGGAAGAGAAGGGTTAGGAGACGTAGGATATTCATCCACCACCTGAAATGGTAACTGACCCAAATGATGAAAGTCAAGCGACTTGCATAAATATATGTTTTTACACAGCAAAAGATGCCTAAAAACAACAACATAAAGAAAAACTACCACTGCTCGCGGAACGAGCCGGCCTCGTCGTCTTTGGCTGCCGGCGTGAACCACCCGTAGCTGCCGATGTGTATCTCCGTATCGTGGTTGTCCTCGGCCCCCAACTACTCGTTCACGCAGAGCATGCGGGCGCTCTGCACGGACGCGAGCACCGCCCGGTTCACGTCCATGACGTTCGGTTCCGCCTGCAGGAGGGCCTTGATGGCAGCGGCATCCGCGTGCTCCATGTCGAGTTGAGCCTCCGCCGCCCGGTTCAAGTCCAGGACGTCCGGTTCCGCCTGCAGGAGGGCATCGATGGCAGCGGCATCCGCGCGCTCCGCGTCAAGTTGAATCTCCGCCGCCCAGTTCATATCCACGACATCCGGTTCCGCCTGCAGGAGGGCCTCCATGGCAGCGGCATCGGCGCGCTCCGCGTCAAGTTGAACCTCCGCCGCCCGATTCACGTCCACGACATCCGGTTCCGCCTGCAAGAGGGCCTCGATGGCAGCGGCATCCACACACTCCACGTCGAGTTGAGCCTCCACTCCCGGTGCTCCTTTAGGATCGCCAGGTTGAACCGCTGGTCCGCCTGCACCACGGGGGACTCGGACGCCGGCACGAAGTCGACGTCCATCGTCTCATATGCATCGGGGGCCTTCTGCGCCGCGACCTCCGCCATGAACATTGGATCGGCTTCCTCCTCCTCGTAGCTTGGCTCCAGACAACTCGGGGATTGGCCCGCTACAAAGCGAGCTTGTGAACAGAGGTCTGTGGTGCCGACCGCCGCCGTGATTTCTACGCGGCGCTCCGGCGTCAGCATCTTGTAGTATGTGATCTTGCGTTGCACCATGGCTTTCCGGCGAACTAGGGGACGACTGATGGCTAGGAGATCAAAAGGTGGGGGAATGGGCTAGAGAGGAGGTGTGGTTTTGGGGCAGTAGTGACCAGCCGGCAAGTAGCTGGCGTAGGCCGAGCAGCGAAGGTTCTGGTGTGAATAGTGGTTCTGGTGGCGACTGGTCAATCGGTTTTGACTGTGCGGAGTTTGCAAAGCCGGACGGCTGGAGCCTGGAGAGTTGTGGGGTGGGATGGGACCAAAGTTTCAGAGTTTCACGTGGCAGATGTCTGGACCTCCCCACCGTTCCTGTCGACGACGAGGCGGTGACTTCGTAAATCTCAAGATGACTAGCAAGATGCCTGTGCATTGCACGGAACATCAGGATGCATTTTTTTACAAAACACCTGTTGTGATTGACCCATGCAGGAGTAATCCCATGTGTAAAAACTAATGATATCTCGAGAATTTCATCAAAAATGGTATCTCGAGAATTTCATCAAAAAATGATATCTCGAGAAAGATGAGAGATAAGGTGAGGAGGAGTGGGGCGCGGTGGTGATTGGTGGTTAGACTTAGCGGAGGCATGGGGATGGACGACGCTGGCAGTGGCCACCATGCCAGATTGTTCCAGAGGCTTCCTTTTTTCTCAAAAATGAAGTTGTGGGAGATAAGGATGAACGATAGACGTGCGGGTATCCTTTTGCAAAATTGCCATAGTTTGCTTTCTATCTGTCAGATATAGATCGGACGGTCTATATTGCAATATGGCAGACACACCATCATCACCAAGAGTAGAGATAAGAGTAGAGATAGAGGTATGATGGCTCAGTCTCTCGAAGGTGCTCATAGGGGTAGGGTGTGCGTGTGTGCGTTCATAGGGGTGAGTGTATGCGCGCATGTATGAGCGCTTGCGTCTGTACTATGTTAAAAAAAGGAGTACTCGAAGTATGCAAGTTCATAAGGAACAAACGGTGTACATCACTCTTGCCGCGTTTGCGTTGCACCCCGGCACGCTGGACCCTGCACGTCACTCACCGAATGGAACGCGCTTCGTCTTGCATTTTCACTCGCTTGTGGGACAGCAGTTGAGAGCAAACCGACGTCCCTCCCCCTCCCCCGCCCGCATCATTTATACTACTAGAAGAGAGAGAGGTCCGCCGAGTGTTACTAGTCACTGTTCAAAAAATCTTCTGATTCACCGATTAATCTTCCGATTTATCGCTAATCAGGGGGTGACCGATAAGATTATGCCTTATCTTCGCCGTTTATCTTTTGGACCGATTTATCGCTCCGACAAGCGATTTATCGGGAATCTACCGATAAATCAGACCTATTCATAGCACTATGTTTGCAAAAACTATGTTTACTTATATTTTGTGGACCTTGTTAAGCAATATGTACTGTTGTCCTATTTTGTTTGTCATTATACAAGGATTCAAAGGCTAGGAATCAAGGTAACACTTCTATCAAATATTGTTTTGGTGTTGAATATAGCGTATTTTAGTGTTGGGAACCTGAGATTTGCAAAAAAATATCCGATTAATAGTCGACCGATAAAATCGATTAATCATCCGATTTCTGATTAATCTCTAATCCCTAGCCGACCGAGACGATAATGATAAGCGATATTCTCAACATAGTTACTAGTACTCCCTTCATTTTTATTTACTCCACATATTAGTTTTGGTCAAAGTCAAGCTTTACAAACTTTGACAAAGTTTATAGACAAAAATATTAACATACAATAACAAATCAATACAGTACCATTAGATTCGTTGTTGAATGTACTTCCACATCATATAGATTTGTTATGCTAAATATTTATATTCTTTTCTATAAATTTGGTCAAACTTTACAAGGTTTGACTTCAGTCAACTCTAATATGTGGAGTAAATAAAAACGGAGGGAATGGTATACTACTAGTACTATGAGCACTTCATACTCTACTGCAGATGTTGTTAGTACTCCACTAGTACTACTACTTCTACTACTATTGGACAGGGAGCTTAAAATTACTATTGGGCTGGCTATACGTGGCGAAATCCTAGTAGGAAGAGCATGCGCGAGAACAAGCATTCACGTGTTTGAATACAAATTGGAAACCATTTCTGTTTGAATACAAATCTAGGAGTACGTACGAATCTAACAATATTGATTGGGCGTTGTTGAATGTTGATACTTTTTTCTATAAGTTTGATCAAAGTAGAGATACTTTGACTACACACAAAACTTATATGTAAACTAAAAAGGATTAGAGGGAGTATATTGTACGTTCAAAAGTGAAACGAACATTGAATACCCTTTATATATGATTTGTTGATGCTATGATCACCGGTTCAAAATTTTGAATCCGCCTTAGGTATCACACATGCACACACTCGTTCTCTCTCGGTTTCATCTTGGGGTCTCTCTCTCCCTCCCTCCCTCCCTCTTTCCCTTTCTCTCTATCTCTCTCTCTCTCTCTCTCTCTCTCTCTCGCACACACATACCACCTCTCTTCCTCTTTGTGCTTGTCAAACCTAATTGATCTCCCGAGGTATAGGGATTGTATCTCGCTCATCGTCAGGTCGCTCTTCGACACACGCCTAGGTCACTCTACCATGCATTAACTGTAACCAAGCCTTTCATCTATCTTTTTTAAGCATACATTCATCCTCTTCACCCCTCTCTAGATCGGTCGATCTCCGGACCCACCCTAGTCCTCTTTCAATCGATCTAGCTAGACGGTACTTGACCGACGCGCACACACAGACCCCCCCGCCCTTCTCTCCACCCCACACGGTCATTTCTATCATAGAAACACACCAAACCTTTATCTCTTTGCACGACATGCACTCGATCTCTCAACATCTATCGATCTCGTCAAGATGTGTCGGGGCATGAACCGAATGGGATGTCAAAACTAAGATGGGAAGCGGCACGTAGTGGAGGCAAAGCGAAACTTTAAACGAACCGTTTGTCTGTATGCATGTCGGACAAATTACAACATTGGAAATACAAGCATGGTCTAGGCCCACATGCGAATGACACTCGGCGGAATGTTCAAATGAGGCATGCGGGAGGATGGACTCGACCGGAGGGCGGCATGATCGATGGAGAAGAGGGTTGGAGAGGAATGAGAAATAAGCAATGCCACATGATTATACTTGGACGGCTCAAATAAACATTAAGTTGTCTCGTTTTCCCTTCCATCTTGGTCACGGAGTAAGATGCTCCCTTTGTTTTTATTTACTCTGCATATTAGGTTTGACTGAAGTCAAACTTCATAAAATTTGACCAAATTTATAGAAAAAAATATGAACATTTACAATAGCAAATCTATATGATGTGAAAGTGTATTCAATAATGAATCTAATGGTATTGATTTGTTATTGTATATGTTATTATTTCTGTCTATAAACTTTGTCAAAGTTTACAAAGTTTGACTTTGAGCAAAGCTAAAATGCGGAGTAAATAAAAACAGAGGGAGTACGCAGGGACTAGTATAGTTACTACCGCCGGAACATGGTAAGTTGGACCCCTAAATGCGGGCACGGACCGGGCACACCTCAATTATTCCTTCAAACAGTCGGACACCTAAATTAGCACACCATCCGGCTACTTAATCAAGTGTTATGCTTCATGAGTTGAAAAGCAAAAGGGTGGTACTGTACCCAAAACCACCACACTTGGGGCTAGGGTAACAACTTGGTACTATAACACATTTGAACCAGCGCACAAAAACCACCTGTTCTGCGCCTAATGCATAACGCAGAGCACTGACGCTCGAATTTGGCCGGGAAAACTGGGAAACCGACATGTGGGGCACACCTATCGGGATGACGTGGCGCGGACTAGTCCAATGGAGTAGCTGGCCCACGACCTCCTCGCCACCGGCAACCGTTCATGTGGGTCGTGGGGGCCAGCAACGTGATGCAATTCCCGCACTGCCTCTGGACACAGCGACCGCGGTGAGCGACACACTCATCATCGCTGGACACGCTCGGCTTCAGGGTGCCGAGGGTGGCGCTACCGCTGTGGCACGACCAGCAGATCAACACCCGGCTCATCGAGGATGCACAGGGCGCCGAAGTGCGCGCGCGCCGTGATGCGTCCGCAGAGTGTTCTAGCGTGGCCAACTGCATCCCCAGGACATGAGACCATGCCGGGTCGTCTTGCTTTTTCAATGACGTGTGGGGATCGCATGTGAGCAAAGGGCATCTCCAACGTTGCCATGACCGCAGCTGACTACCCTGGCACACCAAAAACCCTTGTCCCTTGCGCCATCGCACGCGTGCGTTCCCAGCCGGCGCCAGCTGCCCGCATTCATGCCGTCCGTCTGTATGCCGTCATTAAGCAGGCTCGGTGCTCGAGGAACCAACTCCGGTGACGTAATGACGCACCCGGACGCTTGGCCCCACCA
This sequence comes from Thinopyrum elongatum, assembly GCA_011799875.1. NCBI lineage: Eukaryota > Viridiplantae > Streptophyta > Magnoliopsida > Poales > Poaceae > Thinopyrum > Thinopyrum elongatum. Next base: position 312,712,472 of record CM022299.1, on the reverse strand, counting down.
GAATGCGCTACTTAAAGCGGCAACGCCCAGCTATACTCCACACCATAGCGCATCCTCCTACCTGGCACCACATCCACCATGACCACGAGCGGGAATTCTCTGTGGGAGAGCTTGTCTTTGGGGATGAAGCTCGAGGTTGCCGCCCTCGCTCAAGTCGCCGCTCGTAACGCAATAGTGGCGTAGCCGGACGCGGACACGACCGCACAAGAGGTGGCCATGCTGGCGGCCGATGACGGGAGCACCGTCAGCCACACGTCCTACTTGCCGCCATCCAATGTTCGGTGGCGCATGTGGTAGATGAAGCGACGTGTAACACCCCAAAAATCGGGTTATCAATTTTTGTGTTGTTATTCCTTCCTAGCTTTCCTCTTCCAAATTTTTCCTTTGGAATCTGGTGAATGACCAGGTGAATCCAGACAATCCTCAACCTCTTAGTGCCTTTCCCATGTTCTTGTGCCAGCTAACCTTCTGTCAGTGAACCCCGAACCTCACTGAAACCCTAGTTCCAAAATATCGGAACTAGAAATCCTGCCTTTGTGTTTACAAAGGAGCTATCATTTTTCTTGCTCTGTTGATTCTCACAAAATTTCCAGAGATGCTCCTTCACTCATAAACCCTAGATGTGCAAAAATATTGCTAAGTCATATGCAATATTTCTTATCTAGAATTAATTCCTCTTTCAACCTTTTCGAGGAATTAAATCCAGAAAAATATCTATCCATCTCCAAAGTTCATGAAAACTTGTGGAGATATTCTTTGTGATCATATTGAGCTCACATAAAAATATTGGCCATAATTAAATAGGGGAAAATGCATTTTCCTATTTAAAGCCAATATTTCAATTTGGGGCCTTTCCAAAGGAACTAACATTTTGGTAGCTAGGAAAAATCCCAAATAATTTATGGAGCTTTCCCAATCCATATCTTCACCATTTCCATCAAATATCCAATTCCACAATTCAAAATTTGAGCACAACACCCCTTTGCAAATTCTGTCCAGATTTCTTGTTTGCAAAGGAAGTGCTTGATTCCTTGATCTCCTTGGGCTGAAATTTTGCAGGTTGATTCATTATGATATACTAGCACATATGTCTGTGCATTGCAACGGGAGAGATATTTCTTTATGAGAAGCAATGGAAGAGATAATTGAAGTGTTGGTGTTTAGGTGCGCCGGGTGCACCAGTTGGCAGTCCGCCTGTCGGCCGCGCCATCGAGGAGCTGGCGCCTGCCCTGTCGGCGCCTTCAGGGTGGTGTTGTCCGTCGCCGTCTTCATCATCATCCGGTCAATTCCGGACATCGCCGCCTCCCGCAGCTCCGCCTGGTCTAGTGCTGCCTCCCCCGGTGGCGTCGTCCTCTTCCAACGTGGCAACCCCTAGCTCGGGGTCACCCACGTTGCTCTCCTCGTGGTCCGGCATCCACTGGTGGCCCGAAGCCGACGCGCCGGCTGCTGTCTGACCAGGGAAGTGCTGCCCCACGTTCAGGTGGTCAGGTCGGATGAATAGTATGGCATAAGCAAAAAAGGGGACCAGATTCTAACCGTAGGCGGCGGGTTGGCGCGGCTGTACGGCTCCTTGCCGAATCTCCACTCAGTCTCGCTGAGCTTGCTATTGGAGAAGTAGTTGACATGGCGAACTACCTCCACAGTCGGCAGCTCCTTGGTCGACATCCGGCACGAGTCCCGGCGGCCGCTCATGTCGCAGATTAGGTGTGGCCGGAATTGGAGGAGCGAAACCCGACGGTGGACGAAGGCGGCCAGCAAGTCCGCCGGCTTGAGGCCCTCTGATTCCGTCATCTCTTGCAGCCTGACGAGGACGTTGGTGATGGTAGCCAGCAACGGCTTGGAGGGTTGCTGCCCCCAGTTGTTCCACGGCTCGCCAGGCGGGCCGATTATGAAAGCCGGCAAGTTGATGTAATCCCGAGTCGGGTGGAGATTGCGGACATAGAAGTATGACTTCTACCACAGCTTCGTCGACTCCAGCAGAGCGATGGGAGGAAAGCAGGTCCTGGAGCCGGTGCGCCGCACGGCGACGCAGGAGCCGCACTGGGCTGGCTCACCCTTGGCCTGGGTGCACAGCTTCAGGTAGAAGAACCTCCCCCACAGCTCGAGCGTGGGCAGGACGCCAAGGTAGCCTTCGCAGATGGTCACGAAGGTGGAAAGGAGCACCACTGTGTTGGGTGTGAGATGGTGAGGCTGAAGATGGTAAAAGTCAAGGAAGGAGCAAAGGAAGCCGCTCGCCGGCAAGCCGAATCCGGAGAGGAAGTGGCTCTGGAAGACGACGAACTCGCCGGCGCTCGGCGCCGGCGAGATCTCCCGCACGTCGAGAAGGCGCGTCCCCACGACCCACTCGACGAGAATCCTACGCGTCTTTCGGCGTCCTGGGACCAGGAGTGCCCAGACTTGCCTGCCTGCGGCCCATGGCGGGGCTCTGTCGACGGCCTGGTACGGCCCAGCTTCAGCAACAACAACTCAAGACCCTCGCGAGGGCCTAAGCCTCGCGAGGCGGATGACACCAAGACCTCCATGAGGGGCGGCCTCCCCAGGCTGGCTCCCGAGGAGCGGAGATATCAATGCAAGCTGCACTTCGCGAGGTTCACCTGACATGAGCCATGACGACCAAGACCAGGCGGGCGCCAGCGGGCGCAGTGTACAAGTTTCCTCTTTGGTGCTAGGGAGGCAAGCGCAGGCGTCGAGTCCTGAGGAATCAAGCAAAGGTTTCTGTATCAGTGGAACAAGACCAGGACCGCCAGGATGGCAGGATGGAGGTCATCGTGGAGCCCACTGTAGTCACCGCCAGAGGCTTTTGCAGGCGAAGACTACTTTTGTCAGGATAACTTGTACTAGTTGTCTCCCTTTGAATTTGGCCGTTGTGGGATCCCTTCCCGCCTATATTTGGGAAGAGGACCAAGGCCACTAGAAATAGGACTTAGCCACCACCATAGGTGGGGATCAGATCCATTCCACCCTCACCACCTCACCAGCTCATCGAGCTCAAGAACACCTCACCTCCTGAGGTCGTTCCACCCCTGTACTAGTTCATCCTCAGCCCTCCGAGGCAATCCACCACAAAGCTGGAGTAGGGTATTGCACCGCAAGGTGGCCCGAACCAGGATAAACTGTTGTGTCTCTTGTCCCTTGGGTTCATCGAGCTAGGCTGCGGAATCGTTGAGCAGGCAGACTGGGGAGGGAGAGTTCTTCGCATGCACCCCAGAGTTCGAACCTCTCAAGGTTCTGCGGAACCCCGAATCCGACATTTGGCGCGCCAGGTAGGGGTGTGTCGGAGCCCCTCTTCTTCCAGTCGGCCCGCCATCGCCCTGCAGTTCCGATGGCTGATGATCCGAGGGCTCACGCCAAGCACTGGGCTGCATGGCCCGTCCGGGCAGCGCCGTCCGCCCAAGAGGACCTCAACTCCGTGCTCCAGGCGGCCCGCACACCTCCCAACACCGCCGGGCGCGGGTGGCACGGGCCGGCGCCGTCCGCCCTCGCACCGCGGCGCACGCGCGCCACTACGCGATCTTCAGGCTACGCCGCGGTGACAGCACCACACACTCGTCGGGAGCAGGCGAACATGCAAGCCGCGCTCATTGTGGCACGAGAGCTGCTGCGTTGCAGGTTGGCGGAGGGCGGCCGAGACACGCTACTGGAGCGGGTCGCCGAGCTGCTAGATGCCGCCTGCGGAGGTGCGGCGCCCTTTTGCTCCCTGCCCACACCTCAATCTGTGACGGTGGTGCGCGCCGGGCCCAGGCGTGCACGCGCGCCCCCTGGAGTGCCTACGGCATTCGACAACACCAACGTGGCCCGCGGCGCCGCTCTTCCTACCACGACAGCGTCGCCTCCGGGAGGGGCGAGCTCTGGTGGCCCACTGCGGGGCCGCGCTGGGGTGTCACCCCACGGCCATCAGGACCAGGCGCCGGGCCTGGAGACCCAGACGCGGGGCACCCAGGCGATGGCCCCAACGCAGCGACTGCAGACGCCTACGTGCCCCGCATGGTGGATCTGGAGTACACGCCGGAGGAAGGCCCCAGCTCGTTCCCTGAGCCAAGCTGGGCAGAAGGAACGCTAGAGGCCGGAGTCTTCCACGAGCTGCCTGGAGACTTTGCCGACCCCTTCAGCGACAACGACCGCAGGGTACAGCCGATATCTCGGGAGCATGCTTACGCTAACCATGGTCCGCAGGTGAACCAGGCCACAGCAGCGGCCGGAAACCCCAGGGCGGTGGCACCGATCCAGGCAGGAGTGGCGCACTGGGGGTTGCGTGGGAGGGGCCCGAAGCCAGGGCCTCCCCCGCGCCGCACGGAGCAAGGCGTTGTACGGACATAGGTCCTCTGCCGGGGGAGGCGCCGGTGAGCCCTTCCCCCCTTCCCCACGGCAAAGGGCCCGTGGTCGCCGAGGGTGCCGCCAGTGTCGCCCTTGCCCCTTGGTCTCGTCCTGGTTTCTGGACGCCCCAATGGTGGTCGGGGGTGGCGCAGGGCGGGACCCTCGTCTGGCGATATGAAGCAAGGCTCATGCCTGTGAAGGTCTCCGCTCGTGACACTCTCACGTAATAATGAGTGGGGCTGTACATGCCCCGGAGTCTCCGGAGTGCCGCCCTCGGGCCTCGGGGGCTCTCGCCCACATCCAAGTGGAAGCACCATGCTCCGCACTGGCCGTTGAGGGAGTCCTGGATTAAGGGGTCCTTGGGCGTCCGGGCTACGTAATGTGGGCCAGACTGATGGGCCATGAAGATACAAGACATAAGACTCTCTCCCGTGTCCGGATGGGACTCTCCTTGGCGTGGATGGCAAGCTTGGCATTCGGATATGAAGATTCCTTTCTCTGTAACCAACTTTGTAGAACCCTAGTCCCCCCGGTGTCTATATAAACCGGAGGGTTTAGTCCGTAGGGGGAATCATAATCACAATCATAATCAGACAGGCTAGACTTCTAGGGTTTTAGCCATTACGATCTCGTGGTAGATCAACTCTTGTAATACTAATATTCATCAAGATCAATCAAGCAGGACGTAGGGTATTACCTCCATAGAGAGGGCCCGAACCTGGTTAAACATCGTGTCCCCCGCCTCCTGTTACCATCGGCCTTAGACGCATAGTTCGGGACCCCCTACCCGAGATCCGCCGGTTTTGACACCGACATTGGTGCTTTCATTGAGAGTTCCGCTGTGTCGTCGCTAGAAGACTCGATGGCTCCATCAATCATCCACAACGATGCTGCCGTGAGGGAGGTCTTCCTCCCTGGCAAGATCTTCATATTCGGCGGCTTCGTACTGCGGGCCAACTCGCTTGGCCATCTAGAGGAGATCGACAGCTACGCCCCTGGCCATCAGGTCAGATTTGGAAGCTTGAACTATGTTGCTGATATCCGCGGAGACTTGATCTTCGACGGATTCGAACCCATGGCAGCCGCTCCCTGCCACCGTGATGAACATGACCTAAATCTGTCATCGGTCCATACCCGGGCGATAGCTCCTGTAAGTGCTCTGGCCCTAGATCCGGAGTAGATTGCGCCATCCGAGGACGGGAAGCTCAACCCCGCCACGGAAGCCGCAGACTCAGCGACGTTGGAGCCGCACACAGACTCAATGGCGTTGGAGCCGCACACAGACTCAACGGCGTTGGAGCCGCACACAGACCCAATTTCAAACGAGATATGTGTCACCGGAACCACGGACTCGTCTCCGGCCACTGGTTCCGAACCGCATGTGTCCGCGCCCATCGAGCTCGATCAGGCGCCGATCCTCGAGTTCAGCTCCGCAGACATCTTTCGAAACTCACCTTTGGGTGATGTGCTTAACTCATTAAAAACCCTCTCCTTAGCGGGGGACTCACAGCCGAACTATATCCGGTTTGAACTGGAGGCTGATGATGGAGAATTTCGCTTCCCACCCACCACCCACTTCATTGCCACTGTCGAAGACTTAACCGACATGCTCGATTACGACTCCGAAGTTGTCGACGGTATGGACGACGATGCTGGAGAGGAGCAGGCCCAAAACCCGCCGTTTACTGGGCACTGGACAGCCACCTCCTTGTATGACGTGTACATGGTGGATACCCCCAAAGAGAATAACGGCGATAATAAGAAAGATCCAGTCGAGGATGAACCTCCTGAGACACGGCCAAAGTGCCGACGTCAGCGGTGCCGCTCTAAATCACGCCGTGGAAAAGACAGCAATACCGGCACGAGAGAAAACAATACTCCGGATGAGGCCGAAGACAAAGAAGATCCCGTCGAGCCAACTTTTGAACATGACGACAGGGAAGATGGGCAAGCCAGCCCTAATGAACAGGCCACAAACGAAGATTCGGAGGACAGTAACTATCTTCCGCTCTCCGAAGATGAGGTGAGCCTCGGCGATGAAGACTTTATCGTGCCTGAGGAACCCGTCGAGCAGGAGCGCTTTAAGCCCCGGCTAATAGCCACTGCGAGGAGCCTAAAAAATAAACAGCAGCAGCTTCAAGCCGATCAAGATCTACTCAATGACAGATTGACTGATGTCCTGGCAGCTGAGGAATACGGACTCGAGCGCCCCATTAAAAGTTATCCGAGGCGTAAATTGCTACCCCAATTCAATGACGAGGCACTTAAGCCCATGCCATCAACACATAGTGCGGCTGACCGACCACCACGTGGCCGGGACAAAGCGGCAATTCAAGCCGAACACCAGCCCATACTACCTCGCCCAAAAGCAGAGACATAATAGCCCGGGGTCATACATATGACCTGCGGCCGGACCTGGACAATAGAGCAGGTCAGTCCAGATCAATCTACGGATCGCGGGGGCATGCCCTGGCGTGCGACGACGGCTATCAAGCCAGACGTGACAAACATAACCACGCCCGGGCCGAAGACTGCCGACAAACTCAATCCGAGCTACATCGCGACGTGGCCCGATATAGAGGCGCCGCACACCCCCTCTGCTTCACTGATGAAGTAATGGAGCACGAATTCCCAGAAGGGTTTAAACCCGTAAATATCGAATCATACGATGGAACAACAGATCCCGCGGTATGGATTGAGGATTTTCTTCTACATATTCATATGGCCCGCAGTGATGACCTTCACGCCATCAAATACCTCCCATTAAAACTAAAGGGGCTAGCTCGGCACTGGTTAAACAGTCTGCCTAAAAACTCTATTGGCAGTTGGGAGGACTTGGAAGACGCCTTTCGCGACAACTTCCGAGGCACATATGTACGACCTCCGGATGCCGATGACTTAAGTCACGTAGTTCAACAACCTGGAGAGTCGGTCAGGAAATTCTGGATCAGATTCTTAACTAAAAAGAACCAGATCATCAACTGCCCGGATGCCGAAGCCCTAGCGGCCTTTAAGCATAGCATCCGCGACGAATGGCTGGCTCATCACCTCGGGCAAGAAAAGCCAAAGTCCATGGCAGCCCTCACGGCACTCATGACCTGCTTTTGTGCGGGCGAGGATAGTTGGCTAGCTCGTAGCAATAACACTGCAAGCGATGCCGGTACCTCTGAAGCCAAGAATAGCAATGGCAAGCCCCGACGCAACAGGCACAAGCGCCGAAGCAATGGTGGCACCGCCGATGACACGGCGGTCAACGCCGGTTTCAGTGGCTCCAAGTCTGGCCAGCGGAAGAAGCCATACAAAAGAAACACTACAGGCTCATCCAGCTTGGACCGCATACTCAATCGTCCATGTCAGATCCACGGCACCCCTGATAAACCAGCCAATCATACCAATAGAGACTGTTTGGTTTTTAAACAGGCCGGCAAGTTAAATGCCAAACACAAGGAGAAGGGGTCGCAAAGCAAGGACGATGACGAGGAGTCCCGTCCGCCGAACACAGGAGGACAGAAGAAGTTCCCTTCCCAGGTTAAAACGGTGAACATGATATACGCCACTCATATCCCCAAAAGGGAGCGCAAACGAGCGCTCAGGGACGTCTACGCGATGGAGCCAGTCGCCCCAAAGTTCAACCCATGGTCTTCCTGCCCGACCACCTTCGATCGCAGGGACCATCCGACCAATATTCGTCATGGCGGTTCAGCCGCACTGGTCCTTGATCCAATTGTTGATGGATTCCATCTCACGTGCGTCCTCATGGACGGCGGCAGCAGCCTGAACCTGCTCTATCAGGATACAGTGCGCAAAATGGGCATCGATCCCTCAAGGACCAAACCCACAAAAACTACCTTTAAAGGAGTCATACCAGGTGTGGAGGCCCGCTGTACGGGCTCAATCACACTGGAGGTTGTCTTCGGATCCCCGGACAACTTCAGAAGCGAAGAGTTGATCTTCGATATCGTCCCCTTCTGCAGCGGCTATCATGCACTGCTCGGACGAACCGCATTTGCTCGATTCAATGCGGTGCCACACTATGCTTATCTCAAGCTCAAGATGCCGGGTCCACGCAGTGTCATAACAGTTAATGGAAACACAGAGCGCTCCCTCCGTACTGAGGAGCACACCGCGGCCTTGGCAGCGGAAGTACAGAACGGCCTTGCCAAACAGAATCTTCATTCAGCGGCCAAGCTCCCGGACACTGTCAAGCGGATCCGGACTACTCCGCAGCATAATAGTCCGGCTCGTCAGGAGTTAGACTAAGCAATCCGGCCTCCGTCTCCATCCCGGCCAAATGGCGGCATAGGTACCACGTGTACATAACTACGCACTTAAAATACCATGGGCATAGACGGAGGCGTAATTATATTGTGGTCCATAATGCGGCTCGACCTCCCGTGGACACACGTACTCTCACTCTCACTTTTTCTTTTTCATCCTTTTCAGGTTTTCCACAGGCCCCTCAAGACGGCCTGATCATCAGTCCTTTCGAAGGATAGATACACCAAGATAGCAAGAAACATTGCGGTATTCGGGAATCTCTAGGAAGTCTTTTTGACGATCACTCTACCTGTTCTCAGGACCCTCACGCAGCTCTCTCTTGGTCATGGCATGTAAAATAGCCCTGTCGCTTATCGCACTACTTATACGCTTTGACGTATCAATACATTATAATGGAAACAGTTCACGGCCCAACTTCTGTGGCACTAGCTTACTACTTGTTTCTTGATAATCTTATCCATTGCACCCGTACACTTTGGTACGGCCTAAATTTGCCAGGGGCTTTATTGCGCCCCATATTACGGCAACAAAGTCTAAACACTTTTTACAGTATAGTTCGGCATCCCGAATTTAGCATTATATGCATTGGCTCCGAATCATGTCTTTGGTCAATAGTTGGGTTGCCCGGCTCCTGTGCTTACTACCTTACATTCCGCTATATCGGCTAGGGTAGTAAAGGGAGAACTACTGCGATTGTGCCCTGGTTCGTTCGGATGAGCACCTCAGTAGAGAAAGCCGAAAACTGACTGTCATGATGCGGCGTGAGCCGGTCAGCTCTTCGGAGGTTACGAATCTTTTGTGATTTTTTCCGCATTATGCGATGAGTCGGTCTCTACCCGGTCCGGTGTTTACAACACCCTAGTCCGGATGGACGAATACTAGGGGCTGCGCCTAAATTTCTATTATAAAACTCCTATGGCTAAGTGAGGGTGATAAAGCCACATAGTCCGGTTGCCTGGTTCGTTGCGCTAAACACCTCCTTCAAGGACCAAACTTTGGATAAAGAGTGTTTAGATTTTATCCCGAACACCCCCGTACTACCTACGTGGGGGCTGAAGCCAACGACTGGCCAACTCTCAGATTTAATAAAACGGCCGCACAGGAGGAAAAATCTTGATATAAACAACTAACATTATATTACATATTAGTTTTGTTTCATTGTGCAGGACAGGATAACATTTTCATCCGAAGATAATGTCTTTTGCACACTGCTCCGCTACAATGCGGGATCCCTCCAGGACACCGTCAAAATATCGCTCGGGCGTGCGGTGCTCCTTGCCCACGGGCGGTCCCTCGGTCGCGAGCTTAACGGCGTTCATCTTCGCCCATTGCATCTTGACACGGGCAAAGGCCATCCGCGCACCTTCGATGCAGACCGACCGTTTGATGGCATCAAGCCGAGGGCAGGCAGCAACCAGTCGCTTCACGAGCCCAAAGTAGCTTTGGGGTATGGCTTCGGTAGGCCATATACGGATTACCAAATCCTTCATGGCCAATTCAGCCGCCCTATGCAGTTCGGTTAGCTGTTTCAGCTGATCGCTGAGGGGCACCGGATGCTCTGGCGCAAGGTATTGCGACCAGAACAGCTTCTCCGTTGAGCTCCCCTCTTCGGCGCGGAAGAAATTTGCAGCATCTGCAATGCTGCACTGCAGATCCGCAAACGCTCCAGGAGAACTCCAAATCCGGGTCAGTAAGAGGTACCTTTTCTTCACAAATTTGCTTTGCATTATAAAGGCCTTACCCGCCGCGATTTTCCTGGCCTCTTGGATTTCTTGGAGAGCGCCCTGGGCTTCAACCCAGGCCTCTTGCGTGCTCTGGTGGGCCTTAGCAAGCTCGGACTCTTGATCCGTAATCTTGCGCTCCAAGGACTCGCATTTCTTTACAGCGTCCTGGAGCTCTTGTTGGACCTCACCGACCCTGGCTTCGTGCCTTTCGCAGACGGATTGTTCCTCCGCCGCTCTCTTCTCGGCCTCGGCCAGCGCCTTTTTAAGGGCCTCCACCTCGGTCGCCGCTGCTATAAATATCATGGCACTATGGTCAATACAAATCATTTATCCTTTCTGATATACAGAAGGATATGGCATACCTTGCTTATCCTCCAGCTGCTTTTTTACACGGCCGAGTTCTTCTTCGGCCCGCTCCAGACTCTGCTTCAGTCCGGAGACTTCGGCAGCATGGGAGGTCGCAGCCAGCACCGAAGCCTGTTTTTTCACATAGACATATATGGTTAGTCTCCTGCGAAAATTGTTTGATCCTCTGTCCGGCTTTTCTTTTCGACCACCGGACAGTGTCTCAGGGGCTACAGTCTATACTGTGATATTCTTTTTACATAATTGCGTTTCATACCTCAAAACCTGTTAGAAGGCTTGTGCAGGCTTCGGTCAGTCTGCTCTTCGCAGACTGAATCTTCTCAATCACCGTACCCATGAGGGCACGGTGTTCCTCTACAATGGAAGCACTTCGCAGCGCTTCCAGTAGAGTGTTCGGTGCCTCTGGTTGGACAGAGGTCACCGGCGGGATAGGCACACCCCCTTCTCTCGAAGGAGGCTGCTTGCCGGATTCCGGAGCCGTATAGGTCTCCGAGACCGTATTTGGCTAGGGGCCGAATTGGACCTGGCCCCCATTGCCAGGCTCCATGGGGATTTGCTCCCCCATGTGTCCGGCGGCCGAGGTTTCACCCTCTGGCGCCGCGCTAACGGCCTCCTGTGTCTCTCCTTGGCCTGGGATCCTTTGGGACAACACCTCGGTGTCATCCATGGCCTGGGGAGAGGAGGCCACCGGAAGGGACCCACTGTCCATCACCTTCGGGTCCAGCGAATTCCCCGAGGATGAGGATCGCTCGAGGTCGGAACGAACCAGACTGCAAGTACATGATTCAACATGTTAAAACTATGGAGAAAAGAGGCTGGATATATGAATGCGTCAGGGTCTTTGAATACTCACGATCCGGCCAGGGGCTTATCTCGGGGGCGCCGCTCTGGGCTGCTGTCGACGTCCCACGCGGAGTTATCCGCGAGGGAGACCTTCCCCTTCTTGGACGCCTCTGCCTCCAGATTTATGGAGGCCGCCCTTTTCTTCCTTCCCCCCTCAGGGGGAGAGTTTCTTTCCTCCTCCTCCTTGTCCTCCTCTGCGGCGGAGGAGTGAGTCTCCGCATCTTCGAACGTCGCGTCTGAAGTTCCCTTGCGACGTAGACCACTTCTGGTCTCCTTGGCCTTTTTCTTGGCCTTCTTCTCCGGCGCCTGATAGGGCACCGGGACCAGCATCTTCGTCAGAAGCGGGATGGCTGGTTCCTCGAGCAACGGAGCCGGACACTTGATCCGCTCTGCCTTCTTCGTCCAGACCTGGAAAAATAAATAGGGAGGCTTAGGCATTTCCCTAAGTAAGCAAGTAAAGGATACACCTTGAAAGCACGAAAAACTTACCGGACTGGCAGGATGGGCCAGGTCGTGCCCGCGGTCCTCGGTCGTCTCCGGCCATTTCTCGCTGGCCTTAAAAAGCACCTTCCAGATGTCTTCGTGCATAGTTCCGAAGAACTATTGCAAGGTTTGGTGCTCGGCTGGATCGAACTCCCACAGATGGCAAGTCCGGCTTTGGCATGGAAGGATCCGGCGAACTAGCATCACCTGGATCACGTTGACAAGCTTGATGTTCTTGTCCACCATGCTCTGGATACGCGCCTGCAGCGCTGTCAGCTCATCCGACGATGTCCAACTCAGGCCCTTCTCTAGCCAGGAGGTGAGCCGCATTGGGGCTCCGGACTTGAATTCAGGAGCCGCGGCCCAGGTGGCGTCGCGGGGCTCTGTGATATAGAACCACAGTTGCTGCCACCCTTTGACGGTCTCCACAAAGGTACCTTTGGGCCATGTGACGTTGGGCATCTTGCTCACCATGGCGCCTCCGCACTCTGCGTGTTGGCTATCCACCACCTTCGGCTTCACATTGAAGATCTTGAACCACAGTCCGAAGTGGGGTGCGATGCGGAGGAAAGCCTCGCACACGACAATAAATGCTGAGATGTTGAGGAAAGAATTTGGGGCTAGATCATGGAAATCTATCCCATAGTAGAACATGAGTTCGCGGACGAAAGGGTGGAGAGGAAACCCTAACCCGCGGATGAAGTGGGGGATGAACACCACCCTCTCATGAGGCTTGGGGGTGGGGATGATCTCTCCCTTGGCCGGAAGCCGATGGCGATTTCCTTGGCCAAATACCCCGCCTCCTGAAGCTTCGTGATGTCCTTCTCCTTGACGGAGGAGGCCATCCACTTGCCTTGCACTCCGGATCCGGACATAGTCGGAGCGCTTCTTTGAGGCAGAAAAGATGAGAACTTGGGCGCTAGAGCTCGAGAATGGAGAGGCAGAGAAAGAGAAGGCGTGGGTGAAAGGGATGAATCCTTATCTCCTTATAAAGGCAGTGAATATCAAGCGCCTCCCCACCCGCCTTAAAACACGCCTATTCCCAAGGGCCGTGCGGATGTCATGGTTGGATTACCCACGCCCGTATTGATGAGAATCCCGCAATAAAGGGACACGATCTCTGCTGTGACAAGGCGTGCCACTGGAAAACCGCATCGTAAAGCGTGGAGCAGGAGGCTAAAAAACAGTTCAAAATAATGACCGTGCAGGAACGTGGTGTCGCGTTACAAAAAGTTGTCCGCGGATTGGACTCGTGAAATATTATACTCTCTGTGGTTGTGTGTGGTACTTGTTTTGCAGAGCCAGACACGTTTTTAGTGCCCGAAGTCTGTTTTTGGAGTATTCGGAGGAAGAACCCACCTTGCAATGCCGAAGACAATCTGCGCACCGGCACATCGTCATTGAAGCCTGGTTCAGGGGCTACTGAGGGAGTCCTGGATTAAGGGGTCCTCGGGCGTCCGGCTACGTAATGTGGGCCGGACTGATGGGCCATGAAGATACAAGACAGAAGACTCTCTCCCATGTCCGGATGGGACTCTCCTTGGCGTGGATGGCAAGCTTGGCGTTCGGATATGAAGATTCCTTTCTCTGTAACCGACTTTGTACAACCCTAGTCCCCCCGGTGTCTATATAAACCGGAGGGTTTAGTCCGTAGGGGGAATCATAATCACAATCATAATCAGACAGGCTAGACTTCTAGGGTTTTAGCCATTACGATCTCGTGGTAGATCAACTCTTGTAATACTCATATTCATCAAGATCAATCAAGCAGGACATAGGGTATTACCTCCATAGAGAGGGCCCGAACCTGGGTAAACATCGTATCCCCCGCCTCCTGTTACCATCGGTCTTAGACGCACAATTCGGGACCCCCTACCCGAGATCCGCCGGTTTTGACACCGACAGCCGTCGACACTGTCCCCCAATGACTATGCTCACATCCAGTGAAAGCACTTAGCTCCGCGCTGGTGGGAAGACAAGAAGACTAGCTAGGTGCCGGACGCGGCTATTTGCTTTCGCCTTGTTTTCTGTAATTCAATTCGCCGCCTTCTGGACTGAGATTTGAAGTTCTTTTATGTTGTCAAAAATGGGGGGAATTTGCTTTTCTCTTGTCTCGCGGCAGTTTCTTGCTTTCTGGTTTCGTGTTTAGCAAGTAAGTTTCACGCCTGCTACCCACCCCTGCGAGCACCCCGCGAGCGGGGGCTGGGCGTGGCATGCGCGCATCAAGCGCCCTCGGGTTAGCCCCGAAGATGCCAAGGCCCCCCGGGGATCAGGGGCACAGTCACCACGCGCATACCCTGTCGTGATCCGGCAATCGGCTTCTCGCGCGGCACTATGGGGCAGGCTAGCAGGCTCCTCGGGAGGGTCAGGACCTCACGAGCCCCTCAGGCTTATCTCAGGGAGAGGATGCTATTGCGACATCAGGACCCACTCAGGATCTACGGAATCAAAGATAAGTCACAACAGCTACCCCGCTCGGGAGCCCGCAGGCTCGCGACGGCGCAGTTCAGATCCTACCTCAAAAGCATATCGTCATTTCATACATTACAAGGGGCTCCCCCTTCAAAATGCTTTCACGCCCCCAAGGTTTTTGCATACAGGTCAAGGCAAAGGAAAGGCAAGCCTAGCCAGAGGCGCCGCCTTCAGCGCCGTCCTCGCCACCCTCATCTGCGCCACCGACGCTGTCATCGGAGTCATCTTCGTCAGCGCCGTCGTCGCCATGTTCACCCGCGCCACCTGCGCTATCGCTGGTTTCGTCTTCGACATTGTCATCCGCATCGCCTTCCTCAGCCGCGATCACGACCGCGTCGTCCTCAGGAGCAAACTCCGCGATTAGATCGTCGACATGGTCATCCACCCATTCCGCCAGATTGCTCTGAATAACCCGGGGCACGGGGGCTATCGCGGCATCAAAATCAAAATGAGGGTCAAGATTCTGAAGATGGCTGAAGACGCGTGAGAACACGCGCCCGAGGAGGCCGCGGCTTCTCTCTTCAACGAGCTCACGGACCCTCGCGGCCTGATCCTCCAGGCGGGTCACGATATCGGTGAAGAAGCGGAGGTGGCTGGTGTAGTCGTCCTCATGCGAGTGAGGGGCGCTCTCCTCGCAGATGGTGCCCAAAGCTCGATTGGCCCTCACCCTGAGAGCCTAGAGCATCGAGGCGTGCTCGCGCTGCAGCGACAGGCGGCGGCACACTTCGTTCGCATTATTCTTCGCAAGAGATGCAGCGTCATCGATCTGCTGCTGGAGCGAATGTAGGTCGGCACGAGTGGATACCAAGTCACCTTGGGTTGAGGCCTGAGCTTCCTTGGCGGTCCTGTCGCGCTGTTCCGCCTCGTCCAGCCTTGTCCTGAGGGAGGCAGTCCTGCCCTCAGCCTCGGCTCTCAGGAGTTCCAACTCCAGGCGGTGCCCGTCGGCGAGAGCTGCACAAGCCTTCACCACCCTCTGATCGACCTCCTCCTGGATCTTGGCTTCCCGTGCGGTGACGGCGTCCTCAGCCATGGTCACTTGGCGCTCCCTCACCTCCAGCCGCTCAAGCTCCAGGCTGCGCTCCGAGGTCTCCAGCACCATCACCTCCTCGCGTTTCCGGATCTCCTCCTCTTTGGAAGGAGCTCCCTTCATCGACGCCAAGACGGCCCTGCGTGCCTTGATCCGCTGTTCAAGGGCAGCGTTCAAGGCCTGACGTTCCCGCTCGCGCTCCTCGGCGGCCTCGCGGCGATGGTCGGCCTCCCTGGCCTCCTCCATGGCCTGGGCACAAGCCTCGCATGAGGTCACGAGGGATACCGCGGCCTTCGCATTGGCATGCTCATGCTGAAGATGCCCGAGGTTGATAGCCACCTTCAACTGATGCCACTCGTCCGCCAGCCGTAGGTTCTCCGTCTCAAGGCGAGCGTCGACGTCCACAAGCTCTTCTTCGAGCCGGCTCAGTGCACCCATTGCCTCCTAGAAAAGCTCGTGGCGTACGACACCGCGCCCACGCGCGAGCTCCAGCGCATGGCCAAGGCCGTCCTTCGCGCCGGGAGTTATCGGGGAAGCTTGAGGTGGCCTGCCTGCCCCTGGCAGGGGGCTGGGGGCCTGCACCTTCCCCGCCACCCTTCGGGCTTCGGTGGAGGCGCTGCATGGCGTGGCCTCACTGCTCGAGGATGAAGCCAGGGCTGGGGTCACCCAGCCGCCGGTGATGACCAACGGAGGAGCCCTCGGCACGCCTTCTGCGCCCCAGGCCGGACCACGAAGGAGGGACGACAAGAACGTAGGATCAAGGCCCCCCGTCGGCGCATCCGCTCCTTGAACAGGCCCCGTGCCTGGCGCAGTGGCCCAGCGTGGGGAGCTCGAGACCAGGGACGAGCCAAGGACTGGTGAAGGCCGCTCCTCAGGAGACCTCGCCGCTGCAGCCGAAGGGATCCTGGAGAGCCATCGTCAGAAAGGGGCGCAACATGCAGGAAATCGCAAGGAGAAGGTACTTACTCATCTATGGCCATATACTTCCTCTGCTTCAGCAGCCGGTAGGTGTCACCACTGCAGCTTGGAGACCCTTTCCTCTTGCGGAGTGCGTCGAGGTTCAGACAAAGCCGGCCGAAGCTCGAGGCGTGACCATCAGCTTCGGGGGCACTCGGCGGGGCCCCTGGGGTGGAGACCTCGGGAGTCCCGGACTGCGCTAGCTCACCAGTCTCCACCTCAGGACTGCTCGCCCGAGCTCCGGAGGCGGCGACCTCGGGAGCCTCGGACCGCAACAACTCTCCGGCTGCCTCTTTAGGACAGCTCACCCAAGCCTCAGGAGCGCCGACTGGCGCCGGTTCGTCAGCAGCCGCCTCGGCGGCATTCGGTGATGCACGCCCCCCTGCATCGGCCTCCGGGGTGCGCGCCGTGGTGATGGCAGGCAGAGGAACCACGAGGACGGGGTTCTCGCGGGGCCCTTCAAGGCCGGCTGGGCGCAGTCCCCACTCATTGAAAGGGGGCATCTGCCTCGCGAACTCCACCTTGTTCGAGCAGCAATACAAGAGGCAACCCTCCTCCGGCAGACTGGCTGGTGCCGGGTCGCCCGTCAAGAGCTCGAGCACCATCCGCAGCGCCTCGGGAGGAAGCGCGGGCACATGGAGCCTCATGGGGTCCCTGCTGCCAGAGAAGGTCCACATTGGCCGAGAGTGACGCTGGAGCGGAGCAATGCGGCACTGGATGAACGCCTTCACCACCATGGGTGCCGTCACCCCAAGCTTCTTCAACCTGGCTAGCCTGCGCCAGACGTGGGCAAGACGATGATCGACAAGCTTCACGTGCCCCCAGTCGGAGCTGGGAACAGCTCGCGCCCGAGGAAGCAAGAGCAGAGAGTTGAGCACGCCGACATCCACGAACACCCACCGCTTCTGAAATCCATTTACAGCTGGTGAAAGCTCGAAGTTGATCCCCGAGCCGGCCGTTGCTGCCACGGCCTGGAAGGCCATGCACCCCGAGCACTGGCGGGCGTCGACCAGGTGAAGCGAGAAGAAATGGCGAAACAAGGCCACAGAAGGGGCAATGCCCACCATGGCCTCACAGACGAAGGCGAAGACGGCAAGGAGAATGATGGATTGGGGATCCAGATGTAGCGCATGGACTTGGTAATGCGAGAGCACGACGTTGAAGAAATCGTAGAAAGGGGGGATTAGGCCAGCCCAGAGGGCGTGAAGATGGACGGGGATCTCAGTGGCCGCCATATCCATCATGGCGCGGGAAGCAGGCCAAGCCACCTTCGCCTTCGATTCATTGGAATCGGCGGCGAGCGCTAGGCGAACCTTGTCCAGCCCTTCCTGATTGAGCACCACCGACCGCTCAATGGCGGGCTCGAAGGCCAGCGACGATTCTACCAGGGCGCATGTTTTCCCCTTTCCCTTCTTCTTCGGGCGCGATACCATAGCGACGGGGAGAACCAGTGCCGGGGTCAGACCTGGGAAGGAAGCCGCTGTTTTTCTGGAAGGCGAAGGGGCTGGGGGAGCGCGCAGCAAGCAATGGGGACGGAACTACGTCGGCAACGGCGACCGTCAAGCCCGGCGAATATCAAGGCTGCGTGGGAAAGTGGGGGCGCCCACGTCCCATCAATCGCCACGCGTCAACCAAGGCCGCAGGTGGTTGGGACCCGCGGTGCTCCACACTTGCCCTTTGGCTTCGCCTCGAAGCCAAGTTCGAGTGTGCCTTGGGCCCGGGGGCTACTGTTGGGTTCCTGGGACCGGGGGAGCCCAGACTTGCCTGCCTGCGGCCCATGGCGTGGCTCTGTCGATGGCCTGGTACGGCCCAGCTTCAGCAATAACAACTCAAGACCCTCACGAGGGGCTAAGCCTCACGAGGCGGACGACACCAAGACCTCCACGAGGGGCGGCCTCCCCAGGCTGGCTCCCGAGGAGCGGAGATATCAATGCAAGTTGCACCTCGCGAGGTTCACCTGACGTGAGCCATGATGACCAAGACCAGGCGGGCGCCAGCGGGCGCAGTGTACCAGTTTCCTCTTTGGTGCTAAGGAGGCAAGCGCAAGCGCGAAGTCCCGAGGAATCAAGCAAAGGTTTCCGTATCGGTGCAACAAGACCAGGACCGCCAGGACGGCAGGATGGAGGTCATCGCAGAGCCCACTGCAGTGTCACCGCCAGAGGCTTTTGCAGGCGAAGACTACTTTTTTAGGATAACTTGTACTAGTTGTCTCCCTTCGAATTTGGCTGTTGTGGGATCCCTTCCCGCCTACATTTGGGAAGAGGACCAAGGCCACTATAAATAGGACTTAGCCACCACCATAGGGGGGATCAGATCCATTCCACCCTCACCACCTCACCCGCTCATCTAGCTCAAGAACACCTCACCTCCTGAGGTCGTTCCACCTCTATACTAGTTCATCCTCAGCCCTCCGAGGCAATCCACCACCAAGCTGGAATAGGGTATTACACCGCAAGGTGGCCCGAACCAGGATAAATTGATGTGTCTCTTGTCCCTTGGGTTTGTCGAGCTAGGCTGTGGAATCGTTGAGCAGGCAGACTGGGGAGGGAGAGTTCTTCGCACGCACCCCAGAGTTTGAACCTCTCAAGGGTCTGCGGAACCCCGAATCCGACAGCGCCGCATGGAGGAACTCAAGGTGCCCGTCATGGATGTTGGAGCCATCCCACTCGCCTCGTGCCATGGCTCGCGGTGGCCCGGCAGTGACGCGGCGACGTTGGGCAGTGGCAAGTCTGCGGTGGCGCGGCTAGGATGGATGACGACGAGGCTGCAGTGGCACTTCAGCGGCGGGCGGTGCGGCAGCACAGCAGCAGCAAGGACGCAGAGCAGCGAGGAAGAAGAGAGCGGAGGGGGCGCGCGTGCGTTTGGCCGCCCCCTCCCTCCTATTTATACGGCAGCGGTGGTGGGGCTGAATGCGACGCTTCGCGGGGGCATGGGGATTAACTGCGCCCACGTTCCGCACGCCCCCGCATATCCCGCGCCTTAATGGCCCGCAATCACACCGCCCCGGAAGGGCAACCGTCTGCCTCGGCCACAGCGGATCCGCGCACGCGCCTAGGCTGCGTAGTGGTAGGCCCGAGCCTGCGGCGGCGTCCCGTCGCGCGCGTGGGCTGGCAGGCCGGCCTGGCCTGCTGGTGACGCGTGGCAAGCGTACAACGGGCGGCAAGCGCGCCACCCAGAGGCGTACAACCCGGCGCCCGCCACGGCGATTCAAATCCACCAAGCGGCTGGCTTTGCCTTGGTTAGCTCCTGGCAAGCAACTTCTTCAAGCCGGACGAAGCAAAGACACAAGATCTCACGGAGGAGGAAACTGCTGAGGCACTCCGGCTTTGAGCCGTGGCACCTCACCACCTTTGGGGACTACTGTCGGGGGGATAGACCCCGGGTAGCCTCATCTGGACCTAATAACATTTGAAGACATCAGGGCTAGCAAAGCCCCTCATGCCTTCCGGGCATGCGGCCGGTTCCTTGGTCCAGCTAGGACCAAGTGGCCGGCTTCCAGAAGACGGCGCACTCATAGAAGGCGGCTCTTGGGGGAGGCCGGCTCCTAGCAGACGGCGCCTCCTCCCCTCGGAGTCTGCACTCACCTACTCCGACGAGACGGGGTGTGGCAGCAGAGCCAACTACTCCCCCGAATCCTAGAGGAGCGTGGCTATAGTGTAGGCTGACCAAGCGGCCACCTACCCGCCTGGCGCAGGACTGTAGCCATGCGACTCGGGACATGGCCCTCGTCAGCAAGGGTCATGCTACAGCAAAAGGCGATCAGTACGGCCCGTAGGCAGCGGGACCTACCTGTCCGCGAGCTACCAGAAGGCGGTGCACCCCTAGAAGGAGGCGTTGAGGGGCGGGCCAGCTCCCGGCAGACGGACCCTTCCCTCCCCTTGGAGTCCGCACTCACCCACTACGACAATACAGAGCGCTGCTACAGTGTGTGCTGACCAAGCAGCCACCAACCCCCCTGACGTGGGACTGTAGCCATACGACTCCTGATGAAGCCTCTGTCATCAAGTACAAAGCTACAACAAAAGGCAATCAGCGTGGCCCGCAGGCGGCGGGCCCTACCTGTTGGCCGGATTCTCGGTAGCCGGCGGGGCCCTCCACGGGCGAGCCCCAGTAGCCAACGGAGAACCCGGCGACCCTAGACACTGACGTCCGGGTCCTACACCCGGCCGCATTACCATTGTACCCCTGAGGGGTTGGCCTATAAAACCCCCCAGGGCTTACCCCAGCAAGGGGTTGAGCCTTCATTCCCATACACCACCATAGCTAGGAGAAGAGAGGTAGCTCTACCCATCTTCCTCCTCTAGCAACACAGCTCAAGGAGCAACCTTGTACACTCTTGATCATAGTCATCATGTGGAGACCCCGTAGAGCAGGACTACGGGGTGTTATCTCTCTGGAGAGCCCCGAACCTGGGTATGTCTCGTGTGTGATTGAGCTCGTGCTCACTCCCGCTTCCAGGGCCCGATGACGTCCTCTTGGCTCCACCCATGATAAGCCACCCCTGGCATCTGACGTGAGAATATCATGACAAACGTTGTTATGATTTTGCTATGCTGATGTTAAGCGATTGTTGATGCTTATAATTGTTGATGTAATGGTGCAATGATGGAGATGTTGAATTGAATTTATAAACTAAACTTAGCTGGTGATCCAGAGTCACCTATCCAGACTTATCCATGCAACCACATTTGCTGGTATGGGACGGCCTTAACTAGGTCTAGCTTTGTGCACTTTAATCAGTACCACCAACTAGGGAAGGTTATGCGTGCGTGCTACCCTGATCAGGTAGGCGGCGATAACCTTGTGAGCCCAGTTATATGTTTAGCCCGGGAGTCCCCGTTTGGGACAGTTGTTTGGCCACGACGGTGGCAGGTGTCAGGAGTGACACAAGGGCCACCCAGGGCAGGACTCCGGGGGAGGATGATTGCCGGTGGTACGATGGAAGAGTCACGGGTTAGGCGGGTTTCGTTGGAGTAACACCGGTCCACCCGAATGGTAACATGTACTAAGTACGAGGCCGAGTACTCCATGGTGTTGGTAAAGTGCGCAACCTCTGCAGATTGTAGAATCTATTCGAATAGCCACGTCCACGGTATTGGACAGTCCGTCCAGGCCTCACTAGGTGGTCAACCGTAACAATAATAATAATGATGGAAGAACTCATCGTATGATCAGAAGTACTCGATAACTCATGAGTATTTCGAGGGTTGTGGGACAACCCAGAAGATTGTAAGTTGGTATTCGGTAACAAGTAAGCACTTTAGGCACCTAATGTGATAATTGTCATGCTATGCTATGTAGATTATATGCCTGATCCATGCTATGCCATGCTTGATCCATGTTTTCTTGTGCATTCCATGCCATGTTTAGAATAAATTCTTAAACAAGCATAGGGCTTGCTTTGTCATCTGCTTGTTTGAATGCTATGTATCTGGTTGTCTTGCAAGTACATTCAAAGTACTCACCTGGCCTTGCATGTGGCCAGTTGCAGGAGGAGATCCATCGTGCTAGATCATAACCCAGCCAGTCCTGTGTGTTGTGGAGCCCAGCCAGAGACATTGTTGCCACTGAACCAAGACCTTTGCTACCATTTTAGTTAGCCTTGGAGCTATGTAATATTGTTGCAAGCAACAATATTGTAATACTCCATTTCATATAATAAAGCCATTTTTGTGCCTGGAATTGCTATATCATGTCTTTGATGTGCGCCAGGTCTTATCCTGGGGCTGGCGTGCGTCGGCCCTCTATCGGGGTGCCACACGACGGACCGTCCACGTCCATCATCATTGATCTCACATCCACTGGCACCGCCGAGGTCGGGGACTCCTCCGAGGATGAGTAGGACATGGGAGGCGGCAGTGCATGGTGTGCCAACTGGCCAGTCCGTCTCCCGTGTTCTACTCTTCCTCGCCGAAGACCGCACCTTCACTTCACGGGTCTTGAACCCCTCCCCCGTACATGGAGACGGCAGATGGAGGACGTCGGTCGCCGCCGTAGAATAGGTTTAGGGTCGGGTTTCTTTTCTTTTTCTTTCCTATAAAAGTTTGAAATGTAATGAAAATCTGCCGTGTTTGCATGAATCTCGTCCGTTGTATATGAACTTTCACAATAATAGTAAGATATATTGTATGAAAATATATGGAATGATGATTCGTTTTTGTGTGTATAAACTTATAAGGTTTGACCCGAGACAAAGCTAACATGCGAAGTAAATAAACACATAAGGTCTACATACACAATTTATCTTAGGCACTCCAATAGTATGTCCACTACACATTCACACATTTCACATCTTTCTACATCTACGGGAACCTACGAAAGGGTTAACGTAAATCGCCTCTCTCCCCCCTGATTTTCATTGTGGTGGGCCCCTCCGTCCCCCAATCTCTAGTCAACAGCCCACACGTTTCATATTACGTTAATTACGTAACTCGGATTATGTAGGTGTAGCATTACTCATCCTAAAAAAACCAACTAAGCCAACCTCCCAGCATATCGCGCATGAAAAAACCCGGCCGTGCCATTTTAGTCGGGATTACCGGATTACTAGTAGTAGTATCATCGCGCTAAGCACCAAGTTTAAAAGGAAAAAAGGCGGTACACTCACAGCACGCCCGTCGCGGGCGCATTGCACCCATCACACGGTCGGTCCTGCACACGGCTCACACAAACGGAACGCGCTTCGGCTTGCCTCTTCACTGACACGTGGGACCACATTTGGAGAAACCGACCATGTGCCAAACTCCCCCGCCCACCGCGCGAAAATTCCCCCCAAAAAAATCCCCCCAAATCCCAAATTCAACTGCCCTTCGGCCAACTAGCCAATAATATTCCCCAAACCCCCTCCCCCAGCCCCCTCCACTCCATTCGCTCCGCCAAAGCCACCCACCCCGCCACGCCGATACGTCAGCATCGCGGTTCATCGAGGGGACGCACGGCGATCCTCTCGCTCCCATGGTACGCTCTTGTAGACTGCCGTCCTCCAGCAGCACCGCCACCACTGGTGACGTTCTTGTGGAGACGCACGATGGTTAGCTTCTAGACTGAGGCCCCGTGCATGTTGGAGTAGCGCCGAATGTTAGCTGATAGACACTGTTAATCTCACTCTTTGCCGAAATAGTTTACAGTCAATATGCTCTGCTTAAGAAGCTTCCTTACCCTGTTCTGCACTCAATCTGCTTTGCTGAGATGGCATGCCACGCCCGATTAGTTGCTAAAATATCCTGCCATATATTTATTGTGAAGTAGATTGCCATGGTCTAGTAGCCAATCTGTTAGGTGAAATCGCTCGACACCATTTTATGCTCGATCTTTGTTGCTGAGATGGCCTTTGATGGCTGTGTGCTTGGCCTCATTGACTGCTGAAATAGCCTGCCATAATTTAGCACTCAAATCTGTTTGCTGAATTAGCTTTACTTATATTTCGTTACTTAGATCTGCTTGTCCAAATATCATGCCATAGCTTTAGACATCGACCTAGGTATTTTTTTCTGGACTTTATAAAAAAGCATATATGTTTTTCCTATAATATCTAGTAGAAGAACTAATTTGTATGTCTAACAGATGGACAGGACTTGGATAACTTCTACTCGAAGATTCTCCGCTGCATATGTCGAGGGGGTTGAAAACTTCATGAACTTTATCAGAGCTGAGTACGGTGGTCCGAAATCAGATGTGCTCTGCCCATGTAGTAGTTGTATGAATTTAGTTACAAGACCCCAGTCAACTATGCAAAATAATCTACACTTGTATGGGATGTCGGTCACATATACTAGGTGGGTTCATCATGGTGAAGCTGTGAATGTCAATGTTACTGATTATGTGGAAGCAGCAGATCACCATCTTGATTTGCCTAATGCTGAGGTGGAAGAGGAGGAGGAGGAGGTGGTGGCGGCGGAGCCAGTGAGTTTGACCAACATTGAAACAATGCTATGAAATGCCCACACATTTCGTGATCTTTCACCTGCACAAGAAAAACGGTGGGCCCGCATGTTGGAACAATGCAATGTGGCAGTCACCCTAGGAAATAAGCTGTCAGTATTCTCAGCTCTGGTCACCTTTCTTCAGGTGAAGACATCTGAGTGGATGACCAACAAATCATTCGATGCGATGTTGGCTGCTTTCCGGAAATCTTTCCCAGATGCGTCTGAGCTGCCACACACCTACAGTAAAATGAAGAATTTCCTTCGTGCAGTTGGAACTGGATATGATATGATCCATGTTTGTAAGAACAATTGTGTTCTGTTCCGGAAGGATTATGCCAACTTAAGTGAATGCCCAAAATGCAAATCATCAAGATGGAAAGATGGCGATGCTGTGAAGAGGATTCCTCATAATGTTCTGAGACATTTTCCAATTATACCAAGATTGCAGAGGTTGTTTCATGATGCTGAAATAAGAGAGGATGTACTGTGGCATTCTAGGAACCAGGAGTACAGAGATCAGAATGTAATGAGCCGTCCATCTCATGGTAGTGACTGGAAAAGCTTCAATCAGAAACACAAAAAGTTTGATGCTGACCCGAGAAACATTAGACTTGGCTTAGCTACAGATGGATTTAACCCATTTGGCCACCAGAGCGCCACATATAGCATGTGGCCAGTGCTTGTTATCCCTTACAACATGCCACCAAATGTCTGCACCAAAGAATCAAACTACATGATGGCCTTGCTCATCCCAGGTCCAAAAAGTCCTGGAAAGGATTTTGATTTATTCATGGAGCCTCTTGTGGAGGAACTTCAACAGCTATGGAGCAGTGTTCTCACTCGAGACCTATATAGCAGCCCACCAACTGATTTCTTTCTGCGTGCTATTATAATTTGGTGCATCCATGATTATCCGGCTTTGGGCACTATGTCAGGGCGAACGACACATGGTTACAATGCATGTGTTCGCTCTGACAAGAATCCACTGTCATACGCAATACTTAGCAAGATCTGTTACATTGGACACCGCCATTTCCTTGCCAAGGACAAGCCATGTCCTACAAAATACCGAAGACATGTGTTCAATGCAAAGCATGAAAACCGTGATGCGCCTAAGAGGCTCACCGGCGATGAGTTGCAAGAGGAATTAGAGAAGGTCAGGCATATCACGCCAGGAAACCATCCTGATAATGGTAGCGGGAAAAGGAAGCGTGGCAGGGCAGAAGAGAGTTTATTGTTTACCCATAGGTCCACTTTGTGGGACTTGGAGTATTGGAAAGATTTGGATATGCGGCATAATCTTGATGTGATGCACATCGAGAAAAATATATGTGACAACATTATTAGCACACTTCTTAATATTGAAGGCAAGATGAAAGATACCTTAAAATCTAGGATTGATTTGACACACCTGGGTATCAGAACCGATTTGCAGGTGAAGGCTGATGGTGCATCACGGGGTATGGCACCAGCTGTGTACGTCTTGGACAAGGTAAAAAGAAAAGAATTCTGTAAGATCCTGTCACGTGTGAAATTCCCACATGGATTTGCTTCCAACCCTGAAAGGAGAGTCAGTGCAGATGGAAACAAGGTACAAGGGTTGAAAACTCATGACTGCCATGTCCTACTTCAAAGGGTTTTACCAGTTATCCTTGGAGGATTGGGCCGCCCTGACTTATACAGAGCAGTTGCAGAGTTGGAACAATTCTTCAGGGAACTCTATAGTAGAAATATCAGGATAGATGCTTTGGAGCGTCTTAGAGACAAGATACCAACTATCCTATGCGACCTTGAGAAGATATATCCTCTAGCCTTCTTTGATGTGATGGTGCATTTGGCTGTTCATCTACCTGATGAGGCACTACGTAGATGTCCAGTACAGTATGGCTGGATGTACCCTATTGAAAGGCGGCTAGGCACTTTCAAGGGCTATGTTAGGAACAGAGCTAGACCTGAGGGTTCCATTGCAGAGGCCTACATTGCTACAGAAGCATTGACATTCTGCTTAAAATACATTGAAACAGCTGATCAGCTTAGCAAAGAGGTGGGTGAAGACAATCCCGAGCTCAATGTTTTCGATTGTTCTGTTTGAGTTACAGGGAAGAGTCGACAAGACGACAAACCTAAAGATTTGGACAAAATGGTTTGGTATGTGTTGAATAACTGTCCTGAGATTCTACCTTATATCGAGTAAGTGCTAAGTACTGCAGCTTATACATCATAACCTACTAAACTTGGAGCACATTCTTATGTATTTAGATGTTTGATGCGATCACTATGTTGTGCAGCATCTACAAAAAGGAGTTACTGCCGCAAAATCCAAGAAACATTGACAAAATGGTTATGGCAGGATTTGCGAAATGGTTCAAGAGCCGTGTAAGCTTTTGAATTGCACTGTCAGTTTTTTAATATATTGAGTACATAAGATGATCAGCTTGTCTATTTTCTAACCATAGGTTCAGAAGATGCGGTAGGATGGGCAGGCAGTTAATGATGCCCTTTACGCACTAGCAATGGGTCCTGATACTCGGGGTAAGACATTATGAATCTTGCGTTGTTGGAGATGTGCGCTACAACACCCTTGCATGCGACGAAGGCAGGAAGACACAAAACAGTGCCGTCATGAGCACGGATATGTATGGCGATGACACAACTGAAATGTATGCTAACATAACAGACATTGTTTAGTTGTAGTATATCTCCAGTTTCATGGTTCATTGATGTGTGGTTCTGTTCTGCTGTCGTTGGTACAACCTGTTTTCCAGGATCGCAAAACCCAAAGCTGATGATTATTTCAAATCCATCAATGTCAAGGCGGTGTACCACACCGACAAGCCTTTTATTTGGGCAAATCAAGCAACACAGATATTTTTCTTGGAAGACACATATGCACGTAGCGATGACTGGAGAGTATTGCAAATGTTTGAGCAGAGGAATTCGTTTCATGAAGTTGCACAACAAGATGATGCTTACACTGCTCCTGATGTAGAAGATTCCATAGAAGTTCATAGTATCTTTGAGGACCATCACGTCAATAAGGCTGGTGAAAAGATTCCCTGTCGGGCTGTGGACATACGAGAGTTGATGGATAAGAGGCCAATGTTCGAGGACATTGAGGATGAAGAAGAAGATGACACTGGGGGGAATTACAATTCAGACTGATACACATGGCGAAGATGTTGACGCTGCTGCTGCGGATGATGATTAGATTGCTTTTGCCGTATTTGCCTGTGAGAAGACGACTTTTTATCTACTATGTGAAATTGTGTTTGTTGTGACAACTAAAACCTGATGAAGTTGTTGTTTAGTATTTTGCTGTGAGAACATCACTTATTATGTATGTTGATTTGTGTTTGGTGATTGTATGACGACTAAAACATGATGACATTGTTGTTTAGTTGTACGCATATTTGGCGATGAAACTTGTATTTGATGACATAGTTTGTTGTTGGACTGCAATTTGCTCTACGTCTTCGAATGGGAACGAAGCTGACCCGACAGGGGCTCTGCAAATTTATTTATTTATTAGCAAAAGGGCCTTTGCTATTTATTTATTTATGAGCAAAAGGGGTTACCCCCCGATTTCCGTTAATAGAAATCATTAGATGTTCACAACACTACACCCATCTTGCTAAACAGGTTTCATCCATTACTAGTTTCAGCAAAGTGCTCATGTCATAGCCACTAAATACATCACGAGTGCTACATACACTGCAAATAAAGAGATAATCATCCTACAGAGCACAACGATTTTGCCCATTATCTTCAGAAGCTCTTCCATCTCCTCATTGCTGTCAAGGTCATTTAGTAGCTGTTGCTTGGCCATGATCAGAGGAACTGCATCTTTAACCTTCTGCTCTTCATCTTCCTCTTCTGCTATTCCTTCAGTTACTTGTCCAACACCCCAACCTGCTGGTATTGGGATTCCTCAGCTAACCAAATAATCAGCGTAGTTCCATTCCCCCACATCAGCAACTTCCCAGAAATACAAATCACACGAATCTTCCCTTTTTTGCACGAATCAAATTGGAAGATCATCAACCAAACTATTAAAAAAATCAGCAACTGAAAGCAGGCGAGCAACACTTAAACATATTATTACCCCATGATTCGGGCATTTGTAAAAGACTCGGCCAGGGTTGAGGATTGTGCTTGAGACATGACGGATGACTCTGCGTGATTTGCAGCAGTGGCACCACACAACGGCAGCGGGTTGCGATGAGCAACCGGCTGTGGTGCGTGTGCCTGCAGGGGTGTGATGAGACCCACAGGCGATGGTATGGGTGGTGACTTGGCACATATCTGGTTGTTGCCTACTGAAGAGCAGATGGACAAGCCGCCAGCGGACATGGTTGCTATGGCCAGAGCTTCTGATGCTAGCCAGAGTAAGTAGAGAAGAGGAGAAGCGAATGTTGGATATGTCAGTTTCAATACTTGCAGAGTAGCATAGCATTATATATAGTCATAGTCTAGGTTTGGATTCAAACCAGCTACAGGAGCACTTCTCTCTTTTTTCTAAAACTCAGCAACTTCTCTTTACTGGTACACTAGCTTGTTCTGTATGCCTTCTCAAGTCTTTGATTTTCTTTTTTCTTTTTTTTTGCGACGAAGGAAGGAGGAGAAAATTGAGGGTTCCTGGGACTCGAACCCAAGACCACTCGGTTAAAAACCAAGGGTGCTAGTCACTTATGTGGCGAACGTCCCCTGGGAGGAGGACGGCAAATGAACGCATTTTCCTGGCAGTTTTAGTTGCGACACAAGATCAAACGGTCACAATTTCGGGAATGTTATCTGGCAAACGAGCCTATTTTTTCTTTTCTTCCTATAAAAAAGTATGCTACATGGTGTTGGCTTAGTCAACAAACGATTGTGCCAACCTTGACTGTTGGATTGACATTCAACGTCTATCGTGTTTCTTCAGTCTCTTCTTCTTCCATCTGCCAAAGCCAAACCAGCACCGGCGGGACCGCCTGCTCCCGCCTCCCACAGCTGGTTGTGCTGCCACGCATGCATCACGGCCACATCGCACCCTAAAACTCTACGCATCTTCCCTGGCTCTTGTTCGTTCCCATCCAAGGCCTCACCATCGCCCTCCGCCTTGGTTCGCTCGCCGCGGTGCCCCGCCCTCCGGTGTTGCCAACATGGTCAACAACCGAGAGGAATAAGGAGATGACTGTGCATGGTGAGGATGACAGTAGGGACCCACCAAAATCATGGCAGTAGGAAAGCAAGTGCCTCCTTTATTTTAAGAAAAAAAGGGTTCCTCCTGATGGTTTCCTAACATCTGGGTCGCACGCCACTGTTAACATAGTCAATAAGCGAGATAACTACACAAGGAGCGGCTGACACCCGGGACCCAGCAGCGCGCGCAGTATTTTTTTTTGTTTTTGGGACGGAGAAGGGTATCAACTGGGTTGTGCGGGAGCTGTGGCCCGTCTAGCCCAGGCTTTTATTTCATATGTTTACCACATGACCAGTCCAGTTTTTGTTCCTTTCCGAAAATGGCTAGCCCAGCTATTTTGGTTTTTGCATAATAACCAACGTAGGCCTACTTGCTTTTCTACGCCCTGCTGGGCCAGAAATCTTTCAACACGAGGAGGGACGCATTCGGGCTTGCCTAGAAAATGGGCTATAAGTAATAAGAAATGGGCTATAAGTAATAAGAAATTGGTTGTAAACTGAAAAAATACAGCAAACAGGCAATTAGTTCCAAAATACTTTTTTCTTTCGGATTTTGATATTTTAAATTTCATTTTTTTTGTGCGGGTAAAATTTCATTGGATTTAAATTAAGGTATGTTTAGTTTTTAAATTAATTTGAATCTGGCTAGAAATTTTGGGTTGTATGCTGTTTGGGACAGATTTGGAGGCTGACTTGTGGGTCTACTAGGTTGACGTTTACGAAAGGCTTTGTCAACTTAGTCCACAAACGATTCTAGTAGCAGTGACCGTTGGATGTTAATCCAACGGCCGTCTTGCTTCTTGAATATCTGATCTTCTTGCTCCAGCCGCCCAAACCAGTGCCGGTGGGACTGCCTGCTCCCGCCTCCTGTGGCCGGCTATGATACCACACAGGCCGCACCGCCCCGCCCTACTCCATCGCTAGCTAGGCCATTCCTCTACTCACCCACACCTCCTGTTATTTTCTAGCGACGGCAGCCGAACCAGTAAACCCTCGTATTCCCCACCGCGTGGGCAACCACTGCCGAGTCTTCCCCGGCTCCGGGGCATTCCCTTCCTAGGCCTCGCCGTTGTCCATCGCCCTGGTGCTATTGGCGCGGCGTGGTGAACATGGTCAATGAATGACATCCATCGGAAGAGGACTGCACGTGGAGAGGCTAACAGCTGGGTACACGGCCGTACGCAAGTAAGTGCCTCCTTATTACGTGCAAAATAATGATTCCTCCACCTGACAACGGGGACCCACCGGAAGGGCCTCTGTATTTCACGAAAAAAACGTTCCTCCCGCTGACAGCTCGGACCCACCAGCTATATCTTCGCACGCAAGGAAGTGCCTCCTTATTACACACAAAAAAAAGAATACTCCCCCTGCTAGCTGGGACCCACCATATTTGGAGGCTGACATGTGGGCCTACTAAGTTGACGGGGACGCACGATTTGTCAACTTAGTCAATATAAACAATTTTAGCTGCAGCGACCGTATGATGTCCATCCAACGCCCGTCGTGCTTCTTCAACCTCTGGTCTTCTTGCTCCAGCCGCCTAAACCATCGCCGGCCGTGCCGCCTGCTCCTGCATCCCGTGGCCGGCTGTGCTACCGCGCAGGCCTCACCGCCCCACCCTACTACCATCACTGGCCTGGCCATCCCTGTACTCACCCAGACCTCCTGTTATTCTCCAGCGACGGCAGTCTCACACTGCAACTGAAGCAGTAAACCCTCGTACTCCCCTCCGCATGGGAAACAACTGCCGAGTCTTCCCCGGCTCCTGGTCATTCCCTTCCTAGGCCTCGCCATCCTCCCCGCCTTGGTGCTCTCGACGCGGCGTGGTCAACGTGGTCAAGGAACGACTTCCATCGAAAGAGAACTGTACGTGGAGAGGCTGACAGCTAGGTCCACGGCCGTAGCAAGGAAGTGCCTCCTTAGTACGCGCAAAATAATGATTCCTCCACCTGACAGCGGGGACCCACCAGAAGGGACACCGTATTTTGTGGAAAAAAATCCCCCCTGACAGTTGGGACCCACCAGCTACATCTTCGCACGGAAGGAAGTGCGTCCATACTACGGGCAAAAAAATGATTCTTCCTCCTGACAGCTGGGACCCACCAGCTATATCTTCGCACGCAAGGAAGTGCGTCCTTATCCTCCCTGACAGCTGGGACCCACCCGGTCGAAGCGTACATAGCGTTGTCTATCTGGTTGTGAATGTATACATACATAGTGGTCGATCGGTCTCTCTGCAGCGATAAACTGTGGCCGAGTAAGGAGCGGCACGTGTCATAGTAGAGGCGTGGATGTAGCATGTCATGGAGTCCCGTCTATATCATGTACACGTACGTACAGCCACGCTGCAAGAAAGTAAGTACGGCTATGTACGTACATACGGGCGGGGTCTCGAACGCGTACAGCAACGACGCCCTGTTCATCGGTAGCCAACCGGCTGGGTCGGAACGGAGAAACTGCATCGTGTTCATTGGGAGGCAACGGAATGCGTCGTATTCATCGGGAGCCTACCTGCTTCGACGGAACAGCCAAAACAATGTCTGGCATAATGCAGAACAGAGGAAACGGACTTCTGTTCGAGTGCCTATGGTCGAAACGGGGTGCTGTTGATCAGGAGGGGTGTGGCGTATCGCAAAACGGAGGAAATAGACTTGTGTTGGAGTGCCTACGGCCGAAACGGGGTCTTGTTCATCGTGAGGGGTGTGGCATACCGCAAAACGGGACTCCACGAGCTACTATTCATCCACCGTCTAGTGCCTCGCTCCAGCCTCCACGGGCTACTGTTCATCCACCGTCGACTTCCTCTAGCCTCCACCTGCTACTGTTCATCCACAACTACTATTCATGCAGTCTCCACCGGCTATTGTTCATAGAGCCTCCACGGGGTCCTGTTCATCCACCCCCACGGGGTCCTGTTCCAGGTGCGGCGGCCTCCTCAGGGTCCTGTTCATCCAGCGGCAACGGCCTACTACCACGGGGTCCTGTTCATCCAACCCCCACCAGGAACTGTTCATCCACAACCAACCAACTGGCTCGACTCACCACATCTTGACTCGTTCTACGTACCGCGCACATGGTAGCAACGGTCACTGTTCATCGAGAGGTAACCCAACACCGGCTAGCTACGTCTCGCACGGGGGCTCGATCGGCTTTAGTAAGCAGCAGCAGTGATCGATCGCTCAGGTTTAGTTAGCAGCAGTATCGAAGGAATCGCTCGGGTTCAGTCAGCAGTGAAGGAATCGCTCGGGTTCAGTTAACAGCCAAGGGATCGATCGCTCGGGTTCAGTTATCCAACGTCTCGCACACACGCGCGTACATGAGAGAAACACGCAAACCAGAGTGCATCGCTCGGCCCTGACCACCCACCGTAACCGGGAACTCCCCGATATTTTCCTCGCCCTCGCTTCTACCATGATTTTTTCCGTCATGGGCGGCCCAAAGAATGTCATTCAGCTGCGTCTCCGGCCCGCCCAGGATGAAAAGCCCATTTTCTATCATGATTTTTTGTCATAGAAGTAGGAGCCCACCACATCTATGATGATACGCCGTTTTGTCACAATTATCGTCATAGAAGTGTCATAAGCATGACAGAAAAAAATTCGTTCGAGCCAAAATGTCACGGATGTGTCTTTTTTTGTAGTGAGTAGCGTAAAGAGATAGAAGCGTGGGGGAGAGCAGGTTTACCACCCCTTGCTTTTATAGCTCATTAAATACCAAGAGTCCCCCTACTGCACCAGATAAATTGTCACATTCGAACCTTTCATGCCGTTATGCGCGCATGGGGTGAAACAATTCATTGATGATATCCCCTGAAAAATGGAGCATGATCTCTGCATTGATAAGACGTACCAATGAGGAAGCTGCCTCGGGCCACGATTCGATTCGCAATAACTGGCTCAATTAGCCTTATAGGTGGTGACGGTTCGGTAAAAGTTGACACATAAAAATAACTGTTCACATCCAGTAGGTAAGCCCTTGAGGCTAAGCTATCTCAAGACTACAGATGCCCAAGTATGACCCTTAAAGCATATGGTGTACAGGCTATTCCGTTAAGGAGAACCCCAAAGAGTTGCCATGGATAAAAGAGATCTCGGAGATAAGTAAAAACCCGCTAGGGAAAGGAACTCTCCTGCCAAGCCGAAGACTTCAAGCCGGAGACATTGGTCCAAGGAGGGAACGTCCGTCCTTGGCTTCGAAGACAAGTTCAGGGGCTACTAATGGTTACCCTGGACTGGGTGGTACGAACCTATACAGCCCACGCTCCATGGGCCGAGCTTACAGCCCGCCGATCTCCATAAGGAAGGACTCCACAAGCCACACACCCTGGCGTAATCAAGATGGACACCGCCAAAGACTTGGCGCATACTTCAAGGACAACTCTAATAGTTGACATGCTTATCCCTAGTTGGCAATCAACCATGTGTAATGCTAGCTATCCCGAGTGCCTATATAAGCCAAGGGGTTTAGTCTGTAGAGACACAATTATTCGCCTTAGAGTTTAGAACACAACATATGATCTTGAGGTAGATCATCTTGTACTCGATACCCTATGACATCAATAAAATCAAAGCAGGATGTAGGGTTTTACCTCTTCGATAGGGCCCGTACCTGGGTAAATATCGTCTGCCTTGTCTCCTCTTACCCATCGCTCCCAGATCCACAGCTCAGGAACCCCTACCTGAGATCATCTAGTTTTAGTACTGACAGTTGGCGTTGGATGAACAACACCTAGAGGAGGCCGTGCCGCGATATGCCACACCCCAGCCAGTTGGGGGTGGATGAACAGTACCCCGTGGAGGCCGTAGGCAGTTGGCGAATGAACAGTAGCCCGTGGAGGCGAGGTAGGAAGTTGATGGTGGATGAATAGTAGCCCATGGAGTCCCATTTTGCGGTACGCCAGACCCCTCCGGATGAACAGGGCTTCGTTTCGACCGTAGGCGGTTGAAGAGAAGCATGTTTCCGCTGTTTTGTGGTGCGCCAGACCCCTCCAGATGAACATGATCCCATCTTGACCGTAGGCGGTTGAAGAGAAGTCTGTTTCCTCTGTTTTACGGTATGCCAGACCCCTCGCAATGAAAAGGACCCAGTTTCGATCATAGGCGGTTGAAGATAACTCTATTTCGTCTGTGTTGAGGTACGCCACCACCCCGAGATGGTGGGGGGCGATGAAAAGGACCTCGTTTTGGCTGTTCTGTCCAAGCCAGTTGGCTCCTGATCAGGGGCGGAGCCAGGATTTGAACACGGGGGGGGGGGGGGGGTGGGGGTGAAGAGGATCGTGCATAAAAAATAGCACAAGTATAAGTCAAATCTTGAATAACAACATATGCAGGGTCGGGCCCATAGTGGTGCCAAATGTGCGGCCTGCATAGGGCCCATAATTTTGAGGGGCCCCAAATGTTTTAGGGATAATTAGATTTATGCCCCTAGTTGTGTCCCACTCGGCTATTTTACCCCTAATTTCCAAAAGTCATCGGTTCTGTCCAAGTCACTTCACTTCTCTTATGCTTTTGCCCTTTGACCGTTTGACCGTCAGTTTGAAAAATTCATAACTAATTCATACTAAATCAGAAAAATGCAAATAAGATACCAAAATGTTCGGAAAAACATCACCTATATGTCAGTGTCATTTGCATTCATGAAAAAAGTGTTGGAAAGTTCCCATCTAAGTTTTACCTCTTATGATACCACCATGAAGAGTAAAATCTAAAAAATTCAAAAAATTCAAAACAAATTTGGTGCAAAGAATGACAATTGTTTTAAGTGCCTGCCAAGTTTCATCAGGGAATGACATTCGTGGATGTCATGGCAAAAAAAACAATCAGCACTCCAAAATAGATTATTTTTTTGCCATGACTTCCACGAATGTCGTTCCCTGATGAAACTTGGCAAGCACTTAAAACATTTGTCATGCTTTGCCACCATTTCTTTTATTTTTTTAGATTTTACTATTCATGGTGGTATCATAAGAGCTAAAACTTGGATGGGCACTTTCCAACACCTTTTTCATGAATGCAAATGACACTGACATATAGGTGATATTTTTCCGAACATTTTGGTATCTTATTTGCATTTTTATGACTTAGTATGAATTAACTATGAATTTTTCAAACTGGCAGTCAAACGGTCAAAGGGCAAAAGCATAAGAGGAGCGAAGTGACTTGGACAGAACCGGTGACTTTTGGAAATTAGGGGTAAAACAGCCATGTGGGACACAACTAGGGGCATAAATCTAATTATCTCAATCTTTTATGTAGGCCTAGTATTAAAAAAAACCTAAGCACTAGCGCACTGGGCCGCTGGGCACTAGAGTTGGGCTTGAGTCGAGGCGATGAGGCCATCGTGCACTGAAACATGCGAGATTGTCTCCTCATCCTAAACTGCTCGATCTACGTTGTACTAGATGGATCCCACAAAAAACAAGAATATGGAAACTGGATCATTGACGGGTAACCGTAGTCGTGTCAGCCGGACGGTGTCGCTACAGGAAATGTCTTGTCGCCTTCTTACATCGATCGGACAGGCCTGCGATCGGATTCAGGCCACTGCCATCATTCCCTTCCTCTGCCCCTCTCTCAAATTTCGGATTTGTCATCTCGTCGGATTTATCAGTGACCGACTCCAGCCTCCAGGTGCTTAGCGACTAGCGAGTCCTTCTTTTCGATTAACTTCGGTTTCTACTCCTAATTCTTAATTTTTAACTAACCACTGGCAAGGATCGTTATTTTGTTAGAGATCGGTTCTTACCTCCTCGGTTAAAGATCATAGTGTAGCAGTTTTACCTTGAAGCTATTGAAGTCCTATATGTGTACTACTATACACATCAAAGACTCAATGATTTGGCCACAAAAAGCACTTGAGAGTAAGTGTTGGAGAAGATTGATTACGAGGATATCATTAAAGATTTCATTTCAAAGAATACTAAAAGAATGAGGATGTTCAAATGAATAGCAACCGAGGTTGGATATGTATGACTTTTTTATATGTCCAATTGTTATGTAAGACATTATATTATATACATTATAATTTTTTTCTGTGAGATATACATACATTATAATTGCTCGTTAATTTCAATTTTTTGTAAGATAAGGCCCCATTTTTTAGTTTCGCATAGGGTCCCAGATTTTGCCGGCCCGGCCCTGAACATATGCTTTTGCAACTAAAGAAAACCATAATTTTGTCTCTTTCAATGGAACTCAGCATCCACCAAGATAATCTAATAAGTCAATAGTCTCAATGCTAGCAACCATGAATTTTGTAGCTATTTTCTTCCCAATATAGACAATCACGGTCGAAGAAACTTTACTTTGAAAATGTGTATTGCAAGTTCCTAATCTAAAACAAAATTTATTGGCAGCTACCTTCATTTTGCAAGCATGTTTGATAATCTCATCGATGGTGAATCATAGACAAATTAGAAAATAAATAAATTAGATTTCCAGCAGATACTCTCTTACCTTATGTCCTTATACTCCATGCTTGCATTTACAAATTCCATTATCATCTCGAGATTTAGATGTGGTACCAGAACCACAGATCAACGGCAGGTCATCACCCCTCCGGTGATTCTGCTTAGTACTGCACGAAATAAAGATCAGATCAGGTTTGGACTTGCATTATTAATATGCCTATATGAGAATCACCAGATCAGGTTTGGGCTCACACTTGACGTGGGAGAATTGAAGTGAGAAAATACATGGTTGGATTGATCGACATCAGATTTGGCAGGCAATCAATAGGCCCGAAGCACCCCGAGCTTGGCAGCCGCACCTTTGCTAGCTCCTGGCGGAGATGCTCGATGGAACCCTAGCACGGGTGAGAGGATAACCAAATTGACTCGTCAGGTTGTTTTTTTAGGTAAAGTTGTCAGGTCGGGTCGATGTGGATAAATCAATTGATCGACTACCAATGCATCAATTATGGCGTGGGCTACTTTCGGGCTATACTTTTGGGCTTGGGCCGTTTAGAACTCAGCATGTTCGACAGTTAGAGGTTATAACATCCAAAGTACCATAGTCCCCCTCGTACCTGTTGAGGGGGGCCGATCCATGGGGGGGTCTGGCCCCCGCTCGCCCCCCACTGCCTTCGCCCCTCCTCCCAATGAACAAGACACATTTCAACCCAGTCGCTTGGCTCTCGATGAACAGGACGCTGCAGTTCCTCTGTTTCGACCCAGCCAGTTGGTTGTCGATGAACATGACGCTGTTGCTGCCGTTCGTTTCCTCTACATGTACACGAGCCCTTGCGGCCATATGTATGCGTGAGTATGCATTTGAGACCCCCCTGTATGTATGTATGTGGCCGTATTTTTTGCAGCGTGGATGTACATACGTGTACATGATTTAGACAGGACTGTGTGACATGCTACGTCGGGGGGCTCTACTACGACAAGTGTCATTCCTTACTCGGCTATAGTTCATCATTGCAGACAGACTGATCGACCAATATGTACATACACATTTTGTGACCAGACAGATAATACTACGTACGCTTTGACCAGATGGGTCCCAGCTGTGAGGGGGGAATCATTTTTGTCGTGTAATAAGGAGGCACTTCCTTGCGTGCAAAGGTGTAGCTGGTGGGTCCCAGCTGTCAGGGGGACGAATCATTTTTTTGCACGTAATAAGGAGGCACTTCCTTGTGTGGGAAGATGGAGCTGGTGGGTCCCAGCTGTCATGGGGAGGAATTAATTTTTGTGCGTAATAAGGACACACTTCCTTGCGTGCGAACATATAGCTGATGGGTCCCACCTGTCAAGGGTGGAATCATTTTTTTCGCATAATAAGGAGGCACTTCCTTGCATGTGACGATGTAGCTGGTGGGCAGAAGCTGTCAGGGGGAGGAATCATTTTTTTACATGTAATAAGGAGGCACTTCCTTACGGGCAACCTTGTAGTTGGTGGGTCCCAGTTTTTCGCCTCGCCACATACAATACTCTTCCAATGGTTGTTGTTCATTGACTGCGTTGACCACACCACACCGAGAGCACCAAGACGATGGACGACGATGAGGCCTAGGAAGGGAACGAGCCAGAGACAGGGAAGAAGCGGCAGTGGATGCCCTCACGGAGGGGAGTACGAGGGTAGACCGGTTCGGCCGGGGGGAGGGGCTACACTCAGCAGATAATAACATGAGGTGCGGAGGAGTGGAGGGATGGCCTGGCCGTCGGTGGGGTAGCGTTTCGCAGCGAAGCACACAAAAGCAGTGCCGCCGAACGCTGTAGGCTAGAGCAGGTGGTCCCGCCAGTTCTGGAGGAAGAAGACGAGAGATTTGAAGAAGCATGCCGGCCATTTGATGTAAATCGAACGGGTAAGGCTGTTAGAATCTTTTTTGGACTAAGTTGACAACGCCTTGCATAGGCTTCAACCTACTGGCCCACATGTTAGCCTCCAAAAATGTGGCAGACATTCAATCCATTTTTTTAAAACTTACAATCCATTTGCTGGGCTGGGTGAAAAAATGTAGCATCTATGCAGACCATTTATTTTTTGTTAGAATTTTAGCCCATTTGCGGGTTTTTTCAAATACACGGATTTGCTGGGCTTGGTGAAAATATAATGTTGGGCCGGACGGAGCAATTTTATAAAAAAATAAACCTGTGCTGGGCATATTATTGTAAAACTACATAATTTGCGGAGCATAAACACGTGATTGCACGCTATTACTACATTGGTCAGTAAAATCTTAGCAAGCTTTTGTATGCAATCACCAGGATTTAACTTGCTAACTTATTGATAAGCAATTATTATTATTTGGTAAGAACATATCGATTTACCAAATAATATATTATTTTATTTTGGTGAGTTAATAAGACTTGGGATATTATTATTAGTTTTAGGCTAGACGTGGGACAATTGAGTTGGTTTCACGGAAAATTAGTGGAGAAAAATCAGAGATAGGAGGAATAAAAAACAAAAATAAAGGAAATGGGGACGTCTATGCAAAGGTCTAACGAAGGACAAGTGAAACGGGGACCTTATGTTCTTTCTAATATATATATATATATATATAAATTATAGAAGGGAAAACATAAGTTGAGGTTGGCATTCTTATAGAAAAATATAATTATGTTGTGTGTTATCTTCAAAAACAAACATAAGTTGGGCTGCAGATGTTATAAAAAAGGTAGGCTCGGAGGCCCAGAGGCCGATTGATATCTGCTGGACCTCAAAAAACATACTTGAATCCTGCTGCATCCACTGTGTGTGCATGTCGTGGGCTGGGCATGTTAAACAATAAAACCTAGGCCGGGCAGGCCACAACCCAATTGATACTTGTTCGACCTCTGAAAAAATGATTACCTACTAGGTCCCCGATGAAAGCCCCCTAAAAAAGGTCCCCGATGACGGTCTTCCTAGTAAATTTCTCTCATTTACTGACTATGTTAACAATCTCGTGGCCCCACATGTCAACATACCATAAGGAAGACGCATTTTTTTGTAATACATAAGGAGGCACTTGCTTGAGTAACCTGGTATGTTCGGACTGTAAGTCTCTCCACGTACAGTCATCTCCCGATTCCTCTTTTTTGTTGACCATGTTGAGAACGACAGATGGCGGCACCATGGCGAGAGCACCAAGGCGGAGGACGACGTCGAGGCCTCAAGCCGTAGCAAACTGGAGTCGGGGAAGACGCACGTGGAGGAGAGTATGAGGGTTGACTGGTTCGGGTGCAGGGTGGGCCGGTGGGGCTGCTGTCGCCGGAGAATAAAAGGAGATGTGGGGGAGTATAGGGATGGCCTGGCCAGTGCCATAGGCTAGAATGGGTCACCGAGTCTTGTGATGGCTCTACAGTTTTACGCATTTTTAGAGATCATTTATTGCATGTTCTCTTCATATATCATGTCCCATTGAACCAAATATATGTCCATTATGCATGATTTCTGGTTTTTACGCTTTTCATTGTGAGCATTGCACATTTGTGTATTTATCTGGTTTTCATTAGTTTCTTTGTTTTCTTGTGTCTATAGGTGTACTGGAGAAACCTAGGACCAAGCATGATGAAAGGACCAATGATGGGTTCAATACGGAGTCACCGAGGGGCCAGACTTAGCCATTTCAAAGGTCAGAAAAAGTCATTTTTTTAAAGTGCTCCAAATCAAGATCTAATACCAGGAATGGATCAGCGTCGTTCATACGAATGCAAAGACCCCAAGAACGTCAAATTCCGAGTTCGTATGAAGATTGATGGCCGTTTTACCGGAGGAGTGCAGATCAAAAGGCGGCCTTTCGGACGACCGCATGCACTCATTTCGGTGGTCATTTGACATGCAGACACCTCCGAAAGTTGCCTCTCCAGACGGGATTCTTCACCGATTTCGTCCCGATTGTTCCCACGGGATCCTTGGCTCATAATGAAGGGATTGGGAGAAGAGAAGGCTCATCTTGAGCCCTTGGATGACCACATCAATGGAGGAGATACCGAGAGGCCTTCATATAAGCACCATCAACCCTAGCCGCCGCCTCATCCTAATTCATTCATCCACGCAGCCGTCATCCATCTCCATTATTGCTCCAAGAACACCTTCATAGAGAATAGAAGGGCCAAGCCAAGAGGATAAAGAAGGGGTGCCTCCACCATACGCACCGGCCTACGGGCCGGTGCGGTCTTCACCATTGATGCACCATCATCACCACCATCGCTGCTGCCATGCCCCTCTCCTCCACCGGCTACGTGTTGGCTTGTAACTTGCCCTCTCCCTCTATGATGTTTGAGTAGTTGTGTTAGTTCTTGAGGAATTGGATGAACCCTTGCATGATTAATACTTTGTTGAATAAGCGATCCAATATTCTCTTTATTGTATTGTATTGATTGTCTCATGGTGTTGTGAAGAGCGCTCGCGCAACATTAGCCCCTTGTGGACTTGAGGCAAGTCATATTGGTGATCAGCATGGTTGTGGAGGGTAGGTGGTGATAGTCCTATTCTCCCTTCGTCCCTGGTCATTGCAATAGGAATTAGTGGAGAACCCTAGAACTTAATGCCATGGCCACGGGGAGTTCACTCTCCTTAATCATTGTTCTGATAACCGGAGTGGCACTACTGCAGGATGCTGCTAATGCGACACTACAATCAGAGACCCTTCGACGAAACTGTGTGCGATGCATTAATCGCAAACGGTGATGTAAAAAAACCATCAAAAAAGATGCAAAACGTTTGCGATGGCAGATGCATCAAACACGGTTCAGATTTTAGTTGCGTGTGCGATGCAGGGCATATGGTTCAGTTCAATGAACTGTTTGCGATGAGGTAGAAGAACAGAAATAGGCAGCCAGATGAAGGTGTGTGCGATATACGGCATGCAGTTCACTCGGACTAACTGTTTGTGATTAGGCAACACAACAGAAATGGTCAGCCAGATCAAGGTGTCTGTGATTGAGGGCATACACTTCAGATGGATGAACTGTTTGCAATTAGGCAACACAACAGAAACGGGCA
The DNA here is from genome assembly GCA_011799875.1 of Thinopyrum elongatum. Taxonomy (NCBI): domain Eukaryota; kingdom Viridiplantae; phylum Streptophyta; class Magnoliopsida; order Poales; family Poaceae; genus Thinopyrum; species Thinopyrum elongatum. The sequence goes on along the minus strand of CM022299.1, from coordinate 312,670,468 downwards.
GCCAGATCAAGGTGTCTGCGATTGACGACATACACTTCACACGGATGAACTGTTTATGATTAGCCACAACAAACAAAAACAGTTAGACAGATCAACGTGTGTGTGCTAGACGGACACACATTCTAATTAAAAATAGTGTGCGTGATGGTAATAACGAGCGCGCGCACGGTTGATGGAACAAGACGTGTGCTGACATCGCCTATTGCGGTGCACCCTGCCAACACCACGTACATGGCCGAGAACGCGTGCCCACGTTACGTTGTCCGGGAATAGTGCCGCACATAGAAATTATAGAACCGTCAATAAATTTTGAGCCTGCGTCCCGTCACATTCCAAATTACTACCACGCTATATTTAATTGCAAACCTGTTCACACTGATCAAAACCTAAACGGTTTCCCACTTAGTAGCGTATTAGTACTCGGTTATAAATACTGCCTACTCCAAGATGACTGCACATTCCTCCTCAACTCATCATCCACAAAAACAAACAAGTCATTCATCGTCGTTCCCTTGCGTCTGCCATGGCCCGCATGAGTTCTGGGTCGAGAGATTACTACCAGGAAGAGGCGAGCATGGAAGCGGAAGCACGAGAGATGTCCCGCCTTGCCGCAAAAGCAACCGACATGTCCCACCGCGCGGCCGTAGCAGCACCGAGGTCCCGCCACGCCGCCGAAGCAGCACAGAGGTCCCACCGTGCTGTCGATGTAGCAGACTGGTCCGGCCGCGCCGCGGAAGCAACAGAGATGTCCCGCCGCGCCGTGAATGCAGCAGAGATGTCCTCCCACGCCGCGGTGGCCTGGGAAAATGTCTCGCGAGCAGGCGAGGACTCTCACAGGCGCATGCGCGCTATGCTCAATGACCTGATGGGTCATATCTCCGACTGGATGAAGCTACAGGACGAGATGAATGCCTCGTTTGAAAATGCTACCAGCATCATCCGGGGACTAGGGGAGGACAAGGTTAAGCTCCGCACCGAGCACGACCTGCTGAGGGCGAAGATCACTGGAACAACGAAGCAGCACGATGAGACCACTGCCTTGTTGAAGAGGACCGGCGTCATCGTCAAGAAACTTATGGATGAGAATGCCATGCTCCGCATCGAGCGCCAAAGGCTAGTGGAGGAATCCGTGGTTGCTCTCAAGCAGCATGTTGAGGACATGAAAGAGCTCATCGCCACTCGCCACGAGAACTAGTCTCCGCGGCCTGCAGCAACGCATCAAGAAAGTAGAGATCAGCGAGCCAGATCATTGTCTGCGTCTTCCTTCTTCTTTTGCCCTTGTGTATTTCGGGCGTTGCCGCATGTGGCTTTTTTAATTATCTTCCTAAATATGTAAGACAATTATTATCCACTGTCATCATCCTTATATTCATCAGTCTTGCTATAAGTCGCAGTCGATGCTATATAGGTCCGTCGGATCTTACATCAAGATCCGTGCAAAACTTTCTTTTCAGATTTTCTTTTTTCTCTCTTAAATCTCAGTCGAGTGAGACATAGCCACGCCATTAAACAGGGGCTCGGGCGCCATTAATGGAGACGTTGGGAGAGAGGTGGGTGGCAGATAGAGGTCAAAGGGCTCTCCTCCCGATGAGCATGCACAGGGGTCTGATCGCACAACTCCCGTACTCAAATAGCTACCCCGCACGACACCTCCTAGCCAATAAAAAAAAGGGGACGCATGGCAGCACGTAAATGGTAAGTAGAACGCCCACGGTTTCAATAATACTTGTGTTTCCGATTGTAACGTGACAACACTTGTTTCAAAATGACTTTGTTGATTGTTAATGTGAGCGCCTTCGCAAATCGGACAAAAAATTTACCACAACATGTTGGTGCCATGTCATGACACCATGCCAAGTTTCATGATTTTCAGGCGAGTTTTGGATTTACAGGAATTTTAAAACCAAGTTTCTCGATGTTTCTGGCCGAGTCAAGACGCCCAGATGTTTGAACTCCATTCCCATTTCTTGCATGGGACCTAGAAATTCGCCTAAGTACACATAAATGATTTTTCAACTAACTTTGGCACACTGGAGCATGTGCTTGTGGTTCAAATTTGAATTATGTGCGTTAAATGCCTGGAAATTCAATTAATGTGTAAAAAAGGCCAAATGAACCCGGAATAATTCCAAAATTTAGCACGAAACTCCTATTGGTCTAAGCTGCCTGTGTAAAAAAATCAAGGAGGGAGAAGGCAATGTATGTCATTTCACACACGGAGGTGACATGTTCCCTCTCGGAACCACGAGCCTTCTTGAGAGATGCTCCGGTTTGCGAGAAGCTTATACCAAAGCTTGTCCCAGTTCGGCCAAAAAATTTACCACAACATGTTGGTGCCATGTCATGACACCATGCCAAGTTTCATGATTTTCATGCGTGTTTTGGATTTACAGGAATTAAAAAAACAAGTTTCTCAATATTTCCAGCCGAGCCACGACGCCCAGATGTTTGAAGTTCATTCCCATTTCTTGCTTTGGAGCATGTGCTTGTAGTTCAAATTTGAGTTATGCACATTAAATGCCCAGAAACTCAATTAATGTATAAAAAAGGCCAAACGAACCCGGAATAATTCCAAATTTTAACACGGTAGTCATATAGTTCTATGTTACCTCAGTAAAAATCAAGGGGGGGCAGCATATATCGTTTCGCACACAAAGGTGACACGTTCCCTCTCGGAAGCACGAGTCTTCTTGAGAGAAGCTCCGATTTGCAAGAAGCTTATAACAAAACTTGTCCCAATTCGGCCAATTTTTTTACCATGGCATGTTGGTGCCATGAAATGACACCATGCCAAGTTTCATGATTTTCAGGCGAGTTTTGAATTTACAGGAATTTAAAAAAACAAGTTTCTCAATGTTACCGGCCGAGCCACGATTCCAGATGTTTGAATTTTATTCCCATTTCTTGCATGGGACCTAGAAATTCACCCAAGGACACACATGTGATTTTTCAACCAACCTTGGTGCACTGGAGCATGCGCTTGTAGTTCAAATTTGAATTATTCACATTAAATGCCTAGAAACTCAATTAATGCTTAAAAAGGGCCAAACAAATCCCGAATAATTCCAAATTTTAACATGACACTCATATAGTTCTATGTTTCCTCTGTAAAAAAAATCAAGAGGGGGGCAGTGTATGTCATTTCGCACACAAAGGTGACACGTTCCCTCTCGAAACCACATGCCTTCTTGAGAGAAGCTCCAATTTACAAGAAGCTTATACCAAAACTTGTCCCAATTCCGCCAATTTTTTTACCACAGCATGTTGGTGCCATGAAATGACACCATGCCAAGTTTCATGATTTTTAGGCAAGTTTTGGATTTACAGGAATTTAAAAAACAAGTTTCTCAATGTTTACGGTCGAGTCACGACGCCTAGATGTTTGAATTTCATTCCCATTCTTGCATGGGACCTATAAATTCACCCAAAGACACACATGCGATTTTTCAACAAACTTTGGTGCACTGGAGCATGTGCTTGTAGTTCAAATTTGAATTATGCACATTAAATGCCTAGAAATTCAATTAATGTATAAAAATGCAAAACAAACCCGGAATAATTCTGAATTTTAACATGACACTCATATAGTTGCATGTTCACTGTAGATAAATGTTCTAGCAATTCAAACACCATCCTTTCCCTCCGTAACACCATTTTGTTTTTCAAAACAGAATGAAAAAATTAGGTATACCACAAACAATTTACTAGAAGGAATCATGTGGGATGCGATATAAAATATCTTGGCGCACCATCTTGTCTGGCTTATGCAGGAAGCTTCGTCATCTATAGTCCATCGCCCGCGCTTGAACCACACTTGCACGCCAGTTTCTCGCGGCATCAAGCGAAATTTTTCTGCCACCGCGGAAATATCTATCTCCCCCCACCCAACCAAAAGCCACATTTCCACTGTTCCTCCTTGCTTTCCAAGTTCAAACCTTCACTGCTGCTTACTGGCAGCGCCGCCTGCTCACCGGCGACCCTTCTTGCAGCGCCGCCTCCTCGCCGGCGACCCTTCTTGTTGTTGCACGGCCTCGTCGATATGGTCAGGTAATCCACACCCCACCCACAACATCCTCCTCCTTCCCCGTCCCACATGCCCCGACCGACGACGCGACACCTTCTACCGAAATCACTGGCCCTGTCCTCCAATTAAGCGCCGCCCACAGCCATTTTGCACGCAGTATAACATGGAGCTCAGTAGCATCTGGCAGCGGAGAAGCAAATCGCGGCCGCACGCGCGGATGAGGTCACTATGTCTGCCATGCGTGCCGACCGCCAGATCTTGGAGGAGCACCTCGTCTTCGAGGCCACCGTCGACACCGCCACGCGGTTGTCTACACTAAAATACAGTTCATGCTATTTTCTGGAGGCCACCGCCAGTGCCTTCTAGTGTTTTGTCCTTTGTAATGTTAATATGCAATATGATATTCTTAAATGTAATGTTCAGTTAACAGTTTGGTCCAACAATTGCTACATTTCATAGTACTGTTCTCTAGCATTCTTGGTTTCGTTAACTGTCTTATCTTCTAGTATATGTTCTATTCTGCACTGTCGTGCTCAGTTAACTATTTTGGTTCATTTGGTCTGTTGTCCAGTTAATTGTTTGGTTCAATTCTGCAATTTGATTTTCATTTGTTGTGGGTACAATTTTGTATTGTTATGCATGTGAGAAATAAATCGAATTTGGCTGTACTCAATACATATTCTACTGATAGTATGGCAACTCTCAGTTAACCTGATCAATATCTTCCTTATATGTGTTGCAGGGAAACAATGGGAGACAATGCAATTTACCATCGAGGTTTGTTCATGCATGGTCGTTTCGCTAATCGCACATTATTGTGCAGTTGCAGGAATCATTCTAATATTTAGGTTTCTTACAATTTGATCTTGCACATGTAGGTCCTGCTGTCAAAGGCTTAGACCCATTGTTCCACCCATTTTGCATATGGGAAAATGAGATGTCCATGAATATCAGTCAAGTCAAGAAACTCAGAAAGATTGTTAGGATAAAGAAACTTGTGACGAATAACAGCAAGATCTTTGTTTGCATAATGAAGAAGACATCAGTCAACTATAGAATGGTACTAACTCTTTTACCTTGTTTTTACCCCTTGCGCCATTTCAAAATTTATAACAACGATTTATGCATATCTTCGTTTTCAGTACTTTTCAAAGCAGTCCACCAATGATTACCTCTCAAACCACCTGCATGGTTAAGAGGCGAGGAAGGTATTCATTCAACACCCATGGTACAATATTGAAATCTTCCTGAAGAGGATGAAGGTTGGGCGGGCAATTATCCATAGCCAGTGGCCTAAAGTTGCAAGGGCATTCAACATCACTGAAAGCTCAATATTCGCCTTCCGCTTCTGCAGTTTCCCAGATGAGATTCATCTGTCTATTTACCATGTATGATGCTACTTTTCCAAAGGTTTTCGATGTTGCATGTGAAACTTGGTGCTATTGTGTAATGGCGTAGCTAGCTATATCCCTCTTTGGTGTAACTATGTGCTGAAGCTATCTGATGTAGTTCAATTATGAAATCCCGGTTGCCGGTATACGGATATGAAATATATGGTGTGTTTTATAAGAAATGTCAATTTGATTACTAGATGGATTATCAAATAATAGGCTAATTACCCTGCTTATTTGGGTTTTCTATTGCAGACGGTTACTCAGACAACACCGTGGGCGATGAACTCAAAGAACCCACATGGTTTCTAGAAAGTAGGCATGTTGTATGAACTAACAATCACACACGGCTTCCGGCAGAGAACTGTTTGCGTTAGGCCACCTTGCACAAACGTTTCCACACAAAAAATTGTGTGTGATATACATATGAACGGAAATGTTTTTCTGGGATTCACTGTGTGGGACGTACATACGAACAGAAATGATTGTGCTTCGATGCCTCACCCGATCGCACACAAGCTCATTTTGCCCCGCGTGTTTGGCCAGAGGGCCTATCCCCAACGGTTTCTGGGTCATGTGGGAAGGACCCCCCTATCGCACACACTCACTAGGCGACGGTTTAAAACTCTGTCGCGGAAAGGGGGTAAAAACGGTTTGTATAGCACGTCTCTGCACCAGTGTGGGGAAGCACGGTGGTGGCACGAGTGTATGTGGTAACCTTAGTGGGGATGCGTACTTTATTGGCTCCGCCCACGGGAGTTCATATACAGGTGGCTTAGTGATACAAATAGAGAGCCATGTCTATCATGTGTTGTCAGCATCATACTTGTGGTGATGACTCTGATTCCCTCGAGAATGTTTACTACTCAAGCACCATTTCCCTTAGTTTAGTCCCTTTTAATTTTCTGTCTTTTATTTCTTGTTTGTAGTTTAGATAAATGCTACCCTTTTATTTGTCTTCCAAGCAACTTACTAAAGTAGGCTATTTCCAAACTACGGTTTGGGTGCGTATGTAACTACGTTAAGTAATAGCATGGTTGCGGGGTTTGTGGTGCCTTTGTATCAGCTCCCTGTGGGTTCGACACTTCACTTATCACGAAAGTGCTACAATATCCATGTGCACTTGCAGGTCATCATCGTGCGCAGTAGCTTCGCTAGCCGCTGTAGGAAGAGGACGAAAGATTGGACAAGAACGATAGACGTTGGATGTCAATCCAATGGTTGTGGCTGGTAGAATTGTTTGGGGACTAAGTTGACATCTTTCTTAGGGTCGAACCTCGTGGGTTTGAAATGTCAGCCTCCAAATCTCTGGCGAACATGCGACCTTTTTTTAATTTTCTAACAAAATAAAGAAATACAAATGGATAGGTGATCGATCCCAGATGTGTGTGTACGAAGCCTGTTGGGTCCACATGAGAAGGGGAATATGTTTTGAGGAAGGAGATTCAAAGCACACCATCCATCGGATTTCAATCTAATGGTTGCCAGAAGGACTGACACGAGAGGTGCCAAACTTAAGTAAAGCAAATGTGCATCCCACCTTGTTCTTGTTGCCTTAAAAAACTAGTTCTCATCGTTCGTGGTCAAATATGACCACCCTGAGTGAAGTTCTCTGGTAATCTCTGCAAACGAATGACTAGGAAACCTACAAAAAACCAAACTCAAAAGAAATTGATACACCTGCTGGATCCCCATAAGCATGGGCCGCTGATGTCCTAAGAAAAAAACTGGACTAGGCAGCCACAACCCACTTGATACCTACCCAACCTTAAAAAAAGTAGTGAACATGGCAGCTCAGTGAACTAGCACTCCTACTATCACATACATAAGCAAACAGGTTCATGGGTTCTTAGATGAAATATTACGAATAACACAGATAATCATGAGACATAAGCTAATGCATGAAACACTCAGATGATAAGATCCTTAAACAGATAAACTACACCATCTATATCTTTGGGGGACGCTTGATCAGGGCACTGTGGCTATCTGTGTTCTCCTTGGTTACGGGAAGCACACACGCCATCATGTCCAAGATCCGCATGTACATGTCGTAGCATGTGTATGTGTCCTTGGCCGCATAGGTGATGTAGGCTAGATTCATAGGTACCTCTCACATGTTTAGGTCCTTCGTATCCATGATTTCTTTCATGTTGGCGTAGCAGGGGTCGATGATGGTTGTGGCGAGTGACGGAGCAATTTCCCGTCAGATCCCATGGTAGCGTTCATGACGAGACTGGAAGTACCGGAATGGAGTCTGCACACATAGTTTGCCTAGGTTTGGGCCTCCAAAGAATAATACCCTACATCCTGCTTTGTTTTAGTATTCATGGTGAGGAGATACCTTGTGCAGAGGATTACAATGGTGTATGATATGTCTATTGAGAGTTTGTTCTAGATTGGATCCCTAATGAGGGCCCTAGACCTCCCTTTATATAGACAGGAGAGGGCTAGGGTTTACATGGAGAATATATCAGATCGATCTAGCCGCCTCCGTCTGCCTTGGGGTGTACATCAACCCGCCCTCTCCTTCTTAGGGTTCCATGAGGCTCTCTGGGCCTGGTGTGCCCTAGTCGTCGAGGCTAGGCTCCTTTATTTTAGGCACCCCGAGTCTGGGACCCCGTCAGTAGCCATCGAGCGTGGCGAAGGTCGCGAGCATCTAGGCTCAGAGATCTCCGTCGGGCTCTTTTTGTCATGCCTCCGATCTCCTGAACTCCCTATTGGGAGATCCTGTCCTTCCTCGCGTTGGTGACGCTGCTGCATCGTCTCTGGATGACTGGGAGAGACAGAGCCTAGCGGGCCAGCCCACTGGTCACGCGGTTATCCTGCCGGGCATGGTTCGTGTTCTAGCTTCCTTAAATACAACGGTCACACGGCCATATTGGTGTTCACCTGACCCTTCTTCTCTGCCACCGCGCATCTTGCTAACCCCTTCTGGGTCACCGACATCGGTGCCTTCATGGGAGAGCTATGGCCTCTGTCCATTTCTCTTTCAGGAAAGGCGATCCGCTTGAGACCGTGCCGCCATGTCTGCCCCATTCGCCAGAGTTGGCGAGCGACTGGGAGCACTCCTCTGTCTCGCGATCCCAATTGGAGCAGTTGGTGGCAAAGGGGCTTCTCCAGGAATTTACCAAGATAAGGTGGATGGTGCTTAGATTGAGGGACAAAGTTCATGGCCGCTGCCCTGGAACCAGGTGATGCACGTGGCGTTCATCCATCATGGGTTGCGGCTCCCGCTTAGCTTGTTTGCCAGGGACGTGTTGGCCTTCTATGGTTTGCAGCTGCATCACCTGACTCCGAGCGGCGTGCTGCACCTCGCCAACTTTGTGAACCTTTGTGAGTGCTTTCTGGGCATCCGACCCCACTTCAGCCTTCTCCGGTACTTCGTTGAAGTGGTGCCCTTCCTCAAGGACAGAAAATACCCTCTTCGGGTGGGGCTATACTACGGCCTCGCGAGGGCCCTGCTTATTTTGATTTGGCATTAGCTCTAGAGGTGGAATCGTGGAAACATGGGTGGTTATATGCCCCAGATCAATCCCACGATCCTGACAACCCAGGGCTGCCAGAGTTCATTGACACGCCTTGTTGGGGAAAGCTTGAGTGGCGGTTGAAAGTTGACTTTGACTCAGGAACCAGCTACCTTATAGATGTTTGTGCTCGTCTCCAAGGACGCGGGCTCACCATCCTACAGATATTAAGGACCTGGGTGCAAAGGAACGTTCAGCCCTTGGGCCAGATCGATCCACCCATGTATGAATATCGCGGGAGGTGCGACCCCAGTCGCCTGCTTCAGTGAGATCTTTCAGAATTTGAGATAGAAGACCGCCTTCATCTGCTCACCGGCCTTCCTTTAGAGGAACTTTGTCCCGGGGTTGCTGTTGAGCCCTATAGCATGGATAACCCCGGCCTGCGGTGAGTCTGTTAGACGCCTTCTCAGTCCTTTATGTTGTGGGACATGTTTATTTGATGTCTTTTGTTACTTTCTTTGTCAGTCCTTCTAGCATCTGACGAGTGAGCGTCGCCCCCAATGTCTTCGTGCCGGTGCCGTGGACTCCCTAGGCCGCGGTCTCCCGCCTATCGAGAGTGACTAAAAAAACTCTAGAATTTGCTTCGTGATCTCCTGAGACGGTGCATCGAATAGGTCCAGACCCGTACTGGAAGGCGAGCCATCTCCGAAGAGTGCTCGACCTTACGAGGGATCCGTTGTTACTCAATTATCGAAGGAGGGGCTTCCTTGTGACGCCCGGATAATTAAGCTACATTAATCCCCTGCTAATGATGTCATGTCACCATCATTACTGTTGCTAAATCCCACGTCGATTCAAACCTATTCAAATTTAAAATAAAGTCAAGCAATAAAAGTTTTCAGATGTCAAAACTAAAATGTTCAAATGGTGGAAAATAATCGTTTGTTAATATTGGTGGTGAACCAACATTTTTGTAAAGTGTTTAACTGCCCTAAACTAAATAAAACAGTGACTAAAGTAATGTTTTAATTGCCTTTTTAATTTGTAAAAATGCTAAACTATGTTATTTAAATGTAAACTTAATAAGGCAGTAGCCTAAATTATACTAATATTTTAGGTGCAAGTTTTATAATTTATAAAACTATTTTGCTTTTGGATTTAAAATAAAAACAGAAAGGTTTTAAGGGAAAAACAAAAGCTAACAAAAAAAGGAGCAAGAAACCCCGTGCCACCCTGGGCCTCGGCCACCCGAGCCGGCCCATCCAGCCCACTCCCCCTTCCCAGTCGCCTCCCTCTCCTGTACAACCGACCGGGCGCCCGCCCGAGCCGTCCCTGTCCGACCAGCTTGCCGGCGCCGCCCCGAGGGGATAAGGGCGACGCCTCGGGCGCACCTCCCCCTCACTTCACCCCACTCCACTCCCCTCTCCTTCTCACTCAGCCTCTCTCTCCCCCTCCTCCAGATCTGTCGCGCCGCGCCTGCCCAGGCATAGCCGTTGCCACGGCCTCGCTGTGCGCGTGGCTACCGGCGACCGTCCTTCGTCTGCCCGTGTCCAGGAGCCCCCCCTCATCCTCGACCACGATGACCGCGACCATGCCACTGACCTTGGAGCCCCTCTGCCTCGCCGGATCGCCACCTTCCTCTACTTTGGTCATCGCCGTCCACTCCGGCCACCCCCTGCTGCTACTAAGCTCTCGCCGGCCTCCTTGTGCCACAAGGTGAGCCGCCCGTCGAGCCCCTCTGCCCCTCTCCTTCGTTTGGTCGCATAGGTTGCCGCCCCACCTCCCCTGCCCGGAGCTAAGCCCGTCTCACCCGAGCACGCGCTCACTGTGGCTCGGACCGCGCGTTCCGCCTGCCATGTGGCCACTCCCTCGACCACGCCCTGACTAACCTTCGCATGCCCACTGCTGCCAGCGCTCATCCGCGTCGTCGCCGCTCAGCTCCATCGCGGGCCGACTGGTGTGTTCTGATGCTGCCCGCTGCACCCTGCGGGCTGCGTTGCAGCTGCCATAGCTGCGGCCCTGCTGCCCGCCGCGTGCTGTTGTGCCGCTGCCGCCGACTATCGTAGTTGCCCGCCGCTGTGCGTGCCCACCGCCCCGCTGACCCATGCTCCGGCCTCTGACACCTTAGCTGCCTCCGACCGCTCCTGCTCGGCCGTGCCCGAGCCCCACCCCGCACGCGAGCTCCGCCACCGCCCGTTTGGTCGCCGGAGTGCATCTCCGGTGGGCCACCGTCGCCTCTGCTGGTCGCCGGCGTGCACCAGCACGCGCATGCGTGGGAACCCAGCCCTGTGTCTCTGACACATGGGCTCGGCCAAGCTGAATTAGGGGGGCTAAACCCCCCCCCCCATAACTCTAACCCACTTCCCTAACCCCCACTAACAACTGGGCCCCAGGCCACTAATTAAGCACATTAGTTTTTAATAAAAACTGCTATTAGTCCCAGAGGCACTGACATGCGGGCCCCACTGGACCAGCTAACTGGTCAAAGGTTGACCAGTCAACTGCCGTGTCAGCAGTTGACTGGCCCCACCTATCGGCCACTGGTGCACCTCTGGGTGCACTGCACCGGGTGCACCCAGCCCCTTTTCTGCGTTTTGTTGTTCTAGTTAATTAAATCAATTTCAGAAAATGTTTAAAACTTTGATAATTCATATAAAATAATCCGTAACTCGGATGAAAATAATTTATATATGAAAATTGCTCAGAAAAATCCAACGAACTAGGATACGTGGTCCGTTCATCTGTCACATGCCCCTAGCATGCTGAACATGAAACCATCCCCCTCTTTTCTTCTGTCTGAAAAACGCCAAACACCAGAAAACCCCTCCGGATGTTTCCCCTCTCTGTCTGCAACATGTAGCATGGCGTTAGAACACCCCTAGCTCTGCATATCCTCATGTCATGCTTAGTGATGCACTTATTTGCTATATATTTATTGTTTCTTCCCCCTCTTCTCTCCGGTAGACCCCGAGACCGATGCTGCCCCTGTGATCGACTACGTCACCGACGACCGTTCCTTTGCAGCAGAGCTTCCAGGCAAGCAAACCCCCATTGATCATTCCAATATCGCCCATTCCATTCTCTCTCATGCTTGCATTAGATTTTGCTATTGTACTTGATTGCTGCTATTCTGATGCATACCCTATTTTTGTTGCCTACTTTCATACCTTACCTACTTATCCTAAACTACTTAGTATAGGTTGGTTAGAGATCCATCAGTGACCCCCACCTTGTCCCAGTTACCCCGCTTTATGTTCGATGACACGATCAACGTGATCGATGTCCAGGCCCGACACCGCACATCACCCCCCCTTAGTTGTACGACTCTGTAGAGTTACTATCGAGTGCCGAGGGTGATACCTTGTCAGCACTTCTGATGTTAACCCTGTAGTGTAGCTATTCGGTCATGGTCATCGAGGATGATTCCTCCTTCACCACTCCCGATAATGACTCTGTCGTGCAACCTCTCAAGTGTGGACCATCGAGGGTGATTCGTGCAAGTCCACCTTGATGGTTACATCGAGTGGGAATCCATCGAGGGTGATTCCTCGGGTTACCCACTTGCTGTTTTGGACACACGGTTACTTTGACTTACCACAGAACCATGATGACATTGGGTCGGCTTCGAGGGGTACCCGCGAGTGATGTGAAGTCGGGTTGACCTGGAGGGTACCCGAGAGATAATTACGTGGCACGGCCGGGCATTCTTAGCCCTTGCCATAAGTCCACGAGACAGGGCGACGGGGTCACATGATCGTGAGTCTCTGCTCGTTACCGCGCACTACCAAGACACTAACGGTTTGGATATTTGACCCGAGTAGGCCTCTGGCCTTTTTGCATTGACCACCACGCGGGAATAAGTATGGGCACTCTGCGTCGTACGATTCTTCTGAAAGCTCACTGACGTCAGCGACTGAGTGGCGCGCGCCGGGTTGGATTGGTTAAGCCTCCACTTGTATAAGGGTGCTAGGTCTGCTCACCGGCCGCGTTCGCAATGCACAGGATTGCAAAGGACGATTGGCCCATGACCCCTTCGCATTTAGGATGTAGACCGGCGTGCTGGCCTCTCTGTTGAGCCTAGGTAGGACTATGGCGTGTTGATCGACCAAGGCCGGTCATGATCCGATGGTGTGTCAGGCCGGAGTTGATCGAGCAAGTTGGTTAACTTGGTGCACCCCTGCAGGGAAGTATTCTGTCTATTCGAATAGCCGTGTCCATGGTAACGGATGCTCAGAGTTGTATCCCGATCGATACAACTAGAACTGGATGCTGAGGCATGAGAAATGGATATGATGGCTCTGGGATTGCTTTCTCGCAGGGAGTCGAGAAAGGATCTCTGGGCGCTAATATTACAACATGTTTGCTAAATATAAACTGCTATTCTATACTCTTCTGAATGCTACAAGATGCTTGGAGCTGCCTGAAGATGCTAGTCTTCGATAGGCTAGGCTTTCCCCTCTATTCTGGCATTCTGCAGTTTAGTCCACAGCTACTACCCATTTCTTTGATACCAATGCATATGTAGTGTAGATCCTTGCTTGCGAGTACTTTGGATGAGTACTCACGGTTGCTTTGCTTCCCTTTTTCCACCTCTTTCCATTCTTCTCGGATGCTGCAACCAGATGGTGGAGCCCAGGAGCCAGATGCTACCGCCGATGACTACTACTACCCCAATGGAGACTACTACTACTACATGGAGACCGCCGACAACCAGGAGTAGTTTAGGAGGCTCCCAGGCAGGAGGCCTTGCCTTTTCGATCGTTGTTGCTTTTGTGCTAGCCTTCTTAAGGCAGTTCCTGTTTATATTATGTTTGTACTTAGATATTGTTGCTTCCGCTGACTCGTTTGTACTCAAGCTTATGTATTTGAGCCCTCGAGGCCCCTAGCTTGTAATATAAAGCTTGTATTATTTTTTATTTGTGTCTAGAGTTGTGCTGTGATATCTTCCCGTGAGTCCTTGATCTTGATCGTACACATTTGCGTGTATGATTAGTGTATGATTGAATCGAGGGTGTTACAAGTTGGTATTAGAGCTGACTGCCTGTAGGTATCCCCCTTTCCAACTCCTTGGCCGAAGTTGAGTCAAGTCGTTGAAAAACTTTTACTAACATGGCTGTGTGGCTTACGGGTCCACGTCGCCATTGGGTGGTATTAGGATCTTTTATTCCTCGATCTATACTCTGGGACTCCGATCTCTCTTCTATTTGGTTAAATGATTTTACTAACTCTACTTCTAGGTTCTCGTAACTACTTCCTCCTGGAGAGCCATTTCATTCCATATGATCGCTTGCTTCACCAGAAGACTTCGAAGATACTCTCCGATGTTCGCTCGAGAACTTGTGCTCATCACTTTTGTGATTCCCTTCCACCATCAACCCCTATGGAAAACTACATACACTTGCCATTCATACAATCATTCCTCGTTGCTCTTATTATTACGAGATGCCCCGAAATTCTCTCTATTATTCCGAGAATCCCTTGAGCCTACTGCCTTGCAGTTCTTTGCCACATGAATACCCCTATGGATAATTGCTCACACTTATCGAGTATCCGCTCATCCCTAGTTGTTCATGTGTTTCACAAAATTCTTTGAAATACTATTCGATCTCCTGAAATCCTTAGTAGCCTATTGCTCTTGAAATTCTTGCTTGATTGCATTATGGTTAATCCCATAAGTCTAGTAATCTTATTGGCATCCTTGTCACTATTATTTTTAGTCTGTTGATTCAATATGTTGTGGATGCTCGCAATCCTCAGTCGAATCCTAGAATTCATCCTTCTGGCTGAGACGTCATTTTGAACAGGAGCTGGTTCTTGGCCAATCAAGTTGCCGTCAATTGTACCCCTAAGTCTATTCAACTTATCCATCTATAGTCAGAGCATTTGCTTCTGATCCCTTGATTTGGAAATCATAAATCCTTTGCAATTGAGCTTTGAATTAGTCAGTTGTTTCTATAATCTGATCTCCTTGCATTCTTCTTGTGGTTGAGTACCAATGCTCACATCAGATCCCTTGAGGACCACCAGATCCTTTGTTGGATTTTATCCGACATCGTCCTTCATATTAAATAACTTTGTGAGTCTTTCCTCGGATACATAATGCCTTCAGTAAATAGTATCCTCTGCTTTGTCAACCATGCTTTGCTTCAGAGCTTGTGTTTTTACTCCTGAAGTTTGAGATATATGTTCCTAAGATGCCCCGATAGGTTGAACCAACACCTTCCCTAATCTACGTGAACCCAAAAGATTTCACAGGTCATACTTATCTGGTTTTGCACCAGGTAAAACTTTCAACAACTAATGTCATTTTCAAAAAAATGAGAAGTGAATGGAAGGTTATACATTGAAGAAGTGGGAGTCGACCTTGAACTTTGTGTTCATGCCCATGGACACGATGTAGATCCTATCATGGAAGCTTCTTGTAATAATAAATATTTCCTTGATATAATATCATCTGGTATCTGTGAATTGATCCTTTGCTATCGTGGTTCCGACCATATTTTCTCCTTGATTCCATTTCTCAGACAAGTTAAAGCACTTGTCTTCTGCAGATCAATACATCTCCGCAAGCCCTATTTTGATCTTCCTTCGAGTATTACCCTCCGGTATCTCAAGAATATCAAAGAACTATGTTGCTTCCTATGAGTCTTCATCTAGTATTGCTTCTCACCGATTTCAGATTCTCCCCTGGGTTCTGAGTCATTTGTCACTCAAGAACACCGATAGGTGAATCGATTCCGCACTCCGATTCAATAACTCTAAGTAATTTTTGTTGCTTGCGAATTTAATAATCCTTCAAGTCATTCCTAGCCTGATCGGCTATATAATTATCATGCTGATTAAACTGTGCTACCTGGTCCTTCTTCTCGGAGCACAATTTTTGACGATGAGCTAATCTCGATCCTCGTCATATCGTTTCACCTTGAACAGCAAGCTTGATTCCGAGTTTGTGTCATATCCGTGGTTCTAATCACATTTTGTTTCATCATTCCTTTGACTTGATGTCATCGCCAATTGATTACATCTTCATGAAATCTCTCGACAAATGTGTCGTGATCATCATCAACATTCTGAGCTCTTCCAGGATATCAATTGAATTCATGATGAGAAATACCATCCTTGCCCCTCGATGATTTGTGTTACCATCGACAACATTCTTGCATCCCCCCAACAAAAACTTGTTCATAATTTTTTTGGAAATACATCCTTTTTGACATGTTGTTGGATTTTTGTTGAAACCATCGGCCACCTCCTCATCTTTTCCCTGATAAAATTGCATGAGGTGTTCTAGTAATTCCCGATGGATCCTTTGTGTTCCCAAGGTCCGACCTTTACCTGATGACCATGTCAATGCTATCCCGAAGCATGACTATGGTACTCCGAACATCATTAAGAACCTTGGAGGCGCAATGCTAAATGTTTCTTGATCACTTATCCGAACACTGTTGTATGGGTAACATCATGAATTTCCTCTCCCCTTTACCTAAATGGCAATCTATGTACTATCTTGTCATGGATATCATTCTTTGCTTGTCCTTGGGAAGGATATGCTCCTGATATTTATGTTTAAAAACATTTTCCTTTCCATTGTCCTGATTAAATTAATAACCATATTTTTCCCTTCCATTGTTTTGTTTTACCTAAGCAATATTTCCCTGCTTAGGTAAACACCTCGTTGTACAACTCTGTCAGTAAGGCCCTTTTACTATTGTTAATGACATTCCGGTAACCACCAATGGATGAGAACTTAGCCTATTGGTCCGTCTCATTCAACAAGCAGGAAAATGGTTCTCTTCGTCCCTCACCCTTGGTGCCAATGTTGTTGCCAACATAACTGACAGGCTACCCTCAGACATGCCTTGATTACCCTGACCGTGCAAGATGTCAGCGCCCTTCCTTCTTTTAACTCACATGGTGGGCCCATAACCCACAGTTCCACAGGATCGAAACCTGACTCTCATGTAGTCCATGTTTCCAAAGTTATTCCTCACGCGTGGCTTCGTAGGTAATTCACGAACCACCTTCCTACAGATCTATTCTGGTATCAGATGCAATACTTATTCTCATTGCTCTGAACCCCTTTCACACCTTGTTTCAGGCATCGAACGATTGCCTATCCGCTTGAAACTTCTTATTCCACCTTCTTACCTTGACCTCGATGTCTTTCTTGAATTTCAACTCGAGAGATACCTTGAGCCTCATTCCCTGAGATTATTACCGATTGTCAATCCTCACCGACATCTGTCCTTATGGTTTCCCACTTATTTTTTCGTAAGTACGATGAGGACCTCGAAGAAAGGATGACGACTTCATCATAATGACTTGAAGCAGAGAAAGGGAAGCATCAGCGAGAGGGATCAACTTCTTCGATAAGAGCAAGCAAGACCAATAAGATTTGTTAGAATTTCGTAACCAATTACTTCCCCTTAATTCTACCTCCTAAATCTCAGGACAAGATTTCTTGTAGCGGAGGAGAATTGTGATGCCCGGATAATTAAGCTACAGTAATCCCTTGCTAATGATGTCATGTCACCATCATTATAGTTGCTAAATCCCACGTCGATTCAAACCAATTCAAAATTCAAATTTAAAATAAAGTGAAGCAATAAAAGTTTTCAGATGTCAAAACTAAAATGTTCAAATGGTGGAAAATAATCGTTTGTTAATATTGGTGGTGAACCAACTTTTTTGTAAAGTGTTTAACTGCCCTAAACTAAATAAAACAGTGGCTAAAGTAATGTTTTAATTGCCTTTTTAATTTGTAAAAATGCTAAACTATGTTATTTAAATGTAAACTTAATAAGGCAGTAGCCTAAATTATACTAATATTTTTGGTGCAAGTTTTATAATTTATAAAACTATTTTGCTTTTGGATTTAAAATAAAAACAAAAATGTTTTAAGGGAAAAACAAAGCTAACAAAAAAAAGAGCAAGAACCCCCCTGCCACCCTGGGCCTCGGCCACCCGAGCCGGCCCATCCAGCCCACTCCCCCTTCCCGGTCGCCTCCCTCTCCTGTACAACCGATCGGGCGACCGCCTGAGCCATCCCCGTCCGACCAGCTTGCCGGGGCCGACCCGAGGGGATAAGGGCGACGCCTCGGGCGCACCTCCCCCTCACTCCACCCCACTCCCCTCTCCTTCTTGCTCAGCCTCTCTCGCCCCTCCTACAGATCTGCCACGCCGCGCCTGCCCAAGCGTAGACATCGCCGCGGCCTCGCCGTGCGCGTGGCCGCCGGCGATCGTCCTTCGTCCGCCCATGTTCGGGAGCCCCCCCTTGTCCTCGACCGCGATGACTACGACCATGCCACCGACCACAAAGCCCCTCTGCCTCGCATGATCGCCACCTTCCTCCGCTTCGGTCGTTACCGTCATCGTCCACTCTGGCTACCCCCTGCTGCTACTAAGTTGTCGCCGGCCTCCTTGTGCCACAAGGTGAGCCGCCCGTTGAGCCCCTCTGACCCTCTCCTTCATTTGGACGTGTAGATCGCTGCCCCACCTCCCCTGCCCGGAGTTGCGCCCGTCTCGCACGAGCACGCGCTCGCTGTGGCTCGGACCACGAGCGCCGCGCGTTCCGCCTGCCCTCTGGCCACTCCCTCTACCACGCCCTACACGCCCCACGACCGCGCGCCCTGACTGCCCTTCGCGCGCCCACTGCTGCCAGCGCTCATCCGTGCCGTCGCCGCTCAGCTCCGCCACGGGCCGACTGCTGCATTCTGCTGCTGCCCGCTGCACCCTGCGGGCTACGTTGCAGCCGCCACAGCTGCGGTCCCGCTGCCCGCCGCCTGCTGTTGTGCCGCTGCTGCCGACTGCCGTAGTTGCCCGCCGCCCCGCTGACCCGCGCTCCCGCCTCTGATGCCGCAGCTGCCTCTGACCGCTCCTGCTCGGCCACGCCTGAGCCCCACGCCGCACGCGAGCTCCGCCACCGCCCGTTTGGTCACCAGAGTGCATCTCTGGTGGGCCGCCTTCGCCTCTGCTGGTCGCTGGTGTGCACCAGCACGCGCACGCATGGGAACCCAGCCCTGTGTCTCTGACACGTGGGCTAGGCCTAGCTTAATTCGGGGGCTAACCCCCCCACTAACTCTAACCCACTTCCCTAACCACCACTGACAACTGGGCCCCAGGGCACTAATTAAGTACATTAGTTTTTAATAAAAACTGTTATTAGCCCCAGAGTCACTAACATGCGGGCCCCACTGGACCCGCTAACTGGTCAAAGGTTGACCAGTCAAGTGCTACGTCAGCAGTTGACTGGCCACACCTGTCGGCCACTGGTGCACCTCTGGGTGCACTGCACCGGGTGCACCCAACCCCTTTTCTGCGTTTTGTTGTTTTAGTTAACTAGCACATATGTCCGTGCGTTGCAATGGGAGAGATATTTCTTTATGAGAAGCAATGGAAGAGATAATTGAAGTGTCCACCAAAAACGATCTCCACAGCGGTGCGATAGAGCGAGGAGTTGTGGTCTTCTCGCGGGTCATGTTTGTCCCGCAAGATCTTAATAGTGGTGGGGTTAGTCGGCGTGGCGGCAACCATTCAACTCATGCCTTTTTTCCTTCGGGTTCGCCTCTGTCTCAGGGTTGTGTCTACCTCCTCATTTGGTAGCTATGCGGTGACCTTCAGGGCACGGTTACTTCGACCACTCTCTCTTATGATGACGTAACCAGATGGATTACTAATTGCAGCGCATAAATCCCGTTTCATTAGCATATTTAGCGCATAACCAGACATCAATGTCCCTTCTTTATTAGGGTTTATTCTCTTTGATTATTTTAGCGCTCACGTGCCCATAATTATTTTATTCGAGCCAAACCAACATATTCTCTTTTATTGGCACTTGCAAGCTAGCACCGACAATAATTTATGGAGTCCATCCTTCTGCTCATGGTTCTCGAGATAAGTTCCTTATTTTGATACAAACTTCTTATTTCCAGACAACCTATGGACATATACAAACTGTTGGGGATTTACTATAAAGTTCCAAGGCGATACTATTCTCATCATAATTGCAAGACAGATGAGTTGGTTTTGTCCATCGACACAATAGGGAAGGTTCATAGTTCAATTCCCTCAGGGCTTAAATAATTGTTGCTCATCCGTCTCACAGAAAAAGAAATGCGTGGGTAGGCCCAGTTCATCCCACCCGGGGACAAACAAAAAAATTCGGAAACTATGAGCGGGTGGAACAGAACCTATATGTATATTTAATAGGAGGACCAACCATGTTTATGTAACAAACCCGCCCTACCTGAGTTGGCATCCTCCTGGGGATGTGGATGCAACGTTGCAAGTTCTATTCCTTATGACCATCAAAGTTTTTTGGCTCCCTCGGCGAGGATTGATGGGCCGGATGCGGACGACCCAGTAGGGAAGTGCGGTTGAGGCCCAATACTTCCTGTGCGATGGAGCAATTTTTTTCTTGGGCCAACTGCATGGGGGCTACTATGTGATGCTATTTGCGTAAAATAGCGCGTGGGACGCACATCAATTTGTGTATGGGCCAGCACACTGATAGGCTCCAAGCCGACCTGTGATTGTAAGCCGCGAAAAAAATCCAAAAAATGATGAGTTGAAGGATCAAATTCATGCCCTCAAAGACCTGATTACGTGGTGCTAGCCACTCGAAGAAATGAGTCCTACCAACCAATGGACAGCTCAAACCTTTAAGAACATACTCCAATGTTAGATTGGAAACAATTTTTGTTTTTTTGAACTTTTTTTAAAAAAATTGCTGAATATTCTTCAAAACATGAATAATTTAGAAAATTCCAAATATATTTTTTGAAATTCTTTACATTTTTAGAAATACACAAAAAATTGAAACGTTCGAAATTCACAATTTTATTTGGAAACATGAATTTGTGATTTTTTTTAAAAGAAAACATATTTTGAACATTCAGAACAATTTTAGCAAAAGTGTTTCTTTAAACTTGGAAATTATTTTTAATTTGTGAACATTTCACTAAGACAAGAATATTTTTCGTATTTGGAACATTTTTAAAATGTAATTTTTTGGAAAATCTCAAACAACTTTGAAAAATACAAAGAAAAAGTGGAACATTTTTTAAAAAATTTGAACCAATTTTGGATAGTGAACAAAGATTTAAAGTTCTGAACATTTTTCAAAACAGGATATTTTTTGGAATTCATAAAAAAATAAAAATTCATTTTTTTTAAAATTGGAAACTTTTTTGAAAATTTTAAAAGTAATAAAGAGAAAGAAACAGGAAAGAAAAAAGAAAGAAATGGAAAAAAAATAGAACATGACACAGAGCAAAAAAAAGGTTCAACCCAGCTTGTGCACCCTGTGCGAATCTGCGACTATTTGACGCTCCTTGCGGTAAATAGAGTTTTCCCACTTGCGTGGGCACGAAAAACAATGAACTGGCTTTGCTGGGCCACACTGTGGGCGGCCCATGTACAAAATTCTGGCGTTTTTCCTTTTCTAATAGACGAAACGACAAAAATTTAGAACCACCTCGAATAGAAAAAAAAATCGATGGTGAACGGATGAAGAAATCGGAGAAACGCACCTTGCTTTATTAGTAGGTATAGATTAAATCAATTTTAGAAAATGTTTAAAACTTTTATAATTCGTATAAAATAATCCATAATTCGGATGAAAATAATTTATATATGAAAATTGCTCAGAAAAATCCAACGAACCCGAATACGTGGTCCGTTCATCTGTCACATGCCCCTAGCATGCTGTCGTGGTATTCTCATGTTAGATGCCAGGGGTGGCTTATCATGGGTGGAGCCAAGAGGACGTCGTCGGGCCCTGGAAGCGGGAGTGAGCACGAGCTCGATCGCACATGAGACGTACCCAGGTTCGGGGCTCTCCGGAGAGATAACACCCCTAGTCCTACTCTGCGGGGTCTCCGCATGATGACTATGATCAAGAGTGTACAAGGTTGCTCCTTGAGCTGTGTTGCTAGAGGAAGAAGATGGGTAGAGCTACCTCTCTTCTCCTAGCTATGGTGGTGTATGGGAATGAAGGCTCAACCCCTTGCTGGGGTAAGCCCTGGGGTTTTTTATAGGCCAACCCCTCAGTGGTACAATGGTAATGCGGCCGGGTGTAGGACCCGGAGTCAGTGTCTAGGGTCACCGGGTTATCCGCCAGCTGCTGGGGCCCGCCCCTGGAGGGCCCCGCCGGCTGCCGAGAATCTGGCCGACAGGTAGGGCCCGCCGCCTGCGGGCCACGCTGATTGCCTTTTGCTGTAGCTTTGTACTTGATGACGGAGGCTTCATCAGGAGTCGTATGGCTACAGTCCTGCGTCAGGGGGGTTGGTGGCCGCTTGGTCAGCACACATTGTAGCCGCGCTCCGTCTTGTCATAGTGCGTGAGTGCAGACTCCGAGGGGAGGGAAGGGTCCATCTGCCGGGAGCCGGCCCACCCCTCAACGCCGCCTTCTAGGGGTGCGCCGCCTTCTGGTAGCTCGCGGACAGGTAGGGCCCACCGCCTGCTGGCCGTACTGATCACCTTTTGCTGTAGCCTGACCCTTGCTGACAAGGGCCATGTCCTGAGTCGCATGGCTACAGTCCTCCGCCAGGCGGGTAGGTGGCCGCTTGGTCAGCCTACACTGTAGCCACGCTCCTCCGGGATTCGGGGGAGCAGTTGGCTCAGCAGCCACGCCACGCCCCGTCTCGTCAGAGTAGGTGAGTGTGGACTCCGAGGGGAGGAGGGGCCGTCTGCTAGGAGCCGGCCTCCCCCAAGAGCCGCCTTCTATGAGTGCGCCGTCTTCTGGAAGCCAGCCACTTGGTCCTAGCTGGACCAAGGAACTGGCCGCATGCCCGGAAGGCATGATGGGCTTTGCTAGCCCTGATGTCTTGAAATGTTATTAGGTCCGATGAGGCTACCCGGGGTCTGTCTCCCCGACAGTAGTGCCCGAAGCTGGTGAGGTGCCACGGTTCAAAGCCAGAGTGCCTCAGCTGTTTCCTCCTCCGAGAGATCTTGTGTCTTTGCTTCGTCCGGCTTGAAGAAGTCGCCTGCCAAGAGCCGGCCAAGGCAAAGCCGGCCGCTTGGTGGATTTGAATCGCCGCGACGGGCGCCGGGTGGTACGCCTCCGGGTGGCGCGCTTGCTGCCCATTGTACGCTTGCCACGCGTCGCCAGCAGGCAGGCCGGCCTGCCAGCCCACGCGCGCGACAGGACGCCGCCGCAGGCCCGGGCCCGCCACTACGCAGCCTCGACGCGCACGCGAATCCGCTGTGGCCGAGGTAGACGGTTGCCCTTCCAGGGCGGAGTGATTGTGCGCCATTAAGGCGCGGGATATGCGGGGGCATGTGGGACGTGGGCGCAGTTAATCCCCACGCCCCCCGTGAAGTGTCGCATTCGGCCCCGCCGCCGCTGCCCTATAAATAGGAGGGAGGGGGTGCGGCCAAACGCACGCGCGCCCCCTCCGCTCTTTTCTTCCTCACTACTCTGCGTCCTTGCTGCTGCCGCGCTGTCGCACCGCCTGCCGCTGAAGTGTCACTGCGGCCTCGTCGCCATCCAGCCTCACCGCGCCACCGCAGACTCGCCACCGCCCAACGTCGCCGCGCCGCCGCCAGGCCACCGCGAGCCATGGCGCGAGGCGAGTGGGATGGCTCCAACGTCCATGACGGGCACCTTGAGTTCCTCCGCGCGACGCGTAGGATTCCCGTCGAGGGGGTCATGGGGACGCGCCTTCCCGACGCGCGGGAGATCTCGACGGCGCCGAGGGCCGGTGAGTTCGTCGTCTTCCGGAGCCACTTCCTCGCCGGATTCGGCTTGCCGGAGAGCGGCTTCCTCCGCTCCTTCCTCGACTTTTACCATCTTCAGCCTCACTATCTCACCCCCAACATGGTGGTGCTCCTTTCCGCCTTCGTGACCTTCTGCGAAGGCTACCATGGCGTCCTGCCCATGCTCGAGCTGTGGGGCAGGTTCTTCTACCTGAAGCTGGGCACCCAGGCCAAGGGTGAGCTAGCCCAGTGTGGCTCCTACGTCGCCGTGCGGCGCACCGGCTCTGGGACCCGCTTTCCTCCCATCGCTCTGCTGGAGTCGGTGAAGCTGTGGCAGAAGTCATACTTCTATGTCCGCAATCTCCACCCGACTCGAGATTACATCAACTTGCCGGCTTTCATAATCGGCCCGCCTGGCGAGCCGCGGAACAACTGGGGGCAGCAACCCTCCAAGCCGTTGCCGGCTGCCATCACCAACGTCCTCATCCGGCTGCAAGAGATGACGGACTCGGAGGGCCTCAAGCCAGCGGACTTGCTGGCCGCCTTCGTCCACCACCGGGTTTCACCCCTCCAATTCCGGCCACACCTGATCTGCGACATGAGCGGCTGCCGGGACCCGTGCCGGATGTCGACCAAGGAGCTGCCAACTGTGGAGGTAGTCCGCCATGTCAACTACTTCTCCTATAGCAAGCTCAGTGAGACTGAGTGGAGATTCGGCAAGGAGCCGTACAGCCGCGCCAACCCACCACCTGCGGTTAGTATCTGGTCCCCCTTTTTTGCTTATGTCGTACTCTTCATCTGACCTGACCACCCGAACGCGGGGCAGCGCTTCCCTGGTCTGACAGCAGCCGGCGCTCCGGCTCCGGGCCACCAGTGGATGCCGGACCACGAGGAGAGCGACGTGGGTGACCCCGAGCTGGGGGCTGCCGCGTTGGAAGAGGATGATGCCACCGGGGGAGGCAGCGTTGGAGTAGGCGGAACCGCGGGAGGCGGCAATTTCCGGGATTGGCCGGATGATGAAGAAGACAGTGACGGACAACACCGCCCCGAAGGCACCGGCTCCTCGACGGTGCGGCTAACAGGCGGAGCACCGACCGGTGCACCCGACACGCCTAAACGCCGTGCCGAGGGGATGTTTGGTAGCAAGCAGCCCAAGAAGGCCAAGTCGATGGCCACGACCAAGCGGCAAGAGGCCGTGAAGACGGCCGCCATCCGGCGGGGCCCGAAGGAGCGCCCAACGGTGTCCGGATAAGTGCGTTAGGCGCACTGTCTTGATTATTTCTTTCTTCCAAGCTTCTTATCTTTGCTTGATTTGCCACACAGGGCTCCCCTTTCCATATCACGGGCTCCGTCCGCCTTGCTGATCGGACCAGCAGGCTGCTCTGAGGAGGCCCGATGCGTGGACCCGACCGCCGCCCTTCGGGAGGCGACGGAGAGGAACGCGCGGGAGGCGCGGGAGGAGCGGGAGGCCGCAGCGCGGGCGGAGGCCGATCCCCAGGCCACCGCATCGGTGCAGGCAGAGGCCCAGGCCATAGCGCAGGCAGAGGCGGAGGCGGCGATCAAGGCGCAGGCGAAGGCCGACGCCAAGGCCGCGGAGGATCCGGCTGGTGGCATGATCCCGGAGGCCGCCAAACTCGAGCAGCCGGAGCCGCCAGTGGTGGAGATCCAGGCACCGCCTGGAAAAGCCAGAGCTGACTAGACAGCCCCAGAGCAGGGGGCGACCGGCCCCGTCGACCCGGAGGTGGAGGTGGTTCAGCGGGCGCCGGGTGCTGGCGAGCGGGGAGGCGGCCATCCTGAAGGGCCGGAGGGGCCTTTGGCCGGTGCAGGGCTAGCGATGACCCAGGCCCTGACGACGCGCGCCTACGCCCGTCGCAGGAGGCCTCCGCGCCGAGGCCGGTAGAGGTCGGGGCCGCGAGCTCGCCGGGAACCGACACTGAAGCCACAAGCTCTGCTCTGCCTGGTTGGGCACCAGGAGCCGGCCCGGCTGGCCTGAACCTCACCGTGCAGGACGTCCTGGACAAGTTCTCGGCCCACGGCGCCACCCTCGTGAAGGCGAGGAGCGAGATGGTGGCGATGCAGACGTCTGTCTGGGTATGTTCTTGATCTTGTTTTTTATTTTTGTGATCTTCAGTGGGGGCGCGCCAGCGCACCCACTAGGTGTAGCCCCCGAGTTCCAAGCCGGCTGCTAAGCAGGCGGTTGGAACTTTAAGGCGTGTTTTCGAATGCTGAGATGTTGTGTTTGCCGCATGACTACCACAACCTGCGTGCGGCCGCTTTCAACTCCCAGAACCAGACACTTGCCAACCGGACCGCCGAGTTGAAAAAGAGCCGAGGTATGTAGGCCAGCTTTCAGTGGGGCGCGCAAGCACACCCACTGTGTGTAGCCCCCGAGATTTGGGCCGACTGCTGAGCAGTCGGGCCAGATCTTCCGACGACTTCTTGTCTTTGTTGATGCTATCGCTGATGATTCTTCTTTGCCCTTGCAGAGGCCGCCACCCATCTACGGGACCATGTGCATGAGCTCGAGGGCCAGCTTCAGGCCAAAGAGCTGGAATGCAGCCAGGTGGCTGCGGAGCGCAACCGGTTGGAGAAGGAGCTGGCCAACCAGGCGACCCGGCATGTGGAGCAGGTCCGGCTGCTGAAGGATGAGGAGGAGCGCCTCAAGGCCGTGTTCGAGTCCCAGCACTCGGGCTGGGCCGAAAAAAAGAAGTACCTGTCGGAGGGCTACTCGGTGATTGAGGATCTGCTCGAAGGTAGGTTTTCTTTCTTCCTTGATTGGTTAGTTGCCGGCTACCGTGGTCAGCCGGCTTCTGATTCTTCTACCTTCTTTTGGAAAGAGTACTTCCCGGATCGCTCTGGTGCCATTGGCCAGGCGATTGAGGCATGGCGCGACCAGCGGAGGAGCGTGGGCATGGAGATTGCACCGAACCGGCCCTGAAACTTGGGCGAACAGTTCCTGACCGTTTGGCTGCATCTTGAGCTGGTGCGCCGCCTGCTCCGCCAGTTTTAGCGCGCCGGGTCGCAGGTCTTGGAAGGGCTTTGGCCGGGTGTGCCGGTCCCCTGGACTCCTAGCCGGACCGCCGACTAGTTGGAGATGGCAGGGGAGCGGCTCAATGCCTGGAAGGGCACCGCGGCACGGGCCGGCTCCAAGGCGGCGCTGGAGTTCATGAAGGCATGGTACCCGGGCGTGAGCCTGGCGCAGCTCGCCACCTTCCGCCATGAGGCAGCACCAGAGCTGGAGGCGGAGCGCGAGGAGATCGCCATTTGCGCGTCGGCCCTCGCCGAGTACACCGACGGCAACGTCTTCATCCCGGAGCAGGCAGAAGACGGCACCGAGGTGCTGCCGTCCTGGTTTGGGCTGAACCCGGACGAGGGGGACGACCCGGCGGAGGAGATCGCCTCTAGCGACGAAGCCACGGAGGAGGACGAGGACGAGGAAGGCGATGGCGTCGTGCCAGATGACGGAGCAACCAGCCAGAATTAGCCCGATCCAGCCTTAGCCGCCGACCAGACCGAGACCGACCAGCCGAAGGCCCCACCAGCCGGTGCCACCGCCACCGCCGACTCGTCCGAGCAGCCCGTAGTGCCTCCGGCTTAGGCAGCCCTTATCTCTTTAAGTTTTTCTGTCTTATGCTCAAGAACAAGTTAGTTATGCACAGTTCCACCCACTGGGGGTGTATTTTAAACCTTGATGAATGCCAGCCGCTAGCTTTTTGCAATGTAAATGAATTTATTTTCCCCGCATGCTTGTGTGCCTTGCCGAGTTCTGACTCGATTTTGCCTTTGCTTTCTTTGGCTTTTTCTTTTGCCGTGTTCCTTTGGCTGCCACCCTGCTAGCCGGATAGCTACACTGTGGTCTATGGCCGGGTCAGGGACTTGGCCATTTAGAGTAGGCAAATTACTTCAGCCGCCTAAAGCGTGGCTAGTCAAGTAAGAAGTCGGCCGGCCGGCTGCTGAGCAGCCGGACGGGGTAGGCCAGAGGCCGGCTTGGCCTGAACTGGCGTTCTTCCTTAGTCGTTTTTCATGTGGATAGCGTTTCTGGCCTTTAGCTCTTGCCAGCCGGACAGTCGCGCTGCGAGCTGTGGCTGGGGCGAAGAGAGGGCTTTGACATCGGCACACTACTGAGCCGACTTTGGATGGTACCAACTTGGGCCAAGTTGGCGAGCCCCCGGGCCGGCTGACCAGACCCGGGCAGGGCGAAAAGAATGAATACTCATACATAGGCGAAGCTTATCATATAGATAAAAAGGTAGCCCCCGAGTGCTCCTCGGGGTACCTATTGTCTTTACTTAGTACAAAAGATAGCATACTACATACACTGCATCAACTGTAAAATGGGCGGAGAAGGTTCGCGTTCAATGGGTGCTCCGACTCCTGGCCGGCTGTGTCCCTCTTGCGTGCCCTGGGCTTCTGTGCGTTGATGAGGTAGTAGGAGTCGTTGGCCAGGGCCTTGCTAATGATGAAAGGCCCCTCCCAAGGAGCCAAGAGCTTGTGCTGGCCGGCTGTTCGCTGGATCAGCCGGAGCACAAGGTCGCCCTCGCGGAAAGCACACGGCTTGATCTTCTTGTTGTGGTAGCGGCGCAGGCTCTGCTGGTAGATGGTGGACCGGCTGAGTGCCAGAAGCCGGGCCTCTTCAAGAAAGTCGATGCCGTCTTCGCGGGCCTCCTTTTCTTCCGCCTCCGTGCACAGGGTGACGCGAGGCGAGTCGAACTCGATGTCCGTTGGGATGACAGCCTCGGCCCCGTACATGAGGAAGAAAGGTGTGAAGCCGGTTGATCTATTTGGCATGGTCTGGAGACTCCAAAGGACGGCCGGCAGCTCCTCAATCCGGCAGCCAGCCGAGCGCTCCAGCGGCTCGACCAGCCGAGGCTTCATGCCGGAAAGAATGAGGCCGTTTGCCCGCTCCACTTGGCCGTTTGACTGCGGGTGAGCAACCGACGCGAGGTCCAGTTAGATGCCCTGCATTGCGCAGAAACGAGCCAAGGCGCCTTTGGTGAAGTTTGTGCCGTTGTCGGGTCCAAGATGATCTTCTTGGTTTCCTTGGCTAGCTGGAAGGAGCCCTCAGCCTCAACCTCCTTGGGGTCGGAAGGCATGGCAGGCTGCTCGCTGGCCAGGGCCACAGCCCGGTCAAGGAGGCGCTTCTCTTGGGCGATGACGAGCGACTCGGCCAGCTGGGAGCTGGCCGCGGCGCACGTGAGCGACTTCTTGTAGTCGCCGGCAATGGTGATGATGCCCTTGGGACCCGTCATCTTCATCTTCAGGTACGCGTAATGCGGAACCACTATGAATTTGGCCAGCGCATGCCGGCCCAAGAGCGCGTGGTAGGGGCTGTCCAAGTCAACCACCTCGAACCAGATGGGCTCGCGGCGAAAGTGGGTCTTGTCGCCGAACAGGACGTCAATCTTTAGCTTGCCGATTGGAGAGCAGGAAAGCCCCGGGACAATGCCATGGAATACGCTCCGGCTGGGCTGGAGTTGCTTCTCCATGATGCCGAGCTTTTCCATGGTGTCGCGGTAGAGGATGTTGATGCTGCTGCCGCCGTCTATCAGGACTCGGGAGAAGCGGCAGGCCCGCCTCTCGGTTGAGAAGGTGGAGTCCAGCACCATGGCATAAGCACCCGGCGAAGGCATCACAGCCGGATGGTCATCATGGCTCTAGGTGATGGGCCTTTCGGACCAGTGCATGAATTGGGGGACCTCTGGGATGACAGCGTTCACCTCGTGGTGTTGCTGACGCCGACCGTGCTTGTCGCCGGCTTCACTGGTGAAGACAACATAAGTGGCGTTCTCGTTAGGGAACTCATCTTGGAGCATGCCGACAGGGCGGGCCGGATGGAGGAGGCGGCAAGCCTTCGCCCTTGGTGATTCGGGTGAGCCAGCTGCATTGCCGGGTCGTATGTTTGGACAGCTTTGCGCCGCTGTGGAACTTGCACGGGGCGTCGAGGGTCTGCTCGAAGGAGAAGGCCGGCAGCCCCCTTGCCGCCCCGCTAACGTTTGGGGCCGGGTTGACATGTCAGCTGCTGGTCCTCGACGGTTGCCACCTGCCGGCTGTTTGAAGCCGGCTACTGGGCCTTGCGCTTGTTGTCGTTCGGCTGCTGGTGCCGGTTGGAGTCACCAGCCGGTGCTTGAGAAGCCGGCGGGATCACCTTCCTGGACACATCGATCCGGATCTCCGACTTCATGGAAGAGTCGGCCATGGCGTACTTGTCCGCCAGAACCAGGAGCTCGTCCAAGGTAGCCAGCTCGTCGCACAAAAGCTTGTGCTTGAGCAGGGTGCCCTCTCTGCACCCCGAGGTGAAGTACTCGATGGCTTGCACCTCGTGCACCCCCTCTCAGGAGTTGCGCAACTTGGCCCAGCGCGTCAGGTAGTCGCGAGTGGACTCGGTCGGACCCTAAATGCACATGGAGAGCTGGTGAGGCTTGGGGGCCGCTTGTAGGTGCTATTGAAGTTACGGACGAAGACGTCGTTGAAGTCCAACCAGCTGTTGATGCTGTTGGGCTTGAGGCTGTTCAGCCATGTCCGGGCCATGCCCTGCAGCATAAGCAGAACATACTTCACGGCAACACGCTTGTTGCCGTTTGCTATGCTGACTGCGGTGGCGTAGTCGGTCAGCCAATCTTCCGGCTTCACGGCGCCGTTGTACTTGGGAGTGTCGCGAGGAAGCAAGAACCCTTTGGGGAAGGGCTCGTCGCGGATGCGGGGGCCGAAGCAGGCCGGGCCGACTGTATCCTCGTCCTCCATTGCCAGGGACCGAGCTAGCTGCTCGATCGGGCGGCGAGCGTCATTCTCGCCGACTGCTTCGTGGGGGCCTAGCCGGCCCCCCAAAGTCGGGTGCTCAACCGGCGCCGGAGAAGCCAAGCTCTCCCTGCGGGGGGGGGGGGGGGGTCATTCGTCCTGCTGGCGCCGGCCCTCCGGGTTCGGAGGAACTTCTTGGCTGCCCACAACCGTCTGGTAAGAGCGCCGGCTGCGGCTCGCTGCCGGCTCCGGGTTCCGCTGGCCGCGGCCGCCGCCACTAGGGAACCGGGAGATCGCTCCATTCTCGCGGCGAGCTTGAGGGTTCTGTTCCAGGAGCTCGGCATGCCGGCCGGCTCCCACCACGCGGTTGCACGCGTCTTGCTGCGTGTTCGCAGTGTCGAGAAGTTCCTGGAGGGGGTCTAGCTGGCTGCGCTGTTCGTCGCACTGTAGGTTCTCGAGTTCTTCTGCTACCGCCTGTACGACGCGCAGGTTCTGCACGGGGGTTTCGTAGATCGGACGTCCGACTCCCAGCATGCTGGCGATGGCCGCGCCACATTGCCGGATGGCGCCGGCTCGGCTAGGCTCGGCCACAGCCGGCGTGCCGCCAGCTATGTGGTCGATCTCGCGCTGGTTGGCCTCAGCACGGTGCTTCATGGCCGCCATCTTGGTGGCGCTGTCGAGGAGCTTGACACGGATTTCTTCTAGCACCGCCGCGTCGGCGTTGGCTCCGACGGGAGCCTCCAGGTCCTGCATCGCTGCTCGCAATGGGTCCTGGACGGCCCCGCCAAAGGCCTGGCTATGGCCAGTGACCATCACCTCCACGAAGACGCTGACGTCGAGCGCGCCGGCAGAGGCGACGCTAGAGGCGGGAGGGAGCGGGTCATCGATTACCACCACATCACCGGGGAACCCGTCGGTGGAGTCTGCATCTGAGAGGCTGAGCTTCCCGAAGAGGTCGATGAGGCAGCTCACGGGGCAAACGGCCCCCACGTCGGGCGATGCGCTGGTGCAAGCGCAAGCGAACGTATCGGGCTGGCTGATCAGGCCGGCCATGACGTGCTCACCGGAGAGGAAGGTGGTTCCCGTCCAGAACGTGTCTCCGGCCGATGCCGCGAATGGCCCCACGGTGGGCGCCAACTGTCGTGGTATTCTCACGTCAGATGCCAGGGGGTGGCTTATCATGGGTGGAGCCAAGAGGACGTCGTCGGGCCCTGGAAGCGGGAGTGAGCATGACCTTGATCGTACATGAGACGTACCTAGGTTTGGGGCTCTCCAGAGAGATAACACCCCTAGTCCTGCTCTACGGGGTCTCCGCATGATGACTATGATCAAGAGTGTACAAGGTTGCTCCTTGAGCTGTGTTGCTAGAGGAGGAAGATGGGTAGAGCTACCTCTCTTCTCCTAGCTATGGTGGTGTATGGGAATGAAGGCTCAACCCCTTGTTGGGGTAAGCCCTGGGGGTTTTATAGGCCAACCCCTCAGGGGTACAATGGTAATGCGGCCGAGTGTAGGACCCGGACGTTAGTGTCTAGGGTCGCCGGGTTCTCCGCCGGCTACTGGGGCCCCGCCGGCTGCCGAGAATCCGGCCGACAGGTAGGGCCCGCCGCCTGCGGGCCATGCTAATTGCCTTTTGCTGTAGCTTTGTACTTGATGACGGAGGCTTCGTCAGGAGTCGTATGGCTACAGTCCCACGTCAGGGGGGTTGGTGGCCGCTTGGTCAGCACACATTGTAGCCGCGCTCCGTCATGTCATAGTGGGTGATTGCGGACTCCGAGGGGAGGGAAGGGTCCGTCTGCCGGGAGCCGGCCCGCCCCTCAATGCCGCCTTCTAGGGGTGCGCCGCCTTCTGGTATCTCACGGACAGGTAGGGCCCGCCGCCTGCGGGCCGTACTGATCGCCTTTTGCTTTAGCATGACCCTTGCGGACGAGGGCCATGACCTCAGTCGCATGGTTACAGTCCTGCGCCAGGCGGGTAGGTGGCCGCTTGGTCAGCCTACACTGTAGCCACGCTCCTTCGGGATTCGGGGGAGTAGTTGGCTCTGCAGCCACGCTCCGTCTCGTCGGAGTAGGTGAGTGCGGACTCCGAGGGGAGGAGGGGCCGTCTACTAGGAGCCGGCCTCCCCCAAGAGCCGCCTTCTATGAGTGCTCCGTCTTCTGGAAGCCGGCCACTTGGTCCTAACTGGACCAAGGAACCGGCCGCATGCCCAGAAGGCATGAGGGGCTTTGCTAGCCCCGATGTCTTGAAATGTTATTAGGTCCGAATGAGGCTACCCGGGGTCTATCCCCCCTCTTTTCTTCTGTCCGGAAAACGCCAAACACCGGAAAACCCCTCCGGATGTTTCCCCTCTCCGTCTGCAATGTGTAGCACGGCGTTAGAACACACCCTAGCTCTGCATATCGTCATGTCATGCTTAGTGATGCACTTGTTTGCTATATATTTATTGTTTCTTCCCCCTCTTCTCTCCGGTAGACCCCGAGACCGATGCTGCCCCTGTGATCGACTATGTCACCGACGACCGTTCCTTTGCAGTAGAGCTTCCAGGCAAGCAAAACCCCTTTGATCATTCCGATATCGCCCATTCCATTCTCTCTCATGCTTGCATTAGATTTTGCTACTGTACTTGATTGCTGCTATTCTAATGCATAGCCTGTTTTTGTTGCCCGCTTTCATACCTTACCTGCTTATCCTAAACTGCTTAGTATAGGTTGGTTAGAGATCCATCAGTGACCCCCACCTTGTCCCAGTTGCCCCGCTTTATGTTCGATGACTCGATCAACATGATCAACGTCCAGGCCCGACACCACACATCACCCCCCCCCTTAGCTGTACGACTCTGTAGAGTTACTATCGAGTGCCGAGGGTGATACCTCGTCAGCGCTTTTGATGTTAACCCTGTAGTGTACCTATTCGGTCGTGGTCATCAAG
This sequence comes from Thinopyrum elongatum, assembly GCA_011799875.1. Classification (NCBI taxonomy): domain Eukaryota; kingdom Viridiplantae; phylum Streptophyta; class Magnoliopsida; order Poales; family Poaceae; genus Thinopyrum; species Thinopyrum elongatum. Next base: position 312,637,229 of record CM022299.1, on the reverse strand, counting down.
GGTGATTCCTCCTTCACCACTCCCGATAACGACTCTGTCGTGCAACCTCTCAAGTGTGGACCATCGAGGGTGATTCCTCCAAGTCCACCTTGATGGTTACATCGAGTGGGAATCCATCGAGGATGATTCCTCGGGTTACCCCCTTGCTATTTTGGACACATGGTTACTTTGACTTACCACAGAACCAAGATGATATCGGGTCGGCCCTGAGGGGTACCCGTGAGTGATGTGAAGTTGGGTTAACCTGGAGGGTACCCGAGAGATAATTATGTGGCACGGTCGGGCATTCTTAGCCCTTGCCGTAAGTCCACGAGACGGGGCAACGGGGTCACATGATCGTGAGTCTCTGCTTGTTACCGCGCACTACCAAGAAGATAACAGTTTGGATATTTGATACGAGTAGGCCTCTTGCCTTTTCGCACTGACCACCATGTGGGAATAAGTATGGGCACTCTGCGTCGTATGATTCTTCCGAAAGCTCACTGACGTCAGCGACTGAGTGGCGCGCGCCGGGTTGGACTGGTTAAGTCTGCACTTGTATAAGGGGGCTAGGTCTGCTCCCCGGCCGTGTTTGCAACGTGCAGGATTGCAAAGCACGATTGGCCCATGACCCCTTCGCATTTAGGATGTAGACCGGCGTGCTGGCCTCTCTGTTGAGCCTATGTAGGACTACGGCGTGTTGATCGACCGAGGCCGGTCATGACCCGATGGTGTGTCCGGCCGGAGTTGATCGAGCGTGTTGGGTAAGTTGGTGCACCCCTGCAGGGAAGTATTCTATCTATTCGAATAGCCGTGTCCACGGTAACGGACGCTCGGAGTTGTATCCCGATCGATACAACTAGAACTGGATGCCGAGGCATGAGAAATGGATCTGATGGCTCCGGGATTGCTTTCTCGCAGGTAGTCGAGAAAGGATCTCTGGGCGCTAATATTACAACATGTTTGCTAAATATAAACTGCTATTCTATACTCTTCTGAATGCTGCAAGATGCTTGGAGCTGCTTGAAGATGCTAGTCTTCGATAGGCTAGGCTTTCCCCTCTATTCTGGCATTCTATAGTTTAGTCCACAGCTACTACCCATTTCTTTGATACCGATGCATATGTAGTGTAGATCCTTGCTTGCGAGTACTTTGGATGAGTACTCACGGTTGCTTTGCTTCCCTTTTTCAACCTCTTTCCATTCTTCTCGGATGCTGCAACCAGATGGTGGAGCCCAGGAGCTAGATGCTACCGCCGATGACTACTACTACCCCAATTTAGACTACTACTATGTGGAGACCACCGACGACCAGGAGTAGTTTAGGAGGCTCCCAGGAAGGAGGCCTTGCCTTTTCGATCGTTGTTGCTTTTGTGCTAGCCTTCTTAAGGCAGTTCTTGTTTATTTTATGTCTTTACTCAGATATTGTTGCTTCCGCTGACTCGTTTGTACTCAAGCTTATGTATTCGAGCCCTTGAGGCCCCTGGCTTGTAATATAAAGCTTGTATTACTTTTTATTTGTGTCTAGAGTTGTGTTGTGATATCTTCCTGTGAGTCCTTGATCTTGATCATACACATATGCGTGTATGATTAGTGTACGATTAAATCAAGGGCGTCACATTCCTCCTCCTATGCAGGCTGGGGACGTTAGTGTGGCGCCTGGGACCTCCAGTCCCAGAGGTGGAGGGCCCGAGTTGTTGGTGGGTTGCGTGAGACGGGGGCTCATGTCTCCTGGATCCTTATCATTAACAATACCTCCATATAGGCCGAAGGTAGCTGGAAGGAAGAAGGTCGTCAGCCGCCGACCACCTCCTGTGGCTACGACCTTGCCGGATGGGACAGAGCTTGCGGATGCCCGTTCGGGGTCTTCCTATCGTGGAGGGCTCCTGAACATCGAAAGTTGAAGCCCGACATCTCTCCATCCCTGGTCGTAGGAAGGCCCTGGTGACTTCTCAGCCTTGTTGTCATATGTGCATCAGAGTGAGGTGTTTGGGTAGACTTTAGAGAGTGCTCTTGCTGATCTTGCTACTTCAGCGGAGGCCGCCATCAAGGTAAGCAGAGGTCTTTGGTGTGCACCTAGCTGCCCTCGAGCCTGAGGTGAATTATGCTTGTGTAATATGCATGAGGGTCTAAATCTGTCTTGGTAGGATGCGTTGGCCTAGACGATAGAGCTTGATCCTCGGGCTCGTGAATTAGCACAATAGGTCATGCTAGAGGGAGAGCAAATTGCTTGTTTGCGGAGGTCGCTTGTGAACGTTTGTCGTAAGTGGTTCAGTCCGAATCTAATTTTTTCTCTCGTGCTGCTGTTTTCTGACACTTCCATTGTGCTCCTTGTTACCAGCCTTTGAGCAGCTTCAGCGGTAGCAGGCCCAAGTGTATGCAGATCGCGGGGCAGTGACACATGTGTGGGATGCAGCCAGCGCCAAGGGCATCGAAGCCCTTTCTTTTCAGAAGATGCTTGAGTCGGATGGAGGCCTGCTGGCTGACAACCAGGCTATCACCGGGGGCCTCCACTCTCAACTAAAGGAGAGTCGGGAAGCCGAAAGCAACCTACAGAGGCGGCTGGAGGCTGCCAATGGTCGTATTGCGAATGCCCAGGCTTGTGCTGAGGGATGTAAAGGGCATGAGGCCTCGCCCGCGGAGGCTGGGACACATACTATGGGTGAGCTCCAGTGATGGCGTTCGCGCCACGATCGGTTAGAGGTCGCTGCGGGTGGTGAGTCTTTTTGCTCTGGCACTTCGGACCTGCTCTTTGCACTATTATTTTTTATGCTGATTGGTGATGTGTTTTATTCTTGCAGCTGTGCTTCCTGACCTCATATGTCCTCCAGGCTCATTGCGTCTTGACTCAATGGCGCGGGCTTTGGATGGGATGTCCGGGGCTCTGGCGCGTGCCGTCGGAGCTTTGTGGCCCGTCGGAGGCCACAGCTGACGGGCTAGTGCAGCACCTAGCGCATATGCCAGACGTGGCCCAATGATTGATGGAGGTTCAGGAGACCGCGACAACAAGGGGCACACAATATGTGCTGGCGTGGCTTTGTGCATGCCGTCCTGAGTGGCCCGTGCAGGGGTTGGTGACCACCGAGCCGTAGGCCAGGCCGACACAGAGTCTTTATGCGGATGTAGAATCGGTTGAAGCTTTCGCTGCTGGATGTAGTCGCCGAGAGGCCTGATGTGTTGTAACCTGAAAACAAAACAAATCGCAACTCTCTTTGTGACACTTATTAATACAACCTCTCTCTACATGCTTTTACGTTGGCGCAAATAATGAGGTGTGTATTTTATTTGTATGCCGTAGAGGCCGTGAAGTGTCTCTACTCGTGTTAGGAGGAGATATCCCCTTTGGTGCATGTTGACACTGTAGGCGTATTTAGTGAGGCTCGGCATGACCAGAATGCTTGATTTAGTTGTCTGACATCCTCGATGGTTGCTCTCCTCGGAGGAAGGACTGCCAACAAAATTGCTTCGATACAAGCCCCGGAGCACTAGGCTGTGGGAGGTCAGTAGAAGAAACATCCACAAGGGTTCGGATCAAGGAGCAGGAACATATGATACATCCTTCGGGTGGAGCTACGGGGGGGGGGTCCACTTAGAGCGATGCAGCCCCCGAGTCCATCAACAAAGAGATTCGGTTATTCTTCCACAACTTGACTATCCCAAGGGTTTTCAGTATAGTTTTTGTGTTGCTAAATAGTTGTGTGTCATGTTACATTTTAGCAAACGAGAAGGGACATGAAAAAGTGTGGGGGTCATCGTGACCTCCTTATTTTCCAACATAATATTGTTTGAGCTAAAGGTACATGGAAAAACAACTTTTGCAAAATAGTTTATGCAGAAAAGTATGTCATACTTACAGGTCTATGCATAAAAGAGGCCGAGATGCTCGACATTCCAGGGTCGTGACGTGATCCGACCTTTTTTTTGTTGCGGAGGTAGTAGGCTCCGTTGTTGAGGACCTCGCAGATGATGAAGGGCCTTCCCATGGGGAGGACATCTTGTTCTTTCTTGGCTTCTGTTTGAGGCGTAAGACGAGGTCAGCGACGTTGAACTTGTGTGCCCACACGCCCCGGCCTTGGCATCGCCGCAGTTTTTGCTGGTAAATGTTGGTGCCTTCGATGGCGAGTAGTTGTGCTTCTTCCTTGGCGGTGACGTCGTCTTTCCTGTTTTCTTTGGCGACCTCCTCCTCGGACGCCCTGACACGTGGCGAGTTGTATTCGATGTCGGATGGTAGCACTGCCTCTGCCCCGTAGACCATGAAGAAGGGCGTGTATCCAATGGATTTGTTCGGGGTTGTTCGCGAGCTCCAAAAAATGAAGGGTGATCCCTCCAGGTTTCAAGACTACCAAGCCACAGAAAAGCAAATCCAAACCAAAATCAAAAGAAAAAGAAAATGGGCAAAATCCAGGGTGTTACAAACCTACCCCCCTTAAAGAAATCTCATCCTCGAGATTTGGTTGCTCAGGGATCAAACATGAATATTTCCACTTGAGGAAACCATTTCCAACTCGGGTTTCCTTTTTACCTTTGTATAATGCTCCCACTGAGTTTCATATGACTGACTGCCTTGCTTCGGGGTGGTTTGCTTCACTGGAATTTTTTCCTGGCAAATCTTACCTCATATGTTAATCTGACTCCAATCCTTTTATGTCTGGTATCCTGTCTGGGACAATAAATTATCTGGACCGAACTATGTGCCCTATTCGCAAGTCCGATGGTAGTTCCTCATGGACATGTCATGATGAGGTCCAATACGAACGACCGTTCACTGAGTTGTGAAGAGATTCTCTTGGTGGACTCAAAATCTTTTACTCATTGCATTGGGTGACTTCAAATGGATGTCTGTCCTCCTGGCTCAAAACAGTACTGTGAATCATACCGTTCTCCTGGCGGAATTTGTCTTCACGCACGGATTGCTGAGTCATCTTGGGTACCTTTACTGTCTTGGGTGTAATGCTTCTACCAAATATTTGATTGTCACCTGTCATGATCAGCATAAAGGTGTACGGTCTTATTATGATATTATCCATCGACTTGACTGATAGTGGTCCTGGCAGCAGAATCTTGTTCACGGCAGGTTAGTCTTTAACTGACTCCCATCTATGAGGACACATGCTTCGAGACTGTTGTTCATCCTTCTGATTACTCAGTATGTCAGCATCTCCATATTGATGGTAGGCCGTGTATTGCTTTAACATGGTTGCTGAATTTGAACTGCTGAGTTAATCTTTCGGTTGACCTGGCCAGCTTGGTTGCCCTCTTCTGACAACTCTAGGCATAACTGGTTGGCTGAGCAGGTTGTCTCGATATGGGTTCCTTGCAAATAGAATATACCCCGTGGGTGTGTACCCATGGTGACTGGTACCGAGCCAGACTGTCCAGAGTATTTGTACCATTACCATACCTGTTTGGACAATCTTGCTCCTTCATTATGGTTCTCTTTGCCTGGATCCTTAGCTGAAAGAACTTGGCCTAATATGCTCTTGATTCTTCGAGTGACCATGGGTGTTGTCAGGTGCAATATTCCGGCAGACATATTACTTTACAAGTTGTAGCTGTAGGGTAACGATCGTCTGAACACTTGGATAAAATCGGCAAATAAACCAGTAGCCACCAGAACGGTCTTTACAACTCAGATCTAGGACATTACTGGAGTAACTCAACCCCGACTCAAGACGGCTAAAAAGCAGCTCAGAGCATGAGACGGTGTTGATAAGAAGAAAGTAGCAACTCCCTAAGACGACCAAAAAACAGCTCAGAACATAGGGTCATTGCTACGAAGAGAAATTCAACAACTGCCCGAGACGGCCGAAAAGCAGCTCAGGACACGGGCCAGTTGCTCACAAGAGAAATAAAAATCGGCATCCATCCCGGACGGCTGAAAACAGCTCAGAACACAGGCATGGTGCCGTTACCAAAGAAAGATGGGCAAGGGTTCATCCACGTCTCATACAGCTCACTATTATGCATACAGGTATGAGCATAATAATTTAAACATACCGGAATAACACAGAGCAATGCTATAGTGCAAATATCAGATGGTCGGCTTGCTCCATAGGTTGTTGGTCATCACGCTGAAGTGTATAACTGGTGTTCTTTTCTTCTATCATAGCTCAGGCAATAGTCAGATCCTTACCGGGCTGGCATCATAGTATGAGTCACCCATATGACCTTGGCAGCATGTCCACCATATCTATGGAAACATGTGTAGCTAGCCACTTGATTCCCGAGGCAAGCTTGTGTCTTAACTGATTTTTGCCTTTGGACCAACTGTTGCGGATCTAACCCTGGAGATGCATTGTCATATGCTGCTAACTGTCGATAGATTAGCTTGTACTGGTGAGGATGTGATGCCTTACTGGCGGAGGTGGCTTAGCTTGTGTTGGAAGCCATCGGGGTATCTTACTGAGGAAGCCTGAGTACCTTGCATCGGAAGATGTCCATGTGTTGTATCGAGGAAGACACAGGAATCCTTGTGTCGCACGCTTCTCAGGTAGCTTGTAAGGAAAGACTGGGTTGCTTACGCCAAAAATTTCTTTAGGTCATATGCGGACTAAGTGCAGATATGTATATATATACCTTGATATTACTGCTGTTGGTTACTTGTTGTATGCAACAGGGTATTCGGCTATCCTTCTTGCCGAACACTAAGTTCATAGCACATGCTGGCTTGCTTTCAAAATATAGCAGGGTGCAAATTGTACTCATAGCAGACTCCAACCTTGTATATATGAATCATACCTTTGGCACAGAATGCACTATGGATCATGTACACAGTTTGCCTTCTTGCTGATGCGATCATTACTACTGTGAAAATTGCACTGATGTATACTTGATGCTAATAACCAATCCGGCCAGGATATCATTTGTATTCAGGCCCGATATTCTCAATGTAACACATTCTGCTGAAGATTTCATATTGCTGAGTTGAGCTTCCAAATGGCTGTCTCTTCACTGACTCTTTGGGTTCAGGGTCGGTGAGCAGCTTCCATATGGGGAAAATAAGGTAACACCAAGGGCCCAAAACAACAAAAGAAACGACTAAACAAAAGCACACAAAGCAGCAAGATCACACACACAAGCAATATCACATTCTACAACTATTCACAGCAATAATGTGCATTCCTACTTAAGCACACAAATCCCGCATGAACTCTGGTATTACGGTCTAACATGCTGTGGCGATGTGCATGAAAGTGAATCAATGTGTGGAAGAAAATTGGTGTAAACAAGGCTACACCAAATACAGGCTTAACACCGGTTCCATCTGAACGGACACGGTGGCAAGGACGGACTTGGTGATCGGGGGTCGGAACACAGAAGTTATGACCACATCATCATCAAGCGTACGGAAGAAAACCGTACACGTCCAAAGAATAGGTGGCGGAATGAGATAGTGGTGGAGAGAAAGGCTTGCAGGCATTGCCCTTTTCTGATAACAAGGATCAGTAAGGGTTGCCGAAGCGGCTAGTGGAATGGCATGATCCGGGATAGAACTTGTCTATCACGGAAACGATAGGGGAGTTGGAAGGGAATATATTGGTGTGGTACTGGTGCATCAATCTGACAAGGGATCGACACCACCAAGCACCTTGGCATCACTCCGCTGGGACGAAGATGACACCACACCAAGGAACAAATATGCAAACTGGAGAGTGCAGGTAGGGAATCGAAACCGATGCCACCTACACTTACCAGATCCACCGCTAGTGATAAGATATCTAGTCTATATGCATGCTATGCACAAACAAATGCAATAAACAAGTGCAGCAAACCAACTGGATCCTATACCACCGCTTACTAACGCTCGCGCCTAGACCGCGCGTCCTATAGCCAGACCTGCTCTGATACCAACGCTTGTGGCACCCCGGTTCAGAGAAGACCGGAACACCCTGTAATCCAGCCCAAGGACAAGTCTTCTGGAATATGGCACTGTTGGCATAGAACAAATCAGCTCTTTATTACAATGGATATGGTTACAAAGGGTACAAGGATTACATCGGCACGGCGACACTACGCCTGCCTGGGGTAGCTCTATGCTAACAGCGGAGTAACTCTCTCGGCAGCGGAACAGTGACGACGATGATGGACTCCACTCCGCAGGGACTCTGGCTAGAACGCGTATCCTAGGTCCCAAACTCGGGATCCTCGACAAGCAAGCAATCATGGCATGACCTGCAAACTGGCATGACACGCCAGGTGAGTACTTTGAATGTAATTGCAAGCTCACAGCAAACATCAGCATTAAGGCAAGACAACATCATAGCAGTCAAGATTAACAAGCAGGGTTATCCAGCAAGATAACTTCTGAAGTAAATGCAGTAAGGCTAAGCATATTTAACTTGTACTCCGAATAATCTCAGGATCCAATCCGAATCTGTTCCAAATCCAATCCCAATCATGTGGTCATCCGACCACTATAGCCATCCCATGGCTTAACATATCATATACCTGATTCCATCTGCACGACAAGTCTGACAAACTTACTCTCTTCCGGGTTGTTTCACAACCCTCGGAATACTCACGATCCACCGAGTACTTCTGATCATACGACGAGTTCTTCCACCATTATCATCACTACCATGGTTGACCATCTAGTGAGGTCTGGACGGACTGTCCAATACCGTGGACACGGCTATTCGAATAGATTTTACACTCTGGAGAGGTTGCGCACTTTACCCACACCATGGAGCACCTGACCTCGTGATCCCATTCGGGTGGACTAGCGTTGCTCCAACGAAACCTGCCTGACCCGTGACTCTCCCATCGTACCACCAGCAATCACACTCCCCCGGAGTCCTGCCCTGGGTGGCCCCTGTGTCACCTCGTGACACCTGCCACCGTCGTGGCCAAACTAAACTGTCCCAAACAAGGACCTGGATCCAAATAACTCAACTGGGCTCACAAGGTTATCACCACCTACCGGGCCAGGGTAGCGCGCACGCATAACCTTCCCTGTCGGGTGGTACCGGTGAAAGAGCACGCGATCAGACCAAGTCAAGGCCGTCCCATACTAGCAAATGTGGTTGCACGGATAAGTCCGGACAGGTGACTCAGGGTCAAACATGAAATATCTAATCCCCGAAGAATATTTCTAGCATGGCTGACACTCCGATAAACAGTATGCTTAAGCCACTGCTACTAATTCATCTCTACGAACTGTCGGAGGAACTCCAAAATAATCATATACAGTGATCTCAACATCATAGTATCAACAAGTGGGTAAGCTACTAGTCAGTAATAATCCGGTACTCAACATGGTAGTCACCTATCCGAGAATTAACTCCAACATTGCTTAGTCCAATTCAGTTCACAAATAACTCATACTTGTTGTTAAAGTAAATAGTTAAACTATGATATTGTAATGCAATGATGCAGATGAGAGTTGTGGCTTGCCTGAGGATGAAGGAACCATCGGGAAGGAGTGCGGAGAGTCCGCGGGGTTGACCGCCGGAAACAGTTCTCTCACGGAGGGGGCTGTTTATGGGCAAGGGTAAAATGGTCATTTCCACTATGGGACCACATAGTTAAAGTGACATCAACATGACGGGCTCGACGAGACGAAGACGTGGGCGTTGGTTTCACCTCGATCGGAGTTACGAGCAAAAAGTTATAAGGGTTTTTATGCTAGGGACCTATCTGTAATAAAATCATCACAAACAGGCCCTTGAGTGGAAAAATAGAACACTCTTTTTGGCAAAATACGCTTTCCAACTGAGAAAACATAAACTGGGTCGAAGCAGAGCCAAAGTACGTTTTTGAAAAGGGAAGACATATTCAGTGGAATACGCTTCCACTTATCCTAGTCAGCAGAGGCGGGGCCAAGCGCTGACTCGCTGCCAGGTGGGTCCCGCTGCTGACATCTCTCTCTCCCGCTCCTCCTTCTTCTTCCTCCGTCGACCAGAACAGAGGAGCAGAGGAGAGGCGACACCGGCGATGGGCTTGGCCAGCTCCGATGGTCTCCGGCCGAACTGTGGCCACCGGCGGGTGCGGGAGATGGTGCCGCACCCGACCAGGGGTTCGCGCGCACAGGGGAGAGGACGAGGCGATGGCGGCGTCGGTGAACAGAAGAGGGGCGCTGGCGATGGGGCTCGCGGCTCCGGCCGTCTCCGGCGAAGGCGAGGCTACCGGCAGGGTCGGGTTGAAGTGCCGCACCCATCCAGTGGCTGCACGCACGCCAGGGAGTGCCGTGTCGAGCAGGGCTCGGCTCACTGCGGACGCCGGCGACGTCGATGATGGGCAGGGCACCACGGCCACAGAGAGGGGGCGGAATGCCACGGGGAGTGTACTAGGGTGGTGGTGGAGCTCTCTGGCGGTGGCTATGGGGGAAAAGCTTGGCACCACGCCAATTTAGGCGGAGGACGACGGCGGGCACGTCGGCCATGGAGGGAGAGGGAGAGCTCCGGGGTTCCGCTGAGCGGCTGGGGAGGGGTAATGAAGTGAGGTGGAGCTGCTGGTCTGGACGAGATGGCTCGGGGCCTATATATAGCCGCAGCAAAGCGAGGCGATGAGGACGGCCGCCTTGGCATTCCTATCATCGCACTGGAGCATGGGGAGGACGTGGCTGGCGTTTTGCGGCATCGAGGAGCTTCGCGGAGGATCGGAGAGGGCTCTGGCGTGCTCCGGAAGGCTCGAGCTCGGCCGTATACGGCGGCGGCTAAGACGGGCACGGCACGGTACGGTCGCCGCACCACGTAGGAGGGGACATGAGAGGGGGAATAGGGGTCCAGGGAGAAGATGACGGTGAGGGGAACCTGTTGGACACGGCGAGTCACGCGAAACCGACGAGCAGAGGAGGGGCCCGAGCTGGCAAACGCGCAGCTCGCGTCCATGGCATGCCAGGGTGGCGGTCACCATGTGGCCATGGCATTGCCATGCCCCACTCGACGCCAAACGTTGTCCAGTGAGTAGTCCCTCCAAGCTACATTGCAAATGAGGTGATATATCGACGATAGGAGCTGTGTCTGGATGGGAGTGGTCACTGGAAGTTTGTTGTAGCAAACTTGGGCATGAAGCTATGCGGAGCAGAGAAGTGATAAGAGCCAAACTAGATGTATGGGAGTGTTAGGGTAGGAAGGACTACAATCCTGTGAATTTTGGAGAGAAATAGACCAATATTTAATATAGTTGCTTTGCAACTGCCCAATCTGGTCCATAAACTCAATCTTGATGTGCCACTCACATAGAGTAGAAACTTGAGCTGAAATTTGGCATAGGATGATGATTTGGTCATATGAGAGTGCCATAAAAATTTCATGCCATTTGGGCAAGCCAAAATGGTACTTCCTTCACAACTATCCTCTCTGACCAGAATATTAGAAAAATTCTAGGGAATTATTGGGAAGATGAAATGAGCCCAAATTTTGTGGAGATAGGTTACATGGGTAGGAGAATACTCTGGTAAATATTCAGAAATTATGGAGCAATATAAAATATAGTTGCTTCACAATGTGAAAATCTGATGAGGAACCAAGATTTAATGTTGTGGTCACATAGATGATTGGATAGGGTTCAAACTTGGTGGATAGTCATGATTTGAGCATATGAAGACGCTTGCAAAATTTCAACTTATTTGGATACACCTAGCTAGCACTTACTTCACAAAGATTCCAGTTGCCCAGAAACTTTGGAAATTAGCCAAGAGAGATTTAATATCCAAATAAAGTTGAATTTTGGCATGTGGCAATGATATGGATAGGAAAGAATGCCCAAAAAGTTTTGGACCAAACAAGTGAATAGAAATAGCACTTCCTTCACAAAGTGTCATTTAGGGCAGAATAGGAAAAGGATTATTTGTGAATTATTTTTGGACCTGACAAGGAATATTTTGACATATCTAAATAAGATATGTCCCAAAGGATTTATGATAATTATTTGGGAATTTTTGGAATGATGGAAATGTGGGTTGCTTCACAACTCAGGGCAAACAGGGTTATTCCTTTAATAGAAAAAGAAATATTCCCAAGAAAAGAATATTGGGATTGGTCCAAGATGGAAATGACATGGTCTTGGTATGGTTTTCAAGTTGGCAAGCCACTCGGGAAGAAAAATGAAGGGTGATCCCTCCATGTTTCAAGACTACCAAGCCACAGAAAAGCAAATCCAAACCAAAATCAAAAGAAAAAGAAAATGGGCAAAATCCAGGGTGTTACAAACCTACCCCCCTTAAAGAAATCTCTTCCTCGAGATTTGGTTGCTCAGGGATCAAACATGAATATTTCCACTTGAGGAAACCGTTTCCAACTCGGGTTTCCTTTTTACCTTTGTATAATGCTCCCACTGAGTTTCATATGAGTGACTGCCTTGCTTCAGGGTGGTTTGCTTCACTGGAATTTTTTCTGGCAAATCTTACCTCATATGTTACTCTGACTCCAATCCTTTTATGTCTGGTATCCTGTCTGGGGCAATAAATTATCTGGACTGAACTATGTGCCCTGTTCGCAAGTCCGATGGTAGTTCCTCATGGACGTGTCGTGATGAGGTCCGATACGAACGACCGTTCACTGAGTTGTAAACAGATTCTCTTGCTGGACTCAAAATCTTTTACTCATTGCATTGGGTGACTTTAAATGGATGTCTGTCCTCCTGGCACAAAACTGTACTATGAATCGTTCCATTCTCCTGGCGGAATTTGTCTTCACGCATGGATTGCTGAGTCATCTTGGGTATCTTTACTGTCTTGGGTGTAAAGCTTCTACCAAATATTTGATTGTCACCTGTCATGATCAGCATAAAGGTGTACGGTCTTATTATGATATTATCCATCGACTTGACTGATAGTGGTCCTGGCAGCAGAATCTTGTTCACGGCAGGTTAGTCTTTAACTGACTACCATCTATGAGGACACATGCTTCGAGACTGTTGTTCATCCTTCTAATTACTCAGTCTGTCAGCATCTCCATACGGATGGTAGACCGTGTAATGCTTTAACATGGTTGCTGAATTTGAACTGCTGAGTTAATCTTTCGGTTGACCTGGCCAGCTTGGTTGCCCTCTTCTGACAACTCTAGGCATAACTGGTTGGCTGAGCGGGTTGTCTCGATATGGGTTCCTTGCAAATAGAATATACCCCGTGGGTGTGTACCCGTGGTGACTGGTACCGAGCCAGACTGTCCAGAGTATTTGTACCATTACCATACCTGTTTGGACAATCTTGCTCCTTCATTATGGTTCTCTTTGCCTGGATCCTTAGCTGAAAGAACTTGGCCTAATATGCTCTTGATTCTTCGAATGACCATGGGTGTTGTCAGGTGCAATATTCCGGCAGACATATTACTTTACAAGTTGTAGCTGTAGGGTAACGATCGTCTGAACCCTTGGATAAAATCGGCAAATAAACCAATAGCCACTAGAACGGTCTTTACAACTCAGATCTAGGACATTACTGGAGTAACTCAACCCCGACTCAAGATGGCTAAAAAGCAGCTCAGAGCATGAGACGGTGTTGATAAGAAGAAAGTAGCAACTCCCTAAGACGACCGAAAAACAGCTCAGAGCATAGGGTCATTGCTACGAAGAGAAATTCAACAACTGCCCGAGACGGCCGAAAAGCAGCTCAGGACACGGGCCAGTTGCTGACAAGAGAAATAAAAATCGGCATCCATCCCAGACGTCCGGAAACAGCTCAGAACACAGGCGTGGTGCCGTTACCAAAGAAAGATGGGCAAGGGTTCATCCACGTCTCATACAGCTCACTATTATGCATACAGGTATGAGCATAATAATTTAAACATACCGGAATAACACAGAGCAATGCTATAGTGCAAATATCATATGGTCGGCTTGCTCCATAGGTTGTTGGTCATCACGCTGAAGTGTATAACTGGTGTTCTTTTCTTCTATCATAGCTCAGGCAATAGTCAGTTCCTTACCGGGCTGGTATCATAGTATGAGTCACCCATATGACCTTGGCAGCATGTCCACCATATCTATGGAAACATGTGTAGCTGGCCACTTGATTCCCGAGGCAAGCTTGTGTCTTGACTGATTTTTGCCTTTGGACCAACTGTTGCGGATCTGACCCTGGAGATGCATTGTCATATGCTGCTAACTGTCGATAGATTAGCTTGTACTGGTGAGGATGTGATGCCTTACTGGTGAAGGTTGCTTAGCTTGTGTTGGAAGCCATCGGGGTATCTTACTAAGGAAGCCTGAGTACCTTGCATCGGAAGATGTCCATGTGTCGTATCGAGGAAGACACAGGAATCCTTGCGTCGCACGCTTCTGAGGTAGCTTGTAAGGAAAGACTCGGTTGCTTACGCCAAAAAATTCTTTAGGTCATATGCGGACTAAGTGCAGATATGTATATATATACCTTGATATTACTGCTGTTGGTTACTTGTTGTATGCAACAGGGTATTCGGCTATCCTTCTTGCCGAACACTAAGTTCATAGCACATGCTGGCTTGCTTTCAAAATATAGCAGGGTGCAAATTGTACTCATAGCAGACTCCAACCTTGTATATATGAATCATACCTTTGGCACGGAATGCACTGTGGATCATGTACACAGTTTGCCTTCTTGCTGATGCGATCATTACTGCTGTGAAAATTGCACTGATGTATACTTGATGCTAATAACCAATCCGGCTAGGATATCATTTGTATTCAGGCCCGATATTCTCAATGTAACACATTCTGCTGAAGATTTCATATTGCTGAGTTGAGCTTCCAAATGGCTGTCTCTTCACTGACTCTTTGGGTTCAGGGTCGGTGAGCAGCTTCCATATGGGGGAAATAAGGTAACACCAAGGGCCCAAAACAACAAAAGAAACAACTAAACAAAAGCACACAAAGCAGCAAGATCACACACACAAGCAATATCACATTCTACAACTATTCACAGCAATAATATGCATTCCTACTTAAGCACACAAATCCCGCAAGAACTCCGGTATTACGGTCTAACATGTTGTGGCGATGTGCATGAAAGTGAATCAATGTGTGGAAGAAAATTGGTGTAAACAAGGCTACACCAAATACAGGCTTAACACCGGTTCCATCTGAACGGACACGGTGGCAAGGACGGACTTGGTGATCGGGGGTCGGAACACAGAAGTTATGACCACATCATAATCAAGCGTACGGAAGAAAACCGTACACGTCCAAAGAATAGGTGGCGGGATGAGATAGTGGTGGAGAGAAAGGCTTGCAGGCATTGCCCTTTTCTGATAACAAGGATCAGTAAGGGTTGCCGAAGCGGCTAGTGGAATGGCATGATCCGGGATAGAACTTGTCTATCACAGAAACAATAGGGGAGTTGGAAGGGAATATATTGGTGTGGTACTGGTGCATCAATCTGACAAGGGATCGACACCACCAAGCACCTTGGCATCACTCCGCTGGGACGAAGATGACACCACACCAAGGAACAAATATGCAAACTGGAGAGTGCAGGTAGGGAATCGAAACCGATGCCACCTACACTTACCAGATCCACCGCTAGTGATAAGATATCTAGTCTATATGCATGCTATGCACAAACAAATGCAATAAACAAGTGCAGCAAACCAACTGGATCCTATACCACCGGTTACTAACGCTCGCGCCTAGACCACGCGTCCTATAGCCAGACCTGCTCTGATACCAACGCTTGTGGCACCCCGGCTCAGAGAAGACCGGAACGCCCCGTAATGCAGCCCAAGGACAAGTCTTCTGGAATACGGCACTGTTGGCATAGAACAAATCAGCTCTTTATTACAATGGATATGGTTACAAAGGGTACAAGGATTACATCGGCACGGCGACACTACGCCTGCCTGGTGTAGCTCTATGCTAACAGCGGAGTAACTCTCTCGGCAGCGGAATAGCGACGACGGTGATGGACTCCACTCCGCAGGGACTCTGGCTAGAACGCGTATCCTAGGTCCCAAACTCGGGATCCTTGACAAGCAAGCAATCATGGCATGACCTGCAAACTGGCATGACACGCCAGGTGAGTACTTTGAATGTAATTGCAAGCTCACAGCAAACATCAGCATTAAGGCAAGACAACATCACAGCAGTCAAGATTAACAAGCAGGGTTATCCAGCAAGATAACTTCTGAAGTAAATGCAGTAAGGCTAAGCATATTTAAATTGTACTCCGAATAATCTCAGGATCCAATCCGAATCTGTTCCGAATCCAATCCCAATCATGTGGTCATCCGACCACTATAGCCATCCCATGGCTTAACATATCATATACCTGATTCCATCTGCACGACAAGTCTGACAAACTTACTCTCTTCCGGGTTGTTTCACAACCCTCGGAATACTCACGATCCACCGAGTACTTCGGATCATACGACGAGTTCTTCCACCATTATCATCACTACCATGGTTGACCATCTAGTGAGGTCTGGACGGACTGTCCAATACCGTGGACACGGCTATTCGAATAGATTTTAGACTCTGCAGAGGTTGCGCACTTTACCCACACCATGGAGCACCTGACCTCGTGATCCCATTCGAGTGGACTAGCGTTGCTCCAACGAAACCTGCCTGACCCGTGACTCTCCCATTGTACCACCGGCAATCACACTCCCCCGGAGTCCTGCCCTGGGTGGCCCCTGTGTCACCTCATGACACATGCCACCGTCGTGGCCAAACTAAATTGTCCCAAACGGGGACCTGGATCCAAATAACTCAACTGGGCTCACAAGGTTATCGCCGCCTACCGGGCCAGGGTAGCGCGCACGCATAACCTTCCCTGTCGGGCGGTACCGGTGAAAGAGCATGTGATCAGACCAAGTCAAGGCCGTCCCATACCGGCAAATGTGGTTGCATGGATAAGTCCAGACAGGTGACTCAAGGTCAACCATGAAATATATAATCCCCGAAGAATATTTCTGTCATGGCTGACACTCCGATAAGCAGTATGCTTAAGCCACTGCTACTAATTCATCTCTACGAACTGCCGGAGGAACTCCAAAATAATCATAGACAGTGATCTCAACATCATAGTATCAACAAGTGGGTAAGCTACTAGTCAGTAATAATCCGGTACTCAACATGGTAGTCACCTATCCGAGAATTAACTCCAACATTGCTTAGTCCAATTCAGTTCACAAATAACTCATACTTGTTGTTAAAGTAAATAGTTAAACTATGATATTGTAATGCAATGATGCAGATGAGAGTTGTGGCTTGCCTGAGGATGAAGGAACCATCGGGAAGGAGTGCGGAGAGTCCGCGGGGTTGACTGCCGGAAACAGTTCTCTCACGGAGGGGGCTGTTTACGGGCAAGGGTAAAATGGTCATTTCCACTGTGGGACCACGTAGTGAAAGTGACATCAACATGACGGGCTCGACAAGACGAAGACATGGGCGTTGGTTTCACCTCGATCGGAGTTACGAGCAAAAAGTTATAAGGGTTTTTCTGCCAGGGACCTATCTGTAATAAAATCATCACAAACAGGCCCTTGAGTGGAAAAATAGAACACTCTTTTTGGCAGAATACGCTTTCCAACTAAGAAAACGTAAACTGGGTCGAAGCAGAGCCAAAGTACGTTTTCGGAAAGGGAAGACGTATTCCAGTGGAATACGCTTCCACTTATCCTAGTCAGCAGAGGCGGGGTCGAGCGCTGACTCGCTGCCAGGTGGGGCCCGCTGCTGACATCTCTCTCTCCCGCTCATCCTTCTTCTTCCTCCGTCGACCAGAACAGAGGAGCAGAGGAGAGGCGACACCGGCGACGGGCTTGGCTAGCTCCGATCGTCTCCGGCCGAGCTGTGGCCACCGGCGGGTGTGGGAGACGGTGCCGCACCCGACCAGGGGTTCGCGCGCACCGGGGAAAGGACGAGGCGATGGCGGCGTCGATGAACAGAAGAGGGGCGCTGGCGATGGGGCTCGCGGCTCCGGCCGTCTCCGGCGAAGGCGAGGCTACCGGCGGGGTCAGGTTGAAGTGCCGCACCCACCCAGTGGCTGCACGCACGCCGGGGAGCGCCGTGTCGAGCAGGGCATGGCTCGCTGCGGACGCCGGCGACGGCGACGATGGGCAGGGCACCACGGCCACAGAGAGGGGGCAGAATGCCACGGGGAGTGTACTAGGGTGGTGGTGGAGCTCTCCGGCAGTGGCTATGGGGGGAGAAGCTCGGCACCGCTACAATTTAGGCGGAGGACGACGGCGGGAACGTCGGCCATGGAGGGCAAGGGAGAGCTCCGGGGTTCGGCTGAGCGGCTGGGGAGGGGTAGTGAGGTGAGGTGGAGCTGCTGGTCTGGACGAGAGGGCTCAGGGGCCTATATATAGCCGCGGCGAAGCGAGGCGATGAGGACGGCCGCCGTGGCGTTCCTATCATCGCACTGGAGCGTGGGGAGGACGTGGCTGGCGTTTTGCGGCATCGAGGAGCTTCGTGGAGGAGCGGAGAGGGCACTGGCGTGCTCCGGAAGGCTTGAGCTCGGCCATATACGGCGGCGGCTGAGATGGGCACGGCATGGTATGGTCGCCGCACCGCGTAGGAGGGGACATGAGAGGGGGAAGAGGGGTCCAGGGAGAAGACGACGGTGCGGGGAACCTGTTGGACACGGCGAGTCACGCGTAACCGACGAGAAGAGGAGGGGCCCGAGCTGGCAAACGCGCAGCTCGCGTCCATGGCATGCCAGGGCGGCAGTCACCATGTGGCCACGGCGTTGCCACGACCGACTCGACGCCAAACGTTGTCCAGTGAGTAGTCCCTCCAAGCTACATTGCAAATGAGGTGATATATCGATGATAGGAGTTGTGTCTGGATGGGAGTGGTCATTGGAAGTTTGCTGTAGCAAACTTGGGCATGAAGCTATGAGGAGCAGAGAAGTGATAAGAGTCAAACTAGATGTCTGGGAGTGTTAGGGTAGGAAGGACTACAATCCTGTGAATTTTGGAGAGAAATAGACCAATATTTAATATAGTTGCTTTGCAACTGCCCAATCTGGTCCATAAACTCAATCTTGATGTGCCACTCACATAGAGTAGCAACTTGAGATGAAATTTGGCATAGGATGATGATTTGGTCATATGAGAGTGCCATAAAAATTTCATGCCATTTGGGCAAGCCAAAATGGTACTTCCTTCACAACTATCCTCTCTGACCAGAATCTTAGAAAAATTCTAGGGAATTATTGGGAATATGAAATGAGCCCAAATTTTGTGGAGATAGGTTATATGGGTAGGAGAATACTCTGGTAAATTTTCAGAAATTATGGAGCAATATAAAATATAGTTGCTTCACAATGTGAAAATCTGACCAAGAACCAAGATTTAATGTTGTGGTCACATAGATGATTGGATAGGGTTGAAACTTGGTGGAGAGTCATTATTTGAGCATATGAAGATGCTTGGAAAATTTCAACATATTTGGATACTCCTAGCTAGCACTTGCTTCACAAAGATTCCAGTTGCCTAGAAATTTTTGGAAATTAGCCAAGAGAGATTTAATATCCAAATAAAGTTGAATTTTGGCATGTGGCAATGATATGGATAGTAAAGAATGCCCAAAATGTTTGGGACCAAACAAGTAAATAGAAATAGCACTTCCTTCACAAAGTGCCATTTCGGGCAGAATAGGAAAAGGATTATTTGTGAATTATTTTTGGACCTGACAAGGAATATTTTGACATATCTGAATAAGATATGTCCCAAAGGATTTATGAGAATTATTTGGGAATTTTTGGAATGATGGAAATGTGGGTTGCTTCACAACTCAGGGCAAACAGGGTTATTCCTTTAATAGAAAAAGGAATATTCCCAAGAAAAGAATATTGGGATTGGTCCAAGATGGAAATGACATGGTCTTGGGATGGTTTTGAAGTTGGCAAGCCACTCGGGAAGAAAAATGAAGGGTGATCCCTCCAGGTTTCATAACTACCAAGCCACAGAAAAGCATATCCAAACCAAAATCAAAAGAAAAAGAAAATGGGCAAAATCCAGGGTGTTACACACTATGCTTAGAGCTAAAAGAGAATTTTTAGAAAGAGCATTTTCTAGCGATTATTTTCATAAAAGTGATGAAGATCTTAAAGTGATTGGTGTTTCTTCTATTGATTCCTTGTTTAGTAAAATTAAAATTGATGATAAAGGGACTGAAGAAGATTCAACTTTAGTTAGAAGGCGTCCCGATAATTCGGAGGGTGAAAACCTTGATGAAAAATTTGATAAAAGTGGGTTTGGAGAGGTCAAAACTTTAACTAGTGATGTGCCCACTCTTTTGGATTACAAAGATTTTAATTATGATAATTGCTCTTTGATTGATTGTATTTCTTTGTTGCAATCCATGATAAATTCACCTCATGCTTATGAACAAAATAAAGCTTTCACTAACCATATCGTAGATGCCATGATGAAAGCTTTGGAAGAAAAGTTAGAATTAGAGATTTAAATTCCTAGAAAATTACATGATGAATGGGAACCTACCATCAAAGTCAAGATTAAAAATTATGAGTGTTTTGCTTTATGTGATTTGGGTGCTAGTGTTTCCACTATTCCGAAATCTTTATGTGATGTGCTTGGTCTTACCGATATTGAAGAATGTTCTCTTAATTTGCACTTGGCGGATTCTATTATTAAAAAGCCTTTGGAAAGAATCGATGATGCTCTTTTTCTTGCAAATAGGAATTATGTGCCCATAGATTTTATTGTTCTTGATATTGATTGCAATCCGTCTTGCCCAATTATACTTGGTAGACCGTTTTTACGTACTATTGGTGCCGTGATTGATATGAAAGAAGGCAATATTAAATTTCAATTTCCACCAAGAAAGGGAACGGAACACTTCCCTAGAACAAGAATTAAGCCACCATATGAATCAATCATGAGGGCATCTTATGGATCAAAAACTAAAGATGACAATACTTGAACCTATGCATTATGCCTAGCTAGGGGCATAAAACGATAGCGCTTGTTGAGAGGCAACCCAATGAATAAAATTTATTTTTGCCTTCTTCTTTCTGTTCTTGAGTGTTTGCACAATTATGCCTCTGTTATGATTGTGTTTTTTATGTTTTAGTTAGTGTTTGTGCCAAGTAAAGCCTTTGGGATACCTTTGGTGATAGTTGATTTGATCCTGTTGAAAAACAGAAACTTTTGCATCCAGTAACAAAATATTAAAAATTCACACAAGTGCCAAAAAATTCTGAATATTTTACACAAGATTGATATACAAATTGCCTCTGTTTTACCAATTTTTAAGAATTTTTAGAGTTACGAAAGTATGAGAACAATTCACATCTTTATATACTGTTCTGTTTTTAACAGATTCTGTTTTCTTTGCATTGTGTGCTTATTTTGATGAATCTATGTATTGTATTGGGGGGTATAAGCCATGGTAAAGTTAGAATACACTAAATAAAAACCAATCTTTACTTTAAGTACTGTAGAAAACACATTCAAATTTTGTTATTGCATTATGTTGTTGGTGCAAGAAACCCTAGGTATGTTGCCCAGACTGTACACAGGCTTAAGAACGAGATTGCAGCATCTAGGACAAGGCCAAGCAGAAGAGATCAGCTCTTTGAGAAATCAAAGGGCAGATCAAAAAGACCAAGGCCAACCAAAGGAGCAAGATACCACTAAGGAAAAACCTCCCTTGCCGGGCAAGCGAGCCTGGCGAGGACGAGGTTGCCCCGAAGACAAGTCTCAAGATTGCCTCGGCAGGCTTGCCGGGGACGCTGAGGGCGGATTACCCCGCCAAGGCTCCACGGCTCCACCTCACAGCAACACAAGTCACCGATCGGTGCGGTGTCGAACCCTCAAGATACTAAGTGGCCGCTATTTGGCACGTGGCGGCCACTTCCAGAGGAAATCACCTCCAAACGACACTCGTCCAGCGATGTGTCACGCAGGCAGGCGAGAAGGTGGCAAAACAGCATGGCAAATCTTGCCGGGCTAGACTACGATGTGACACTAAGCGGCACATTTAGTGTGCTCTGCCCAGTCTGCAGAGTTAGGTATGATGGCACTGTTTGCTATCTAATCAGTACACAATGACTGATTTGCCACTGTGGTGACCCCTTGATCTATAAAAGGAGGGCCATGGCAACCTTAGAAAGGATTCGGACCCCTGTACACTCATACGCACGTAGCTGCTCTCTCCCCGAGGCGATCTTGCCGGGCTAGAGCGCTGCGTCTCCACCACGGTCCTCTCATCAATCCACCAAAGCGGGAGTAGGGTTCTACGCCTCACGGCGGCCCGAACTTGGGTAAAAACTGCCCCTGTGATCGTTACAACGCTGCCCCGCGCCCTCCGCTCTTTGTGCAATGCGTCCTTCCCCCCTGCCGAACGACAAGGGGCCGATGGCCCCATAGGTGGCCGTGTTTTTCCACGACATCTTTGGTGCGCCAGGTATGGGGAAGCGTTTGTGCGAATCTGAGAGCATATGCAGTGCGTCATCTTCATCATCATTTTCTTCATCGACGGCTTCATCATCCATGGCGCCCAAGAAGAAAACCGGTGCCGCAGCTCACCAGTCCACCTCGAAGGCCCCTCCATGCGCGGCTACCAATGCCGTTGGGGCTACGGGGGCGCACAGGGACGTGTACGCTGCGGGGGACATGACCGACGCAGGCGGCGGTGTCACCACCTCCCCCGTGGTGGAAACAGGAGTAGGAGGCACCAGAGAAGGACAGCGCCAACAACATCCCGACGGCCATGTTCCGCAAGGTGTGGGAGGAGAGATCATTCCATCCGTGCCTCTCCACCCCGCTGAAGGATGTGGCCACAGTGGTGATGCTCGCCCTGGGGCGAACCGCAATCCTCCGACCGCCCCTGCTGCGGGTGTGGCCGCAGGGCATGCGTCACCCCCAGGACGGGCTGGCCAAGCTGATGCGCCTAACGGAGCCGCCGATCCCCAAGCACATCCACCTCGCCTCCATGCCGCCCTGGCGACTGGCTCACGGTGACAGGAGCAAGACGCTACTACTACTGGCACTGTCAGAAGCCAGGCGACGCTATGGTCTACGTCGCCATCCATGCTGAGCACTGCTTCGGAGGCCATGGCGCGGGCCCAACTCCTGTTGAGGTTTCCACCGGTGGCTGACTAGATGGATGAGTGGAGAGCCACCATTCAGAGCTTGATTGGTTTCGCCGAGGCGGGGGGATCGCGGCGAGCAGGCCCGTCACAGCTTCCACAGGCGGCGGCAACGGCCTGAGCTGCTGGCCGTACCGAAGGGGCCACCCTCACGGTGCAATCCCCTCCGCGGCAGCCAATGTGGGGGCCACGGCTAGAGCAACGCAACCAAGAACCCAACGACGTATCGATGGCCTCGTCCGATCCTCAAGCACGACGAGAACAACGGCGACTCCTGGAAGACAGACGGGGGGAAGACGCGCGCGTCACCATCGAACGATGCCGCGAAACCCAACGCTGGTCTGATAGGCGCAACGGTTCTGATGTCGACGAGCCTACGCCCGATGAGGGTGGGTGCCTACCTTTCGGGGTTTGATGCCCCGCCTTCACTCGTGAGCTGCGGCAAGTCCGGTGGCCATCTGCCCGCACATTCAAGCCAGAAATACTAGAGAAGTACGATGGAAGACTAAACCCGGCAGAGTTCTTGAGCATCTACACCATCGCTCTTCAAGCTGCCGGGGGAAGAGATGAGAAGGTGTTCGCCAACTACTTCCCCTTGGCACTCAAACCAAATGTGAGGTCTTGGTTGATGCACTTGCCAGAGAATTCCATTTCGACCTGGGCTGACCTGTGCCATGAGTTTGTTGATGCCTTCACGGGCGGCCATCAAGAACCAGGACGGCCCAGCGATTTACAGTTGCTTCCGCAAAAGGAAGGAGAGAGCCTGCGAAAGTACATGCAGAGGTTTAGCCGGGTGCACAAGAACATCCCAGACATACAGCCGGCACCTGTGATAACTGCGTTCCAGTCCAATGTGCGCAACCTCCGGATACGTTCTAAAATGAACGTTCGAGTGCCCAAGACTGTGAATGAGCTATACACTCTGGTGGATAAGTGTGCCCGAGTAGAAGAGGGGAGATGACTCCCAGGTGAAGAAGATGGCATCGACATCGACTCGGAAGACAACGACAACGCCACCAGCCGGAAGAAGGAGAGCAAGAAGCGCAACAAGAAGCGCCATGATAAAGTGGTGATGACCATTGAAGGGTCGAGTGCACCTGGTACCGGCAAGAAGGCCAAGACCAAGGTCCCCGGCAAGGAAGCTGCCGCGTGCACTGATTGCCGGGAAGCCGCGGCTGCCAAGAAAGTTGGAAAGAGTGATCGGTCGTACTGCAAGATCCATCGGACCAAGGGCCACGATCTCCAGGGGTGTCATCAGGTTGAGCAGCTCGTCAAGAAACAGACGGCTGAGTACGAGAAGCGTGATAAGGAGAAAAACCAAGATGGCGATGGCGGGAAGGGCCGAGGTGGCAGAACAGGTCGCCCCGGCAAGGCTCCTCAGTATCAAGGGAAACCCACCAAGGGCCGTGAGAAGAAGGATTGCGAGGACGGAAGTGATGAAGGAGATGAAGAGGAAACCAGCGAGCAGGAATTCCAGAAAGCCACTAACGCCCTATGCATTGACGGGAGTGCATCCCTGCACTCCTCTCACCGCCAGCTTAAAAGGTGGGCGCGTGAGGTCAATGCCGTGGAACCAACGGCAGATTCTCGGAAGCTGCTCAAGTGGTCCCGCACGCCCATCGTCTTTGATGAGGAGGATCACCCTGACCGCACTATCGCGATAGGGTGTTTGGCGTTGTTGGTTTCACCAACAATCCGCAACCTCAAGGTCACAAAGATGTTGGTTGACGGCGGGCCCGGGTTGAATCTGATTTCTCCAAAGGTCATCAGCAAACTCCAGATAGTAGATGAAGAGCTCAAGGTTATTGGTACGTTCCAAGGATCAACCCCGGTAGGAGTCATCCTAAGGGGAAGATCACATTGCGGGTAACATTCGGGGGGAGTTGAACTACTGGACTGAAAAGATCGTGTTTGATGTGGTTGACCTCCCCCTGCCGTACAACGGAATCCTTGGTCATCCTATCCTAGCCAAGTTCATGGCGGCATCCCACTATGCCTACAACACTTTGAAGATGCCAGGACCAATGGGCGTTATTTCTATCCCATCAGACAAGAAAGATGCAATCGTATGCGTGGATAGGATGTACCGGGAGGCAGTTGCTGCAGAAGCTGCAGAAGCCGCTGCTCCCACCAAGGAAAACAAGAAAAAGAAGAAAGGAAGCAAGGATGCCAGCGAGAAATCCGGGAAGCGTGCCTCTCCGGAGTGCACTGTGCCTGTTGATGACTTGCCGGAGAGTTCCAATTGCAAGAGATCCAAGGCTGCCGCACCATCTGTGAAAAAGGTCCTAGCAAGGCTGGCTGGCGCTGGTGGTACATTTACCATCAGTGCCACACTCGATGACAAATAGGAAAGCGCGCTCGTTGCCTTCCTGCAGGTGAATGTCGATGTGTTTGCTTGGCAACCATTTGACATCCCCGGTGTTCCCAGGGTGGTAATTGAGCACCACCTTGCTGTCTACCCACATGCCCGGCCCGTCAAGCAGAAGGTCTGGAAGCAAGCTTTGGAGCGGCAGCAGTTTATTGCCGAGGAGATCAAGAAACTTGAGGCAGCTAGATTGGTCAGAGGAGTATTGCATCCAACATGGTTAGCAAACCCAGTGGTGGTGCGCAAGGTAAATGGGAAATGGTGGCTTTGCATAGATTTCACTGATCTTAACAAAGCATGCCCGAAGGACCCATTCCCCTTGCCGCGCATCGACCAGATTGTGGATTCCACCTCCGGATGCGACTTGCTCTCCTTCTTGGATGCCTACTCTGGATACCATCAGATCTTCATGTCCAAGGAGGACGAAGAAAAAACAGCATTCAAAACTCCATGTGGCACGTACTGTTTTGTACAGATGCCCTTCGGGTTAAAGAGCGTTGGATCCACTTTTGCAAGAGCAGTACAGATTGGCTTTGAGTCCCAATTGCACAGAAATGTTGAAGCCTACATGGATGATATTGTGGTCAAAACCAAGGACAGAACAACTCTCATTTAGGATTTGGAAGAGACCTTTGCAAATCTGCGCAGGCTCAATTTGAAGTTGAACCCGGAGAAGTGTGTGTTTGGCGTCCCTTCCGGCAAGCTACTTGGCTTTTTTGTGTCCCACTAGGGGATAGAGGCCAACCCCAACAAGATCAAGGCTATCGAGCAGATTCGAGCACCAAAGATAGTCAAGGATGTGAGGCGTTTGACTGGATGTGTTGCCGCGCTGAGCAGGTTCATTTCCAAGTCCGCTGAACGCGCCTTGCCATTTTTCAAAATTCTGAAAAAGGCAGGGCCTGTGGCGTGGACCCCGGAGGCAGACGCTGCGCTACAAGATTTGAAGACCTACCTTTCCTCTGTTCCCACCTTGGTTGCTCCTAAACCACAAGAGCTGTTGCTGCTATACTTAGCAGAGACCAATCAAGTGGTTAGCGCAGCACTGGTGGCACAGCGGGAGGTAGATGAAGCAGCAACCGCCGCCACCGTCCCCTCTGGAGAGGAAAGTGAACCAGTCCCGGCAAGATCAGATGCAGTTCAAGACAAAGAAGAGCAAGGCAGCGGAGACAGTGCCAAGATCACGGCAAGGAAGAAGGTGGTGCAGCGCCCAGTGTACTTCGTCAGCTCCCTACTGCAAGGGGCTAGGTCGAGGTACTCTGGCGTGCAAAAGTTGATTTTTGGCCTCATCATGGCCTTAAGGAAACTGCGTCACTACTTCCAAGCCCACGAGATCACGGTTGTCACCCGCTTCCCCTTGCAATGCATACTCCGAAACCCCGAGGCTACTGGCAGGATCGTGGAATGGGCTTTGGAGTTATCCAGCTTTGGTTTGAGGTTTGAAAGCACGTCAACTATTCATAGCAGAGCACTGGAAGAGTTCATTGCGGAGTGGACGCCAACCCCTGATGAGGAAGTACTGGAAACAGTTATCCCCGACAAGGAAGCGCCCCAAGAATGGATTATGTATTTTGATGGTGCCTTCTCCCTACAGGGTGTAGGATCTGTCGTGCTTCTCGTTGCTCCCACTAGGGAGCACCTTAAGTATGTCATTCAAATGCATTTCCCCCGGGAGGAGGCTACCAACAATACTGCAGAGTATGAAGGGCTCCTTGCCGGGCTTAGGATTGTGACAGAGTTGGGAATCAAGAAGTTGATCATCCGTGGAGACTCACAACTGGTGGTGAGACAAATCAACAAGGACTACCAAAGCCCATTGATGGAGGCATATGTTGAGGAAGTGAGAAAGTTGGAGGAGTGCTTTGACGGATTGAAAACAGAGCACGTACCACGTGCGGAAAACAGCATTGCTGATCATCTGTCAAAATGTGTTGCGCAAAAACTCCCTATGGAACCAGGGACTTTTGTTCTCCATCTGACTCAACCCTCCATATCCCCGGCAACAATGGCCAGCAAAAGGAGGAAATTGAACTCCAGCAAGCCTCTCCCGGCAAAGCTTCCTGTCGTGGACTTAACACGGCAGATGCCCTAGCAAAAGGACTTAGGTGTGGAGCCATCGCAATTAGGTTAGCTTGAAAGGGTTAAACAGGACAAAGGACACAGAGAGTTTACCCAGGTTCAGCCCCTCTCAACGAGGTAAAAGCCTACTCCTGCTTTAGGTTGCATTGCTTGTGTTTCGATTACCAGGGAGCGATTACACTTGACCTAGTTCTCAATCCATTGTTTCTTGAGTTAACCCACCGCCGGGTCACCCCTTTATATACAGGCTGATGCCCGGCGGCTTACAAAGTCCTGGCCGGCTCATACAAAATGTGTCCGGCTCGGTATCTAACTAAGCTTGCCTTACAATACAAGTTAAACATATGGCGGCTCATACCCGTGGGCCTCAAGTCGTCCCCGGGTTTTGGGCCTTCAATAATCTTGCTCTATGAACCGCCATCTTCATATCTTCTTGGGCCTCTTCATCTTAAGCCGCCAGTTGCATGACCTGGCCCCTCCTGGGCGGGTCATACCCAGTAGTCATATTCCCAACATTAGGCCCCAGGTTGATTTGAACTTGTTCACATCAATCTTC
Organism: Thinopyrum elongatum; assembly: GCA_011799875.1. NCBI lineage: Eukaryota > Viridiplantae > Streptophyta > Magnoliopsida > Poales > Poaceae > Thinopyrum > Thinopyrum elongatum. The sequence goes on along the minus strand of CM022299.1, from coordinate 312,609,279 downwards.
AGTACTTGATTTAGTAGAATCTTCCATCGTCAATTTTTACCAATTCACTGTAACCCGCCATGACGTCACATCTCAGAATTATGTTAGGCCGCCATGACATCATCTTGCATTAACTTCGCACGAAGCCCAGAACATCTCAACAGATCTTTATCTTTAATGGCCTTTTGAAAATCGAGGCGTCCATGTAACCGCATAATCCTTTTTCCAGCCTCCTCGATTCCCGCGCATGCCATTTATCCATCTCCTTATAAATAGGGACAGGGGGTCCTCCTTTTTACTTTTACCTTGCCCCCTCGTCTTCATCTTCTTCCTCGCGACGCCTCTGCCGTCCCGAGCTCCACCGCTGTCATCTTCGTTCAGCGTCCTCAACTCCGGCCGCTGCATCGACCTGATCGGACCAGAGCACTGCGGCACGCCTCCGCTATTCATCAGCATCAGTAAGTATTCTCCTTCCTCGTAGCAGATCTGCATTAGGGTTTTCACCGTTCGTCGGTGTTCTTCACTGCTCCTTATTTTCGTCTCTAAATCGTGTAGTTTGATCTGAATATGGTACCAAAGTTTTGCGGTAGCAGTTTAGCATCCCTTTTCAATCAAAGAAGATCCTTCCTCTGTACAAAAATTCTCATCTGAGCACACAAGTTCCTCTGCTGCCGCCACTTTAGGTTTAGAATTTATTTTATTTTCTGAGCTGCTGCAGATCCAAAATCATAGCACCAATATATGGAATCTGTTGGTCCATCACTTAGCAAAAATTCACTTTTAGATCAGTTATACTGCAAACATGCGGGCGGCTCATACCATAAGTCGTAACCCGCCATATAGCATTAGTCCCCTTGTTAAGCCACCAATACGTGTTCACAATTCGTATGACCCAGCACTGCCTTCCAGTTTAATCATGTCAACCTTTATAGTACTTACTTTTCGATCATTGGCCGTCTTAACAGCATAATCTTAAACCTGCAATATTTTCTTTTTAGGCCTTCATCCTCAAAATGACCAAAACTGTCACCTCATGCAACTGGGTCGCTTCCACTGTCACGGAAGAAATCCTTAATGAATTTGTAAACAAAGGCGTCCTGGCTAAAAAGAGTGTGATCCACTGGAGGGCCCCAGGAACCGAGACCACCCCTGAACCAAAAGAGGGTGAAGTTGCAGTTTTCACTGATCACATGCTCCGGGGGTTCACTCCACCCGGCTCAAAATTCTTTCGTGATGTGCTGCACTTCTTTCAACTTCATCCGCAAGATATTGGGCCCAACTCTATTTCAAACATCTGCAACTTCCAAGTTTTCTGCGAAGTATATCTTCAATAGGAACCCACTGTAGAGCTATTCAGGGAATTCTATTACTTGAACCGCCAGACTGAGTTCACAGATGGGCCCAGCCTAGAAATAGGCGGCATTTCAATCCAGAGGCGCAAAGAAGCTACTTTCCCAGCCGCTGCACTTCCCAGTCATCCCAAGGACTGGAACCAGACTTGGTTTTACTGCCAAGACACATCTCCAGAAGGTGAAAATCCCTTGCTGGGTTATCGTTAGAGCCGGCTTAGCAAGAGGCACCCCCTCCCTGACCGGATCAGCACAGCAGAATGTGCCAAATATATGCCCATTTCTGGAAAAATCAGAGCCTTAATGGCCAATGGCTTAACTGGAGTTGACCTAGTTCGATGCTGGGTCGCATGGAGAATTTTACCTTTAAGCTGCCGGGCCGGCTTAATGTGCGAGTATACCTGTGACGTCAAAGATCCACAATGCCACAACTGAGTGCAATTGGACGACGAGAGCCTCAACAAGCTGGTCAAGACATTGTTGAACGAAAGCTTGGCCACTCGCAGCAAGATGGGGCTGAACCCCTTTTGCACCCTCAACAAGCCGCCAGCTATGAGTATTTGTGAACAGTTTTCATTAACTCATTATCTGTCAATCTGCCTTTTCATTCTTACTTGAATTTCTGCAGCCTGACTCCCCCTTCTGGAAGAAGAAGCTTCAAGATAAACCGACTAAGAAGACCAGGACCAAGAACTTGGCTAAGAAACCTACCAAGAAGAAATCAGAAGCAGTTGATCCATTTACTCTTGATGAAGAGTCGGAGGCAGAACTTGATTCTCTTGGCTCCTTCTTTGTTCATCTTATTGACATTGATTACTACCAGGATGACACAGAGGCCAGCCATGCAGACGGCGAAGAGGTAACTATCCTTTCCTCTGACTCAGAATCTCTGCCAAGACAGAAAGTTCGACAAGCGAGCCGGAAAGTAAGGTTTTCTCACCCTTTAGCTTATCTGGACCCCCACTTTATTTTGAAGAAACAGCAGCATGAATTTTGCCGCACAACCCGGAACAGCGGAGGAGGGGAACTTTCCTCCGGTTTACCAAACACACCGGCTCCTCGCCAGCACCGAGCTGAGGTTTCACAGTTTGCCGATTTAGCTTTTCCAAAAGCGGGTCTTATTCGACAACCCCTTAACCCTTCTGATTCAAACTATCAGGGCACTTCTCACTCCTCCTCCGGGGACTCCACTGGGACTCAGATCCCCCTTTTCAAAGTTGCCCCAGGGTAAGAATATTGAATTTCCTTGCTTTTTAAGCCATTTATCAATTATCAGGCTTACATCTTTATATCTCATTGTCAGTGGTCAAGCCAAACCAAGCAAGAAGGCGAAGACCAGTAAACCGGGCGAAGACATCAATACCACTGAAGATCCCCAGGCTGCTAACCCGGAGAAGCAGACAATATCTGAATCTTTGCATCAAACCTCCAAAGCAGCCATTGATGATCCGCCGCCCGAAGAGCACAATGTCATTATGGACTCCATGGACATTATCCCGGCTCGTGCTAAGCCGCCAAGTCCCATCAAACCTACTGAAGAAAAGGCTGACGATGTCATAATCACTGGGACCCATTACGTTGAGCCGGACAACCCCACAATCTTAGCCAAACATAGCGCCAAGGAGGAATTTTCTGCTGCCGACAAGGGCAAATGGAAACTGGATTTAGAAGGTTATGCCCAGTTCAATGCTCAGGAACTTCACGCGGGTTATTTAAACCGCCTTCACACTAGCCGTGACTTTGAAGCCGGCTTAGTCAATCTGATGAAGGAGTGTTTTGAGGTAAACACTAAAAAAACTCTTCCTGTACATATATCTGTCAGCCGCCAAGTCTACTGTATATGAAAAAAATTGAATATGCCGTAGACTTAAATACCATATTTGATCTCATAACCATTCCATAGCAATTTAGTAACTACTGAATCCAAACAAGTAGCCCCCAAGGGCGGGCTGAAACTGAAAAGTTAAGCCGGGACTTCAAATTGTAGCACTAAAATCCACTTATGTAGCCCCCAAGGGCCGGCTTAAGCTGCATAGCTAAGCAGGGACTTACCACCATATTTATGAACAAATCCAAATATGTAGCCCCCATGAACCGATTTTAGTTGAAGAAACTTTAACCGGGTCATCAAAGATTTGTCTTCAATAGAGCAAATGTACATTAGCCCCCAAGTGCCAAGTAAAATACATGTATTATGCTTGGGACTTTAAATAAGATGATTATCATAACCATATGCTGCCTGTCTTTGTGTATGGCAGGCTGAATTAAACGTGAAGGAAACTCAAGTCAATGATCTGCGGCAAAACATCCAGTCCCAACAATCAGAGACTTCAAAGGCCAAAACAGAGCTGAGAACCTCCTTGGAAGAGATTGAAAAATTAAGAAGGGACTTCAGCGCTGAGAGAAACAGCTGGGAGACCGAGAAGACGGCTCTGCTGAAAAGAGCAGAAGATGCTGAAGCTGCTCTTAAGCTGGTAACTAATGAGTTGTCCGGCTTAAAACATCAAATCAATAGCCTGACAGCTGCCATGTTCGGTAAACAATATAATACTTCAATGTTTCACCGTTAACATACCAGGGTTATAAACCGGCTTAACAATATTTGTGTTGATGTAGGCTCCAGAAGTTCCAGGCTGGGCCAAGACATGCGCGTAAGGCTTAAGGCCATATATACCCTTGTGGAGCAACTATACACCAGTGCGCAACTGGCTATTGTTGCTGTCTCACATAAGAAGCAACCACCTTCACTCATCAAGGAGATGCTGGAGAAACTGTCTGTACTACCGCAAAGAGTTAAAGAACTAAAGCGGTCAGCTGCTAGAGCCGGTGCCATCACCGCGTTTAGCCAGGCGAAGGCCTGGCAGGCCGAACTTGACCCAGAAGAATTGGCCACCGGCTGCCCAAGTTTAAAACAAGACGGGTCTCCCTTTGAAGCCGCGGACTTCACCAAATGCGTAAAGGAAATGCGCCCACTGGCGAGTAAGCTAGCTGAAGAGACCAACTTGACAAAATATCAGGCGGCTTCCTCAAAAGAAAACTCAAAAGTATCAGCGCTGGTTTATGAGGCCATGGATCTCATCCCGCCAACACATAAGCACACCTTTGCCCCTGATATTGATCCATCAACCCTCATAGATGATGAGGCTGTATTCAGAGCATTGACTGGGATCAACTGGGCCACAACTAACTTCCAGCAAGTGGAGGAAGAAGAAGAACCGGCGCTGGATGACCCGGAAGCTTCAACTCGCCAAGACCAGGACAACTAATTCGGAAGGCGGCTCTCAGACTGCATCACTGTGCTTGCTTGAAAAAACATTTAATCATTTGGCCTTTGAAAGCCATGTAATAGGCTAATGAAAACCATGATCTGTCATGCCATCGTGCATGTTCTTAGCCTTTGAAAATGATGATGAACTTTTCATATGCCATGGATGAACTTTGCAAGGAATATCATATTATTCTACAAAGCTCCTGCATAGAGTAAACAATAGATACCCTGGTGGTTTACGCTAGGGCGGGTCATAATGTCCAACATCATATATTCTGGCGACTTATAGTCCATAACCAGGGCGGGTTATCAAACCTCACATATTCATATAACAAGTAAATACATACCTGTGAGATTGGTTCATACCGTCAGCTTGTAGTGCCGTATGCAAGAAGGGTAACAGCCCAAAACTGGAAGTGCATAACTCCAAATGCACAATCAAAATATGCTGGCGACTTATTGTCCAAAGCTAGTCCGGGTTATCAAAAACCCCAAATAAGCTCAACTATGAGCCATAAGGATTAAGGCTACATAGCCTAAATCGTGTTAAACCATATATCAATATGTACAAGGGTATAAACCCGAATAATGTTCAAAGAAAATAACAAATGAGAAAAAACAAGGCTTCCATAGGCTGCCAAGCCTCAATATCAAGTGTTGTTCATGGGCCGCACAGCCACTGAGTTAATCCTTCATTTAAACCTATAAGCCGGGCCTCACATGACCAACCGCCGTTTTAACCTTGACAAGTTCAGGGTCTTTATAAGATTGACTATCAAGAGTTCGGTGGGTCATCCAGATAACCTGGGCAGAGTGGCAGACATATACGCAGGATAACCCGGAGTTTTTGGTGTTTTTCACCTGGCATCCAAGCCGATCAAAAGGGTCAATAAAGCTATGTTCACTGAACAATAAGCCCACAAGTGATCAATAATGAGCCTTTAAGGCAGGATACCTATGTTTGAACTGCTCATTGCAGCAAGTTCTCTTTGGTACCCGTTTAGTTTGGGCAATAAGCCTCCAAGCAATTTGCATCAAGGCGTGTAAGCCGGATCAATAGGGTAGTCATAGCTATGCTCAATGAGCAGGAAGCCCCCAAGTAATTTTTTAAACAAGGCATGCAAGCCGGATCAAGAGGGTAGTCACATCTATGCTCAATGAGCAGGAAGCCCCCAAGTGATCTTATGAACTGACAATAAAGACTCAGATACTTAGAAATGAAACGACAGAGGCCCTGAATTATCAGGGATGCCAGCTTTATTATACTTAATCATAATATATAAAAGGATGAAAATATATACAACACCAGAGCCAGTGGCTCGGGTATAATAAGGCCGAAGATGAGCAATATTCCACGGCCGGCGGGTCTCCTCCTCAGATGTGCGTGAGTCCTTGTGATCTTGAATATCAATGAGGTAGTATGACCCGTTGTTCAAGTTCTTACTGACCACAAAAGGCCCTTCCCAAGGTGGAGACAACTTGTGCATATCAGTTTGATCCTGGATGAGCCGGAGCACCAAATCGCCTTCTTAAAAGGTTCGAGTTTTAACCCGACGGCTATGATAGCGAAGCAGATCTTGCTGGTATATCGCCGAACGAGCCGCCGCAAGCTCATGCTCCTCATCCAAGAGATCAAGAGCATCCTGATGTGCTTTTTCATTATCAGCTTCAACATAAGCCGCCACACGGGGCGAGTCATGATGGATGTCACTGGGGAGAACCGCCTCTGCTCCGTAAACCATGAAGAAAGGTGTATAACCCGTGGATCTGTTGGGGGTAGTATTTATACTCCAAAGCACTGAGGGCAACTCCTCAACCCAACAACCTGGCGTCCTCTGCAAAGGGACCATAAGCCGGGGCTTGATACCTCTCAAGATCTCTTGATTGGCCCTTTCAGCTTGACCATTGGACTGGGGGCGAGCCACCGATGAGACGTCAAGACGAATATGCTCTTGTTGACAAAACTCTTTCATAGCACCTTTGGACAGATTAGTGCCATTATCAGTTATGATGCTATGAGGGTAGCCGAAGCGAAAAATCACCTTTTTAATGAATTGAACCGCCGTGGCCGCATAACATTTACTGACCGGCTCTGCCTCAACCCACTTTGTGAATTTGTCAACTGCCACCAACAGGTGGGTCTTTTTATCCTTGGATCGCTTAAAAGGCCCAACCATATCCAGCCCCCAGACCGCAAACGGCCACGTAATTGGAATCATCCTCAATTCTTGAGCCGGCACATGAGCTCGTTTGGAAAACTTCTGACAACCATCACACTTGCTAACCAAGTCCTCTGCATCAGCATGAGCCGTCAGCCAATAAAATCCATGACGAAAAGCCTTGGCTACGAGAGACTTAGTGCCGGCATGATGACCACAATCTCCTTCATGAATCTCCCTTAGAATTTCACGGCCCTCTTCAGGAGATATGCATCGCTGAAACACCCCTGTGACACTGCATCGGTGTAACTCACCATTGACAATGGTCATTGACTTAGATCACCGGGTTATCTGCCTGGCCAAAGTTTCATCCTCAGGTAACTCACCCCGGGTCATATAAGCCAAATATGGCATCATCCAATCAGGGATAACATGAAGAACCGCCACCAATTGTGCCTCCGAGTCAGGGATAGCAAGATCCTCTTCCGTGGGCAACCTAACTGAAGGATTATTCAGAATGTCCAGAAAAACATTAGGTGGTACCGGCTTACGCTGAGACCCCAGCCGGCTTAAAGCATCAGCCGCCTCATTCTTCCTGCGATCAACATGCTCCACTTGATAGCCTTTGAAATGACCAGCAATAGCATCAACCGCCCAACGGTAAGCTGCCATGAGCGGGTCTTTGGAATCCCAAGTTCCTGAGACTTGCTGAGCCATCAGATCTGAATCGCCAAAGCATCTGACCCGGCTTAAATTCATCTCTTTAGCCATCCGAAGGCCATGGAGCAAGGCCTCATACTCAGCAGCATTGTTAGTACAGGGAAACATCAACCTTAAGACATAACAAAATGTATCACCTCGTAGGGAAGTCAAGATGACTCCAGCCCCCGAGCCTTCCAGTTGCCTGGATGCATCAAAATGACTAGTCCAATACATATTATCAGGCTTCTCCTTCGGCATCTGTAACTCCGTCCAGTCATTGATGAAATCTACAAGTGCTTGAGACTTGATGGTTGTCCGGGGCATATATTTCAGACCATAAGGTCCAAGCTCAATGGCCCACTTGGCCACCCGGCCTGTGGCTTCTCTATTTTGAATAATATCGCCTAGAGGAGCAGAACTCACCACAGTGGTGGGATGACCAAGGAAATATTGTTTCAATTTACGACTAGCCATGAACACTCCATAAACCAGCTTCTGCCAATGTGGGTATCTCTGCTTAGATTCAATTAGCACCTCATTGACATAATAAACCGGCCTCTGAACCAGAAACTCCTTGCCTGACTCCTTCCTTTCCACAACAACCGCCACACTGACGGCTCTGTTATTAGCAGCCACATATAAAAGCAAGGGCTCCTTGTCAATAGGAGCTGCGAGAACCGGAGGCTCGGCCAACTATTTTTTAAGTGCCTCAAACGCCTGATTAGCAGCATCACTCCAAATGAAGTGGTCCGTTTTCTTCATCATCTGGTAGAGGGGGATAGCCTTTTCTCCCAGGCGGCTTATAAACCTGCTTAAGGCCGCAATACGACCCGCCAAACGCTGTACGTCATTAATACATGCTGGCTTAGCCAAAGAAGTGATAGCCTTGATTTTCTCCGAGTTAGCTTCAATGCCTCTCTCAGAGACCAAAAAAACCCAAGAGCTTGCCTGCCGACACGCCAAATACACACTTGGCCGGGTTAAGCATCATCTTGTAGACCCAGAGGTTGTCAAAGGTCTCCTTTAAATCATCTAACAAGGTCTCCTTCTTCCTGGATTTCACAACAATATCATCCACATAAGCATGAACATTGTGTCCAATCTGATCATGGAGGCAATTCTGAACACAATGCTGGTAAGTCGCCTGGGCACTCTTGAGCCCAAAAGGCATAGACACATAGCAGAAGGCCCCAAAGGGAGTGATAAAAGCTGTCTTCTCCTGGTCCTTAACTGCCATCTTGATCTGATGATAACCAGAATAAGCATCTAAAAAACTCAAGCGCTCACAACCCGCCGTAGCATCAATAATCTGATCAATACGAGGGAGAGCGAAAGGATCAGTCAGACAAGCCTTGTTAAGGTCCGTGTAATCCACACACATACGCCAAGTGCCATTTTTCTTACGCACCAGCACCGGGTTAGCCAACCACTCAGGATGAAAAACTTCAACAATAAACCCGGCTGCCAATAGCCGGGCCACCTCTTCACCAATGGCCTTGCGTCTCTCTTCATTAAAACGACGAAGAAATTGCTTGACCGGTTTAAACTTCGGATCAACATTGAGAGTGTGCTCAGCGAGTTCCCTCGGCACACCTGGCATGTCTGAAGGCTTCCATGAGAAGATGTCCCGGTTCTCACGGATGAACTCGATGAGCGCGCTTTCCTATTTCGGATCCAGATTGGCACTGATAATAAACTATTGGGATGAATCGCCAGGGACAAAGTCAACCTGTTTGGTGTCATCAGCCGACCTAAACTTCAACAAGGGGTCATGCTCTATAGTTGGCTTCTTCAAGGGACTCATATCCGTCGGGTCAACATTATCCTTGTAAAACTTCAACTCCTCTGTTGCATAAACAGACTCAGCATAAGCGGCGTCGCCTTCTTCACACTCCAGGGCTATCTTCCCGTTACCATGCATCGTGATGGTGCCCTTATGACCCGGCATTTTGTGCTGTAGATAAACATAACAAGGCCGCGCCATAAACATGGCATAAGCCGGCCGCCCAAACAAGGCGTGATAAGGGCTCTGAATCTTGACCACCTCAACAGTCAATGTTTCAACCCGATAATCATGCTCATCGCCAAAAGCCACTTCCAAGGCTATCTTACCCACTGGATATGCCAACTTACCAGGCACCACTCCATGAAACACAGTAGAAGATGGCTTGAGATCTTTGTCAGTCAATTCCATACGGTGAAAAGTATCATAATACAGAATATTGATACTACTGCCCCCATCCATAAGTACCTTTGTAAACTTGTATCCACCAACCTGTGGAGCAACCACCAATGCCAGCTGACCCGGGTTGTCAACCCGGGGCGAGTGATCCTCACGGCTCCATATGATAGTCTGCTCTGACCATCGCAAGTATCGAGGGACCGCCGGCTCAACCGTGCTCACTGCTCGTTTATGAACCTTCTGGTCTCGCTTGCATAGGTTTGTTGTGAAAACATGATACTGACCACTATTCAGCTACTTTGGATTACTTTGATAGCCAGACTGCTGCTGTTGATTACCTTGACCGGACTGCTGATTACCACCACCTTGATTGCCTTGGCCTTGAAAACCAGAGTTTGAACCGCCACCTCCAAAACCGGGCCCGTGAGAGCCGGATCCTGACCCGCCGTTCGGGTCGTTCTGATAAAAACCGGAATTTCTATACTCCCTCATAATGAAACAATCTTTCCATAAATGAGTGGCTGGCTTATCCTGAGTACCGTGCTTTGGACAAGGCTGATTCATTATTGCCTCAAGGTTAAACTTTGGCCCACCAAACCAGGGCGTTGATGATTTCCCTTTACGGCGCTGGCTGCTATTCTGCGTGCTGGTGTTAGCCACAAAATCTGAACCGCCATCGGTTTGCTTGCACTTACCATTGTTACCTTGACCCGCCGTATTGTGATGCTGTCCCTTTCCATTGCCGCCCTTCTTCCCCTTGCTAGCCTTCTCTTCGTCAGACGCTGGGTCTTTCGTACTATCTGAGTCAGCATATTTGGTTAGAGCCGCCATGAGTTCTCCCATATCATTGTAGTGGCGCTTAAGCCGCCCCAGCTTCTGTTTGAGGGGAAGGAAACGGCAATTTTTCTCTAAAATCAGGACGGCTGAACCGGCACTAATGCTATCTGATGAATGAATGACTTCCGAGACCCGGCGAACCCAGTGATTGGTTGACTCGTCCTCAAGCTGGACGCAAGCATCAAGGTTGATGATTGACATGGGTTGCTTACACGTATCTCTGAAATTCTGAATAAAACGCACCTTTAACTGCGCCCACGAACTGATGGAGTTGGCAGGTAACCCTTTCAACCAGGTACGAGCCGGCCCATCCAATATCATGGTGAAATACTTGGCGCACACAACATCGTTGACATCTAGCATCTCCATGGCCATCTCATAGATCTCAATCCATGCTTCCGGAGGTTGATCAGCTATGTATTTGGGCAATTTGCGAGGGCCCTTAAAATCCTTGGGCAGATGCTCATTACGTAAGGCGGGCACTAGACACGGCACCCCCACGGTCCTAGAAGTCATCCCAGCTTCGATAGACAAGGACGGGTTATGCTGGGGTTGCTGATAAGCCACCAACTGAGCCGCCAGCTCTGCCTCCTAACGTGCCCTGGCCTGGTCCACTAAAGCCTGAGCATGGTTATCAGCGCATGGCGGGTCACGCCCACGGGGCTGGTTATGGTGCTGCTCACTGCTCGAAACCGCCGGTGACTCAATGCGCCGACTGTAACTCTGGCTTGGGCGTGGGGTTGAATGGATCCTTTCACGGCTATACGAATACGCCGCCTGTTGAACCAACACGGTTTGAAGAAGCTCCACAGCCTTCCGGGTCTCGACCACCGCTGGAGAATCGCCTTGCATCGGGAGAGCCGCCAGCTGCGACACCGCAGCAATCATGTTGTCCAAAGGGTTAGAAAAATGACCCGGCGGTGTCGTCACCTGCTGAGGCGGGGTTAAATTCAAACGAGGCGGGTCTGCGACTCGCGGCTGAGCCGTCCCTCCAGTCACAGGCGCTGAAGGAAATATGCCCTAGAGGCAATAATAAAGTTATTATTTTATTTCATTATATCATGATAAATGTTTATTATTCATGATAGAATTGTATTAACCGGAAACTTGATACATGTGTGAATACATAGACAAAGCAAAGTATCCCTAGTATGCCTCTACTAGACTAGCTCGTTAATCAAAGATGGTTAAGTTTCCTGACCATAGACATGTGTTGTCATTTGATGAACGGGATCACATCATTAGGAGAATGATGTGATGGACAAGACCCATCCGTTAGCTTAGCATAATGATCGTTAAGTTTATTGCTATTGCTTTCTTCATGACTTATACATATTCCTCTGACTATGAGATTATGCAACTCCCGAATACCGGAGGAACACCTTATGTGCTATCAAATGTCACAACGTAACTGGGTGATTATAAAGATGCTCTACAGGTGTCTCCGATGGTGTTTGTTGGGTTGGCATAGATCGAGATTAAGATTTGTCACTCCGTGTATCGGAGAGGTATCTCTGGGCCCTCTCGGTAATGCACATCACTATAAGCCTTGCAAGCAATGTGACTAATGAGTTAGTTACGGGATGATGCATGATGGAACGAGTAAAGAGACTTGCCAGTAACGAGATTGAACTAGGTATGATGATACCGACGATCGAATCTCGGGCAAGTAACATACCGATGACAAAGGGAACAACGTATGTTGTTATGCGGTTTGACCGATAAAGATCTTCGTAGAATATGTGGGAGCCAATATGAGCATCCAGGTTCCGCTATTGGTTATTGACCGGAGATGAGTCTCGGTCATGTCTACATAGTTCTCGAACCCGTAGGGTCCGCACGCTTAACGTTTGATGACGATCGGTATTATGAGTTTATGTGTTTTGATGTACCGAAGGTAGTTCAAAGTCCCGGATAAGATCACGGACATGACGAGGAGTCTCGAAATGGTCGAGACATAAAGATTGATATATTGGACGACTACGTTTGGACATCGGAATGGTTCCGGGTGAGTTCGGGCATTTACCGGAGTACCGGAGGGTTACCGAAACCCCCCGGGGAGTATATGGGCCTTATTGGGCCTTAGTGGGAGAGAGGAGGAGGCAGCCAAGGTGGGGGCGCCCCCCCCCCCCCCAAGCCCAATCCGAATTTGGGTGGGGGCCGGCCCCCCTTTCCTTCTCCCTCTCTCCTCCTTCCTTCCTCTCCTACTCCAACTAGGGAAGGGGGAATCCTACTCCCACCGGGAGTAGGACTCCCCCCTTGGGCGTGCCATGAGAGGGCCGGCCCTCCCCTCCTCCACTCCTTTATATACGGAGGAGGGGGGCACCCCATAGACACACAAGTTAATTGTTTTAGCCATGTGCGGTGCCCCCCTCCATAGATTTCCACCTCGATCATATTTTCGGAGAGCTTAGGCGAAGCCGTGCCGGAATCACTTCATCATCACCGTCACCACGCCGTCGTGCTGACAAAACTCTCCCTCAGCCTTAGCTAGATCAAGAGTACGAGGGACGTCACCAAGCTGAACGTGTGCAGATCACGGAGGTGCCGTACGTTCGGTACTTGGATCGGTTGGATCGCGAAGACGTTCGACTACATCAACCGCGTTACTAAACGCTTCCACTTTCGGTCTACGAGGGTACGTGGACACACTCTCCCGCTCGTTGCTATGCTTCTCCTAGATAGATCTTACGTGATCGTAGGTATTTTTTTGAAATACTACGTTCCCCAACAGTGGCATCCGAGCCAGGTCTATGCGTAGATGTTATTTGCACGAGTAGAACACAAAGGAGTTGTGGGCGTGGGTGTATACATATTGCTTGCCGTTACTAGTTGTTACTTGGTTCAGCGGTATTGTGAGATGAAGCGGCCCGGACCGACATTACGCGTACGCTTACGCGAGACTGGTTTCACCGCTACGAGCACTCGTTGCTTAAAGGTGACTGGCGGGTGTCTGTCTCTCTCACTTTAGTTGAATTGGTTTCAATGAAGAGGGTTCTTTTAGAAGATCAAAAAGCAATCACTACACCACGTTGTGTATTTGATGCGTAGGTAAGAACGGTTCTTGCTAGAAGCCCGTAGCAGCCACGTAAAACTTGCAACAACAAAGTAGAGGACATCTAACTTGTTTTTGCAGGGCTTGCTGTGATGTGATATGGTCAAGACATGATGTGATATAATTTATTGTATGAGATGATCATGTTTTGTAATAGAGTTATCGGCAACCGGCAGGAGCCATATGGTTGTCGCTTTATTGTATGCAATGCAATCACCATGTAATTGTTTTACTTTATCACTAAGCGGTAGCGATAGTCGTAGAAGCAATAAGTTGGCGAGATGACAACGATGCTATGATGGAGATCATGCTGGAGCGCCGGTGACGATGGAGATCATGCTGGGGCGCCGGTGACAATGAAGATCATGACGGTGCTTCGATGATGGAGATCAAGAGCACAAGATGATGATGGCCATATCATGTCACATATTGAATTGCATGTGATGTTAATCTTTTTATGCATCTTATTTTGCTTAGTACGGCGGTAGCATTATAAGATGATCTCTCACTAAATTTCAAGGTACAAGTGTTCTCCCTGAGTATGCACCATTGCTACAGTTCTTCATGCTGAGACACCACGTGATGATCGGGTGTGATAAGCTCTACGTTCACATACAACGGGTGCAAGCCAGTTTTGCACACGCGGAATACTCGGGTTAAACTTGACGAGCCTAGCATATGCAGATATGGCCTCGGAACACTGAGACCGAAAGGTCGAGCGTGAATCATATAGTAGATATGATCAACATAGTGATGTTCACCATTGAAAACTACTCCACCTCATGTGATGATCGGACATGGTTTAGTTGATTTGGATCACGTGATCACTTAGATGACTAGAGGGATGTCTATCTAAGTGGGAGTTCTTAAGTAATATGATTAAATTGAACTTTAATTTATCATGAACTTAGTCCTAGTAGTATTTGCAAATTATGTTGTAGATCAATAGCTCACGTATAGCTCCCCTGTTTTATTTTTGATATGTTCCTAGAGAAAACTAAGTTGAAAGATGATAGTAGCAATGATGCGACCTGGTTCCGTGATCTGAGGATTATCCTCATTGCTGCACAGAAGAATTATGTCCTTGATGCACCACTAGGTGACAGACCTATTGCAGGAGCAGATGCAAACGTTATGAACGTTTAGCAAGCTCGATATGATGACTACTTGATAGTTTAGTGCGCCATGATTTACGGCTTAGAACCGGGACTTCAAAAATGTTTTGAATGCCACGGAGCATATGAGATGTTCCAAGAGCTGAAATTGGTATTTCAAACTCATGCCCGTGTCAAGAGGTATGAGACCTCTGACAAGTACTTTGCCTACAAGATGGAGGAGAATAGCTCAACCAGTGAGCATGTGCTCGGAATGTCTGAGTACTACAGTTGCTTGAATCAAGTGGGAGTTAATCTTTCGGATAAGATAGTAATTGACAGAGTTCTCTAGTCACTATCACCAAGTTACTAGAACTTCGTGATGAACTATAATATGCAAGGGATGACAAAAACGATTCCCGAGCTCTTCGTGATGCTGAAATCAACAAAGGTAGAAATCAAGAAAGAGCATCAAGTGTTGATGGTTAACAAGACCACTAGTTTCAAGAAAAGGGCAAAGGAAAGAAGGGGAACTTCAAGAAGAACAGCAAGCAAGTTGCTACTCAAGTGAAGAAGCCCAAGTCTGGACCTAAGCCTGAAACTGAGTGCTTCTACTGCAAAGGGACTGGTCACTGGAAGCGGAACTGCCCCAAGTATTTGGCGGATAAGAAGGATGGCAAAGTGAACAAAAGTATATTTGATATACATGTTATTGATGTGTATTTTACTAGTGTTCATAGTAGCCCCTGGGTATTTGATACTGGTTCAGTTGCTAACATTAGTAACTCGAAACAGGAGTTGCAAAATGAACAGAGACTAGTTAATGACGAGGTGACGATGTGTGTTGGAAGTGATTCCATGATTGATAAGATCACCATCGCACACTCCCTCTACCTTCGGGATTAGTGTTGGACCTAAATAAATGTTATTTGGTATTTGCGTTGAGCATGAATACGATTGGATCATGTTTATTGCGATACGGTTATTCATTTAAGTCAGAGAATAATTGTTGTTCTGTTTAAATGAATAAAACCTTCTATGGTCATACACTCAATATAAATAGTTTATTGAATCTCGATCGTAGTGATACACATATTCATAATATTGATGCCAATAGATGCAAAGTTGATAATGATAATGCAACATATTTTGTGGCACTGCCGTTTAGGTCATATTGGTGTAAAGCGCATGAAGAAACTCCATTCGGATGGACTTTTGGAATCACTTGATTATAAATCATTTGATGCTTGCGAACCATGCCTCATGGGCAAGATGACTAAGACTCCGTTCTCCGGAACAATGGAGTGAGCTAATGACTTATTAGAAATAATACATATCGATGTATGCGGTCCGATGAGTGTTGAGGCTCATGGCGGGTATCGTTATTTTCTGACCTTCACAGATGATTTGAGCAGATATGGGTATATCTACTTGATGAAACATAAGTCTGAAACATTTGAAAAGTTCAAAAGAATTTCAGAGTGAAGTAGAGAATCATCGTAACAAGAAAATAAAGTTTCTACGATCTGATCGCAGAGGCGTTTATTTGAGTTACGAGTTTGGCCTTCAATTAAAACAATGTGGAATAGTTTCACAAACTCATGCCACCTGGAACACCACAGCATAATGGTGTGTCCGAACGTCATAACCGTACTTTATTGGATATAGTGCAATCTATGATGTCTCTTACCGATTTACCACTATCGTTTTGGGGTTATGCATTAGAGACAGCTGCATTCACGTTAAATAGGGCACCGTCTAAATCCGTTCAGACGACACTGTATGAACTGTGGTTTAGCAGGAAAGCTAAGCTGTCGTTTCTTAAAGTTTGGGGCTGCGATGCTTATGTGAAAAAGCTTCAACCTGATAAGCTCGAACCCAAATCGGAGAAAAGTGTCTTCATAGGATACCCAAAGGAGAATGTTGGGTACACCTTCTATCATAGATCCAAAGGCAAGATGTTTGTTGCTAAGAATGGATCCTTTCTAGAGAAGGAGTTTCTCTCGAAAGAAGTGAGTGGGAGGAAAGTAGAACTTTATGAGGTAACTATACCTGCTCCCTTATTGGAAAGTAGTTCATCACATAAATCAGTTCCTGTGACTCCTACACCAATTAGTGAGGAAGCTAATGATGATGATCATGTAACTTCAGATCAAGTTACTACCGAACCTCATAGGTCAACCATAGTAAGATCCACACCAGAGTGGTACGGTAATCCTGTTCTGGAGGTCATGTTACTTGACCATGACGAACCTACGAACTATGAGGAAGCGATGATGAACCCAGATTCCGCGAAATGGCTTGAGGCCATGAAATCTGAGATGGGATCCATGTATGAGAACAAAGTGTGAACTTTGGTTGACTTGCCCGATGATCGGCAAGCCATTGAGAATAAATGGATCTTCAAGAGGAAGACAGACGCTGATAGTAGTGTTACTATCTACAAAGCTCGACTTGTTGCAAAAAGGTTTTTGACAAAGTTCAAGATGTTGACTACGATGAGATTTTCTCACTCGTAGCGATGCTTAAGTCTGTCCGAATCATGTTAGCAATTGCCACATTTTATGAAATCTGGCAAATGGATGTCAAAAACTACATTCCTTAATGGATTTTTTAAATAAGAAGTTGTATATGATGCAACCAGAAGGTTTTGTCAATCCTAAAGGTGCTAACAAAATGTGCAAGCTCCAGCGATCCATCTATGGACTGGTGCAAGCATCTCGGAGTTGGAATATATGTTTTGATGAAGTGATCAAAGCATATGGTTTTATACAGACTTACGGTGAAGCCTGTATTTACAAGAAAGTGAGTGGGAGCTCTGTAGCATTTCTGATATTATATGTGGATGGCATATTGTTGATCAGAAATGATATAGAATTTATGGATAGCATAAAAGGATACTTGAATAAGAATTTTTCAATAAAAGGCCTCGGTGAGGCTGCTTAAGTATTGAGCATCAAGATCTATAGGGATAGATCGAGACGCTTAATAGGACTTTCACAAAGCACATACCTTGACAAGTTTTTGAAGAAGTTCAAAATGGATCAGTCAAAGAAGGAGTTCTTGCCTGTGTTACAAGGTGTAAAATAGAGTAAGACTCAAAACCCGACCACGACAGAAGATAGAAAGAGAATGAAAGTCATTCCCTATGCCTCAATCATAGGTTCTATAAAGTATGCCATGCTATGTACCAGACTAGTTGTGTGCCATGCTAAAAGTTTAGCAAGGAGGTACGATAGTGATCCAGGAGTGGATCACTGGATAGCGGTCAAAGTTATTCTTAGTTACCTAAGAGGACTAAGGAAATATTTCTCGGTTATGGAGGTGATAAAAGAGTTCGTCGTAAAAGGTTACGTCGATGCAAGCTTTTACACCGATCCAGATGACTCAGAGTCTCAATCTGGATACATATTGAAAGTGGGAGCAATTAGCTAGAGTAGCTTCATGCAGAGCATTGTAGACATAGAAATTTGCAAAATACATACGGATCTGAATGTGGCAGACTCGTTGACTAAACTTCTCTCACAAACAAAACTTGATCACACCTTAGTACTCTTTGGGTGTTAATCACATGGCGATGTGAACTAGATTATTGACTCTAGTAAACCCTTTGAGTGTTGGTCACCTAGCGATGTGAACTATGGGTGTTAATCACATGGTGATGTGAACTATTGGTGTTAAATCACATGGCGATGTGAACTAGATTATTGACTCTAGTGCAAGTGGGAGACTGAAGGAAATATGCCCTAGAGGCAATAATAAAGTTATTATTTTATTTCCTTATATCATGATAAATGTTTATTATTCATGCTAGAATTGTATTAACCGGAAACTTGATACATGTGTGAATACATAGACAAAACAACGTATCCCTAGTATGCCTCAACTAGACTAGCTCGTTAATCAAAGATGGTTAAGTTTCCTGACCATAGACATGTGTTGTCATTTGATGAACGGGATCACATCATTAGGAGAATGATTTGATGGACAAGACCCATCCGTTAGCTTAGCATAATGATCATTAAGTTTATTGCTATTGCTTTCTTCATGACTTATACATATTCCTCTGACTATGAGATTATGCTACTCCCGAATACCGGAGGAACACCTTGTGTGCTATCAAACGTCACAACGTAACTGGGTGATTATAAAGATGCTCTACAGGTGTCTCCGATGGTGTTTGTTGGGTTGGCATAGATCGAGATTAGGATTTGTCACTCCGTGTATCGGAGAGGTATCTCTGGGCCCTCTCGGTAATGCACATCACTATAAGCCTTGCAAGCAATGTGACTAATGAGTTAGTTACGGGATGATGCATGATGGAACGAGTAAAGAGACTTGCCAGTAACGAGATTGAACTAGGTATGATGATACCGACGATCGAATCTCGGGCAAGTAACATACCGATGACAAAGGGAACAACGTATGTTGTTATGCGGTTTGACCGATAAAGATCTTCGTAGAATATGTGGGAGCCAATATGAGCATCCAGGTTCCGCTATTGGTTATTGACCGGAGATGAGTCTCGGTCATGTCTACATAGTTCTCGAACCCGTAGGGTCCGCACGCTTAACGTTCGATGACGATCGGTATTATGAGTTTATGTGTTTTGATGTACCGAAGGTAGTTCGGAGTCCCAGATAAGATCACGGACATGACGAGGAGTCTCGAAATGGTCGAGACATAAAGATTGATATATTGGACGACTATGTTTGGACATCGGAATGGTTCCGGGTGAGTTCAGGCATTTACCGGAGTACCGGAGGGTTACCGAAACCCCTCGGGGAGTATATGGGCCTTATTGGGCCTTAGTGGGAGAGAGGAGAAAGCAGCCAAGGTGGGGGCGCCCCCCCCCCCCCACAAGCCCAATCCGAATTGGGGTGGGGGCCGGCCCCCCTTTCCTTCTCCCTCTCTCCTCCTTCCTTCCTCTCCTACTCCAACTAGGGAAGGGGGAATCCTACTCCCACCGGGAGTAGGACTCCCCCCTTGGGCGCGCCATGAGAGGGCCGGCCCTCCCCTCCTCCACTCCTTTATATACGGAGGAGGGGGGCACCCCATAGACACACAAGTTAATTGTTTTAGCCGTGTGCGGTGCCCCCCTCCACAGATTTCCACCTTGGTCATATTTTCGGAGAGCTTAGGCGAAGCCCTGCCGGAATCACTTCATCATCACCGTCACCACGCCGTCGTGCTGACGAAACTCTCCCTCGGCCTCAGTTGGATCAAGAGTACGAGGGACGTCACCGAGCTGAACGTGTGCAGATCGCGGAGGTGCCGTACGTTCGGTACTTGGATTGGTTGGATCGCGAAGACGTTCGACTACATCAACCGCGTTACTAAACGCTTCCGCTTTCGGTCTACGAGGGTACATGGACACACTCTCCCGCTCGTTGCTATGCTTCTCCTAGATAGATCTTGCATGATCGTAGGAATTTTTTTGAAATACTACGTTCCCCAACAGGCGCCTCAATAGCCCGGGTTACCTCAGGTGGATTGCTTGGCTCGGCCCCAGGTGTGTTAAAGAGATTCCTCGCATCGTACTCCGGAGGTAGCCGACTCATGTGCCTCCTTCGTAAAACGGCGTTAGATGCATTCTGGTCCAAGGTTAACCGGAAATTCTCTGCTTGAATCCGTTGCATCTCCGCGTCCAGGGCGACTCGTTCTGTCGCCATCCTAGCGTTCTCAGCATTAAGCTCAATTCTGGCTTGAGCTATCTCATTTCGTAGTTTCGCCACATCCACCTTATGCTGTGCTTGAGTCTCCGGAGTAACCTCTACCTCTAGTAGAGTTGCCAAAGCGTCCAAGAGCTCGGACAAAACTTGAGCCGGCGGGCGCACAGGACCGCTCGCGCCAGCCGTTGCTTCGGCCGTTGAACCGGAAGTCATAGCTGCCGCAGTTGACGATTGCAGCACTGGTTGCGTGCCAGCCATGAAGATCGCGACCCTGTTCGGCGGCTCATAGGGGTCTGGAATACTATCGCCATCGGAACAGCCCCCAAGCCCGCCGTCTTGCAGTTGATACATTGAATTAGTCTCACCGGTTGAGGACTCACCATTAGAGTAGATGACCATCTCTCCACCAGACGCAGATCCTTCCTCGAAACCCGCTCAATGCACAAACCCAACAAAGGTGTGCTTCACGGCGGCCTGAACCTCGGCGGGTCGTGCACGCCGAGCAGTCTCGATGATGTTGGTGCAGATGTCCGGCTCAGGCTCCGACTCGCCGATTTTGCCGATGAAGACGTGGATTCCACCGAAGGGGACCCGGTACCTGTACTTGATTGAGTCGGCCTCGGGACCCCAGCCAGCGTCATCGATGTAGATCTTGCCGCGGTGACTCTTGGTCATCCGGCCCACGGCATATCCCTTGATCCCTGTGAAGCTGCCCTTCAAGAACTCGAAACCACCGTGCGCTGGCCCCACGGTGGGCGCCAACTGTCGTGGACTTAACATGGCAGATGCCCTAGCAAAAGGACTTAGGTGTGGAGCCATCGCAACTAGGTTAGCTTGAAAGGGTTAAACGGGACAAAGGACACAGAGAGTTTAGCCAGGTTCGGCCCCTCTCAACGAGGTAAAAGCCTACTCCTGCTTTAGGTTGTATTGCTTGTGTTTCGCTTACCAGGGAGCGAATACGCTTGACCTAGTTCTCAATCCGTTGTTTCTTTAGTTAACCCGCCGCCAGGTCACCCCTTTATATACAGGTTGATGCCCGACGGCTTACAGAGTCCCGGCCGGCTCATACAAAACATGTCCGGCTCGGTATCCAACTAAGCTTGCCTTACAATACAAGTTAAACATATGGCGGCTCATACCCGTGGGCCTCAAGTCATCCCCGGGTCTTGGGCCTTCAATAATCTTGCCCTATGAACCGCCATCTTCATATCTTCTTGGGCCTCTTCATCTTAAGCCGCCAGTTGCATGACCTGGCCCCTCCTGGGCGGGTCATACCCAGTAGTCATATTCCCAACACTTCCCGAAGCCTCCGGCAGAAGGCTTGGCGGGAACAACACACCTTCGATCAGTGAGCTGCACCCTCCCGCCGAACTACCAGTCTTTGTGGTCAAGGCGTGCGCTCCTGATGACGAGGAGGTGCCACTAGTCCTTGTTGCCGAGCCCCGGGCTCCAACTTTGGCATGACACATTGTTCGTTTCCTCGAAATAGGAGAACTTCCTGAAGAGCAAGAAGAAGCTGAAAGAGTAGCCCGGAAGGCCAGTATCTATCAGTTCGTTGATGACACGCTATACAGAAGAAGGCCCAACGGTGTGAAATTGAAGTGCATTTGCCGGGAAGAAGGAAAGAAACTGCTGGCAGAAATACACAAGGGTATGTGTGGCTCCCACATCGGATCAAGGGCCTTGGTTGGGAAAGCTTTCCGGCAAGGTTTCTACTGGCCCACTGCCCTCCAAGATGCAATTGAGCTAGTCACCAAGTGTGAAGCCTGCCGGTTCCACTCCAAGAATATCCATCAGCCTGCTCAAGCTCTCCAAACAATCCCTTTGTCATGGCCATTTTTGGTCTGGGGGCTCGACATCCTGGGTCCCTTCCCCCGTGCTACCGGGGGCTTTGAATTCTTGTTCGTCGCAATCGACAAGTTTACAAAGTGGCCGGAGGTGGAGCCCATGAGAAAGGTGACCGCGCAGTCAGCTATCAAGTTCTTGAAAGGATTGGTGTGCCGCTTCGGGGTACCTGCCTAAATCATCACCGACAATGGCACCCAATTCACAAGCCGCGCCATCATGCAATACGTTCATGCCCTCAGAAGCAAGATTTCATTTGCCTCTGTGGCCCATCCCAGAAGCAATGGACAAGCTAAGAGGGCGAACGCTGAAGTGCTGCGAGGCCTCAAGACAAGAACTTTTGATAGACTACAGAAGTGCGGCAGGCGATGGATAGACGAGCTGCCAGTGGTTCTTTGGTCCCTCCGCATGACACCAAATCGAGCTACCGGGTAGACTCCTTTGTCCCTAGTCTATGGGGCAGAAGCAGTTATCCCCACGGAACTCATATACGGGTCTCCTCGAGTGCTTGCCTATGATGAAGTAGCGCAGGAACAACACCGGCATGACGACGCTGTGCTACTTGAGGAGAACCGTCTCTGGGCTGCTACGCGTGCTGCACGCTACCAGCAAGCCCTGCGTCGCTATCACAGCCGCAAGGTTCATGCCCGGAGTTTTGAGGAAGGCGACCTTGTCCTTAGGCGCGTTCAGTCCGCCAAGGGTGCAAACAAGTTGACGCCGAAGTGGGAAGGCCCTTACCGGGTAGTACGAGTCACCAAACCTGGCGCAGTTCGTTTGGAGACTGGAGATGGCATTCAATTGCAAAACTCATGGAATATTGAGCATCTCTGTAAGTTCTACCCGTAAGGCGCGGCTGTCGGGCCCTGCCTGGCAGCCACCCTTTTGTACAAGCTTTGCCGAAGTTGCATGTAACCCTTGTACAAAGCCAGGCGCAGACCCTGAGCAACAGAGAAATAAACGAAGTGCTGGGGGCCCCCCGAAACTTGCATGCATGCATAAGCAAATCATGAGCATAGCATGATCATATAGAAGAGGGTGCATGTGGCATTGTTTTCATCTGCATTAAGTTCCAGGATTCTTGCCGTGGACTTGGTCCCGAAGAAAAGGAATGAAGACGAGCCCACGTGACGATCCCCGGCAAGCCAAATAGATAAGTTCCTTCTTATCCATATTTGTTCTGTGATTAGCAGACTTGTGCATATGAAAACACCGCCACCTTCGAAACATAGGTGCTCCTACCCATTGACTTGAACGCTGCTTCAGTCAGGGTGGTCACAATGGCCTTTGACGGAAAGGGCTCGGCGGGGGGCTGGTCCCTTTTTTATGGTTGTGCCCGGCAGGCCTAGCCCCGCGGCAACAAACTAAAGGTACCGGTAGGATAGCTTGCCGGAGAAACTTGTTTACTTAAATGTATAGAGGCATTTCACCTCTGCATGGAGATAGTACATGCACAAGTGCCCGGCAAAGCTTGTCTTTTTCATTAATATGCTGATAAGCAATTACAGATTTTACAGAACACAAACATGGATAAAGAAGTTTACATTATTTAGACTAAAGTTTGGCCGATGCCTGCACATTTTAAACTAAAAAAAATATAAGTGCCCCGTAATCCCTTTCTTGTCCCTCTCCTCCTCCTAGGCACTACGGTGGGAAGGAGCGGAAGCCTAGCCCGATCCCGTCAGGGCTTGCCGGACACAGCCTAACAAGATCAAGAGTGGCGAGGCTGCGAAGGAGAGGGGCGGAAGGAGCATCTCGGCGGTGCCCTGGTCACCACTTTCAGGACCAGCAAGAAGCCCCAGCGCAAACACCGGCAGGGGAAACTGCCGGAGCTCAGCTGGAAGACTGCTGGAGGAGGCGAAGGCACCAAGAGAGCGACCCCCCAGCAACCGTCCTAAAGAGGCCGGTGATGATGGTGCCGGGGAGGGAGGGGAAGAGCAGAAAGACGAGGCAGCGGGCCAGCAATATGAGACGAAGGCGTCGGTGCCATCGTACTCCGACCTAACGGCCTGCCACCCGCCTTCTCTGTCTTCCAGCATTCTTTCTCCATCACCACCACTCCGGGAGGACGCTAGCCCCTAGGGCTGACACCTCCCCCAGAGAAGCAGCAGGCGACGACGACGTCCGAGGCGTGCAAGTGGCATCGCTCCGCACCTTGGAGGGCAAGAAGGTGCCACCGTCTTCAGCGTTCGTCCCGACTCTGCCGGAAGGAACAACACTGGGATTACCAAAGATCCCAAGTGCTGCACCCCAGACAGGCGCCGGAACCCCCAAGGGTCCCATCGTCAGGGCAACGAGCCTCGGCGACCCGCAGCGAGGGCTGGCGTTCCTCACCGGAAAGCCGCCTCGTGTGAGGGAGACAAGCGTGTCACCATTTTGGAGAAGCGCGACACCTCCCACACCATGGGCAACTCGACACCCACATCCTCGACCACTGTATCCCTTTCGGCCCCGGACCAGACTCACTCCCTGGGCGTATACACACGCGTTCAGCATCATCGACCCTAAGTTAGAGCCCAGGGCCTGGCCCCAGCCTCCCCACCTCAGCATAACAGAGAAGGAAGCAAGGAAGTGAAGAAGAAGGGTGCGCGGATGAGCATTTCCGCTCCCCCTCACCCCTTCTTTTATAGGCGGGCTGAGGCTGGGGGGCTGATCCCTCGGCGGGTAATCGCCGCCCCTCTCCACCAACCCAGGAAGGCTGGGCCCCTGCCATGACGCTCTCTCTCGCACCACGCGCTTCCATTACCTACCCCACTCAATGCATGCAGCATACGTGGCAAGGGATAAGAATGTGGTGGGAAGAGTGAATTGGCAGTTACTCACCCGTGCGTTAAAGTCATTCACGGACCATTACAAGGATGGCCCCACTGCAATTGGCGTTGCACGACGCACAGGAAAACCGGAAACTGACTCAAGCTCATATTAATGAAGAAGCAAAGAAGATCTCAAGGGGTGAGCTACTACGGCCTCCCCGCATGTGTACTGGATAGGGCCTACCCTAACGACGCTCGGTAGCATATTCATGCCAGGCCCTAGGGCTCCTGTCGGTGCAACAAACCCCAGGTATGTTGCCCAGACTATACACAGGCTCAAGAACGAGATTCCAACATCCAGGACAAGGCCAAGCAGAAGAGATCAGCTCTTTGAGAGATCAAAGGGCGGATCAAGAAGACCAAGGCCAACCAAAGGAGCAAGATACCACTAAGGAAAAACTTCCCTTGCCAGGCAGGCGAGCCTGGAGGGGACGAGGTTGCCCCAAAGACAAGTCTCAAGATTGCCCCGGCAGGCTTGCCGGGGACGCTGAGGGCGGATTACCCCGCCAAGGCTCTACCGCTCCACCTCACACCAACGCAAGTCACCGATCGGTGCAGTGTCAAACCCTCAAGATACTAAGTGGCCGCTATTTCGCACGTGGCGGCCACTTCCATAGGAAATCACCTCCAAACGACACTCGTCCAGCGACGTGTCACGCAGGCAGGCGAGAAGGTGGCAAAACAGCATGGCAAGGCTTGCCGGGCTAGACTACGATGTGACACTAAGCGGCACATTTAATGCGCTCTGCCTAGTCTGCAGAGTTAGGTATGATGGCACTGTTTGCTATCTAATCAGTACACAATGACTGATTTGCCACTGTGGTGACCCCTTGATCTATAAAAGGAGGGCCATGGCAACCTTAGAAAGGATTCGGACCCCTGTACACTCATACGCACGTAGCTGCTCTCGCCCCGAGGCGACCTTGCCGGGCTAGAGCGTTGCGTCTCCACCATGGTCCTCGCATCAATCCACCAAAGCAGGAGTAGGGTTTTATGCCTCAAGGCGGCCCGAACATGGGTAAAAACTGCCCATGTGATCGTTGTCGCGCTGCCCCGCGCCCTCCGCTCTTTGTGCAATGCGTCCTTCCCCCCTGCCAAACCACAAGGGGCCGATGATCCCATAGGTGGCCGTGTTTTCCCACGACATATATCTACTGCATTCTAACTTTACCATGGCTTATACCCCCCGATACAATCCATAGATTCATCAAAATAAGCACACAATGCAAAGAAAACAGAACCTGTCAAAAACAGAACAGTCTGTAAAGATGCAAATTGTTCTCATACTTCTGTAACTCCAAAAATTCTGAAAAATTAGGACAACAGAGGCAATTTGTATATAAATCTTGTGTAAAAAATTCAGAATTTTTGTCACTTCTGTGAATTTTTAAAATTCTGTTACTGGACGCAAAAGTTTCTGTTTTTCAACAGGATTAAATCAATTATCACCAAAGCTATCCCAAAGGCTTTACTTGCAACAAACACTAATTAAAACATAAAAAAACACAATCATAACAGAGGCATAATTGTGCAAACACTCAAGAACAGAAAGAAAAAGGCAAAAATAAATTTTATTCATTGGGTTGCCTCCCAACAAGCGCTATCATTTTATGCCCCTAGCTAGGCATAATGCATAGATTCAAGTATTATCATCTTTCTTCTTATTTTTCGTAGATGTGTTCTTGTCAGGAGGTTTTGCAAAAATAAGTTGAAACACATTATCCATAGAAATTTTAGCATTGTCAAGTTACCCATCTACGTATCCCCTTTGATTTCGGGCAACAATCCAAGAATATTGTTGATTAACATCATTGAAAACTTGTTGGATTATATCTAAAATGGGGATTTCCTTTTTAAGATTCTCATAATTTTTTTGGTTATTTCCAAGCAAATGTCTCAACATATAATCACTATTATAAAGGATCTCATTTATCACCGGTTTTTCATGGCTCATACCATAAAAATCAAAGATTTCCCTAGCTTTCCGTACTATGTAGTCAAATTCATTCATAAGAATAAGGGTAGCTAACTTTTTTGCTTTAGGATCCTTTATAATGGGTAGCTCATAGAACAATCTCTACAAGGTAGGGTGGGTACGGATAAATATATTTTCAAGTTTCAGAACTAGTGCTGAAATAGCTTCCGCATATGATTTAGTTCTTTTAAGTATAGGAGTATCATCAAGAGTAAAATTTCCAACACTATTGAAAAATTCTTGGATATGTTCTTTTCCCATAACGTTCCCTTACCCCAAAACAAAATTTTTAGCATCTAGATTGCCAGATCGTCCAATTTTAGGAGTTAGGCCATCATTTGTTTCTGCCATACCAAAGTCACTCATGCTGACAAATTCAAGCAAATAAGAGATCTGACTAGAAGACGGCAAACGAAAAAGAGGGCGAATAAAACGACAAATTTTTTGTGAAGTGGGGGAGATGAAAATGAGAGGCAAATGGCAAATAATGTAAATTGCCAGGAGATGATATTTGTGATTAGGAACTTGATAGATGTTGATGATTTCTCCCCAGCAACAAATTCCTTTTGTTGTCGCGTGAACTACGTCGATATTTCCCCAAAGAGGAAGGGATGATGCAACACAGCTACGGTAGGTATTTCCCTCAGTTATGAAACCAAGGTATCAATCCAGTAGGAGAACCAAGCAACACTATGTAAATGGTACCTGCACACAAAAAACAAATACTTGCAACCCGACGCTTATGAGGGGTTGTCAATCCCTCTACGGGTAATGGCGCCAGAAATTGTCAAGTTGACGGGATAAAAAATGTGTAGATTGGGTAAATAGATCTCGATAAAACACGAAATAAAATAAGTAACAAAAAAGTGCAGCAAGGTATTTTTGGGTTTTTGGAATAATAGATCTGAAAATAAAAGCAAATAAAAATAGATCTCAAAGCAAATATGATAAAGAATAGACCCGGGGGCCGTAGATTTCACTAGTAGCTTCTCTCAAGAAAATAGGACACGGTGGGTAAACAAATTACTGTTGGGAAATTGATAGAAGATCGAATAATTATGACGATATCCAAGGCAATGATCAATATATAGGCATCACGTCCAAGATTAGTAGACCGACTCCTGCCCGCATCTACTACTATTACTCCACACATCGACCGCTATCCAGCATGCATCTAGTGCATTAAGTTCATGAAAAAATGGAGTAATGCAATAAGAACGATGATATGATGTAGACGAGATCTATTCATGTAGGAATAGCCCTGATCTTGTTATCCTTAATAGCAACGATACATGCGTGTCTTGCTGCCCCTTCTGTCACTGGGAAAGAACATCGCACGATCGAACCCATCACAAAGCACCTCCTCCCATGGCAAGAAAAACCAATCTAGTTGGCCTAATTAAACCAAAGATTTAAAGAAGAAATATGAGGCTATAAATAATCATGCATATAAGAGATCAAAAGAAGACTCAAATGATATTCATGGATATAGATCTGATCGTAAACTCAAAGTTCATCGGATCCAAACAAACACACTGCAAAAAAAGAGTTACATCAAATAGATCTCCAAGAGACCATTGTATTGAGAATCAAAAGAGAGAGAGGACGCCATCTAGCTACTGCCTACGGACCCGTAGCTCTATGATGAACTACTCATGCATCATCAGAGAGGCACCAATGAGGATGATGAGCCCCTCCGTGATGGTGTCTAGATTGGATCTCGTGGTTCTGGAATGTGCGGCGGCTGGAATTGTGTTTCGTCGACTTCCCTAGGGTTTCTGGAATATTTGGGGATTTATAGGGCGAAGAGGCGGTGCGGGAGGCCACCGAGGGGAGCACAACCCCCCAGGGCGCGCTTGGACTCCTGGGCGCGCCCTGGTGGGTTGTGCCCACCTCGGGCCTCCCCTCTGGCACTTCTTTGGCCCATCTTGTGTCTTCTGGTCCAAAAAAATTCTCAAAAAAGTTTCGCTGTGTTTGGCTCCATTTGGACTGATATTTTGCAAAGTAAAAAACAAGCAAAAAATAGCAGCTGGCACTAGGCACAATGTCAATAGGCTAGTCCCAAAAAATGATATAAAGTTGCTATAAAATGATTTTAAAACATCCAAGAATGATAATATACCGAAAAAGGCTTTCGCCCCGCTTAATAAATAAAGCAAACCGCCACAGAGCAACCATACACGGACTAGTCCACAACACACACACCCAAGTCGCACGACAGAGAGTACAAAAGGTTCTGCTGAGGGCACAGCTGAACAAGCCCAAACAAAAAAGAAAAAGGAACGGCCGGGGGAGGCCGGAGAGAGCGCCCGGCCCCTAATCTGGCTCGGGGGTTGGCGGCGGAGGCGACGGCGATAGACAAACAACCATCGAGCGAAGGTCGGCGATGAAGGCAGAGATGGCGTCTCGGTCCTGGGGGCGGCTAAGCGGCCGCCAAAGATGCAAGTAACTAGAGAGTTTGAAGAGGGCGTCAGTAGCACGTCGAAGCAGAATGCGCTGAATCACAAGTCTATTGCGGATCATCCAGAGCGTCCACGCGAGGGCCCCAATTTCCAGCCACCTAATGTGGCGAGAAGGCAGGGGGGAGTTCTGGAGTTCGGCGAACAGGTCAGGGAAATTGGTGTGGCACCAATTCCCACCAACCACCTCTCTGAAGCAACTCCACACAAATTGAGCGGAGACACAAGAGAAGAAGATGTGATTCGAGTCTTCGGGGACAGCACAGAGCGGGCAGAGGCCACTACCAGGGCCATTACGCTTGCGAACCTCCACCCCCGACGGGGTCCGTCCGTGAATCCATTGCCACTTGAAGATCCTAATCTTCAGCGGCAGGCGGATGGACCAAACCGCCGAGAGGGGAGGCGGGGCGAAGGAAGGGGCAATGGCCCGGTAGAGGGACTTGGTGGAGAATTGGCCTGACGGCTCAAGGCGCCATTGGACCAGATCTGGGCCAGCGTCCACCACAGGCTCGTGAAGGGCGATGCAGTCGAGCAACTCATGCCAGGCGGCAGAATCCGGAGGCCCAAAAGGCATCCGGAAGGCGAGGCGCCCTAAGTCAATAAGGGCCCTCTCAACTGAGATCCAAGGATCAATGGCGATGGAGAAGAGGTCGGGGAAGCGCGCGGCGAAGGGGGTGTCTCCTGCCCACCGGTCAAACCAAAACAGAGTCGAAGCCCCAGATCCAACCGAAATGGAGGTCCCGATGCGAAGAACCGGGAGCAGTTGGATGACCGACTGCCAGAACTGGGAGCCGCCAGATCTCTGGCAGAAGGCAAGGGGCTGACCACGCAGGTATTTGTTTCGGATGATGTCTAACCAGAGGCCACCTTGCCCTTTTGAGATGCGCCACAGCCAGCGGGATAAAAGGGCGATGTTCATGCACTTAGAGCACATAATCCCGAGGCCACCTTGCTCCCTCGGCTTGCAGATGTCCGGCTAGCTAACAATATGGTATTTCTGCTTATTATTGTCACCCGCCCAATAGAAATGAGACTGGACTCTGGCAATCTCATGATGCAGAGTCTCGTGCAGACTATAGAAGCTCATGAGGAACAAGAGGAGGCTAGAAAGGGAGGAGTTGATGAGGATCGTCCGGGCCGCCTTCGACAACCACCTAACCTACCAAGGCTCAATGCGAGTCTGCAGCTTGGCCACGGTCGGACGCAGGTCGGTGACGGTGAGCTGCGAGTCACTAATGGGCGTCCCCAAGAATGATAATATAACAGCATGGAACAAGGAAAAATTATAGATACATTGGATACGTATCATGGGTTCATCATCAGATTATCTATGAATATTATTTGAGTCTTCTCTGAACTCTTTTATGCATGATAATTATAGCTTTGTATTTATCTCCGATCTATCCGTTTGGTTTGGCCAACTAGATTGATTTATCTTGCAATGGGAGAGATGCTTTGTGATGGGTTCAATCTTGCGGTGCTCTATATCCCAGTGACATAAAGGGACAAGACATGTATTTGTATTGTTGCCATTAAGGATAAAACGATGGGGGTTTTCATATTGCTTGAATTTTCTTTGTCTACATCATGTCATCTTGCTTAAGATGTTACTCCATTCTTTATGAACTTAATACTCTAGATGCATGCTGGATAGTAGTCAATGTGTGGAGTAATAGTTGTAGATGCAGGCAGGAGTCTGTCTACTTGTCTCGGACGTGATGCCTATATACATGATCATTGCCTTGGATATCATCATAACTATTTGCTTTTCTATCAATTGCTCAACAGTAATTTGTTTACCCACCGTATGCTTTTTGTTCGAGAGAGAAGCCTCGAGTGAAAACTATGGCCCCTGGGTCTATCTTTATCATATATTAAAATCCAAAAATACCTTGCTGCAATTTATTCACTTTTGTTTTATTTTGTGTTTTTGTTTATCTATCTAGCACTATGACATTTGATCCTTGCAATTAACCACCAAGGGATTGACAACCCCTTGTTTGCGTTGGGTACAAGTATTTGTTATTTTGTGTGTAGGTGTTGTTCACGAGGTGTTGCTTGGTTCTCCTACTGGATTGACAACCTTGGTTCTTAACTTAGGGAAATACTTATCTCTACTGTACTGCATCATCCTCTCCTTTTCGAGGAAATCCCGACGCAGGTCACAAGGAGCAGCAAGAATTTCTGGCACCATTGCCGGGGAGACATCATCAACATCTATCAAGTACCATTGCATAAACTTTCATCTCCTTGCATTTACTTTCATTTGCCACTTGCCTCTCGGTTTTCGTCTCCCCCACTTCTAAAACATTTTCGCAAAAGCACAAAAATATTTTCCGTTTGCCTTTTTTCTTGTTTGCTTGCTTTGTCACGATGTCTCAAGAAAATACAAAGTTGTGTGACTTTTCCAATACTAATAATAATGGTTTTATTAGTACTCCAATTACTCCTCCCGCCACTAGTGCATAGTCTTGTGATATTAATGCCACTTTGCTAAATCTTGTTATGAAAGAACAATTTTCTGGTTGTCCTAATGAAGATGCTGCATCATATCTTAACACTTTTGTTGAATTGTGTGATATGCAAAAGAAAAAAGATGTGGATAATGATATTTACGTTCTCACTACGAGATCATGCTAAAACTTGGTTTTCATCCTTGCCACGAAATAGTATTGATTCTTGGGATAAGTGTAAGGATGCTTTTATTGTCAAGTATTTTCCTCCCGAGAAAATTATTTCACTTAGAAATCAAATTATGAATTTTAAGCAACTTAAGCATGAACATGTTTCCCAATCTTTGGAGAGGATGAAATTAATGATAAGAAATTACACCACTCATGGTTTAAGTTTATGGATGGTCATACAAAAAAATTATGCGGGATTGAACTTTGTTTCTAGAAATCTTTTAGATTCCGCCGCGGGTGGTACCTTTATGGAAATCACATTAGGAGAAGCTACAAAATTGCTTGATAATATTATGGCAAATTATTCACAATGGCATACTGAAAGAACTCCTACTAGTAAAAAAGTGAATTCTGTTGAAGAAATTACTACTTTGAGTGACAAAGTAGATGCGCTTATGAAAATGGTTCCTAGTAAAAGTGATCATATTGATCGTAATGATGTGCCATTGTCTACTTTGATTGAGCAACATAATGTCCCATAGATGTGAATTTTGTCTCAAAAAACAATTTCAATATAGTAATGCTTGTAGGGGTAATTTTAATCCTAGGCCGTTTTCTGGAAATTCCTCTAATAATTATGACAATCCCTATGGTAATTCTTGTAATAATAATAATAATAATAATAATAATAATAGGATGCCCTCTGATCTTGAAAGTAATATTAAAGTATTTATTAATTCTCAAAAGGTTTTCAATACCATCATAGAGGAAAAATTGAGTAAAATTGATGATATGTCTAGGAGCATGGATAGAATTGTTCAGAATGTGGAAAATCTCAAAACTAATTTTTTTTCCACCTAAGCTTGATATTAGTGAGTCCATTAAAGTTCTCTATCTTTCCATTGATGAAAGTAAAGAAAGAACCGCTAGGTTGTGGGCTAAGCGAGAATTCTTAGAAATAGCGATTATGCCTGGTTTTTATTGTTGTAATGATGAAGATATTAAAATGACTGGTGTCTCACCCATTGAATCTTTGTTTATAAATATAAAAATTGATGAAAATGGGACTTAAGATGAGTCAAATTTAGCTATAAGTCATCCCCATTGTTCGGAGGGTGAAAATCTTAATGAAAAAATTGATAAAAGTGGGTTTGGAGAGGTCAAAACTTTAAATAGTGATGTGTCCACTATTTTGGATTTCAAGGAATGATATTTGTTCTTTAATTTAGTGTATTTCCTTGTTGCAATCCATGCTAAATTCACCCAATGCTTATGAACAAAATAAAGCTTTTACTAAATATATTGTAGAAGCTATGAGGAAAGCTTTAGAAGAAAAGCTAGAATTGGAGGTTTCAATACCTAGAAAGTTATATGATGAGTGGGAACCTACCATTAAAATCAAAATAAAAAATTATGAGTGCAATGCTTTATGTGATTTTGGTGCTAGCATTTCCACTATACCAAAATCTTTATGTGATGTGCTAGGCCTTCATGATTTGGATGAATGTTCTCTTAATTTGCACTTAGCGGATTCCACTATTAAGAAACCTTTGGGTAGAATAAATGATGTTATTATTCTTGCAAATAGGAATTATGGGCCCGTTGATTTCATTATACTTGATATTGGTTGCAATTCGTCTTGTCCCGTAATACTTGGTAGGCCTTTCCTACAAACCATAGGTGCTATTATTGATATGAAAGAAGGGAATATAAAATTTCAGTTTCCATTAAACAATGGTATGGAATACTTCCCTAGAAATAGAATTAAGCCACCATATGAATCTATTATGAGGGCCACCTATGGAGTTAATTTGAAGGATGACAACACTTGAAACTATGCATTACGCCTAGCTAGGAGCGTAAAACAATAACGCTTGTTGGGAGGCAACCCAATAGCTATGCTTATTTTTCTTATTTATTTCCTGTTTTTTGGTGTGCACACAATTATGCTACAATTATGGTTGTGTTTTTGTGTTTAATTTAGTGTTTGTGCCCAGTAAAGCCTTTGAGATGATGCGGTTTATAAGTTGATTAGATTCTGTAAAAAACAGAAACTTTCAAGCTCAGTAGCAGAATTGTTTAAAATCACTCAAGCATCAAAAAATTCTAATCTTTTTGCACATGATTTATGTAAAAAATTCCCACATTGTCCTAATTTTCCCAGAATTTTTGGAGTTACATAAGTATGGTCATTGTTCGAATCATTACAGACTATTCTGTTTTTGACAGGTTCTGTTTTCATTGCTGCTTGTTTTGATGAATCTATGTATTGTATCGAGGGGTATAAGTCATGGTGAAGTTAGAATATAGTAGGTATTATGCAATAATAAAATATGAAAGGTTCTATAACAGTACCTAAAGTGGTGATTTGCTTGTTATACTAACGGATCTCACGAGTTTTGTGTGCTGAAGTTTTCAAGTTTTGAGTGAGATCACGATGGATGAAGGAATAAGGAGTGGCAAGATCCTAAGCTTGGGGATGCCCGAGGTACCCCAAGGTAATATTCAAGGACACCCAAGCATCTAAGCTCGGGATGCCCCAGATGGCATCCCCTCTTTCTTCTACCGACCATCAGTAAATTACTTGGAGCTATATTTTTATTCATCACATGATATGAGTTTTGCTTGGAGCGTCGTGTATTATATGAGTCTTTGATTTGTTTGCTTTTTAGTTTGCCACATTCATATTTACTGGACACATCTTTTTGAGAGGGACACACATTATTCATGATTTGTTAGAATACTCTATGTGCTTCACTTATATCTTTTGAGCTAGGCAGTTGCTCTAGTACTTCACTTAAATCTTTTAGATCACGGCGGTGGTTATATTTTAAAGAAATAGTTGCACTCTCATGATTCACTTATGTCATTTTGAGAGTTGATAATAGTAATGGCAATATGCACAAGTTTTGAATTTGGTCCTAATATAATAAAAAAAATCATGTAGATCACTGAATATGATAGGTTTGATTCCTTGCAATTGTTTTGCGATATAAAGATGGTAATATGTGGGAGGTACTAGTGAATGATTGTGGTTTATTAAGAATATTGGTGTTAAGGTTTGTGATTCCCGAAGCATGCACGTGAAGTCTCTAGTTATGCTAAGAAGTTGGAGCATGATTTTTTATTGAGTGTCTTCCTTGGCGTGAAGGTCGGGGGCGCGCGATGGTTAACTCCTACCAACCTCCCCCCTAGGAGCATGCATAGTAGTACTTTGCTTCAAGGGCTAATAACCTTTTGCAATAAGTATGTGAGTTATTTATGACTAATGTGAGTCCATGGATTATGCGCACTCTCACCTTTCCCCAATTTGCTAGCCTCTTCGGTACATTGCATTGCCCTTTCTCACCTTGAGATGTGGTGCAAACTTCACCGGTGCATCCGAAACCTGTGATATGATACGCTCTATCACACATAAGCCTCCTTATATCTTCCTCAAAACAACCACCATACCTACCTATTATGGCATTTCCATAGCCATTCCGAGATATATTGTCATGCAACTTCCACCATTCCGTTTTTATGACACACATCATCATTGTCACATTGCTTTGCATGATCATATAGCTGACATAGTATTTGAGGCTCAGCCATTCACCATTTTTTATACATGTTACGCTAGATCATTGCACATCCTGGTAAACCGCCAGAGGCATTCATATAGAGTCATATTTTGTTCTAGTATAGAGTTGTAATTTTGAGTTGTAAGTAAATAGAAGTGTGATGATCATCATTATTCATTATTAGAGCATTGTCCCAAGTGAGGAAATTAAAAAAGGCCAAAAGGAGCCCATAAAAAAGAGGCCAAAAAGAGCACAACAAAAAAAGAGAAAAAAAGAAAAAAATGAGAGAAAAAGAGAGAAGGGCAATGTTACTATCCTTTCCACACTTGTGCTTCAAAGTAGCACCATGTTTTTCATATAGAGAGTCTCCTATGCTTTAATTTTCATATAACTAGTGGGAATTTTTCATTATGGAACTTGGCTTGTATATTCCAATGATGGGCTTCCTCAAATGCCCGAGGTCTTCATGAGCAAGCAAGTTGGATGCACACCCACTTAGTTTTCTTTTTGAGCTTTCGTACACTTATAACTCTTAGTGCATCCGTTGCATGGCAATCCCTACTCCTTGCAATGATGTCAATTAATGTGCATCTCCATAGCCCGTTTATTAACCTCGTCGAAGTGAGACTTTCTCCTTTTTTGTCTTCTCCATATCATATCTACCACCATACTCTATTTCACCCATAGTGCTATCTCCATGGCTTGCGCTCATGTATTACGTGAGGGTTGAAAATGCCGAAGCGCGTTAAAAAGTATGAACCAATTACTTGGCTAACACCAGGGTAGTGCATGATTTATACTTTGTGTTAATAAGATGGAGCATGACAAGGCTATATGATTTTGTAGGGATAGCGTTCTTTAGCATTGATATTTTAAAAGGCATGATTGTTTGCTGGTATGCCTGGGTATTGATGTCTTTATGTCAAATTATAGACTATTGCTTTGAATCATTTGGATCTTAATATTCATGCCACAAAATAAAGATTACATGATGGACATGTTAGGTAGCATTCCACATAAAAATTCTGTTTTTATCATTTACCTACTCGAGGACGAGCAGGACTTAAGCTTGGGGATGCTTGATACGTCTCCAATGTATCTATAATTTTTTATTGTTCCATGTTATTATAGTATCAATCTTGGATGTTTTATATGCAATTATATATCATTTTTTGGGACTAACCTATTAACTTAGTGCCAAGTGCAAGTTGTTGTTTTTTCCTATTTTTGGTTTTCCAGGAAATCAGTACCAAACGAAGTCCAAATGCCACGAAACTTTTTGACGATTTTTTTCTCGACATAAGAGACACTAGAAACTTCGGGAGGAGGCCAGAAGGCGAATGAGTGGGCCACGAGCCACATGGGCGCGCCTAGGGGGGTAGGCGCGCCCATGTGCCTCATGGGCCCCTCGTTCCTCCATTTGACCTAATTCCAACTATATAAATTCTATAAAATCAAGAAACCAACAGAGAGCCACCCAAAATACTTTTTCTGCCGCCGCAAGCTTCTGTTCTCGTGAGATCCCATCTGGAGGCCTTTTCCGGTACTCTGCCGAAGGGGGAATCGATCACGGAGGGACTCTACATCAACCTTGTTGCCCCTCCGATGATGTGTGAGTAGTTTACCATAGACCTACGGGTCCATAGCTAGTAGGTAGATGGATCCTCTCTCTTTGATCATCAATACAATGTTCTCCTCGATGTTCTTGGAGATCTACTCGATGTAATCCTTTTTTCCGGTGTGTTTGTTGGGATCTGATGAATTATGGGTTTATGATCAAATTATATATGAATATTATTTGAGTTTTATCTGAACTCTTTTATGCATGATTATTATAGCTTTGTATTTCTCTCCAATCTATCCGTTTGGTTTGGCCAACTAGATTGATTTATCTCGAAATGGGAGAGTGTAACACCTCTGTTGTAATAAGCACTGTGATCATCTATTAAATATGCCAAGTCATCTCCATTTGCCATGCTTGATCATAAGGCTTAAACACTTCAATTCAAATTTCTCTCTGGAAATCAATTCAAATTCTAGTGCAAAATAAAGCTGCAAAAAAGTAGCTGGAAAAATGTTCATCATCTTGCAAATATTCCAAAACAATTATATGTTAAGGAACACAATATCATTCTTGAACAAAGATGAGCATTAGCAATTATAACAGCACCATTTCAGCATTTTTAAATGCTATTCTATTTTCAGAAAATTCAAATAAATCCTTTTGGGTCCCAAACTTTTTCTGGTACTGCCTAATATTGCAACTAAATTATTGGGCCAGGATCCACATTTTTGCAAAATGATTTGGAGGCTCAATTAAATGCTTTTGCTCTCTGGTTAAAAAGAAAGCAGAAAAGTAAAAGAAAAGGGTCTGGGGGCACTGCGCCAAGTGCACAGTGCGGCCTAGCCCACCTCCACCATGTCCCTCCTCTCTCTCCGCACACGTGTCAGCACGACCGTGGACGCGCCGGTGTGCTCCAGCGAAACGCCGACACGGCGACGCCACAGTGGCCGCGGAGGGGATAAGGCCGACCCCCTCAACCTCTCCGTCGTCCTCATCCACTCCTTCCCCCTCCTCTCCCTCGCTCTCCAGCGCCCACGCTCGCCTCTCCCCTCTATTCCGAATGCAGCCGTCGCCGCACCTCTGCTCTGCCGTGGCCACCGGCGACTGCTCGCCCGTCTATGTTGTCCAGCGGGTCCGCCGGCGTCTTCCTCGACTCCTAGCGCTGCTTGCTGGAGCCGGGAAGCCCTGCTGCTGTCTGGCATCATCGTCCCCATCTCCGACCACCGCGTCGTCGCTGTCGTCGATTCGGCCTCCCCCTGCAGCTACTAAGCTCCCACGGGCCCTCGTGAGCCACATGGTGAGCTCCGCGTCCCCTCCCTCTTCTCTCTTGCTCCATTTCGAGCTGGCAAGCCGCCGATGCTACTGTCGAGCTCCGGTCACCGCCATTACCATCGTCCCCATGCTCCCGAGCCATTTCGGCCTTGCCCAACCGCGCTAGCCCACTCACGAAGCCCCGTAGGTCACCCCTGGCTGCCTAGATCGCTCGCGCACGCGCTGCAGCTCCGAAACCATGCACACCCGAACTCCGGCGCCACCAAACTACGTCGCCGGCGATGCTCCGGCCGCCCTCGAGCCCTCGAACCAGCATCGTTGGATGCGCGGCTCGACGCTCGTTCGAACGAGCCTACTCGCGGGCCAAACGGACCCCCGTAGCCGATTTCCGTCCGTTCCCGAGCCTGCCGCCGCGGAAAATGGTCGACGGAGACAGCTCCGGCGCCGTTTTCGGCGCCGCTGACATGGTAGTCCACATGGACCTCTCCACAGTCGCTGCCACTGGGCCCCCTGGGTCCTGTTGACCCAGTCAAATGCTGACTGGGCAATGCCCAGTCACTGCCTATGGGCCCTACGTGGGCCCCGTTGACCAGTCAACAGGTCTGGTGACCGCTGACGCAGTGCTGATGCCAGGATGACATCATAATTCATTTTCTGATGAATTTAGTAATTAAAACAATTTCAGAATATTGATTAAACTTTAGAAAATCGTAGAACATAAACCGTAGCTCGGATCGAAAAACTTTGTACATGAAAGTTGATCAGAACGATGAGATGAAGCTGACCGTGCCATCTGTTTCGGTGACGGGATCCTCTATGGAGGTGAACCCGCAACTTTTAGCCTGTTTCTGATAGGTGAATAGTGCATATACACCGGTTAATAAATCCAACTTAAATCCTAAAATAACTAATATGACTTAGACATGCTTTTAGGCAGCCCTGCATTGCACGTTAGCATAGCAAGCGCTGTGTTACTTTGTCTGCCTTGTATTTATCTGTTTCCTCCCTCGCTTCTGTCTCGATAGAGCCCGATACTGATGCAGCTCCGGAGATCGACGAACCCTGACGACCCTGCCTTTGCCGCCGAGCAACCAGGCAAGCCTCCCCCCTTTGATCATCCCGATATTGCCCATTCTATTCTCTCATGCTTGCATTAGATTTTGCTACTGTAATTAATTGCTCCTAATCTGTTGCATAGCCTGTTTTTGTAACTACTGTTGATACCTGCCTGATATCCAAACTGCTTAGTATAGGATGGTTAGTGACCCATCAGAGACCCCACTTTGACCCAACTGCCCCGCTGGATTATCAGAAGACCCGATCAACGGGATCGAAGACCAGACCCCGGCACCGCACATCACCCCCTTAGTTGTACAACACTGTAGCGTTACTATCGAGTGCCGAGGGTGATACCTCGTATAGCACTTCTGATGTTAACTCTGTAGAGTAGCTACTCGGTTGTGGTCATCGAGGGTGATTCCTCTTTCACCACTCCCGATAATGACGCTGTCGTGCAGCACCTCAAGTGTGAACCCATCGAGGGTGATTCCTCCGAGTTCAGCTTGACAGATACATCGAGTAGGAATCCAATGAGGGTGATACCTCGGATTCCCCTAATGATTTGGACACACGGATACTTGGACCTTACAATTGATACTTGGAAAGGCGGGTCGACCCTGGGGGGTACCCGTGAGTGATGTGAAGACGGGTTAACCTGGAGGTTACCCGAGAGATGAATACGAGGCGTGGCCGGCCATTCTTAGCCCTTGCCACAAGTCCTCGAGACGGGGCGATGGGGTCAAATCGATCGTGAGTCTCTGCTTGTTTCCGCAAGCCCCTAATCCACTAACGATTTGGATATTTGATCCAAGCAGGCCTCTGGCCTGATAGCACTAACCATCACGTGGGAAAAGTATGGGCACTCTGCATCGTAGCATCAGCCGAAAGCTCTGTCAGGCGTCCAGTTCAGCCTGGCGGCCAGGCTGGGCCGGCACCATCCTGTAGTGGTGGAGCCTGGTTCGCCCTGCACGCAACGACCCGGAGGGCGAGGGGCGATGGCCCAAGACCCCCTTGCGCTTAGGAGGTAGACCGACAGGGACCTCTCTGCTGAGCAGTAGGTAGGGTTGCGGTGTATCGTTTGACCGAGGTGAGGCATGACCCAGGAAAGTGTGTCCAACTGGAGTTAAGCAAGCGTGGTGGGTAAGTTGGTGCACCCCTGCAGGGAAGAAAACATCTATCGATAGCCTGTCCTACGGTAACAGACACTCAAAGTTGTATCCCGATCGATACAACTAGAACTTGAGATGATACCTGGATATGTGGCTCCGGGATCGCTTTCTCGCAGGGAGTCGAGGAAGGATCTCTGGGAGAGGTTGATAACACTACCACTATAATATATTGTACTGATCTACCCTCTTCTATTGTTGGAAGACTGCTGAAGATGCTAGTCTTCGATAGGACTAGGCTTTCTCTCTATTCTGGCATTTCTGCAGTCCAGTCCACATATACAGCCTCCCTTTGATAATGTTGCATATGTAGTATAGATCCTTGCTTGCTGAGTACTTCGGATGACTACTCACGGTTGCTTTGCTTTCTTTTTCTCCCCATATCCATTTGATGCAACCAGTTGACGGAGCCCCTGGGACAGCTGCCCCACCGATGACTACTACTACCATCTCGAGACTGGTTACTTCTACGAGCTGGCCGACGACCAGGAGTAGGATCGGAGGGTCCCAGGCAGGAGGCCTACGCCTTTCGATCGTAGTGTTTTCTTTTGCCCCGCCTTCTTAAAGACCTTTTCTGTCTTTCTTTTTATATCTATACTCAGATATCTGATGCTTCCGCTGACGCTTGTATGCGAGCTTATGTATTTGAGCCCTCGAGGCCCCTGGCTTGTAATATAAAGCTTGTATGACATTATTTATGATTTAGAGTTGTGTTGTGATATCTTCAAGTGAGTCCTTAGGCTTGATCTTGTGCATTTGCGTGTATGGTTAGTGCATGATTAAGCCGAGGCCGATTGCCTGTAGGATCCATCTTTCCAACTCCTTGGCCGAAGTTGAGTCTAGAAACCAAAAACTGTTTTACTAACTTGGCTGTGTGGCTTACG
This sequence comes from Thinopyrum elongatum, assembly GCA_011799875.1. Classification (NCBI taxonomy): domain Eukaryota; kingdom Viridiplantae; phylum Streptophyta; class Magnoliopsida; order Poales; family Poaceae; genus Thinopyrum; species Thinopyrum elongatum. Next base: position 312,567,761 of record CM022299.1, on the reverse strand, counting down.
GGCCCACGTCGCCAATTGGGTGGTATTAGGATCTTTTACTCCTCGACCTTTACTCTGGGACTCTGATCTCTCTTCCTTTCGGGTTAGAATTTTACTAACTCCAACATTAGGTTCTCGTGATCACATCCATCCGGAGTTCTGAAATTATCCCCCCTTGCTTCAAGATTGTGGGCCAAGTTCTGCTTATAGGATCCTTTTATCGAGGGCACCCTGTGTTGTCACTTGCAGAATCCTCGCTCCAGTAGTTTTCTCTAACCTGATGTAGCCTTTGCTATGTCACGTTGTTGTATTCCTCACTGCGTGCCTGCGCGCCGCCTAGCTTGTCTAGCTGCGTGCGTTTCCGTACTCCTACCGCCGTTTGTGTCCAACTCCATGCATCGTTCTGTATGTCTTTAAGGACTACTAGTATGCACCTGATGCCTTCTTGTTCATTTCCCATGTTACATCATGAATAACTCCATACACATGCAGTTTTTCTTGATAAACTGCCCCTGTTGATTTTGCTGGATGGCTGACGATCCTCCACCTCCACCCTATATTGCCACAATGATGCAGCAGTTTATGACCAGACTAATGGCTCAATTCCCAACTCAGAATGCTCAGCAACAGTCTGCTCCAGTAACTTTGCCAGAATTCGTGCACCCCAATCCATCCGTTTTCTGCAACTCCACCAATCCTGTGGATGCTGATGATTGGCTTCGTGACATCATGTTTGAAATGGAGTCAGCTAGTGTGGCCCCTGACAGTTACGTCACCTTTGCAACATTCCACTTAAAGGGTCCAGCTGCTCAATGGTGGGAAAGCCACAAGGGTATGTTGCCTGCTGAATCTGTACCCACTTGGCAGGAATTTCAGTCAGCCTTTCATGCACGATACATTCCTCCAGGTCTGATCGACCAGAAGAAGCAGGAGTTCCGCAAACTCTCATAGGGCACAATGACCGTGGATGAATATCAGAGGAAATTTATCGAATTATCCCGCTATGCTAAAGATGACGTCGACACTGACGCTCGCAAGCAGGAGAAATTCTGTGAAGGACTGCGTACCGATATACAGCTCGCACTTGTTGTCCTTGATTGTGAGGACTTTGCGACGCTTGTCAGCCAAGCCTACCGAGTTGAAACTAGTCTGGCTAAGTACCAGGAGTCGCTTAAGCGCACTCGTGATGTTGGCTCATCCTCGGGTCAGCCTGTTCAGAAACGTCGAGTGTGGATTCCGCACAATGTTCATCACCGACCTGCTCCAACACCAAGGCCATCTTATGTTGCACCTCGTCTGCCTCCACCACCAAGACAACTAAATAGTAAAAGTGGACAGCCCAATGCTGATGCTCCTTCCCATAATGATGGTTTATGCCACCATTGTGACAGCCAGGGCACTGTGCTCTCAACTGTCGCCAGGGTCAGCCGCAGGATTTAACGTGTCGACCTGTTGACTGTAGGAAGGGCCATCGAAACCATCCTAGCAGAAAACGTAATGCTAGACCACCTGCTATGAATAATGGTCAAGTCACCCATGTCAAAATGGAAGAAGCTCGAGAGTCCCCTAAAATCGTGATGGGTACCCTTCCAGTTAATTCAGTGGCTGCTTCTGTTCTTTTTGATTCAGGTGCGTCACATTCCTTTGTGTCCCAGCAATTTGCACAATTGCATGAGTTATCCATGAGCTCATTACCCACTCCATTGGAGATTAGTACTCCCCGTTCCAGGTGGCAAACCAAGATGGTAAGTCACAACAATCAGATCAGAATTGAAGGGTTGATGTTCTCTGTTTCCCTTATTGCTCTTGGACCTTCCGACATTGACATCATTCTTGGTATGGATTGGTTGACAACGAATAAAGCTTTGATTGACTGTGCTACTGAGACAGTTCAGCTCACTCATCTTTTCGACCAGATAGTCAGATACTCAGCTCAGACAGTTCAGAATGTCGAGAATCAGATATATATTCTGAATGCATTGAATGCTTCACCTATTGAAGGCATCGAGAACGTTCCAGTTGTTCGTGATTTTCAAGATGTCTTTCCAGAAGAACTTCCAGGAATACCCCCTGCTAGAGCTGTCGAGTTTGTCATAGACTTGAAGCCGGGCACTACCCCTATTACGAAGCGTCCTTATAAGATGCCTCCACACCATCTTCTCGAGTTTAAGGAAGAAATCGACAAGTCACTTAACAAGGGTTTCATCCGCCCCGGTTCATCTGCTTGGGGAGCACCTTCCCTCTTTGTCAAGAAGAAGGATGGTACGATTCGGTTGGTTCAAGATTACTGACCTATCAACTAAGCAACAATTCAGAACAAGTATCCGCTTCCCAGAATCAATGATCTGTATGATCAACTTGCTGGTTCCTCAGTATTCTCTAAGCTTGATTTGAGATTGGGATACCACCAGATCCGATTTCGTGAAGAGGATATTCCGAAGACAGCCTTCATTACTCGCTATGGTTCTTACGAGTACACTGTCATGTCTTTCGGCTTAACCAATGCTCCAGCAACCTTCTCCCGGTTAATGAACTACATCTTCATGGATTATCTCGACAAATTCGTCGTGGTATATCTGGATGATATTCTGGTGTATTCGAAGAATGAAGAAGAACATGCCGAACATCTTCGGCTTGTACTGGAGAAGCTGCGTGACCATCAACTGTATGCCAAGTATTCCAAATGCGAGTTCTGGCTATCTGAAGTGACATATCTCGGCCATGTGATTTTGAAAGATGGCATTGCCGTTAACCCAGAACGAGTTCAGGCTATTCTTGAATGGACTCCACCGAAGAATGTTAAGCAAGTCAGAAGTTTTCTAGGCCTTGCAAGCTATTGCTATCGCTTTGTCGAGAATTTCTCAAAGATTGCTAAGCCTTTGACTGATTTGCTTCACAAGGGCGTTAAGTTTGAATGGACAGAAAAATGTCAGGAAAATTTTCAAACACTCAAAGACAAGCTAACATCTGCCCCAGTACTTGCTCCTCCAGATTCTCGCAAAGATTTTGTGATTTATTGTGACACATCCCGTGAAGGATTAGGCTGTGTCCTAATGCAAGAGCATAAAGTGATTGCTTATGGCTCTCGACAGTTGCGCCCGCATGAAGAGAATTATCCGGTACATGATCTAGAACTAGCTGCTGTTATCTATGCATTGAAGTTGTGGCGACATTACCTCCTCGGTAATCATTGCGAGATCTACATGGATCATAAAAGTCTGAAGTACTTGTTCACTCAGCCATCTCTAAACCTCCGTCAGCAAAGATGGATGGAGACAATTACGGACTATGATTTGGGTATTTCTTATACCCCTAGCAAGGCTAATGTAATGGCTGATGCATTGAGCCACAAATCCTATTGCTGTGAACTTGAAGTCCAGCTAGAGCAACCACTCCTGTTTGAAGAGCTTCGAAAGCTAAATATCGAGATAGTTCCTCAAGGATACCTAAAAACCTTGGTTGTTGAACCAGACCTTGAGAAGGCTCTTAAGAGTGCACAAGCTAAAGATGCTGAACTTGATTTGATGAAGAAAGATCTTCACCTTGAAAAGTACAGGGATTTCTCGCTGTCTGAAGATGGAACCTTGTACTTCAGAGACCGCATTGTGGTACCTCGCTTCGAGCTTATGACTGACAAGGTCATGAAGGAGGCACATTACACACCACTGTCTATTCATCCGGGTAGCACGAAGATGTATCGTGATCTCTGTCAAAGGTACTGGTGGTCTAGAATGAAGCAGGACATTGCTCGATATGTTGCTGAATGTGATGTGTGTCATCGCGTTAAAGCAAAACATCAGAAGCCTGCTGGAATTCTGCAACCACTTCCTATTCCTTCATGGAAATGGGATAAGGTTCAAATGGATTTCATCACTGGCCTTCCCAAGTCACAGAAGGGTCACGATGCTATTCTTGTCATCGTCGACCAACTTTCTAAGGTTGCACACTTTTTGCCTGTCAAAGAGACGATCACTGCTAGTCAGTTAGCAGAGTTGTATATCTCCAGAATTGTTTCCCTCCACGGTATTCCGAAGGAGATCAGTTCGGACCGTGGCGGACTTGTCACCTCAAAGTTCTGGGAAAGTTTCCAACAAGCTATGGGAACTCATATTACCTGGAGTTCAGCTTATCACCCCCAATCGCAAGGCCAAGTCGAGCGAGTAAATCAAGTGCTTGAAGACATGCTTCGAGCTTGTGTTATATCTTTCGGCAAGAAGTGGGAAGAATCTCTTCCTTATGCGGAATTCTCATATAACAATAGCTATCAAGCCAGCTTGAAAATGGCCCCCTCCGAAGTACTTTATGGATGTAAGTGTCGAACCCCTCTGAATTGGTCAGAAACTGGGGAACGACCACTCATGGGTCCGGATATTATCCAACACGCTGAAGAGCAAGTCCGTATTGTCCGAGAAAATCTCAAGATGGCTCAGGACCGCCAGAAGAGCAACTATGATCGCAAACGATGGGGTTTGATCTATCAACCTGGTGATCAGGCTTATCTGCGAGTCACTCCTATGAAGGGTACTCACCGTTTCGGAATCAAGGGCAAGACAGCTCCACGCTACATTGGTCCCTTCCGCATTGTTGCTAGACATGGTCAGGTGGCATATAAACAGGAGTTACCGCCGCAATTCTCTCATATCCACGACGTCTTCCATGTGTCGCAACTTCGCCGTTGCTTCAAGGAATCTCCACACCACGCAGTGGATCATGAGATGCTCGAATTGCAAGATGATCTTTCTTATAAGGAGCATCCGATCCGCATTCTCGATGAAGCTGAACGTCGGACCCGTCAGAAGCTTACCAAGTTCCTGAAAGTGCAGTGGTCTAATTATACAAAAGATGAAGCCACTTGGGAACGCGAGGATCATCTTCGCAAGGAATACCCCGACCTTCCTTCTACCTCCTGAATTCTCGGGACAAGAATTTCTTTTAGTGGAGGAGAATTGTAACACCCCTGTTGTAATAAGCACTGTGATCATCTGTTAAATATGCCAAGTCATCTTCATTTGCCATGCTTGATCATAAGGCTTAAACACTTCAATTCAAATTTCTCTCTGGAAATCAATTCAAATTCTAGTGCAAAATAAAGCTGCACAAAAGTTGCTGGAAAAATGTTCATCATCCTGCAAATATTCCAAAACAATTATATGTTAAGGAACACAATATCATTCTTGAACAAAGATGAGCATTAGCAATTATAACAGCACCATTTCAGCATTTTTAAATGCTATTCTATTTTCGAAAAATTCAAATAAATCCTTTTGGGTCCCAAACTTTTTCTGGTACTGCCTAATATTGCAACTAAATTATTGGGCCAGGATCCACATTTTTGCAAAATGATTTGGAGGCTCAATTAAATGCTTTTGCTCTCTGGTTAAAAAGAAAGCAGAAAAGTAAAAGAAAAGGGCATGGGGGCACTGCGCCAAGTGCACAGTGCGGCCCAGCCCACCTCCACCGCATCCCTCCTCTCTCTCCTCACGCGTGTCAGCGCGGCCGTGGACGCGCCGGTGTGCTCAGGTGAAACGCCGACACGGCGACGCCACAGTGGCCGCAGAGGGGATAAGGCCGACCCCTCAGCCTCTCCGTTATCCTCATGCACTCCTTCCCCCTCCTCTCCCTCGCTCTCCAGCGCCCGCGCTCGCCTCTTCCTTCTGTTCCGAATGCAGCCTTCGCCGCACCTCTGCTCTACCACGGCCACCAGCGACTGCTCGCCCGTTCGCGTTGTCCAGCGGGTCCACCGGCGTTTGCCTCGACTCCCGGCGCTGCTTACTGGAGCCGGGAAGCCCTGCTGCTGTCTGACGTTGTCGTCCCCATCTCCGACCACTGCCCTGTCGCCGTCCTCGATTCGGCCTCCCCTGCAGCTACTAAGCTCCCAGGGGCCCTCGTGAGCCGCACGATGAGCTCCGCGTTCCCTCCCTCTTCTCTCTTGCTCCATTTTGAGTTGGCTAGCCGCCGCTGCTACTGTCGAGCTTCGGTCACCGCCATTACCGTCATCCCCGTGCTCCTGAGCCATTTCGGCCTCGCCCAACCGCGCTAGCCCACTCACGGAGCCCCGTAGGTCACCCCTGGCTGCCTAGATCGCTCGCGCACACGCTGCAGCTCCGAAACCGAGCACACTCGAACTCCGGCGCCGCCAAACGCCGTCGCCGGCGATTCTCCGGCCGCCCCCGAGCCCTCCCACCAGCACCGTTGGATGCGCGGCTCGATGCTCATTCGAACGAGCCTACTCAGGGGCCATACGGACCCCCGTAGCCAATTTCCGTCCATTCCCGAGCGCGCCGCCGCTGAAAATGGTTGTCGGAGACAGCTCAGGCGCCGTTTCCGGCATCGCTGATGTGGCAGTCCATGTGGACCTCCCCACAGTCGCTGCCATTAGGTCCCATTGACCCAGTCAAATGCTTACTGGGCAACGCCCAGTCACTACCAGTGCGCCCCGCATGGGCCCCATTGACCAGTTAACAGGTCTGGTGACCGCTGACGCAGTGCTGACGCCAGGATGGTGTCATAATTCATTTTCTGACGAATTAAGTAATTAAAACAATTTTAGAATATTGATTAAACTTTATAAAATCATAGAAAATAAACCGTAGCTCGGATCGAAAAACGTGGTACATGAAAGTTGATCAGAACGACGAGATAAAGCTGACCGTGCCATCTGTTTCTGTGATGGGATCCTCTACAGAGGTGAACCCGCAACTTTTATCCTGTTTCTGGTAGGTGAATAGTGCATATACACCGGTTAATAAATCCAACTTAAATCCTAAAATAACTAATATGACTTAGACATGCTTTTAGGCAGCCCTGCACTGCACGTTAGCATAGCAAGCTTTGTGTTACTTTGTCTGCCTTGTATTTATCTGTTTCCTCCCCCTCTTCTCTCTCGATAGAGCCCGGTACCGACGCAGCTCCGGAGATCGACGAACCCTGATGACCCTGCCTTTGCCGCCGAGCAACCGGGCAAGCCCCCCCTTTGATCATCCCGATATCGCCCATTCTATTCTCTCATGCTTGCATTAGATTTTGCTACTGTAATTAATTGCTCCTAATCTGTTGCATAGCCTGTTTTTGTAACTACTGTTGATACCTGCCTGATATCCAAACTGCTTAGTATAGGCTGGTTAGTGACCCATCAGAGACCCCACTTTGACCCAACTACCCCGCTGGATTACCAGAAGACCCGATCAACGGGATCGAAGACCAGACCCCGGCACCGCACATCACCCCCTTAGTTGTACGACACTACAGCGTTACTATCGAGTGCGGAGGGTGATACCTCATATAGCACTTCTGATGTTAACTCTATAGAGTAGCTACTCGATTGTGGTCATCGAGGGTGATTCCTCTTTCACCACTCCCGATAATGACGTTGTCGTGCAGCACCTCAAGTGTAAACCCATCGAGGGTGATTCCTCCGAGTTCACCTTGACAGATACATCGAGTAGGAATCCAACGAGGGTGATACCTCGGATTCCCCTGATGATTTGGACACACGGATACTTGGACCTTACAATTGATACTTGGAAAGGCGGGTCGACCCTGAGGGGTACCCGCGGGTGATGTGAAGACGGGTTAACCTGGAGGTTACCCGAGAGATGAATACGAGGCGTGGCCGGCCATTCTTAGCCCTTGCCACAAGTCCTCGAGACAGGGCGATGGGGTCAAATCGATTGTGAGTCTATGCTTGTTTCCGCAAGCCCCTAATCCACTAATGATTTGGATATTTGATCCGAGCAGGTCTCTGGCCTGATAGCACTAACCATCACGTGGGAAACGTTAAGGGCACTCTGCATCGTAGCATCAGCCGAAAGCTCTGTCAGGCGTCCAGTTCAGCCTGGCGGCCAGGCTGGGCCGGCACCATCCTGTAGTGGTGGAGCCTGGTTCGCCCTGCACGCAACGACCCAGAGGGCGAGGGGCGATGGCCCAAGACCCCCTTGCGCTTAGGAGGTAGACTGACGGGGACCTCTCTGCTGAGCTGTAGGTAGGGTTGCGGTGTATCGTTTGACTGAGGCCAGGCATGACCCAGGAAAGTGTGTTCGGCCGGAGTTAAGCAAGCATGGTGGGTAAGTTGGTGCACCCCTGCAGGGAAGAAAACATCTATCGATAGCCTGTCCTACGGTAACGGACACTCGGAGTTGTATTCCGATCGATACAACTAGAACTTGAGATGATACCTGGATATGTGGCTCCGGGATCGCTTTCTCGCGGGGAGTCGAGGAAGGATCTCTGGGCGAGGTTTATAACACTACCACTATAATATATTGTATTAATCTACTCTCTTCTATTGTTGGAAGACCGCTGAAGATGCTAGTCTTCGATAGGACTAGGCTTTCTCTCTATTCTGGCATTTCTGCAGTCCAGTCCACATATACAGCCTCCCTTTGATAATGTTGCATATGTAGTATAGATCCTTGCTTGCTGAGTATTTCGGATGACTACTCACGGTTGCTTTGCTTTCTTTTTCTCACCATATCCATTTGATGCAACCAGATGACGGAGCCCCTGAGACAGCTGCCCCACCGACGACTACGACTACCATCTCGAGAGTGGTTACTTCTACGAGCTGGCCGATGACTAGGAGTAGGATCGGAGGGTCCCAGGCAGGAGGCCTGCGCCTTTCGATCGTAGTGTTTTCTTTTGCCCCGCATTCTTAAAGACCTTTTCTGTCTTTCTTTTTATATCTGTACTCAGATATCTGATGCTTCCACTAACGCTTGTATGCGAGCTTATGTATTCGAGCCCTTGAGGCCCCTGGCTTGTAATATAAAGCTTGTATGATGTTATTTATGTTTTAGAGTTGTGTTGTGATATCTTCAAGTGAGTCCTTAGGCTTGATCGTGTGCATTTGCGTGTATGGTTAGTGCACGATTAAGCTGGGGACTTCACAGAGAGGTGCTTTGTGATGGGTTCAATCTTGCGTTGCTCTATATCCCAGTGACAGAAAGGGACAAGACACGTATTTGTTTTGTTGCCATTAAGGATAAAACGATGGGGTTTATTCATATTGCTTGAGTTTACTTTGTCTACATCATGTTATCTTGCTTAAGGCGTTACTCCATTCTTTATGAACTTAATACTCTAGATGCATGCTGGATAGTGGTCGATGTGTGCAATAATAGTAGTAGATGCAAGCAGGAGTCGGTCTACTTGTCTCGGGCATGATGCCTATATACATGATCATTGTCTTGGATATCGTCATAATTATTCGCTTTTCTATCAATTGCCCAATAGTAATTTGTTTACCCACCGTATGCTTTTTGTTCAAGAGAGAAGCCTCTAGTGAAAACTATGGTCCCCGGGTCTATCTTTATCATATATTAAAATCCAAAAATACCTTGCTGCAATTTATTCACTTTTATTTTATTTTGTATTTTTTGTTTATCTATCTATCACTATGATATTTGATCCTTGAAATTAACCACCAAGGGATTGACAACCCCTTGTTTGCGTTGGGTGCAAGTATTTGTCATTTTGTTTGTAGGTGATGTTCATGAGGTGTTGCGTGGTTCTCCTACTGGATTGATAACCTTGGTTCTTAACTAAGGGAAATACTTGTCTCTACTGTACTGCATCATCCTCTCCTCTTCAAGGAAATCCCAACGCAGCTCACAAGTAGCACCCGGCAACCGCGCCTCATGGGTAGAACTTGCGAAGATGCTCAATATTCCATGAGTAACGCACCGGAGTGCCATCTTCGGTCTCCAGACGGACTGCGCCAGGTCTGGTGACTTTTGCTACCCAGTAAGGTCCTTCCCATATTGGTGTCAACTTGTTTGATCCCTTCACGGATTGGATCCGACAAAGAACAAGGTCACCTTCCTCAAGGCTCCGGGCATGCACTTTGTGGCTATGGTAGTGGCGCAAAGCTTGCTGGTAGCATGCAGCACGCACATCAGCCCAGAGACGATCTTCCTCGAGGAGCACGGCATCATCTTGCCGCATGTGCTCTTGCTCAGCTTCGTCAAAAGCTTGCACTCGAGGTGACCCATATGTGAGTTCCGTGGGGAGCACCGCTTCTGCACCATAGACTAGGGAGAAGGGTGTCTGGCCGGTGGCTATATTTGGTGTTGTCCTTAGTGACCAAAGAACCACCGGCAACTCATCAACCCATGGCCTTCCACACTTGTCCAGTCTATCAAATGTTCTTGTCTTGAGCCCTCACAGCACTTCTGTGTTTGCCCTCTCGACCTGGCCGTTGCTTCTCGGGTGAGCAACTGATGCAAAACAGATTTTGCTACCAAGGTCTTGACAGCATTGCACGAAGGCGCGACTTGTGAACTGCATGCTGTTGTCGGTGTTCACCTAGTTGGGCACACCAAAACGGCAAGCCAATCCTTTGATGAACTTGGCGGCTGACTGTGCTGTCACCTTTCTCACTGGCTCTACCTCAGGCCACTTTGTGAACTTGTCGATTGCTATGTACAAGAACTCAAATCCCCCGATGGCATGGGGGAAGGGGCTGAGGATGTTGAGCCCCCAGACCGAGAAGAGCTAGGAGAGAGGAATTTTCTGAAGAGCTTGAGCTGGCTGATGAATGTTCTTGGCGTGGAACTGGCATGCTTCACACCATGTCACCACAACCACTGCATCTTGAAGGGTTGTCGGCCAATAAAAACCTTGACGGAAAACCTTGTCGACAAGCACACGGGACCCGAGATGGGAGCCACACACCCCTTCATGTATCTCTGCCACTAGCTTCTGCCCATCTTCCCGGTAGATGCACTTCAATTTCACCCCCATTTGGCCTCTTTCTGTATAGAATGTTGTCAACAAACTAATACATACTTGATTGGCGAGTTTCTTTCTCAACTTCTTCTTGTTCATCGGGAAGTTCACCTGTCTGAAGGTAATGGACTATTTGTTGTGCCCATGCTGGAGCCTGTGGCTCGACAACAAGGACTAAAGGCTTCTCCTCCACTGCGGGAGCGCTTGTCTCAACGGCAAGGGCCTCAGGCCCTGCCGGAGCCTGCTGCTCACCGGCAAGCGTCGAGTTGTTTCTAACAACCTCTTTTATGGCAGCTGTGGGAAGCTCTGTCAGAAAGTAGTTGTCAGAATCTAGCTTTCTTCTCTTGTTTGGCCTCATCGATGATGTAACTGAGGGTTGATTCAGAAGGAGTACAAAGGTACATGGTTCCACAGGTAATTTCTTGGCGGCACGCTTCGACAGGTCGTCAGCAATGCCGTTCTCAGCACGAGGAACATGCTCTGCTTGCAAACCGTCAAAGTTCTCTTCCAACTTCCTCACTTCATCCACGTACACGTCCATCAATGGGCTCTGGTAATCCTTGTTCACTTGCCTCACCACTAACTACGAGTCGCCTCTGATGATCAACTTTCTGATACCAAGATTGATTGCGATGCGGAGTCCGGCAAGCAACCCTTCGTACTCAGTAGTGTTGTTGTTGGCCTGCTCCCGGAGAAACTTCATTTGAAACACATACTTGAGATGCTCTCAGGTGGGTGCGACAAGTAGCACTCCAGCACCGGTGCCCTAGAGCGAAAAAGCACCATCAAAGTAGATGATCCAATCTTAGGGGGCTTCCTTGCCGAGGAGCGAGGTCTCTGGTATTTCTTCGTCTGGAGTTGGTGTCCATTCTACAATGAACTCTACCAAGGCCCTGCTTTGGATTGTTGATGTACTTTCAAACTTCAAATCCAAGCTCAATAGGTCCCACGCCCACTCCACTATCCTGCTGGTGGCTTCTAGATTTCTCAAGATGCGCTACAACGTAAAGCAAGTGACGATGGTGATATGGTGTGCTTGGAAGTAATGGCGCAGCTTCCTTGAGGCCATGAGGAGGCCGAAGAGCAACTTCTGCACACCAGAGTACCTTCACCTAGCCCCCTAGAGAAGGGAACTTGCAAAGTAAACTGGGCATTGCACCATCTTGTTCTTCTTCACAGCTTGATGTCCTATCTCATCTGCTTGCGTTGAACTTGGGTTGTCGGCATCTAACCTTGCCGGAAAAGATTTTGGCATGTCGGCTTGAGGCTCTGCATTTGCTATCTCTTTGTCTTCTACTTCCCTCTCGGCCACTAGTGCAGTGCTAACCACTTGATTGGTTGTTGCTAAATACAGCAGCAACGACTCTCATTGTATTGGCGCAACTAGTACTGGCGGAGAGGAGAGGTACTCCTTCAAGTCTTGGAGCACAACCCCTGCCTCAGGGGTCCATTGCATTGGACCTGCCTTTTTCAAGATTTTGAAAAACGGCAAGGCGCGCTCAGCTGACTTGGAGATGAACCTGCTTAGAGCTGCTATGCAACCAGTAAGATGCCTCGCGTACTTGACGCGCTTTGGTGCCTCCAGCTGATCAATCGCCTTGATCTTGTTGGGGTTGGCTTCAACTCAACATTGAGATACAAAGAACCCGAGAAGCTTGCTGGATGTAATGCCAAACATGCACTTCTCAGGGTTGAGCTTCAAGTTGATCTTGCGCAAGTTTGCAAATGTCTCTGCTAAGTCTTGGATCAGTGAATCCTTGTGCCTGGTTTTGACCACTATATCATCCATATAGGCTTCCACATTTCTGTGTAGCTGAGGACCAAAACCAATTTTGCACAGCCCTTGCAAATGTCGCTCTGGCACTCTTTAATTTGAAAGGCATGCATACAAAATAGTATGTACCACATGGACTAATGAATGTTGTCTTCTCCTCATCTTCCTTGGCCATGAAGATCTGAAGATAACCATAGTAGGCATCAACAAAAGAGAGCAGGTCGCAGACAACGGTGGAGTCCACAGTCTGATCAATCAACGACAAAGGGAAGGGGTCCTTTGGGCATGCTTTGTTTATGTCAGTGAAGTGAATACAAAGCCTCCACTTTCCATTTGCCTTGCAAACAACCGCAGGATTTTCCAACCAAGTTGGGTGTAGCACTCCTCTAACCAAACCTGCTACATCTAGTTTTTGGATTTCTTGGGCAATGAACTCTTGCCGCTCCAAAGCTTGCTTCCTGACCTTCTGCTTGATGGGTCTCGCATTGGGGCAGATGAAAAGGTGGTGCTCAATCACCTCTCTGGGAACGTCGAGGGTATCAGATGGTTTCCATGCAAACACATCAATATTCCCCCATAGGAAGGCGGCGAGCACGCTTTCCTATTTGCCATCAAGGGTAGCACTCACGATAAAGGTACCGCAAGTGATATCCTCCCTTGCAAAGACTTGCTTCGTAGCAGGTGGTGAGGCCTTGGTGTTCTTGCTCTTGCCAGTAGAGCTCTCCGGCACGTCCTCAACAGGTGCGCAAACTCCAAAGACACTACAAAAAAACACTTCCGTGATGATACGTGTTTGTCACAATAGGTCACATTTTCTGTCACGCATGTACATCCATGATGATTTTATGACAGAATCAAGATAGTCATACATGTGCTATCGTAGAAATGTTACATGACAATACTCAAATTATCATCACGGAAGTGTCCACTTCCATGACGATGAATGTCGCGTCATGTAAGTGCTTTCGTCAAGGGTAACCGACACGTGGCATCCACCATAACGGGTCACCGTTAAGCTATCTGGTCCGGTTTTGGATTCGACAACCTGTTAACAGCCACGACCAATGGTGATTTTCCACGTGTAAAATTCTTAGTGGCCAACGGATCCATGTGTCAGCTCCTGGTTGCGATAGATGTCATTCATACAATGGAGAAGACCGTCCTATGAAACAGTGACACGTGCCACGGCCCATCAGTGGCCCATTTAGGTTAATTAGTCCGGCCCAGTCAGGATAAGTGGGCCGGCCCATTACAGCCTACATGCGTCTAGCCCATTTACAACCATGTCCCAAACGAGTTCTGCCATTTCGGCCCGTTAAAGGCTCGTTAAAGATTTTACACCACTGCGGCCCATTGGCAGTTCCAGCCTGTTAAAAGCACACTATATCTTTGGGCTAAATTGCGGCCCGAGCTTCTTTCGGCCTGTTTGCGACCCATTCTAGAGATGGGCCAATATCCAGGTGGTACGTTTTTAGCCTTTGAATGGCCCATTCTGCAGTTGGGCCAATCTCCAGCCTGGTATGTCTTTCGGCCTGTTAACGACCTGCAAAACAGTTGGGCCATTTACTGTCCGGCCTGACTTTGGGTCCATTAGCGGCCCATGTTCTCCAAGGCACAATACCAGCCCTACCAAACTTTCGGCCTGTTAAAGGCCCATGTTGTACATATGCCACTTTTCGACCGACAGGATTTTGGCCTGTTAACGGCCAGACAAGGAAATAGGCCAAGACTTAGATGACATTTACTTCGGCCTGCTAGTGGCATGTGGGCTCATTTGCATTATTGCGGCCTTATCAAGCTTTCGGTCCTTTAACAGACTGGTAAGAGCCCATGTTAGTATGGGCCCACATTCAAGCCCGTAATGCATTTTTACGATGTGACAGTCCATGACTGTAACGGGCCACATAGGTTGGACCATCCTAAACAGGCCCACGTAGATTAGGATCCACTTATTGTTAGTTGACCAGCCCAATTACGGCCGGCATTGACTACCCATTTTTGTTCTATTTGGATGCCATCCTATTTTGGCATGTTGGCCCCCGTTTCAACGATAGCATATACTCCCGTCAAAGAATTATCCTACTCTACAATCCCATAAAAGAACTACACTATACAATAAAGAGATAAAGGCATAGAAACTAAGAATAATCCTACACTATACAATAAGAATTTTTTTACGGGTCTATACAATAAGAAATTACTGTAGATTACATCCACTGGGCATCATAGTTCACCACGAGTGATAATAAAGCGTAAACAAATAGCAAATTACATACACTAGGCACATACAGCTCATACATCATGGAAGCGCATCAACACAACTTACCATTTGAACTATAATCTCTTCAGAAAATAGGATTGGCCAAATTCAGAGAGCACAAATTTCAGTCTGCAAAATCTCCACTTTCTTTGTGGTTTCCTCAGTCTCTTGTTTCATTCTTTTGACTCTTGCATCTAATATCTGCACCTCCAATCTCAACATGTTTATTGCATCTTGAGGCTCATATGCACGCTGTCTTGACACTTCTAATTGATTCTCTAGAACATCAGGACATTCCAATTCCAATCCATAATCATTTGGTAACGGCCATGCCACACTGCTCTGAGAGCTTTGTGCTGATGTCACTTTATCTTGAAATGTTTCTGTCAGTACACATGACTAGGGGGAAAATATAGTTACAACAGTGAAGCGAGCAAGACACACTATGTTGTACATGGCAAAACAGAACATTAGATATACCTTGCGTATAAGCAAGCAAGCAGTTAGCCATTGTGTAGGTCATATTAACTAGCTGGAACATTGTGTGCCATGTTTCAAAAGAGTTTTACGGACCATAATGAACTGCAGAGGGATTCATACAAACCTAGTACAACAAGCAAAAGTATGCAATCATTAGCCTCGTATAACATTGTGAGCCTCATGCAGTAATAGTTGGTTAATGGACTTCAAAGCTTCAGGCACACTTGGCCAGAGTAATGAAATGGTAAGGCATTCAATTATGTCAACTAATAGTTATACAAGTACCCTACATCAATGCCAAACAAGTAACTTGTCACAATGATTGCAATGGAGTGACTTACCATACCACGCTGTATAGGCTCACCGCTGCCCTCCTTTTTTGCGATGTTCCATGAAAATGCCCCGTACATCTTGTACTAAGAAATCTTGTACTTTTACATTGTTGCACCTCATCCGCAGGTTGACACAACTAATTTGAGATATCTCTATTGCATATCCCTTGCACATAATTAAACCACCAATTAACGATTCTGTGCGTCTCATAAACTAGCCATGACCCTATGTACTGGACTTGCACGCACTCTAAGGGAGCCTAATTTAGTGCACTGGCATTCCTTCATGCCACCTATGACTTTGTGTAATGTATGCCATATATATCTCTAATTTAGCAGCTAGTAGTGGTAATCATTGGCTACACAAAGGGAATACTGGTCAAAAATCCTAGCAAAGCACGCTGGCAGGCACACAACAATACGAGAGAGAGATGCACTTACAAGATCATAGCATCCTTCAGTCCAAGATTTTGGTTAGCCAAGGTGTTAGATCCAGAAGAAACATCGTCCTTGTAGCTCTTGCCAGCTCCATAGCATGTAACAGCGACCTGTTAGTATATTTGAAGTACATCTGGCAGGTGATGCTAAACGGGTTTAAAGGTAACAAGTACCTAGGTCCTGGTGGGTGCTGGGCATCCTGCCAGATGGTGGGAATCAGGTTAGAAACGTCAAGGGTGATGATGCTGCGGTGGCTGTCGAGGTCCGTTAAGGAGAACTAGGACCGTGGACGCGGGTGTTTGTGAAGCGGCTCCGGTAGTGTGGACGACAGTGTGGATGAAGGGGATCTGAGGTCATGGACGAGGGTGTCGGGGAAGCTGCTCTAGTGGTAGGGTTGAGGATGGTGGCGATGATGCGGATCTGCGGCCATGGACGAGGGCGTCAGGAAGCTGCTCCGGTAGGGTGGATGAGGGTGTCGATGAGGTGGATCTAAGGCTGTGGACTTGGGAGTCGGTGAAGCGGCTCCAATAGGGTTGAGGATGGTGCCAGCGAAGCTGCTCCAGTAGCATTGAGGATGGTGTCGATGAAGCTGCTCCAGTAGGGTTGAAGACGGTGTGGACGAAGTGGATCAGAGGCCGTCGACGGGGGCATCGGTGGGGCGGCTCCGGTGGTGTGGACGAAGCGGCTCTAGTGCAGTGTACGAAGGAGCCACTGAAGATGCACTACGGTTGACAAGAGCACCGGCGAAGCAGATCCGGTGCCATGGACAAGGCCAACACTAAATGGGTTGTGGTACAGTGGTGGATGAGCAGTCTACTGTTTCTAGTGGAGGTAAGAGGGGCAGATGTGGCCACAGAAGTAGATCCGGCAAGGTGGACGACGCCGACAGTGAATGGGCTCAGGTACACCGGTGGATGAGTAGTCTAGGGTTCCGAGAGGGAAGGGGTAGAATGACCGATGAAGTATGGACGGCGTGATGTAAGATGCTCTGGTGCTGTGGAGTAGTAGTTTTTGCGGGAGGGAAGGGGAATTGGGGATGCCGTGTGGTGGGGGGGACCGGAAGTTACCAAAGCAACCCCGACCTATTATGTAAATGAGGGCCGTATTGTTCTTCATGCACCAAGGACAAAAGGGGAATTTCGCATGCTATAGACTTGGTCGCAGAAAGTTTAGAAGGAGGCAGGAGATTTTGCCGCCCGCGGGATCGTTTGTATCCAATTTCAATTAATTTTGGACAGTGCTAGCGGGAAGCCGGTCATGCGAGACTGTGTACACGGGCACACGTGAGAGTTAATAACTGGTATGATGTCCACCCCAGAAAAAAGACAATAACTCCAGATGATGCACCGATAACTTGTTACGATCACACGGGCGCGACCGGTCGTACGGGTGTAGAGGCGCATCCATAAAAAATGGAGCAAACGCTGAGCCTATGTATCTCTTGTGTAAATATATAATTTAGTGCCATTGGTTATTTATTTTTAACACAATGCATTGACGTGTTAATTTTAATTATATTGCACGGTAACAAATGGTTAATATAGATGCGCAAAAGAAATGGATATTATAGTCGCCTACTTAAAAGTGTTACCTCATATGATTACATGGCCTCCATTTCATAAATTGCAGTGCCCATTGAATTCATATATGAATATTACATATATTACTTCATAATAGAACCATAAATCATCCAAACTAATGAATTTGAATGCAACACTAACAATGGTGCATCTACATGATAACTATAGTGGTTGTTTGAAGAAATATCACTATAACTTTGGCATGCACAATTGAAAAAGGCTATTTGAAAAAAAAAACTTGTGTGATATGTGAGTGTCCAATCTTTATAGCGTTGTATCAATATTGTATCTTCGGCCACAGTACAAAGTAGATATTGATTATGTTCAAGTGAGGCACGCCCTCAACCGTTAGATAGTGATACGTGAATGAATTGTGCAATCTCTCTCACACACATACAAATCTCCTTTCTCCATGGGCAGCCCAGTCACACACACGCACTTCGTCTATTTCTATCCCTCCGTCAAGGTTAGAATTCGTCTTTCTATCACGTCCTACAAGTCTCTCACACAAAAACACACACTCTCTCTCTCTCTGTCACCCACCCCTTTAATTCCGCCCACCCACCGCCACTCATGTCTCGAATAATGACTGTCTCGCACACATATCCGTAAGGTTAACTCGAGTCCCGGAACCAGATGAATCCATACAATGGGATTCCAGCAGAGCACCTTTTGTTTCGAGATTTCGAGAAGAGTTCGCTCACACACACACACACACACACATTGCTTCTCTCTTCATTTATTTCCGGCACTTGCATGCACACCCTCTTGTTTATCTCCCTCATGCTTTAAGTATGCCTCACACACATGTTATCTACCTGTCCCCTAGTATAGATATGTGACACACAAACTCCCTCTCTCTTTCTCTCTATCTCCCTCTCTAAGTGTCATTGGCACCCTTCCCCCCCACCCTTCCTGACATTGAAGGAGTAGGGTGACACCTCGATCTTGATATTAATCTATTTACTGGCTTCTCTCTCAAACACACACACACACACATCGCTAGTTGTGGCTCTGTGCCTAGCACACACGCACTCTCGATACATCTTTCTCTCCCCCCAACAAAGACAGGATTAGGGTGACACCTTGATCTTGATCTTAATCTATCTATTGGTTTCTCTCTTAAACACACACACACACACACACACACACACACTCGCTAGTTGTGTCTCTATGACTCGCTCACACACTCTTGATACGACTTCCTCTCTGTAGCCCCCCTTGACATGTAGATTTCTCGGTGGTCCTTGATGGTGGGTTCGGAGTTGCGCGGGCACAGGTGTAGTTATGATGACGCTGAATTGCAACCTCAACGACGCTTTTTTGTTCGATAACATGTGTGTGTTCTTGTGTGTGTAGCCAGCTCGCCCAGTGTGCCTTGTTTTGACATGCCTGATGTGATGGTTTTCGCTCGGTTTCATATTAATTAACCAAACAACCTTTTTCTTTATTACTACTAATGAATTCGAGATCTTTGGGGCAGACACAAAATATATCACTTTAAGCCAATTATCACAGTAACTATATAAAAAGACAGATATCTCTTGATTCCTCGATAAAGAACATCTGGTGGACTGGTTAGCGCCCGATGCTGGCAACGCGATGACCTGAGTTCGAATTCTGTCAGAATCTTCAGTTTTTACATTTTTTTATATATATACTTCTTTCTCTACTCTACTGATAGTGGAACCCACAGAGTACTTAGAAGACAAGATTAAGGATTGATTTGTTTCATTTTTAACCTTTTGTTGAATCTGTACCCACCTTGTAAGTCATGTACTGTACATGCAATTAACTTTTTATTTTTGAGAATCATACATGCAATTAACTCAAATAGATTTGATGTGACTATTATTTCTAGCATAAGAGCTTCTCCAACGGCAACCGGCAAATTTCCTCTCGCTTCCGTCCGCGAACACGGATGCCGGACAATGACATCCAATGCCAGCGGCATACATTTTGACAACAACTGGAACCAACCAGACGAAATTCATGCAAACACGGCCGGATTTCATATATACATGACGGTTTTGATATAAAAATGCCGGATTTTCATATAAACATGACATATTTCATTACATTTACATCAACTAAGCGGTGCTAGTCTGGCTCTAGAGGTATAATTAATACCTAATCTAAATGGTCGTCCGCAGATCCCTCATGTCTGGCAGACACTTGCGGGGTCAACGAAGGTCCTTGAAAGATAAGACCCGAGCAAGACACCGCCTGTGTACGCATTCGTCGTCTCGGCGGTGGCCTTCATGGAACCCAAGCGGCGACGGCCTCCCGTGTTCTACTTCTCCTTGATGATGGCGGCGGACATGAAGGCACTGGCCACCGACTCATCGCTCTCCACGCACCCGGCTTCTGTCTCTGCCTGCAAGGCGCTGCAGCCAGGCACGAAAGGTGCCACCACAGACATGGGAGGCACCGCCACTGCAGACACCGGAGGCGCGGTACGACGTGGTATCGTCGATGGCAGCAATGACGCCCGTGCCGTCGTGCTCCCCGCCATGCCAGCGTGGAGCAACTCGCCACTCCTCATCGAGCTGTCTTGGAGCGGCGAGTTGCTGAACCACGTGCTGGCTTGGGGCGGCAACTAGCTCCATCAGGCTAGGTGAGGTAGGTGGAGCAGCGAGCTGCCTCGCTCGTATCCGAGGGCTCGGCGGGCCACCCAGCTGGCTAGTATGCTCGAGAACTGCTCCTCGGAAACCATCGGAAGAGTGGAGAAAATGGTGAAGGAGGAGATGGGGGAGAGGCGGAGGGGTGCGATTCTTGCCCATCGTCTGGCCTTGTTTAAATAGAGGGTGGACGGGAGGAGCTTTGCCGGTGTTGCGTTTAATTCTGGCCCGCTCATGAACGTACATGTGGCCAGATTAGGTTTCTCAGCTTCCATGCGGGTTTAATGGAGGCGTTTGATGGCAGTGAGGAGGCGTGTTCAGTCGGGCGTGCAGCGGGCGATGCACCACTCCCTACTACTAGTACTAGTAGTATTTGAAAGCTAGTAAACCAGGACGGTATATTTTTTTTGAGAAATGGATGGTAACCTAGTAAACCAAGACAGTTCCCGATACGACTTTAATGGAGACGAGGGAGAGGGTAGCGGTTCCTGAAATGTTGAACGACCAATGATGCATCCTCCTTCAATTAGCATGCTGAGGGAAGTAATGGGAGGAGGAAGCGGAAAGGAGGCAGCACGATGCGAATGCAACTCAGTTTGCACTCATATAAAGGCGCCCCTCCACTCCAATGCATATACAGTACCAGATCCTATGCACCTATGCACCTACACTAAGTGCAACAGTACTCACTCCAATTCCCAAACCAAGTGACCAGAAGCTAGACCCATGGCAGCGATGCACGCGAGCGGCCTGCGGCTATGACAGATGGTCCAAGATGTCGACATGCGGCATGGCACCACGGATTGTCTCGAGCCAGTGTTATGGACCAGCTGGTTAATGGCCCACATCGACGCCAACTATGACTCTCAGTTGGACAAGATGATCGTCGACACCATCAACAAGTTCACTGTCGTCAAGAAGCTCGCGGACGACATCGTCATACTCCTCTAGCCCGCACGCCCAGGCTCCTTGTTGCCTGCTACCCTAATCGGCCTCTATGGTGAGAACCTCTTTCAAGCACCGGTGGCCCTGCGACTGCGCGCCGATGCGACGAAGAATGTCCACCTCGAGGTCGTGCTCGCCGCAAGGCGCCTCGCCCTGCAAGCATTCATTGACCTACACATCCACGTCTCTAAAGTAGTTGTGAACATAGGTGTGTACAAGGCCAGGGAGTACGCTATGATGTTGGCCTTCGTCAGCCGGCTGGAAGCCTTGGACGCCTTTGTTCAAAAGCACCTTGACCTCGCCACAAAACCCGCTACTCCTCAGCCACCGGTCGGTGGCCCGGTGCACTGAGTCAAGGAGAAGGAGGTCGATGATGAATGCATCTTTGTTCTTGCCTCCTATAACCACCACTGCCATTGCGTCATCGTGGCCTTAATTCTTATTGTATCACATTCTTGTTCCAGTTGATAAAGACATGTGTGATCCCTTTGCTCACATTTGGCTTCAATTATATGCATCATTGTAACTAGTAGTACTCCTCCGTCGTGGTTTATTGGTCCCCTTCATGTGTATGTGCCAAATTTTGACTTTAGACTTAACTAACAATATGTTAATGCATGTCACAAAAAATAATATCATTGGGAACTATGTTCAAGTATGAATCGAACGATATATTTTTTGGTGACATGCATTAATTTTTTGTTAGTTAAATCTATGGTTAAACTATGGCACAAATGGGGCCAACAAACTAGGATGGACATTGTGCTTACCTTTTGCACCAACTTCGTAATTTACATACGATGCTTGACACAACCTACAGAACTACTCGTAAATTCAAAACTATGACCGAACTTATAAATTCAAAACTACTCGTGGAGCACGCCTATCACGTTCGCAAGTTAAAAACAAGAAAACGGAACACATACATCAAGCATGTCCCATTCACGTCGCATCCCACACAGTCGTTTAGGCCCACCGGTCAACACGCATTGGCTAGGCTTTATATCACTACAACATGTGGGACCGCATGTGAGCAAACCGATAATGCGCCAAACTAGCTACTAACTAGTACCCCACTTATCGGGCGGGAAAAGCTCCGTCCTAGCATTTCCAATCGTTATTTCTATCTATTGATCGCACCAAGGAGAAGAACCAAATGTTACAATTTATAAAGTTTTTTTAAAGGAAAAAAGCCTACCGCGTTCGCATCACACCGCCACACGGTCAGGAATCAGGAGTACTCCATGATCGGTTTGGCACGCCACATAGATAGGGAAGGCGTGTTGCCTAGCATTTTCACTGTCATGTGGGACCACAGTTGAGCAAACCGACTATCAGCAAACCGTGGCCCGTCTGCCACGTTGGAAATCAGAAACGAGGAGGGGAAGATCTTGTTGTAGCGCGAACGCCAAGAAATTTGGTGCCAGATGGGACTCGTTGATAGAGTAGGATCACTCCATACTACTCCTACATAGTCTGTACTACTACCACTATACAACTAAGTACGTGCATGACACGACATTGTAGGAACAAAAAACAAGCAAGATCTTGTTTTAGGTGATTTATCTCTCTTTTCAGTCAAATATAGTATGAATAATATGATGTGGGGGCACCCATGAAGCCATGTGGCACATCTGGAGGTCTTGTTGAGAGCTTCTTGTATGGATCGATCACACTGTCGTGCTGCTGGTTCGAGAAGAATGTGTGTGGGTACAATTAGGTTACAGTAGATCCGAATCCTAGCCACCTGGACCACTGGATCAACATAAATCAATGGTTTATATGGTGTACGTGCAAATACACGCATTGACTATATACAAATAATGAATATAGAATATATAATACATAATATAGCATATTAGGTTTCTCTAAAGTCAAACTTTGTATACTTTCAACAAGTTTGTAGAAAAATATATTAAGATATACACCACCAAATATATATCATTTGATTCATAATTGCTTATATTTCCACATCATGTAAAAAACTTAGTGTAAATGTTTATATTGTTTTCAACAAACTTGGTCAAGCTTTATAAAATTTGGCTGTAGTCAAAGCTATGTGCGGAGTAAATTAAAACGGAGGGAGTGGTATATATATATATAGATATAACTATAGAAATAAAAAATATTGTAATATAGTCTATAGATATAGATATAAAGCTACTACATTTTTTCTAGGTTAAAACTCGTGTTTTTGTTTACACATTGTTTTGCTTCGCTATAATTTGCATCTGCGGGATGTGTAGGACTACTGCCTTGTTCATATCCTATATCAGTAACCCCATCATTATCCTTATTTAATTCATATTGGCAATTTAGATTGCATTATCTTAGTTCTTGTCGGTTCTTCAGTTACTCGTAGGAACTCAATCTTGTTATTCAGGTTTATTTTGTGCATACGACAAGATGATTGACCATTGGAGATTGGTTTAGTTAGCGATTGTCGATTTGTATCACCGGGTATGATATAGCTGGATCGTCAACGTCAAAATCCACCAAATCGATACTTATCCCCACTCTCATCCAAAGATTGGGTCGCCATCACATGACTACCAGCTAGACAATTCCTTCCCTATAACATACACATGAGCACCCATCTCATTATCTAGGTCCACGCCACCCCCTCTCTCTCGAAACACACACACCTCTCCACGCGATGCGTGTCTCTTGGTCTCTCTCCCATCCCATAAAAAATGCACACCGCCATTATCTTATTATTGCTACCACCATCTATGTAGTTAGGTCTCCTTGCGACACACAAGCATTCATCTCTCTCTACTATTTCTCTCTATAAATTAGACTGGAACCATGTATTGTAACATAAGCTTTTGTATAAGAGCTGAGATGTAGTTAAGATTACACTTGATCCTCTCTCTATTTTGTTGCTTCCTTCCATTATCTCCAACAACTGGTATCAACACTAGGAACCTTCACAGTCAGGGTTGATTTTATTAGACCACTATGAACACTTGTAACTCATTCTTTCTACTTCAGGCATGGTTCTCTCTAGTTAGTGGAAGAGTGTACAACATAGGGATGGTATCAGTCACACATTTAGGAAAGAAAGTGAAAGGGGAGGGCAAGAGCGGTTCAAAGGTCAATGAAATGATAAAAAACCACCAGGTCGAGTTCGCTTCTCCCCTAGCCAGCTGTGTTGTCGAGGTCTATCTAGATCTCTCAAAGGCAAACAGATGTTGTGTGTGTGTCCCTTCATCGCGCACACACTATCGCTCTCCCAATATCCCCGACCCCGTAACCTTGTCAATCCCCTCTATGTCTATATCATGTATACATCTGATGTTACACGCACCCTCTCTCTCTCTAACACATGCTCACACATGCACACACCCTCTCTCTCCCTTTCGGACACTCCTCTCTATGCGACACACACAGTCTTTCGAACACGCATATGCCCCTCTCTCGTTAGGTATCGCTGCCCCCCCCCTTTGTCACACAAATATTCTCTATATATCTATCTCTCACAATAATACATGGATAGTCTAAATTGAAATCAAGCAAAGGACCACACTTCTTTTGATTCTCTACCGAAAAAATGATCTCCAATTACAAAAAATAAATCCACTCCCAAACAAAATATGAAAGTAGGGTGAAATCATGCACACAAATGTTTGTTGCATGCATGAATGTCAATGATATGGATGTACTACTCATACATCCACACTGACCCAATTCACACAAACTACATTAAACCCTTATCAAAATATGGTGCACGTGTGATGTTTGTTGTACTGCTCCTACCAGCCAGCCCCCGACACATTCCAACATACTTGAGCTTCTATTTTTCTCCTCAGACCATGTGAAACCACGAAAAGTTCAACCCCACCCCCATTCGTATTGTAGCTCGAAGCTCCCATATGGACACAACACCCACCAGAGCATGCAGCCATTGCTGAAATAGATTGCACCGCGGCCTGGGAAGAGAACGAAGTCTCCGACATCGCCGAGGTGGAGCACGCCCTCGACGGCCATGAGTAGCGCGTGCCACTAGCCACGCGGAGGACAGTGTGATCTAGCGGCTCGCCCTCGTCGGCCACGAGGGAGGGCGCGTACTCCAGTAGCACGCCCTGGTCGATCACAAGGAGGTGCATCACGTCCTCGCCGCACACAAGGTGGACAAGCGCGTTCTCCAGCAGCATGCCTGCGAGCATCGCATCCTCACTGTTGTCGACATGGACGAGCACGTGCTCCGGTAGCACGCCCATGAACATCGCATCCTCGCTGCTCTCGATGTGGACGAGCGCATGCTCCAGCAGCACGCCCACGAACAACGCATCCTCGCCGCTCAGGCACACAAGCGTGTGCTCCAACAGCATGGCCGCGAGCATGGCATCCTCGCGGCTCACGAGGTGGATGAGCGTGTGCTCCAGACAGTACCCCAGGAGTCGGCACACGAGCACTGCGCCCCCGATGATGAGGAGTACTGCATGGTGCCCATCGCGGTTCAAGAAAATCCCGTGACTCCACCATGCCCTGGAGGAGCGTGAGCTCCAGTGGGCACTCGAGGAGTCCGCGCCGATATGCAGGTGGCAGCGGACGTGCAACATTATCTTTTGAGCTCTCCTCCTCCTACGAAGACGCCTCCACCGCCCCCATCGTACATCATCTGCCTCGGCTCTAGTGGACCTTTGGAGTTTAGTTGTATGGAACATTAATATTTGGATTAATCATACGTCTACCAAAATGTGAAGGATTAAGACTAATGCAAAAAACAACCTATGACTAACAGGCATGAATAGATGATGTGGCAGCATTGCATGCTGGAGAGTAACGCAAGTATATTGCAATTTATGGATTGCATGCATGACTAGCTTATGTGCCATGGTTGCATGGCTAGGAAAGGCTAGAGAAAATTAAATAGATAATGTGTTAGAGTGCACTCCAATATGTGGGAGCATGTAAAGATCTTTAGAGTGCACTCCAATTTTTTCAGACACTTAGGTGCACCGGATGCCGTGCCACACTACAAAATGTTAGGAAAAAAAATCTGCTCCAATTTTTTAAAAACCTATTATTATCTTGAAACTAGCCACACCCGTCCCTCACCTCATCAAAACAGCCCGAGGAATATATTTTGAGTGAAACATAATTTATTTTTACTAATATATCTATATCAAAACTAGAGTGTTTTATTTCAAGTTTCTGAACAAGTATTATTCTACTACTTTGGATCCATTGCAATGCACGGGCCGGCACATTGGTAGTAGTAAGAAACAAATCGTGAGTTTGGCACGAGTTTGTGCAGTAGTAGCACCACAAGGCTGGGTCCAGGAGTTACATTTCCTTCTCAGGGCCCACGGGACTGAGCTTCAGTGCTTTACTACACCTGCCTTTGAGTCCATGACATGTGGACCCGACAGGTGGCTGCCCCACATGTCATCTCACAAAGGCAGAGGGGCAGTGGGGCCGATAAGGGTGAGGCGTATGTCGGGGGACGTGGTGTCATGGGTTCGAGCGGCGTCGTGGGAATCGCGTGTGGCTGTGGTAGAAACTTGATGGTCACCGTAGTTCAGCTGGCCCACATGTCATGCACACAAAGGCAGAGGGGCGGTGGGGCCGAGAGGGGTGAGGCACACGTCGGAGGATGTGGTGCCGTGGGTTGGAGCAGCATCGTGGGAATCGCGTGTGGCTGTGGTAGAAATGTGATGGTCTCCATAGTTCAACTTCCATGGACAATCTGTCATGCCTACTGACACATGCATTGCATACCGATCACTGCAAGGAGTAGTAGAGAAAACTAGGCGGATAAATGGTTCATTATATTCAAGCAGACCTACGCTACTACACTTGTTCCAAAGACATGCACACCAGCGAAATAGTTCATCTATCAATATATGCAAGGAGGAAATATATTTTTATGAATAAGAGAGGAAATAGTTCATCCACCTATAATGCCCTGCTGCTGCTTCTTCTTCTTCTCATTTTCTATGGGAGCCGGCTTTGCTACAAGCTCTTTCGACCTTGCAGCTATCTCGAAACTCACACGGGCATCGAGGGTAGCATATTTTATCCGGTCGTAGGTCGAGGGATAATTCTCCCATCCAAACAACCTTAATCCCAGCGTCTCATTGCCGTTGTCAAGATTTGTTCCAAGCATAGAATTTGCTACGTCAAATAGGGATGGTGTTGGTTTATCACAACCTTCTACATGAATTTTGGTTTGTAGGTCAGCGATATTTTTCAAATCAAGGTTGTACGGCGCTAGCTTTTGTTTGTCCGCTTCAATGGCTCCCCCACAGAAGAATATGTCCTCTCGAGACATGAAATCGTGGAGCTCACCTGGTATGAAGGGCGCATGCATGATGTGATACACCAAAACTTCATCTTCGAGGCACAGCTGAAGGACGGTGGCGCGTTGGATCTTCATAGTAGCACACTCCGTGTACTCTGCGTCGAGACCGATGACCTTCATCTCCACATTTTCGAGGGAGTTGGATACATTGTTGATCCACTCACGAACAACCCTTCGGTGGTCGGTGACGGTGGCAGCTATGCTCAATGAGCCTTCGCCGAGGACATGTTTGATGCTAAAAAGATGCATAGGGATCTCTTCCGCCATTTGTAACCGCTGGACCAGAGGGCTATGGTTTGGAGTATTAGGATTAGGTGGCTAGTCTGACTAGAAGAAGATGATTATTTAAAGGGGCTTCGGAATTACTCCAGGAGTATCTGAAGAGGTTAAAATAGTGTGAATCTAGTGGGAGAAGTAAATGGGAGAAGTGGCATGCAGGCGATTGATTAGATGGCTAGGTAGACCAACAACGTGCCTCTGCGGGTAGCGTACTGATTATTATTCAACATTAGGAGTGGTGCGTGTCTGTGTACGTGCCCATCCTTCTATCGCTACATGTGCCACTGGCTAGTTGAGGTCACTCTTTCAAATCACCATGGTGAAACATTTTATGATTCCTTTTTATTTCTGCACCCCTCCTGACTGGTGGGACCTACGTAAAACCCACTTGGGTGGACGAACAGATATACAAACATATCCATCTCTTTGCATAAAAAATGTGTCGTAGTTGGTTTGGATGGATATTGGCGCGTGCGTGCGAGACACAAGATTTTTTGGTTAAGGAATATGCGGTTATCCTCAAAAAGAAAAAGGCCTTCTTCGCACTTCTGCATGCATGAGAATTTGGTTCTGCTTGCAATATGGATGCTACCTGGAGGATGAAGTG
Organism: Thinopyrum elongatum; assembly: GCA_011799875.1. Lineage (NCBI taxonomy): Eukaryota > Viridiplantae > Streptophyta > Magnoliopsida > Poales > Poaceae > Thinopyrum > Thinopyrum elongatum. The sequence continues at coordinate 312,539,431 of CM022299.1, read as the reverse complement.
AACCCATAGGCATGCTAGCACGAACTCTTTCTGCTATACAGTACTACTCCGTATGTTACTAGTAGTAGTACAACTGTAGTACACTTGTTGGTCAAAATATTATTCATCTGGTCCTCATAGTAAAGTGACAAGACCCTGTGCTAGAGGTGACACTAGTCCAGGCGGCGTATTTGGGTTACCAAAGTTAGCCTCACCCAGTGCAGTTGATGACCCACAAGTAGGGATCAATCGTAGTCCTTTCGATAAGTAAGAGCGTTGAACCCAACGAGGAGCAGAGGGACATATGGATCTAACCATAGCATGAAACATATGGATCCAAATCAGCCCCTTACGGAATAGCACATAAACTAGGGTTTAAGCTTCTGTCATTCTAGCAACCCATCATCTAATAACTACTCCACAATGCCTTCCCTTAGGCCCAAAGATGGTGAAGTGTCGTGTAGTGTACGTTCACACACTCGTGCAGAGACGTGCTACACAAACGGTTTTTACCCCCTTTCCGCGACGGAGTTTTAAATCGTCGCCTAGTGAGTGTGTGCGATAGGGGGGGCATCCTTCCCACACGACCCAGAAACCATCGAGGATAGGCCCTCCGGCCACACAGGCAGGGACAAAATGAGCTCGTGTGCGATCGGGCGAGGCATCGAAGCCCAATCGTTTTCATTTGTATGTACATCCCACACAGTGAATCCCAGAAAAACGTTTTCGTTCGTATGTATATCACACACAGTTTTGTGTGTGGAAACGTTTGTGCAAGTTGGCCTAATGCAAACAGTTCTCTGCCGGAAGCCGTGTGTGATTGTTAGTTGATCCAACACTTCTACTTTCTAGAAACCGTGTGGGTTCTTTGAGTTCATCGCCCACGGTGTTGTCTGAGTAACCGTCTGCAATAGAAAACCCCAATAAGCAGGGTAATTAGCCTATTATTTGATAATCCATCTAGTAATCAAATTGACATTTCTTATAAAACACACCATATATTTCATATCCATATAACGGCAACCAGGATTTCATAATCGAATTACATCAGATAGCTTCAGCACTCAGTTAAACCAAAGAGGGATATAGCTAGCTACGCCATTACACAACAACACCAATTTTCACATGCAACATCGAAAACCTTTGGAAAAGTAGCATCATACACGGTAAATAGACAGATGAATCTCATCTGGGAAACTGCAGAAGCGGAAGGCGAATATTGAGCCTTCAGTGATGTTGAATGTCCTTGCAACTTTAGGCCAGTGGCTATGGATAATTGCCGGCCCAACCTTCGTCCACTTCAGGAAGACTTCAATATTGTACCGTGGGTGTTGAATGAATACCTACCTCACCTCTTGACCATGCAGGTGGTTTGAGAGGTAATCATCGGTGAACTACTTTGAAAAGTCCTAAAAACAGAGATATGCATAAATCACTGTTATAAATTTTGAAATGGCGCAAGGGGTGAAAACAACGTAAAAGAGTTAGTACCATCCTATAGTTGACTGATGTCTTCTTCATTGTGCAAACAAAGATCTTGCTGTTATTCGTCGCAAGTTTATTTATCCTAACAATCTTTCTGAGTTTCTTGACTTGACTGATATTCATGGACATCTCATTTCCCCATATGCAAAATGGGTCGAACAGTGGGTCTAAGCCTCTGACAGCAGGACCTACATGTGCAAGACCAAATTGTAAGAAACCTAAATATTAGAATGATTCCTACAACTGCACAATAATGTGCTATTAGCGAAAGGACCATGCATGAGCAAACCTCGATGGTAAACCGCAGTGTCTCCCATTGTTTCCCTGCAAGACATATAAGGAATATCTTGATCAGGTTAACTGAGAGTTTCCATATTATCAGTAGAATATGTATTGAGTACAGCCAAATTCGATTTATTTCTCACATGCATAACAATACAAAATTGTACCCACAACAAATGAAAATCAAATTGCTGAATTGAACCAAACAGTTAACTGGATAGCAGACCAAATGAACCAAAACAATTAACTAAGCACGACATTGCAGAATAGAACATATACTAGAAGATAAGACAGTTAACGAAACCAAGAATGCTTGAGAACAGTACTACGAAATGTAGGAATTGTTGGACTAAACTGTTAACTGAACATTACATTTCAGAATATCAGATTGCATATTAACATTACAGAGGACAAATCACTAGAAGGCACTGGCGGTGGCCTCCAGAAAACTACACGAACTGTATTTTAAAGTAGACAACCGTGTGGCGGTGTCGATGGTGGCCTCGAAGACGAGGTGCTCCTCCAAGATCTGACGGTCGTCACGCATGGCAGCCATAGCAACCTCGTCCGTGCGTGTGGCCATGATTTGCTTCTCCGCTGCCAGATGCTACTGAGCTCCATGTTATACTGCGTGCAAAATGGCTGTGGGCAGCGCTTAATTGGAGGACGGGGCCAGTGATTTCGGCGGAAGGTGTCGCACTGTCGGTCGGGGCATGTGGGACGGGAAAGGAGGAGGATGGTGTGGGTGGGGTGTGGATTACTTGACCATATCGATGAGGCCGCGCAGTAAGAAGAAGGGTCGTCGGCGAGGAGGCGGCGCTGCAAGAAGAAAGTTCACTGGCGAGGAGGCGGCGCTGCAAGAAGAAGGGTCGCCGGTGAGGAGGTGGCGCTGCCAGTAAGCAACAGTGAAGGTTTGTACTTGGAAAGCAAGGAGGAATAGTGGAAATGTGGCTTTTGGTGTGGTGGGGGGAGATAGATATTTGCGCGGTGGCAGAAAAATTTCGCTCGGTGCCGCGAGAAACTAGCGCACAAGTGTGGTTCAAGCACGGGCGGTGGACTATAGACGACGAAGCTTCCTGCATAAGCCAGACAAGACGGTGAGCCAAGATATTTTATATCGCATCCCACATGATTCTTGCTAGTAAACTGTTTGTGGTATACCTGATTTTTTCATTCTGTTTTGAAAGACAAAATGGTGTTACAGAGGGAAAGGATGGTGTTTGAATTACTAGAACATTTATCTACAGTGAACATGCAACTATATGAGTGTCGTGTTAAAATTTGGAATTATTCCGGGTTCGTTTGGCATTTTTATGCATTAATTGAGTTTCTAGGCATTTAATGTGCATAATTCAAATTTGAACTACAAGCACATGCTCCAGTGCACCAAAGTTTGTTGAAAAATCACATGTGTGTCTTTGGGTGAATTTATAGGTCCCATGCAAGAATGGGAATGAAATTCAAACATCTGGGCGTCGTGGCTCGGCCGAAAACATTGAGAAACTTGGTTTTTAAATTCGTGTAAATCCCAAACTCGCCTGAAAATCATGAAACTTGGCATGGTGTCATTTCATGGCACCAACTTGTTGTGGTAAAAAAATTGGGCGAATTGGGACAAGTTTTGGTATAAGCTTCTTGCAAATTGGAGCTTCTCTCAAGAAGGCATGTGGTTTCGAGAGGGAACATATCACCTTTGTGCAAAACGACATACGCTGCCCCCCTGTTGATTTTTTTTACAGAGCAAACATAGAACTAGATGAGTGTCGTGTTAAAATTTGGAATTATTCCGGGTTCGTTTGTCCCTTTTTATGCATTAATTGAGTTGATGGACATTTAATGTGAATAATTCAAATTTGAACTACAAGCACATGCTCCAGAGCACCAAGGTTGGTTGAAAAATCACATGTGTGTCCTTCGATGAATTTCTAGGTCCCATGCAAGAAATGGGAATGAAATTCAAACATCTGGGCATCGTGTCTCGGTCGGTAACATTGAGAAACTTGGTTTTTTAAATTCCTGTAAATTCAAAACTTGCCTGAAAATCATGAAACTTGGCATGGTGTCATTTCATGGCACCAACATGTTGTGGTAAAAAAATTGGCCAAATTGGGACAAGTTTTGGTATAAGCTTCTTGCAAACCGGAGCTTCTCTAAAGAAGACTCGTGGTTCCGAGAGGGAACGTGTCACCTTTGTGTGCGAAACGATATACGCTGCCTCCCCCCCCCCTTGATTTTTTACAGAGGCAACATATAACTATATGTGTGCTGTGTTAAAATTTGGAATTATTCCGGGTTTGTTTGGCCTTTTTTATACATTAATTGAGTTTCTGGGCATTTAATGTGCATAATTCAAATTTGAACTACAAGCACATGCTCCAGTGCACCAAAGTTGGTTCAAAAATCACATGTGTGTCCTTGGGTGAATTTCTAGGTCCCATGCAAGAAATGGGAATGAAATTCAAACATCTAGGCGTCGTGGCTCAGCCGAAAATATTGAGAAACTTGGTTTTTTAATTCCTGTAAATCCAAAATACGCATGAAAATCATGAAACTTGGCATGGTGTCATGACATGGCACCAACATGCTGTGGTATTTTTTTTGGCCTAATTGGGACAAGCTTTGGTATAAGCTTCTTTTAAACTGGAGCTTCTTTCAAAAAGGCTCGTGGTTCCGAGAGGGAACGTGTCACCTCCGTGTGCGAAATGACATACACTGCCTTCTCCTGCCTTGATTTTTTTACACAGGCAGCTTAGACCAATAGGAATTTCGTGCTAAATTTTGGAGTTATTTCGGGTTCATTTAGCCTTTTTTATACATTAATTGAATTTCTAGGCATTTAATACACATAATTCAAATTTGAAATACAAGCACATGCTCCAGTGCGCCAAAGTTAGTTGAAAAATCATTTATGTGTACTTGGGCGAATTTCTAGGTCCCATGTAAGAAATGGGAATGGAATTCAAACACCTGGGCGTCTTGGCTCGGCTGGAAACATCAAGAAACTTGGTTTTAAAATTCCCGTAAGTCCAAAACTCGCCTGAAAATCATGAAACTTGGCATGGTGTCATGACATGGCACCAACATGTTGTGGTAAATTTTTGTCCGATTTGCGAAGGCGCACACATTAATAATCAACAAAGTCATTTTGGAACAAGTGTTGTCACATTACAATCGGAAACACAAGTATTACTGAAACCGTGGGCGTTCTACTTACCATTTAAGTGCCGCCACGCGTCCCCTTTTTTTATTGGCTAGGAGGTGTCGTGCGGGGTAGCTATTTGAGTACGGGAGGCATGCGATCAAACCCCTGCACGTGCTCATCAGGAGGAGAGCCCTTTGACCTCTATCGGCCGCCCACCTCTCTCCCAATGTCTCCATTAATGGTGCCCGAGCCCCTGTTTAATGGCATGGCTATGTCTCACTCGACTAAGATTTAAGAGACAAAAAAGAAAATATGAAAATAAAGTTTTGCACGGATCTTGATGTAAGATCCGACGGACCTATATAGCATCGACTGCGACTTATAGCAAGACTGATGAATATAAGGACGATGACAGTGGATAATACTTGTCTTACGTATCTAGGAAGATAATTAAAAAGCCACATGCGGCAACGCCCGAAATATACAAGGGCAAAAGAAGAAGGAAGACTCAGACAACAATCTGGCTCGCTGATCTCTACTTTCTTGATGCGTTGCTGCAGCCGCGGAGACTGGTTCTCGCGGCGAGCGGCGATGAGCTCTTTCGTGTCCTCAAGACGCTGCTTGAGAGCATCCATGGATTCCTCCACCAGCCTTTGGCGCTCGATGCGGAGCATGGCATTCTCGTCCATAAGTTTCTTGACGATGACGCCGGTCCTCTTCAACAAGACAGTGGTCTCCTTGTGCTGCTTCGTCGTTCTGGCGATCTTTGCCCTCAGCAGGTCGCGCTCGGTGTAGAGCTTAACCTTGTCCTCCCCTAGTCCCCGGATGACGCTGGTAGCATTTTCAAATGAGGCATTCATCTCGTCCTGCAGCTTCATCCAATCGGATATTTGACCCATCAGGTCATCGAGCATAGTGCGCATGCGCCTATGAGAGTCCTCGCCTACCCGCGAGACATTTTCCCATGCCGCCGCGGCGCGGGAGGACATCTCTGCTGCATTCGCGGTGCGGCGGGACATCTCTGCTGCTTCCGCGGCGCTGCCGGACCAGTCTGCTGCATCAACGGCGCAGCGGGACCTCTGTGCTGCTTCGGCGGCGCAGCGGGACCTCTGTGCTGCTACGGCCACGCGGCGGGACATGTCGGCTGCTTTCGCGGCGAGGCGGGACATCTCTCGTGCTTCCGCTTCCATGCTCGCCTCTTCCTGGTAGTAATCTCTCGACCCAGAACTCATGCGGGCCATGGCAGACGGAAGGGAACGACGATGAATGACTTGTTTGTTTTTGTGGATGAGGAGTTGTGGAGGAATGTGCAGTCATCTTGGAGTAGGTAGTATTTATAACCGAGTACTAATACGCTCCTAAGTGGGAAACTGTTTAGGTTTTGATTGGTGTGAACAGGTTTGCAATTAAATATAGCGTGGTAGTAATTTGGAATGTGACAGGACGCAAGCTGAAAATTTATTGACGGTTCTATAATTTCTAAGTGCGGCACTATTCTCGGATGGCGTAACGTGGGCACGCGTTCTCGGCCGCGTACGTGGCGTTTGCAGGGCGCACTGCAATAGGCGATGTCAGCACACGTCTTGTTCCATCAAGTGTGCGCGCTCGTTATTACCATCACGCACGCTTCTTTTAATTAGAATGTGTGCTCGTCTAGCACACACACGTTGATCTGTCTAACTATTTCTGTTTGTTGTGGATAATCGCAAATAGTTCATCCGTGTGAAGTGTATGCCATCAATCGCAGACACCTTGATCTGGCTGACCGTTTCTGTTGTGTTGCCTAATCGCAAACAGTTCATCTGTCTGAAGTGTATGCCCTCAATCGCAGACACCTTGATCTGGCTGACCGTTTCTGTTGTGTTGCCTAATCACAAACAGTTAATCCGAGTGAACTGTATGCCGTATATCGCACACACCTTCATCTGGTTGCCTGTTTCTGTTCTTCTACCTCATCACAAATAGTTCATTGAACTGAACCGTATGCCCCGCATCGCACACGCAACTAAAATCTGAATCGTGTTTGATGTATCCGCCATCGCAAAGGTTTTGCATATTTTTTGATGGTTTTTTTACATCACCGTTTGCGATTAATGCATCGCACATAGTTTCGTTGAAGGGTCTCTGATTGTAGTGTCGCATTAGCAGTAGCCTGCAGTAGTGACATGACACCACTAAAGGAAGCAACAACGTACATATCATCAAAATATCGAACGAATATAAAATTCACATGATTACTTATGACAAGACTTCTCCCATGTCCTCAAGAACAAAAGTAACTACTCACGAATCATATTCATGTCCAAGATTAGAGGGGTATTGAATACCATCAAGGATCTGAATATATAATCTTCCACCAAATAAACCAACTAGCATCAACTATAAGATGTAATCAACACTACTAGCAACCCACATGTACCAATCTGAGGTTTTGAGACAAAGATTGAATACAAGAGATGAACTAGGGTTTGAGATGAGATGGTGCTGGTGAACATGTTGATGAAGATTGGTCCTCCCACGATGAGAGGATCGTTAGTGATGACTATGGCTTCGATTTCCCCCTCCCGGAGGGAAGTTTCCCCGGCGGAATCTCTTCGCCGGAGAGCAAAAGTGGTCCTGCCCAGGTTCTGCCTCGAGATGGCGATGCTTCGTCCCGAAACCCTTCTTCTGATTTTTTTTCTAGGTTAAATGGCACCATATAGGAGAAGATGGGCCCCGGAGGCCTGCTAGGGGTGCCACAAGCTCGGGGGGCGCTCCCCCATGCTTGTGGCTGATACATCTCCAACGTATCTATAATTTTTTATTGTTCCATGCTATTATATTATCAACCTTGGATGTTTTATATGCATTATTATGCTATTTTATATCAGTTTTTTGGGACTAACCTATTAACCTAGTGCCCAGTGCCAGTTGTTGTTTTTTTCCTTGTTTTTGTCTTTACAGAAAATCAATACCAAATAGAGTCCAAACGGAATGAAACCTTTTGACGATTTTTCTTGGACCACAAGACATCCTGGAAGCTTCGGGAGTAGGCCAGAAGAGCCACGAGTCAATGACAAGCTCACAAGGCGTGCCCTAGGGGTGGTGTACCCTGCAAGCTTGTGGGCCCCCCATGACTCCTCTAGCACTAATTCTTCTTCTATAAATACCTAAATATTCCCCATAGATTAGAGGGCACACCAAAAATACTTTTCCACCGCCGCAAGTTTCTGTCTTCATAAGATCCCATCTGGGGACCTTTTCTGGTACTCTGTCGGAGGGGGATTCGACCATGAAGCGCTCCTACATCAACCTTGCTGCCCTTCCGATGATGTGTGAGTAGTTTACCACAGACCTACGGGTCCATAACTAGTAGCTAGATGGCTTCTTCTCTCTCTTTGATCTTCAATACAATGTTCTCCTCGATGTTCTTGGAGATCTATTCGATGTAATCTTCTTTTGCGGTGCATTTGTTGAGATCTGATGAATTGTGGATTTATGATCAGATTATTTATGAATATTATTTGAGTCTTCTCTGAACTCTTTTATGCATGATTAAGATAGCGTTGTATTTCTCTCCGATCTATTGATTTGGTTTGGCCAACTAGATTGATTTTTCTTGCAATGGGAGAAGTGCTTTGTAGTGGGTTCAATCTTGCGGTGCTCAATCTCAGTGATAGAAAGGGACTTGACAGGTATTTGTATTGTTGCCACTAAGGATAAAAATATGGGTTTTGTTCATATTGATTGGATCTATCCCTCTACATCATGTCATCTTTCTTAAGGCGTTACTCCATTCTTGTTAACTTAATACACTAGATGCATGCTGGATAGTTGTCGATGTGTGGAGTAATAGTAGTAGATGTAGGCAGGAGTCGGTCTACTAGTCACGGACGTGATGCCTATATACATGATCATTGCCTTAGATATTGTCATAACTTTGCGCTTTTCTATCAATTGCTCAACAGTAATTTGTTTACCCACCATATGCTTTCTTTCAAGAGAGAAGCCTCTAGTGAAAACTATGGCTCCCGGGTCTATCTTTTATCATATTATTTTTAGATCTATAAAATAAAAAACACAAAAATACCTTTTTGCAATTTATTTACTTTTATTTTATTTTGCACTTTTACTTATCTTTTATATCTATCACTATAAGATCTCATCCTTGCAAGTAACTGTGAAGGGATTGACAACCCCTTTATTGCGTTGGGTGCAAGTACTTGTTCATTTTTGTAGGTGCAATTATTGGAGACTTGTGTGTTCCTCCTACTGGATTGATACCTTGGTTCTCAACTGAGGGAAATACTTATCTCTACTTTGCTGCATCACCCTTTCCTCTTCAAGGGAAAAACCAACGCAAGCTCAAGAAGTAGCAGGAAGAATTTCTGGCACCGTTGCCGGGGAGGATCTACATCAAGCCTACCAAGTACCCGTCATAAACTCCCATCTCTTGCATTTACATTATTCACCATTTGCCTCTCGTTTTCCTCTCCCCCACTTCTAAAATGTTTTCAGAAAAACACAAAAATATTTGCCTTCTTTCCGTTCGCTTTTTCGTTTGCTTTTTGTTTGCTAGACTGCTTGCTTTGTCATGATGTCTCAAGAAAATACTAAGTTGTGTGATTTTTCCAACACTAATAATAATGATTTTATTAGTACTCCGATTGCTCCGGCCACTAGTGTGGAATCTTATGAAATTAATGCCGCTTTGTTGAATCTTGTTACGAAAGAACAATTTTCTGGTAGTCCTAATGAAGATGTTGCTTCCCATCTCAATACTTTTGTTGAATTGTGTGATATGCAAAAGAAAAAAGATGTGGATAATGATATTGTGAAATTGAAGTTATTTCCATTCTCACTACGAGATCGTGCTAAAACTTGGTTTTCATCCGTGCCTAAAAATAGTATTGATTCATGGAATAAGTGTAAGAATGCTTTTATTTCCAAGTATTTTTCTCCCGCTAAGATCATGTCTCTTAGGACCGATATAATGAATTTTAAGCAACTTGATCATGAACATGTTGCATAATCATGGGAAAGGATGAAATTAATGATAAGGAATTGCCCTACTCATGGTTAAAGTTTATGGATGATCATACAAAAAATTTATGCTGGATTGAATTTTGCATCTAGAAATCTTTTAGATTCCACCGCGAGTGGTACTTCTATGGAAATCATATTAGGATAAGCTACTAAACTCCTAGATAATATTATGGAAAATTACTCTCAATGGCATACCGAAAGATCTTCTACTAGTAAAAAAGTGCATGCTATTGAAGAAATTAATACTTTGCATGGAAAGATGGATGAACTTATGAAATTGATTGCTAGTAAGAGTGCTCCTATTGATCCTAATGATATGCCTTTTTCACTCATGATGAGGATCTTAAAGTGGTTGGTGTGACTCCTATTGAATCTTTGTTTGCTAATATAAAACTTGATAAAGAAGGGACTGGAGAGGAGTCAACTTTAGCTAGAAGGCGTCCCAATAATTTGGAGGGTGAAGATCTTAGTGAAAAATTTGATAAAAGTGGGTTTGGCGAGGTCAAAACTTTAACTAGTGATGGGCCCACTCTTTTGAATTTCAAGGAATTTAATTATGATAATTGTTCTTTGATTGAGTGTATTTCCTTGTTACAATCTATGCTTAATTCACCTCATGCTTATAATCAAAATAAGGCTTTTACTAAACATATCGCTGAAGCTATGATGAAATCTTTTGAAGAAAAACTTGAGTTGGAAGTTTCAATCCCTAGAAAGCTATATGATGAATGGGAACCTATTATTAAAATTAAGAATAAAGATTATGAGTGCAATGCTTTGTGTGATTTGGTTGCTAGCGTTTCCACTATTCCAACAACTTTATGTGATGTGCTAGGTTTCCATAAATTTGATGATTGTTCTTCAAATTTGCACTTAGCGGATTCTACTATTAAGAAACCTATGGGAAGAATTAATGATGCTCTTATTGTTGCAAATAGGAATTATGTGCCCATAGATTTTATTGTGCTTGATATTGATTGCAATCCTACATGCCCCATTATTCTTGGTAGACCTTTCATTAGAACGATTGGTGCTATTATTGATATGAAAGAAGGAAATATTAGATTTCAATTTCCATTAAGGAAAGGCATGGAACACTTTCTAAGAAAGAAAATTAAGTTGCCATATGAATCTAATATGAGGGCCACTTATGGATTGAATACCAAAGATTACAATACATAGATCTATGCAATATGCCTAGCTAGGGGCGTAAAACAATAGCGCTTGTTGGGAGGCAACCCAATATTATTTTTATATTTTTGCTTTTTCTTCTGTTTTTCAATAAATATGCAATTATACTTATGTTATGATTGTGTTTTAGTATTTTAATTAGTGTTTGTGCCAAGTAAGACCTTTGGGATGATTTGGAAGATCGTTGATTTGATTCTGAGAAAAAATAGAAACTTTTGCGTCCAGTAGAAGAATTGTTAAAATTTCTGGAACGTGAAAAAACTCTGAATTTTTTACACAAGATTTATATACAGATTGCCTACGTTTCCCTAAGTTTTCATCATTTTTGGAGTTACGGAAATATGATCTTAATTCGGGTCTTTACAAACTATTCTGTTTTTGACAGATTCTGTTTTCATTGTGTTGTTCGCTTGTTTTGATGGATCTATGGGTAGTATCAGGGGGTATGAGCCATGGTGAAGTTAGAATACAGTAGATATAATGCAAATATAAAATTGGAATGAGTTTACAACAGTACCTAAAAGTGGAGATTTGTTTTATTATACTAACGGATCTCATGAGTTTTTTTTTTGAGTTTTGTGTTGTGAAGTTTTCAAGTTTTGGGTAAAGTTTCGATGGACTAAGGAATAAGGAGTGGAAAGAGCCTAATCTTGGGGACACCCATGGCACCCGAAGGTAATATTCAAGGACAACCAAGCGTCTAAGCTTGGGGATGCCCCGGATGGCATCCCCTCTTTTGTCTTCAATCTATCGGTAAATTACTTGAGGGTATATTTGTATTCACCACATGATATGTGTTTTGCTTGGAGCATCTTGTATTATATGAGTCTTTGCTTTTTAGTTTGCCAAAATCATCCTTGCTGGACACACCTTTTGAGAGGGACACACATTAATCGTGAATTTACTAGAATACTATATGTGCTTCACTTATATTTTTTTGAGCTAGGTAGTTGCTCTAGTGCTTCACTTATATCTTTTAGAGCACGGCGGTGGTTATATTTTGAAGAAGTTAATGAACTCTCATGCTTCACTTATATTATTTTGAGAGTCTTATAAATAGTATGGCATTTTTCTTAGGTTATGAATTTAGTCCTAATATGATAAGGTATTCAAGAGGGATATAATAAAAACTTTCATGAAGATCATTGAATATATGAGAAGTTTGATTCCTTGCAATAGTTTTGAGATATAAAGATGGTGATATTAAATTCATGCTACTGAGTAATTGTGTTCTAGTAAGAATATTTGTGTTAAGGTTTGTGATTCCCGAAGCATGCACGTATGGTCTCTCGTTATGCGATGAAATTGGAGCATGATTTATTTTTTATTGTCTTCCTTATGAGTGGCGGTCGGGGATGAGTGATGGTATTTTCCTACCAATCTATCCCCCTAGGAGCATGCATAGTAGTAATTTACTTCGAGGGCTAATAAACTTTTGCAATAAGTATGTTAGTTCTTTATGAGTAATGTTGAGTCCTGGATTATACGCATTCTCACCTTTCGCACTTTGCTAGCCTCTTCGGTACCGTGCATTGCCCTTACTCACCTTGAGTTGTGGTGCAAACTTCGCCAGTGCATCCAAACCCCGTGATATGATATGCTCTTTCACACATAAACCTCCTTATATCTTTCAAAACAGCCACAATACCTACCTATTATGGCATTTCCATAGCCATTCCGAGATATATTTCCATGCAACTTCCACCATTCTATTTTATTATGACACATACCATCATTGTCATATTGCTTTGCATGATCATATAGTTGACATAGTATTTGTGGCTTGGCCACCGTTCATATTTTTTATACATGTCATGCTAGATCATTGTACATCCCGGTTGTCGTGGTGGAACACGATCACCTATGGGGACATCAGCCCCTTGTGGTTCGGCAAGGGTGAAAGCACAAGTGCTCCCTGGGTGATTTTGGTAATTAATGTCAACATATCTCTTGTTGGACTAATATCTTCATCTAGTATATTTCAGAAAGTTCAACAATGGCGTGGCATGGACAAGAGGATGTGGAACCCCTTCAAGATGCTAAGGACAAAGATTGGCAAAAGCTCAAGACTCTTCATTTCTATTTTAGTGATCCAAGATCACATTGAGTCCATAGGAAAAGCCAATACTATTAAAAGGGGATGAGGTGTTGCTTAATGGTCTACTTGCTCAAAATGCTTAGTGATATGCTCCAAAGCCCTCAACCACTTTCTCATTTCCAAATATGTCCAAAACCTAAAGTCAAACTCGGCCCCACCGATTTGATCCATCCGGCGTCACCGAGTTTCTTTGACATAGCCACTGCCAGAAACCCTAATCAACTCGGTTTCACTGATCGGGATCTCGGTCTCACCGGGATGGCAATGCAAACTCTCTATTTCCCTTCGTAACGTTTCGGTCTAACCGAAATGAGCGATCGGTCCCACCAAGTTCGCAATGCAAACTCTTTGTTGCCTGTTGTAATTATTTCGGTCTCACCAAAATATGCAATCGGTCCCACCGAGTTTGCCTGACCAACTCTCTGTTTAACTCATTGCTGAAATCGGTCCCACCGAGCTCATGCAATCGGTCACACCGAGATGAGGTCTTGCCCTAACCCTAGCACATCGGTCCCACCGAGTTGATCATGTTGGTCCCACCGAGAATCCTAACATTCACATTTTGAACTAAATCGGTCTCACCGAGTTCTTCTATTCGGTCTAACCGAGTTGGGTCAAATGTGTGTAACGGTTGGATTTTGTGTGGAGGCTATATATACCCCTCCACCCCCTTCTCTATTTAAGAGAGAGCCATCAGATCGTGCCTACACTTCCACTACTCATTTTCTGAGAGAGAACCACCTACTCATGTGTTGAGATCAAGACATTCCATTCCTACCACAAGAATCTTGATCTCTAGCCTTCCCCAAGTTGCTGTCCACTCAAACCATCTTTCCACCATAGCCAAATCTGTGAGAGAGAGTTGAGTGTTGGGGAGACTATCATTTGAAGCACAAGAGCAAGGAGTTCATCATCAACACACCATTTATTACCTTTTGGAGAGTGGTGTCTCCTAGATTGGTTAGGTGTCACTTGGGAGCCTCCGACAAGATTGTGGAGTTGAACCAAGGAGTTTGTAAGGGCAAGGAGATCGCCTACTTCATGAAGATCTACCCGAGTGAGGCAAGTCCTTTGTGGGCGATGGCCATGGTGGGATAGACAAGGTTGCTTCTTCGTGGACCCTTCATGGGTGGAGCTCTCCGTGGACTCGCGCAGCCGTTACCCTTCGTGGGTTGAAGTCTCCACCTACGTGGATGTACGATAGCACCACCTATCGGAACCACGCCAAAAATCTTCGTGTCTTCATTGCGTTTGCACACTCCAATCACATCCCTTTACTTTCTTGCAAATAGCATGCTTTACTCTTTCCGCTGCTCATACTCTTGTCATGCTTGCTTGAAATGTATTGTGAATGCTTAAACTTGTGCTAAAACTCCACCTCAACTTGAAGAACTTAAAAACTGCTACTTTTGCTTGTTGAGGGTCTAATCACCCCCCCTCTAGACACCTCCTCTTGATCCTTTCAATTGGTATCAGAGCATTGGTCTCCATTGCTTTGGTTTAATCACCATTGGAGGAAGATGGATGAGTCTACGATTGGGAGTATTAGACGTAGAGTACCTATACTTGATGGCGAGTTCTATCATGCTTGGAAAAATGAGATGCTTGAGATTTTCAATGAATATAATTTGAACAAGTATATTACTTTCCCTTGTGCACCTCCTATTGATCCTTTGCATCCTACCCCCGATGAGTCTCTTGACATGATCCGCAATCTTAGAACTGTTAATCTTATCATTAGAGGATTGCCTAGAAACCTTATTGTGTGCTTGCCTACACTTGAATGTGCTTACACTATATGGAGATACCTTGAGAAATGCTTTCCAGACTATTCCTTGACAAATCTAGATGAGATTCTTCAAAAGTCCATTGCTTTAAATAAGATGAATTCTAGTGATCCTAAGTTTGGTGATTGTCTATTTGAGCTTCGTGACCTCATCGTGCCAAAGGAGATGTTGGAATCATTAGTGACATCATCTCTCAAGTCATTAGAATTCATAAGTATGAACATTGTCATGGTTATAAATCTAATGAATTACCTTCTCTAGGTAATGATCATTCATATGATGATGATGTTGAACATGGATATTATGATGAGGATGATGATAGTGACTTTGATCTTGATGCGTCTATGAGACACTTTGGTCTTATGGCTAACCTTCGTGGTTACATGGTTGGAGGAAAGGAATGGGTTCTTGATAGTGGATGTACCAATCACATGACCGGGAGACAAGGATATGTTTCATGAGCTTGCTGAAAACGACGGCCCTCGAAAGTATGTCACTTTTGGTGATAACTCAAAGGGTAAGGTGGTTGGCCTTGGTAAGGTGGCCATCTCACATGACAGCTCCATTCAAAATGTTATGCTCATTGAATCTCTTGGCTACAATCTACTTTTCGTATCTAGACTAGTCGATTTTGATCTCAATGTTCTATTCACTGAAGTAGACTGCCAAGTGTTTCAAAGAGATAATCATAATATGGTCTTTACCGGTATACGTAGAGGTGATCTATACATTGTTGACTTTACTAAAAGAGCTCAACCTAGAACTTGCTTAATTGCTAAATCTTCCAAAGGTTGGTTGTGGCATAGAAGGTTAGGTCACGTGGGCATGCGAAATCTTGATAAGCTTATTAAAGGTGATCATATCCTTGGTGTTAAAGATGTTATATTTGACAAGGATAGACTTTGCAGTGCTTGTCAAGCAGGAAAACAAGTTGGAGGAAGTCATCCCGTGAAGAACATCATGACCACGAGAAGACCGCTTGAGCTACTCCACATGGATCTTTTTGGTCCCAACGCCTACAAGAGTCTCAGTGGTAACTCATTTGGTTTAGTCATTGTTGATGATTTTTCTAGATTTACGTCGGTGTTCTTTCTTGATGATAAATCGCATGTCCAAAAGATTTTCAAGAACTTCGCTAGGAAGGCCCAAAATCAATTTGAAGTAAAGATCAAGAAGGTTCGCAGCGACAACGGAACGGAGTTCAAGAATGCCAATGTGGATACCTTTCTTGATGAAGAAGCGATTTCACATGAGTTCTCGGCTACGTACACACCTCAACAAAATGGAGTTGTTGAGAGGAAGAACCGGAAACTCATTGAGATGGCGAGAATGATGCTTGATGAATACAAGACGCCAAAACACTTTTGGGCGGAAGCGGTTGAGACAGCTTGTCATGCCACAAATCGATTATATCTTCACAAGCTTCTCGGCAAGACGGCATACGAGCTTCTCACTGGTAACAAACCCCAAGTTGGATACTTTCGAGTATTCGGCTCAAAGTGCTACATTCTTGATAAACATCGTCATTCGAAATTTGCCCCTAAATCTCATGAAGGTTTCCTACTTGGTTATGGCTCAAACTCTCACACATACCGTGTCTACAACAATTTCACCCGAAAGGTTGAAGAGACGGTAGATGTGAAGTTTGATGAATCTAATGGCTCGCAAGTAGAGTAATTGCCAATTGATGTAGGAGACAAAGATCCTTCGGAAGCGATTCAAAACTTGTCTATTGGCAAGATTCGCCCAACGGAGGTGAAGGAGAGTACCTCGTCCATTCAAGTGGAAGCCTCAACTTCACACCAAGGTGAACCACAAGTTGACTTGGAGGCATCCACAAGTGGAACAGGTCAAGATGAAGGAGACAAGGAAGTACAACAAGATGAACCTCATCGACCTCCTTCTCCACCTCCACAAGAGAACATCAATGCCAACAACAATGAAGATAGACAAGAGGAAGAACAAGACAATGAAGAGGATGTTCCACCCCGACCCAAACAAAAGCTCTCACGAGTTAGAGCAAGAGTCTCAAGAGATCATCCCGTCGAACAAATCTTCGATGATATTCAAACCGGGAGAATTACTCTCTCTAAGTCTCGCTTAGCAAACTTTTGTGAACATTACTCATTCATTTCTAACATTGAACCTATGATGGTTGAAGAAGCTCTTGATGATCCGGATTGGGTGAACGCTATGCATGAAAAGCTACACAATTTCGAGAGGAATCAAGTATGGATGCTTGTTGAAAAGCCCGATGAAAAGCACAATGTCATTGGAACCAAATGGGTGTTTCGGAATAAGCAAGATGAAGATGGACAAGTTGGATGCAACAAGGACCGTCTCGTCGCCCAAGGTTACACTCAAGTCGAAGGTATGGACTATGGTGAGACATATGCCCCCGTTGCTAGACTTGAGTCCATACGCATCTTACTTGCTTATGCCAATCACCATGATATCACTCTATACCAAATGGACATTAAAAGTGCCTTTCTAAATGGAGAAATTGAGGAGGAAGTCTATGTTAAACAACCTCCCGGCTTTTTTAATCCCAAGAAACCTAATCATGTTTACAAACTTCACAAAGCACTTTATGGTCTCAAACAAGCTCCTAGAGCATGGTATAAATGCTTGACTTAAGTTTATTATTGAAAAAGGCTTCGAGATTGGAAAAATTGATTCTACACTTTTTACTAAAAGGGTTAACAGTGAATTATTTCTGTGCCAAATTTATGTGGATGACATCATATTTGGTTTGACTAACCCTCATTTTAGTGAAAAGTTTGGAAGGCTAATGTCGGAGAAGTTTGAGATGTCTATGATGAGTGAACTCAAATTCTTTCTTGGTTTGCAAATCAAGCAAACTAAGGAGGGTACCTTTGTTTCCCAAACAAAGTATACCAAGGAATTATTCAAGAAGTTCAATATGCAAGAGAGCAAAGGTATGAAAACACCCATGCCTACTAGTGGACATCTTGACTTGACTAAGGATGGCAAACCAGTTGACCAAAAGGTTTACCGCTCTATGATTGGTTCATTGTTATATATATGTGCCTCCCGTCCCGATATTATGCTAAGTGTGTGCATGTGTGCACGATATCAAGCGGACCCTAAAGAGTGTCATCTTAAGGCTGTGAAAAGGATAGTGAGATACTTAATCCATACACCAAACTTTGGCATTTGGTATCCTAAGAGGTCCTCTTTTGATCTTGTTGGCTACTCCGATTCGGACTATGCCGGTGACAAGGTTGATAGAAAGTCCACTTCGGGAACTTGTCAATTTCTTGGTAGACCTCTTGTGTCTTGGTCCTCCAAGAAAAAAAACTCGGTATCCTTATCCACCGCCAAAGCGGAATACATTGCCGCCGGATCATGTTGTGCTCAATTACTTTAGATGACCCAAACTCTTAAGGATTATGGGATATATGTGAAACATGTTCCATTGCTATGTGCTAATGAAAGTGCTATTAAGATTGCTCACAATCCCATGCAACATTCTCGAACTAAGCATATTGAAGTTCGTCATCATTTCATTCGAGATCATGTTGCTAAAGGAGACATCAATCTTAAGCATGTTCGTACCGATAAGCAATTGGTGGATATATTCACCAAACCGCTTGATGAGAAAGTATTTTACCTTTTGAGAGGTGAATTGAATATTATTGATGCCTCAAACTTGGAGTAGAAACTCCATTTGGATACATGCAAGGCATGAGCTTGTCTTTTGACTAATCCTTGATATTACTCTTATGATGATGATCATATGTCTTGGATCTATATTTGTACCCTTGCATGTTATCTAACCCTTGTAGGTACTTGGATGAGCCCAAATCTACGAGATTGCAAGTCACTCACATCTTGAGCGATCTCTACATCACCAAGTTTCTACTATATGGTTGTTGAATACAAGGAAGCGTGGATTCACTCAACATATCCTTTGACAATTTCTATATATCAGATTTTATTTGGTATCAAGTTTCATGATTGTCATCTTGGATACACAAGTGCTCTTCCTTGCAAAACTAACCCATGTAGGAAGATGAACTCAAACTATAAGTGGTGCTCTCCACTCTTGATGAACTACATCAACCTCGAGCATCCAACACAAGTTCGACTACATGATCAAGATCAACACCACCACTCAAGGTATGCCATTCCATCTTAGAGAAGCTTTACTCCAAGACATGGGTCAAAGCAACTCACCAAGATGTGAATACACCAAAAGGCTTAAACGAAAAATGGTAACCCTGTTTAGAGCTCAAACGATGAGTATGACCTATGATCAAGTGTCATCACTTGACTCCTCAGTCAATATGCTCTAACATAGGTGACTTTGTCGCCGACCCCCTCTAGATGAAGTTCTCTAGTGTTTCTTTGTTTTGCATATGTTTTTCCTTGTTTGTTCTCCTTTTCAAAAAAAAACTTCATCTAGATCCTTTTCCTTTGTATGTTTCTCTGGATTTTTCTGCATCTAATTCATTGCAAATTCTTCAGTTAATTCCTTGCAAATCCTTGTGAGATTTCGATTGCCAAGTGAGCTGAGTTGACAAGACTTTTCCTCTGTATTGAACTCGGCCTCACCGATTCATGCCTATCGGCTAGACCAAACTACAATATCTTGTAGAAAGTTTATTGGTACAACCGACGAGGACTAACCCGGTCTAACCGATATGCATCATCTATGACACCGCCAACTCGGTGTCACCGATGAAAATAGATCGGTGTTACCGATTTCACTATTGAGAAAACTTTTTGCCATTGCAAATGTCATTTCTTCTCCAGCTCCACTTAATGATTCTTATCCTCTACTCGCATCTTATACTACATGCTGCTTTGTAATGTGTTTCAAGGACCAAACCTATTTGACTCATGCTCCAGAAGGTCCCTTCTTGGAAATTGATGTCAAAGGGGGAGAGAGAGCACATCAAAGCTTATCACATGGGAAAGCGCATCTTAGCTTGCTTCTCCAGATGCTTATTAACAATAGAGGAGAGAAGTCACATGTCTTTAAGAGGGGAAAGACATGTTAGGAAATGTGAGTTCGTATCTTTTCGTGCTCTGATCTTTTTTCTTGCTCTGATTTTCTATCTTTTCCCATTATCCAATATCAAATTCAGGGGGAGAAAGAGTTCCTATATAAGGGAAGAAAATTTTGAAATTCATTGCATATCTTTAATCTTTGGGGACATGTCTATATCCAAATGAAGTACTAAGTACTTACTCTTTACATGTCATCCCAGTCTTGGTAATCTTGTGGTCTCCTGAACTTGCTTCATTTAGATTGTTCTTGTGTTATCTAACCTTGTTTTCTCAAGCTCATCTCTTCCGAAGCCAGCCCAAGACCACAAGGTAAGTATATGCATCACACTCATGTGCATGATGATCTCTTGCTGATGTACATATTGTTTGCAAGAAGGACTCATGAACATAAAGGTGCACTTCCTGTATACATCATTTGCTCTGATGCATATAGCCAAGATACATGTAACTCGTTGCTTGCTCTGACATGCTTATGCATTCACATGATCTCACATATTATCTTTACATGATTGCATACATGTAGGGGGAGCCTATGCATGTTACATGTCCTTCCAAAGCTTTACTTGTTACTCTTCATATCTTTATCTAAAGCTTTGATGTATGTTGTCATCAATTACCAAAAAGGGGGAGATTGAAAGCACAAGTGCTCCCTGGGTGATTTTGGTAATTAATGTCAACATATCTCTTGTTGGACTAATATCTTCATCTAGTATATTTCAGAAAGTTCAACAATGGCGTGGCATGGACAAGAGGATGTGGAACCCCTTCAAGATGCTAAGGACAAAGATTGGCAAAAGCTCAAGACTCTTCATTTTTATTTTAGTGATCCAAGATCACATTGAGTCCATAGGAAAAGCCAATACTATTAAAAGGGGATGAGGTGTTGCTTAATGGTCTACTTGCTCAAAATGCTTAGTGATATGCTCCAAAGCCCTCAACCACTTTCTCATTTCCAAATATGTCCAAAACCTAAAGTCAAACTCGGCCCCACCGATTTGATCCATCCGGCATCACCGAGTTTCTTTGACATAGCCACTGCCAGAAACCCTAATCAATTCGGTTTCACCGTTCGGATCTCGGTTTCACCGAGATGGCAATGCAAACTCTCTATTTCCCTTCGTAACGTTTCGGTCTAACTGAAATGAGCGATCGGTCCCACCGAGTTCGCAATGCAAACTCTCTGTTGCTTGTTGTATTTATTTCGGTCTCACCAAAATATGCTATCGGTCCCACCGAGTTTGCCTGACCAACTCTCCGTTTAACTCATTGCTGAAATCGGTCCCACCGAGCTCATGCAATCGGTCACACCGAGATGAGGTCTTGCCCTAACCCTAGCACATCGGTCCCACCGAGTTGATCATGTTGGTCCCACCGAGAATCCTAACGTTCACATTTTGAACTAAATCGGTCTCACCGAGTTCTTCTATTCGGTCTAACCGAGTTGGGTCAAATGTGTGTAATGGTTGGATTTTGTGTGGAGGCTATATATACCCCTCCACCCCCTTCTCTATTTAAGAGAGAGCCATCAGATCGTGCCTACACTTCCACTACTCATTTTCTGAGAGAGAACCACCTACTCATGTGTTGAGATCAAGACATTCCATTCCTACCACAAGAATCTTGATCTCTAGCCTTCCCCAAGTTGCTTTCCACTCAAACCATCTTTCCACCATAGCCAAATCTGTGAGTGAGAGTTGAGTGTTGGGGAGACTATCATTTGAAGCACAAGAGCAAGGAGTTCATCATCAACACACCATTTATTACCTTTTGGAGAGTGGTGTCTCCTAGATTGGTTAGGTGTCACTTGGGAGCCTCCAACAAGATTGTGGATTTCAACCAAGGAGTTTGTAAGGGCAAGGAGATCGCCTACTTCGTGAAGATCTATCCGAGTGAGGCAAGTCCTTTGTGGGCGATGGCCATGGTGGGATAGACAAGGTTGCTTCTTCATGGACCCTTCGTGGGTGGAGCCCTCTGTGGACTCACGCAGCCGTTACCCTTCGTGGGTTGAAGTCTCCACCTACGTGGATGTACGATAGCACCACCTATCGGAACCACGCCAAAAATCTCCATGTCTTCATTGCGTTTGCACACTCCAATCCCATCCCTTTACTTTCTTGCAAATAGCATGCTTTACTCTTTCCACTGCTCATACTCTTGTCATGCTTGCTTGAAATGTATTGTGAATGCTTAAACTTGTGCTAAAACTCCACCTCAACTTGAAGAACTTAAAAACTGCTACTTTTGCTTGTTGAGGGTCTAATCACCCCCCCTCTAGACTGAAGGAAATATGCCCTAGAGGCAATAATAAAGTTGTTATTTATATTTCCTTATATCATGATAAATATTTATTATTCATGCTAGAATTGTATTAACCGAAAACTTGATACATGTGTGAATACATAGACAAAACACTGAGTCCCTAGTAAGCCTCTACTAGACTAGCTCGTTGATCAAAGATGGTTAAGTTTCCTAACCATAGGCATGTGTTGTTATTTGATGAACGAGATCACATCATTAGGAGAATCATGTGATGGACAAGACCCATCCGTTAGCTTAGCATAATGATCGTTAAGTTTTATTGCTATTGCTTTCTTCATGACTTATACATATTCCTTTGACTATGAGATTATGCAACTCCCGAATACCGGAGGAACACCTTGTGTGCTATCAAATGTCACAATGTAACTGGGTGATTATAAAGATGGTCTACAGGTGTCTCCGAAGGTGTTTATTGGGTTGGCATAGATCGAGATTAGGATTTGTCACTCCGAGTATCGGAGAGGTATCTCTGGGCCCTCTCGGTAATTCACATCATGATAAGCCTTGCAAGCAATGTGACTAATGAGTTAGTTACGGGATGATGCATTACGAAATGAGCAAAGAGACTTGCCGGTAACGAGATTGAACTAGGTATGGAGATACCGACGATCGAATCTCGGGCAAGTAACATACCAATGACAAAGGGAATGACGTATGTTGTCATTGCGGTTTGACCGATAAAGATCTTCATAGAATATGTAGGAACCAATATGAGCATCCAGGTTCCGCTGTTGGTTATTGACCGGAGATGTGTCTCGGTCATGTCTACACAGTTCTCGAACCCGTAGGGTCCGCACGCTTAACGTTCGATGACGATTTGTATTATGAGTTATGTTTTTTGGTGACCGAAGATTGTTCGAAATCCCGGATGAGATCACGGACATGACGAGGACTCTCGAAATGGTCGAGAGGTAAAGATTGATATATTAGACGATAGTATTCGGACACCAGAAGTGTTTCGGAATGTATCGGGTATGTATCGGAGTACCGGGGGGTTACCGGAACCCTCGGGGGAAAGATATGGGCCATATGGGCCATAGGAGGGAGGCTAGGCAGCCCACAAGGGGTGGCCACGCCCCCCCCCCCATGGGGAGTCCGAATTGGACAAGGGGAGGGGCGGCGCCCCCCTTTCCTTCTCCTCCTCCCTCTCCTTCCCCCTTTCCCCTTCCGGCAAAAGGAAAGGGGGGGCCGAATCCTACTAGGAGCCCAAGTGGGACTCCTCCCACTTGGGGCGCCCCTAGGCCGGCCTCCTCCCCTCTCCCTCCTTTATATACGGGGGCGGGGGGCACCTCCAATGACACACCAATTGTTCTTAGCCGTGTGCGGCGCCCCCTCCACCGTTTACTCCTCCGGTCATATTGTCGTAGTGCTTAGGCGAAGCCCTGCGCGGATCACTTCACCATCACCGTCACCACGCCGTCATGCTGATGAAACTCTCCCTCGACACTTTGCTAGATCAAGAGTTCGAGGGACGTCATCGAGCTGAACGTGTGCAGAACTCGGAGGTGCCGTACGTTCGGTGCTTGATCAGTTGAATCGAGAAGACGTTCGACTACATCAACCGCGTTAAGCTAACGCTTACGCTTTCGGTCTACGAGGGTACGTGGACACACTCTCCCCCTCTCGTTGCTATGCATCTCCTAGATAGATCTTGCGTGAGCGTAGGATTTTTTTTGAAATTGCATGCTATGTTCCCCAACAGTGGCATCCGAGCCAGGTCTATGCGTAGATGATATGCACGAGTAGAACACAAAGAGTTGTGGGCGGTGATAGTCATACTGCTTACCACCAATGTCTTATTTTGATTCGGTGGTATTGTTGGATGAAGCGACCCGGACCAACCTTACATGACCACATTCATGAGAACGATTCCACCGACAGACATGCAACTAGTTTTGCATAAAGGTGGCTGGCGGGTGTCTGTTTCTCCAAATTTAGTTGAATCAAATTTGACTACGGCCGGTCCTTGTTGAAGGTTAAAACAACAAACTTGACGAAACACCGTTGTGGTTTTTATGCGTAGGAAAGAACGGTTCTTGCTACAAGCCCGTAGCAGCCACGTAAAACTTGCAACAACAAAGTAGAGGACGTCTAACTTTGTTTTTGCAGGGCATGTTGTGATGTGATATGGTCAAGACATGATGTGATATACGTTGTTGTATGAGATGATCATGTTTTGTAAAAGTTATCGGCAACTGGCAGGAGCCTTATGGTTGTTGCTTTATTGTATGAAATGCAAACGCCATATAATTGCTTTACTTTATCACTATGCATTAGTGATAGTTGTAGAAGCAATAGTTGGCGAGACGACCAAGACGCTATGTTGAAGATCAAGGTGTCATGGCGGTGATGATGGAGATCATGACGGTGCTTTGGAGATGGAGATCAAAGGCACAAGATGATGATGGCCATATCATGTCACATATTTTGATTGCATGTGATGTTTATCTTTTATGCATCTTATTTTGCTTAGTACGGCGGTAGCATTATAAGATGATCCCTCACTAAAATTTCAAGGTATAAGTGTTCTCCCTGAGTATGCATCGTTGCAACAGTTCGTCGTGCTGAGACACCACGTGATGATCGGGTGTGATAAGCTCTACGTTCACATACAATGGGTGCAAGACAGTTTTGCACGTGCAGAATACTCGGGTTAAACTTGACGAGCCTAGCATGTACAAACATGGCCTCGGAACACTGGAGACCGAAAGGTCGAACATGAATCATATAGTAGATATGATCAACATAGAGATGTTCACCATTGAAGACTACTCCATCTCACGTGATGATCGGACATGGTTTAGTTGATATGGATCACGTGATCATATAGTTGACTCGAGGGATGTCTATCTAAGTGGGAGTTCTTAAGTAATATGATAATTAAACTTAATTTATCATGAACTTAGTCCTGATAGTTTTTGCATATCTATGTTGTAGATCAATGGCCCGTGCTACCGTTCCCTTGAATTTTAATGCATTCCTAGAGAAAGCTAAGTTGAAAGATGATGGTAGCAACTACACGGACTGGGTCCGTAACTTGAGAATTATCCTCATTGTTGCACAGAAGAATTATGTCCTTGATGCACCGCTAGGTGAAAGGCCTGCTGCAGGAGCATATGCTGATGTTATGAACGTCTGGCAACCTCAATCTTATGACTACTCGATAGTTCAGTGTGCCATGCTTTATGGCTTAGAATCAGGACTTCAAAGACGTTTTGAACATCATGGACCATATGAGATGTTCCAGGAGTTGAAGTTAATATTTCAAGCAAATGCCCGAGTTGAGAGATATGAAGTCTCCAACAAGTTCTATAGCTACAAGATGGAGGAGAACAGTTCTATCATTGAACACATACTCAGAATGTCTGGATATCATAATCACTTGACTTAGCTGGGAGTTAATCTTACGGATGATAGTGTTATTGACAGAGTTCTTCAATCACTGCCACCAAGCAACAAAGGCTTTGTGATGAACTATAACATGCAAGGGATGGATAAGACAATTCCCGAGCTCTTCGCTATGCTCAAAGCTGCGGAGGTAGAAATCAAGAAGGAGCATCAAGTGTTGATGGTTAACAAGACCACTAGTTTCAAGAAAAAGGGCAAAGGAAAGAAGGGGAACTTCAAGAAGAATGGCAAGCAAGTTGCCACTCCCGGGAAGAAGCCCAAGTCTGGACCTAAGCCTGAAACTGAGTGCTTCTACTGCAAAGGGACTAGTCACTGGAAGTGGAACTACCCCAAGTATTTGGCGGATAAGAAGGATGGCAAAGTGAACAAAGGTATATTTGATATACATGTTATTGATGTGTACCTTACTAATGCTCGTAGTAGTGCATGGGTATTTGATACTGGTTCTGTTGCTCATATTTGCAACTCAAAACAGGGGCTACGGATTAAACAAAGATTAGCTAAGGACGAGGTGATGATGCGCGTCGGGAATGGTTCCAAGGTCGATGTGATCGCCGTCGGCACGCTACCTCTACATCTACCTTCGGGATTAGTTTTAGACCTGAATAATTGTTATTTGGTGCCAGCGTTGAGCATGAACATTATATCTGGATCTTGTTTAATGCGAGATGGTTATTCATTTAAATCAGAGAATAATGGTTGTTCTATTTATATGAGTAATATCTTTTATGGTCATGCACCCTTGAAGAGTGGTCTATTTTTGTTGAATCTCGATCATGGTGATACACATATTCATAATATTGTTGCCAAAAGATGCAAAGTTGATAATGATAGTGCAACATATTTGTGGCACTACCGTTTAGGTCATATTGGTGTAAAGCGCATGAAGAAACTCCATGTGGATGGACTTTTGGAATCACTTGATTATGAATCATTTGATGCTTGCGAACCATGCCTCATGGGCAAGATGACTAAGACTCCGTTCTCCAGAACAATGGAGCGAGCCACTGACTTATTGGAAATAATACATACCGATGTATGCGGTCCGATGAGTGTTGAGGCTCGCGGCGGGTATCGTTATTTTCTGACCTTCACAAATGATTTGAGTAGATATGGGTATATCTACTTAATGAAACACAAATCTGAAACATTTGAAAAGTTCAAAGAATTTCAGAGTGAAGTAGAAAATCATCGTAACAAGAAAATAAAGTTTCTACGATCTGATCACGGAGGCGAATATTTGAGTTACGAGTTTGGCCTTCATTTAAAATAATGTGGAATAGTTTCACAACTCACGCCACCTGGAACACCACAGCGTAATGGTGTGTCTAAACGTCGTAACCGTACTTTATTAGATATGGTGCGATCTATGATGTCTCTTACCGATTTACCACTATCGTTTTGGGGTTATGCATTAGAGACAACTGCATTCATGTTAAATAGGGCACCGTCTAAATCCGTTGAGACGACACCATATGAACAGTGGTTTGGAAAGAAACCTAAGCTGTCATTTCTTAAAGTTTGGGGTTGCGATGCTTATGTGAAAAAGCTTCAACCTGATAAGCTCGAACCCAAATCAGAGAAGTGCGTCTTCATAGGATACCCAAAAGAAACTGTTGGGTACACCTTCTATCACAGATCTGAAGGCAAGATCTTTGTTGCTAAGAATGGATCCTTTCTAGAGAAGGAGTTTCTCTTGAAAGAAGTGAGTGGGAGGAAAGTAGAACTTGATGAGGTAATTGTACCTCCTCTCAATTTGGAAAGTAGCTCATCGGAGAAATCCGTTCCCGTGATGCCTACACCAATTAGTGAGGAAGCTAATGATGATGATCATGAAACTTCAGATCAAGTTTCTACAGAACCTCGTAGGTCAACCAGAGTACGTTCCGCACTAGAGTGGTACTGTAATCCTGTTCTGGAAGTCATGTTACTAGACCATGACGAACCTACGAACTATGAGGAAGTGATGATGAGCCCAGATTCCACGAAATGGCTTGAGGCCATGAAATCTGAGATGGGATCCATGTATGAGAACAAAGTGTGGACTTTGGTTGACTTGCCCAATGATCGGCAAGCCATAGAGAATAAATGGATCTTCAAGAAGAAGACTGACGCTGATGGTAATGTTACTGTCTACAAAGCTCGACTTGTTGCGAAAGGTTTTCGACAAGTTCAAGGAGTTGACTACGATGAGACCTTCTCACCCGTAGCGATGCTTAAGTCTGTCCGAATCATGTTAGCAATTGCCGCATTTTATGATTATGAAACCTGGCAAATGGACGTCAAAACTGCATTCCTTAATGGATTTCTTAAAGAAGAGTTGTATATGATGCAACCAGAAGGTTTTGTCGATCCTAAAGGTGCTAACAAAGTGTGCAAGCTCCAGCGATCCATTTATGGACTGGTGCAAGCATCTCGGAGTTGGAATATACACTTTGATAGTGTGATCAAAGCATATGGTTTTATACAGACTTTTGGAGAAGCCTGTATTTACAAGAAAGTGAGTGGGAGCTCTATAGCATTTCTAATATTATATGTGGATGACATATTGTTGATTGGAAATGATATAGAATTTCTGGATAGCATAAAAGGATACTTGAATAAGAGTTTTTCAATGAAATACCTCGGTGAAGCTGCTTATATATTAGGCATCAAGATCTATAGAGATAGATCAAGACGCTTAATTGGACTTTCACAAAGCACATACCTTGATAAAGTTTTGAAGAAGTTCAAAATGGATCAGTCAAAGAAAGGGTTCTTGCCTGTGTTACAAGGTGTGAAGTTGAGTCAGACTCAATGCCCAACCACTGCAGAAGATAGAGAGAAAATGAAAGTCATTCCCTATGCCTCAGCCATAGGTTCTATCATGTATGCAATGATGTGTACCAGACCTGATGTGTGCCTTGCTATAAGTCTAGCAGGGAGGTACCAAAGTAATCCAAGAGTGGATCACTGGACAGCGGTCAAGAACATCCTGAAATACTTGAAAAGGACTAAGGATATGTTTCTCGTTTATGGAGGTGACAAAGAGCTCGTCGTAAATGGTTACGTTGATGCTAGCTTTGACACTGATCCGGATGACTCTAAGTCACAAACCGGATACATATTTATATTGAATGGTGGAGCTGTAAGTTGGTGCAGTTCCAAGCAAAGCGTCGTGGTGGGATATACGTGTGAAGCGGAGTATATAGCTGCTTCAGAAGCAGCAAATGAAGGAGTCTGGATGAAGGAGTTCATATCCGATCTAGGCGTAATACCTAGTGCATCGGGTCCAATGAAAATCTTTTGTGACAATACTGGAGCAATTGCCTTGGCGAAGGAATCCAGATTTCACAAAAGAACTAAACACATCAAGAGACGCTTCAACTCCATCCGTGATCAAGTCAAGGAGGGAGACATAGAGATTTGCAAAATACATACGGATATGAATGTGGCAGACCCGTTGACTAAGCCTCTTCCACGAGCAAAACATGATCGGCACCAAGACTCCATGGGTGTTAGAATCATTACTATGTAATCTAGATTATTGACTCTAGTGCAAGTGGGAGACTGAAGGAAATATGCCCTAGAGGCAATAATAAAGTTGTTATTTATATTTCCTTATATCATGATAAATGTTTATTATTCATGCTAGAATTGTATTAACCGGAAACTTGATACATGTGTGAATACATAGACAAAACACCGAGTCCCTAGTAAGCCTCTACTAGACTAGCTCGTTGATCAAAGATGGTTAAGTTTCCTAACCATAGACATGTGTTGTCATTTGATGAACAGGATCACATCATTAGGAGAATGATGTGATGGACAAGATCCATTCGTTAGCTTAGCATAATGATCCTCAAGTTTTATTGCTATTGCTTTCTTCATGACTTATACATATTCCTTTGACTATGAGATTATGCAACTCCCGAATACCGGAGTGTGACGCCCCCGGCCCAATCGTGCACTAATCATACACGCAAATGCACACGATCAAGCCTAAGGACTCACGGGAAGATATCACAACACAACTCTAAAACATAAATAAAGTCATATAAGCTTTATATTACAAGCCAAGGGCCTCGAGGGCTCGAATACATAAGCTTGCGTACAAGCGTCAGCGGAGGCATCAGATATCTGAGTACAGATATGAAACGGAAACAAATAGGCCTTTAGAAAGGCGGGGCAAAATAAAACACTACGATCGAAAGGCGAAGGCCTCCTGCCTGGGACCCTCCGATCCTACTCCTGGTCGTCAGTCAACTCGTAGTAGTATCCATCCTCTGGGTAGTAGTAGTAGTCGATCGACGGGGCATCTGTCTCAGGGGGCTCCGTCCTCTGGTCACGACAAACTGATAAGGGGAGAAAAGAAAAAAAAGCAACCATGAGTACTCAGAAGTACTCAGCAAGCAAGGATCTACACTACATATGTAACATTTTCAAAGGGAGGCTGTATATGTGGACTGGGCTGTAGAAATGCCAGAATAGAGAGTAGGCCTAGTCCTATCGAAGACTAGCATCTTCAGCGGTCTTGCAGAAATAGAAGAGGGTAGAACAGTACAATATAATGTAGCAGTATCATTAAGTCTCAACCTCACCCAGAGATCCTTTCTCGACTCCCTGCGAGAAAGCAATCCCAGAGCCATACAGTCATCAACCTCATCCTGAGATCCCTTCTTGACTCCCTGCGAAAAGCAATCCCAGAGCCATAGTATCCAAGTATCCAGTTCTAATTGTATCAATCAGGATACAACTCCGAGTGTCCTTTACCGTAGGACCGGCTATCAATAGAAGTGTTCTTCCCTGCAGGGGTGCACCAACTTACCCAACACGCTCGATTAACTCCGGCCGGACACACTTTCCTGGGTCATGCCCGGCCTCGGCCAAACGACACACCGCAACCCTACCTACAGCTCAGCAGAGAGGTCCCCGCCGATCTACATCCTAAGCGCAAGGGGGTCTTGGCCATCGCCCCTCGCCCTCCGGGTCATTGTGAGCAGGGTGGATACCAGCGCCAACGGCATGATCCGACCCGGCCACAATGCTGAACTAGACGTCTGACAAAGCTTTCAGCTGATGCTACGATGCAGAACGCCCATACTATGCCCACGTGATGGTTAGTGCTATCAGGCCAGAGACCTGCTCGGATCAATTATCCAAATTGTTAGGACTAGGGGCTTGCGGTAACGAGCAGAGACTCACGAAAGATGTGACCCCGTCGCCCCGTCTCGAGGACTTGCTGCAAGGGTTAAGAATGCCCGGCCGCGCCTCGTATTCATCACTCGGGCACCACACTGGCACCCGTCTTCACAACACTCGCCTCTCAGGCGCACGCGGGTACCCCTCAGGGTCGACCCGCCTATCCAAGTAACATTAGTATAGTCCAAGTATCCGTGTGTCCATAACATCAGGAGAATCCGAGGTGTCACCCTCGTTGGATTCCTACATGATGTATCCGTCAAGGTGAACTCGGAGGAATCACCCTCGCTGGGTTCACACTTGAGGTGTTGTACGACGGCGTCGTTATCGGAAGCGGTGAAGGAGGAATCACCCTCGATGACCATGACCGATTAGCTACTCTACAGAGTTAACATCAGAAGTGCTACACGAGGTATCACCCTCGGCACTAGATAGTAACGCTGCAGTGTCGTTACAACAAAAAGGGGGGGGTGATGTGCGGTGTCGGGGCCTGGTCTTCAATCCCGTTGATCGGGTCTTCTGACAATCCAGCGTGGCAGTCGGGATAAGTGGGGTCACTGATAGGTCTCTACCCAGCCTATACTAAGCAGTTTAGGATATGCAGGTAATTATCAACAGCAGGTTACAATGAACAGGCTATGCATCAGAATAGGTAAGGCAGTAGCAGCAGCAATTCTAATGCAAGCATGAGAACTAGAATGGGCGATATCGGGATGATCAAAGGGGGGGGGCTTGCCTGGTTGCTCGGCGGCAAGGGCAGGGTTGTCAATGTTGTCTTCGGTCTCCGGAGCTGCGTCGGTCTCGGGGACGACGTCGGTGTCGGGGGATACCGAGAGAGAAGAGGGGGAGGAAACAGTATAAATACACAGCGAACAAGTGCAGCACAAAGCATAACATGGCAATACGCGATGACGGAGGTGATCTAACGCAGTGCCGGGTGATACTGGCGAAGGTGGGATTCATCTGGGAATGTTTTCCCGTCTCCAGACATTTGTCAGACAGATGACCGGAGGGGAACGGTTGTATGTTCGGATAGTTAGGGATGTGTGACGGACGAACGGACCGCGTATTTGGATTCGTCTCGTCGTTCTGAGCAACTTTCATGTATAAAGTTTTTCGATCGGAGTTACGGATTAAAAGATATGATTTTCTAAAGTTTTTATTGATTTTCTGGAATTTATTTAATTATTTAAATCAACATTATCCAGAACAGTAAAAGATGACATCATCATGACGCAAAGCTGACATCAGCAGTCAACTCTGGCTGACCAGAGTCAAACTGACAGGTGGGACCCACATGTCATACACTGTGGCTTAACCAGAGGGGTTAATTTAATTTATTGAGTTAATTAACAAGTGGGGCCCAGCAGTCAGTGACTGATTAGGATTTTAAATATTTTTATTAACCTAATTAGTTAATTAGGCACCTGACAGGGGGGCCCATATGTCATAGACACAGGGAGAGTGGCCCCACCAGTCAGTGACTGGGCAGCGCCCAGTCAGCCAGTTGACCAAGTCAACTGGTCAACTGGGGCCAGCCTGGCCCACTGGCAGTGGCACGGGGGTGGAACCCCCCGGTGCCACATCGGACCGGTCGCCAGAGGGCGCTCCGGCGAGCTCGAGCGCGGCGCCGAGTTCCGGCGAGCTTGGGTTTCGCGTACGGTGGCTACCTGCATTGGAGAGCTAGCGAGGTCGCGCGTCGCGTGGGGCGAGTGGTCAGACTCGGGGGTGCCCGGAACAACGCCGGCGACGACGATTGGCGGCGGGGCTCTCGGGTGGTGCTCGGGCGCGTGGCTGCAGTGGGCTAGCGAGCAAAGTAAAAGGTGGGGCGGCCTCGACGGCTCACCAGGAGCACGTTGGTGCTGCGGGACCGAGCCGAGCGGCTCTGGGAGCGCAGCAATGGCAGCGACGGCGGCGGACAGAGCACGAGCACGGTGGCGGCGAGCTACGACTACGGGGAGAGCGCAAGGAGGGAGGGAGGAGGACGGGGGTGCTCACGTAGAGCCTGTAGGTGTGCGTAAGCGAGCTCGGGGAGGGCTTGCCGGAGCGAATCGACGACGGCGTGCGGTGGCGATCCGAGGAGGGAGGAGGGCTCGAGGAGGCGTTGCGGTTGCTCCGGGCTCCGGTTAGTTGGCGTAGCCGATGTAGTCGACGTCGAGGAGCACGGTGGGCACATTCGAGAG
This sequence comes from Thinopyrum elongatum, assembly GCA_011799875.1. Lineage (NCBI taxonomy): Eukaryota > Viridiplantae > Streptophyta > Magnoliopsida > Poales > Poaceae > Thinopyrum > Thinopyrum elongatum. Next base: position 312,506,314 of record CM022299.1, on the reverse strand, counting down.
GCGGGGCGGTGACGGTGGCCGCGCAACTCAACCGCGGCCGTTCATGGCGGCGTCGGGCGAGGTGGGAGAGAGCGAGGGAGGAAAGGGGAGGGGTGCTAGGGCTCGCCAGGGGGGAAGCGGGGGTGGCTCTTATACCCAGCGCGCGCGCGCGCGCTGTCGAGCGGCGAGCGAGGGGGGCCGGGGCGCGGGCGTGCGTGCGCGCAGAGCGCTCGACAGCGAGGCGCGGGTGAGCAGTGGGAGGTGGGAGGGGACGCCGGTTGGGCTGGGCCGGCACTGTGCACTCGAGGCCCAGCACAGTGGGCCTTTTCCTTTTTCTCCGTTCCTGCTTTCTTTTTCTTTTCTGTTTTGTAAAATGTGTGGCCCCCATTAGAGTTTTGTAAAATATGAGAGCTGACCCACAAATCACAGCGCAATATATCCTACCACCAAAAACTAGTTTGGGGTAAATATCTTTTCATATTTATTTTAGATTAAATAAAAGGTAATTAAATATTGTCTTTAGTCACTGTTTGGGGATGTTTGAGTCACTTACCCTACTCCAATGATGTTGGTTTCAATTTTAGAATTGTCTCTGATTTATTTGCTATTTAATGAACAATTTAGTTTCTATGTTGGACAACTTTTATTTTCCACTTTCATTTAAATTTCCATTTGAATCAGGAGTTGAAACGCAATATGATGCTAATGATGATCATGCACTGTTAAACATGATGTCATGGCATAATCAAAAGGGTGGTTACTGTGGTTAACCACTGGGGGTGTTACAAATCTCCTCTACTAACAAGAATTCTCGTCCCGAGAATTAAGAGGTCGAAGGAAAAATTTTGGGGTATTCCGCACGAAGATTATCCTCGCGTTCCCAAGTGGCTTCATCTTCAGTATGATTTGACCACTGCACTTTGAGGAACTTGGTAACCTTCTGACGGGTCCGATGTTCAGCTTCATCGAGAATGCGGATCGGATGCTCCTTATAAGATAGATCATCTTGCAATTCGAGCACCTCGTGATCCACTGCTCGGTGCGGAGATTCTTTGAAGCATTGACGAAGTTGCGACACATGGAAGACGTCGTGGATATAAGAGAACTGCGGCGGCAACTCCAATTTATATGCCACCTGACCACATCTAGCAATAATGCGGAAAGGACAAATGTAGCGCGGAGCTAGCTTGCCCTTGATTCCAAAACGGTGAGTGCCCTTCATAGGAGTGACTCGCAAATAAGCTTGATCACCAGGTTGATAAGTCAAACCCCATCGTTTGCGATCGTAGTTGCTCTTCTGGCGGTCCTGAGCCGCCTTGAGATTTTCCCGGACAATACGAACTTGTTCTTCGGCGTGTTGAATAATATCCGGACCCACGAGCGGTCGTTCCCCAGTTTCAGACCAATTCAGAGGGGTTCGACACTTACGTCCATAAAGAACTTCAAAGGGAGCCATTTTCAAGCTGGCTTGATAGTTGTTGTTATATGAGAATTCCGCATAAGGAAGAGATTCTTCCCACTTCTTGCCAAACGATATAACACAAGCCCGAAGCATGTCTTCAAGCACTTGATTGACTCGTTTGACTTGGCCTTGGGATTGGGGGTGATAAGCTGAACTCCAGGTAATATGAGTTCCCATAGCTGTTTGGAAACTTTCCCAGAATTTGGAAGTGAAAAGGCCGCCACGGTCTGAACTAATCTCCTTCGGAATACCGTGGAGTGAAACAATTCTGGAGATATACAACTCTGCTAACTGACTAGCAGTGATAGTCTCTTTGACGGGCAGAAAGTGTGCAACTTTAGAGAGTTGGTCGACGATGAAAAGAATAGCATCGTGACCCTTCTGTGACCTGGGAAGTCCTGTAACGAAATCCATCTGAACCTTATCCCATTTCCATAGAGGAATAGGAAGCGGTTGCAGAATTCCAGTAGGCTCCTGATGTTCTGCTTTAACGCGACAACACACATCACATTCAGCAACATAGCGAGCAATGTCCTGCTTCATTCTAGACCACCAGTACCTTTGACGGAGATCACAATACATCTTGGTGCTACCCGGATGAATAGACAACGGGGTATCATGGGCCTCCTTCATGACTTTGTCAGTCATGAGTTCGAAACGAGGTACGACAATGCGGTTTCTGAAATACAAAGTTCCATCTTCAGACAGCGAGAAATCCCTGTACTTTACAAGGTGAAGGTCTTTCTTCATGAGATCAATCTCAGCATCTTTAGCTTGCGCATTCTTAACAGCTTTCTCAAGATCTGGTTGTATCACAAGGTTATTTAGAGAGCCCTGTGGGACAATAAGCAGATTCAACTTGCACAGTTCTTCAAAAAGACGAGGTTGTGCTCGCCTAACCATGAGGTTGCCGCAATAGGAATTGCGGCTTAAGGCATCAGCCATCACGTTAGCCTTGCCAGGGGTATAGGAAATACCCAAATCATAGTCCGCAATGGCCTCCATCCATCTTTGCTGACGGAGGTTTAGAGAAGGTTGAGTGAACAAGTACTTCAGACTTTTATGATCCGTGTAGATCTCGCAACGATTACCGAGAAGGTAATGTCGCCACAACTGCAGTGCATAGATGACAGCAGCTAGTTCTAGATCATGTACCGGATAATTCTCTTCATGTGGGCGCAACTGACGAGAGCCATAAGCAATCACTTTATGCTCTTGCATTAGGACACAGCCTAATCCTTCACGGGATGCGTCACAATAAATCACAAAGTCTTTGCGGGTATCTGGAGGAGATAGTACTGGGGCAGATGTCAGCTTGTCTTTGAGTGTCTGGAAACTTTCCTGACATTTTTATGTCCATTCAAATTTAACGCCCTTGTGAAGCAGATCAGTCAGGGGCTTAGCAATCTTAGAAAACTTCTCGACAAATCGACGGCAATAACTTGCAAGGCCGAGAAAACTTCTCACTTGCTTGACGTTCTTCGGAGGAGTCCAGTCCAGAATAGCCTGAACTCGTTCTGGGTTAACAGCAATGCCATCTTTGGAAATCACATGACCAAGGTAGGTTACTTCAGATAACCAGAACTCACATTTGGAGTATTTGGCATACAGTTGGTGTTCTCGGAGACTTTCAGTACAAGGCGGAGGTGTTCGGCATGTTCTTCCTTATTCTTTGAATAGACCAGAATATCATCCAAATATACCACGACAAATTTGTCGAGGTAATCCATGAAGATGTAATTCATCAGACGGGAGAATGTGGCTGGAGCATTTGTTAAGCCAAATGACATGACAGTGTACTCGTAGGAGCCATAACGAGTAACAAATGCAGTCTTCGGAATATCCTCTTCACGAACACGGATCTGATGGTATCCCAATCTCAAATCAAGCTTAGAGAATACTGAGGAACCGGCAAGTTGATCATACAAATCATTGATCCGAGGAAGCGGATATTTATTCTGGATTGTAGCTTGGTTAATGGGCCGATAATCCTGAACCAATCGGTTAGTTCCATCCTTCTTCTTAACGAAGAGTGAAGGTGCTCCCCAAGTGGAGGAAACTGGGGCGGATGAAACCTTTCTTAAGTGATGTGTCGATTTCTTCCTTAAGCTCGAGAAGATGATGCGGAGGCATCTTATAAGGGCGCTTCGCAATAGGGGTAGTGCCAGGCTTCAAGTCGATGACAAACTCGACAGCTCTAGGAGGGGGTATTCCTGGAAGTTCTTCTGGAAATACATCTTGAAATTCACGAACAACTGGAACGTTCTCGATGCCTTCAAGAGGTGAAGCATTCAATGCATTCAGAACATATATCTGGCTCTCAGCATCTTGAGCTATTCGGGCTGAGTATCTGACTGTCTGGCCCGAAGAATGGGTAAGTTGGACTTTCTTAGCGGCACAGTCAATCAAAGCATTATGGGCGGTCAACCAGTCCATACCGAGAATGATATCTATGTCGGAAGGTCCAAGAGCAATAAGGGAAGCAGAGAACATCAATCCTTCAATTCTGATCTCATTGTTGTGGCTTACCATTTTGGTTTGCCACCTGGAACGGGGAGTGATGATTTCTAAAGGAGTGGGTAATGAGTTCATAGCTAACCCATGCAATTGTGCAAATTGCTGGGACACGAAGGAATGTGATGCACCTGAATCAAAAAGAACAGAAGCTGGCACTGAATTAACTGAGAGTGTTCCCAGGACGATAGTCGGTTCTTTCTGAGCCTTTTCAGCATTGACGTGATTGGCATGGCCAAGTACAACAGTAGATGGTATGACATTACGGTTTCTGAGTCAGCGGTTTCGACAATTCTTCTTACGACCATTAGGAGGACGTGGCGCAACTTGAGGAGAAGCCATAGCATCAGGCGGTCCATCATGAACCGTAAGCTGTCTCGGCGGTGAAGGCAGACGAGGTGCAATATAAGACGGTCTTGGTGTTGGAGCAGGTCGGTGATGAACATTGTGAGGGATCCACACTCGACGCTTCTGAAAAGGCTGGCCCGAGGATGAGCCTGCTTCATGAGTGCGCTTGAGCGACTCCTGGTACTCAGTCAGAGCTGTTTCAACTTGGAAAGATTTGCTGACAAGCGTTGCGAATTCTGTGCAATCATGGACAGCAAGTGCAAGTTTTATATCAGTACTTAGTCCTTCACGGAATTTCTCCTGCTTTCGAGTGTCGGTGTCGATGTCATCCGCAGCATAGCGGGATAATTCAAGGAATTTCCTCTGGTATTCATCCACAGTCATTTTGCCCTGAGAGAGTTTACGGAACTCCTGCTTCTTCTGTTCCATCAGACCTTGAGGAATGTAACGTGCATGAAAAGCTGACTGAAATTCCTGCCAAGTGGTTACAGTCTCTGCAGGCAACATAGCCTTGTGGCTTTCCCACCATTGAGTAGCTGGGCCCTTCAGGTGGAATGTCGCAAAGGTGACGTAACTATCAGGGGCAACATTAGCTGACTCCATTTCAAACAGGATGTCACGAAGCCAATCATCAGCATCCATAGGATTAGTGGAGTTGCGGAAAACGGACGGATTGAGGCGCACAAATTCTGGCAGCGAGATCGGTCCAGGCTCCTGGCGATCCTCGTTGCGTTCCAAACGTCTTACCAGACTCTCGTTGAGCTGACGGTTCAATTCAAACTGCTGCATCATTGCGGCAATATAGGGTGGAGGTGGAGGATCGTCAGCCATCCTGCCAAATCAACAGGGGCAGTTTAGCAAGTAAAACTGCAGGTGTACGGAATGATTCATGAAGTATCACGCACAACAGAAGGAAGTGCAATAGATAATTCAGCATATTCGCACCAGATATTCAAAGCCACACATAGCCTTGGTTAGTATCCGGCATTACGACAGTTAAAAAAAGGGGAGGGCTAGACATCTAGGCGGCGCGCAGGCACGCGGCAAGGAAGTACACAACGAGACATAGCAAAGGCTACATCAACGTCGGAGAAAACTATTGGAGCGAGGAATCTACAAGTGAAACACAGGGTGCCCTCGATAAAAGGATCCTGTAAGCAGAACCTGGTCTACAATCTTGGAGCAAGGGGGGAATATTTCAGAACACCGGGTGGATGTGATTACGAGAACCTAATGTTGGAGTTAGTAAAATTTTATTTAACCCGAATAGAAGAGAGGTCAGAGTCCCAGAGTAAAGGTCAAGGAGTAAAAGATCCTAATACCACCCATTTGGCGACGTGGGCCCGTAAGCCACACAGCCAAGTTAGTAAAACAGTTTTGGACCACTAGACTCAACTTCGGCCAAGGAGTTGGAAAGGGGGGGGGGGGTTCCTACAGTCAGTAGGCTCTGATACCAACTTGTGACGCCCCCGGCCCAATCATGCACTAATCATACACGCAAATGCACACGATCAAGCCTAAGGACTCACGGGAAGATATCACAACACAACTCTAAAACATAAATAAAGTCATACAAGCTTATATATTACAAGCCAAGGGCCTCGAGGGCTCGAATACATAAGCTTGCGTCCAAGCGTCAGCGGAAGCATCAGATATCTGAGTACAGATATGAAACAGAAACAGAAAGGCCTTTAGAAAGGCGGGGCAAAATAAAACACTACGATCGAAAGGCGAAGGCCTCCTGCCTGGGACCCTCCGATCCTACTCCTGGTCGTCAGTCAACTCGTAGTAGTATCCATCCTCTGGGTAGTAGTAGTAGTCGATCGACGGGGCATCTGTCTCAGGGGGCTCCGTCCTCTGGTCACGACAAACTGATAAGGGGAGAAAAGAAAAACAAAGCAACCGTGAGTACTCAGAAGTACTCAGCAAGCAAGGATCTACACTACATATGCAACATTTTCAAAGGGAGGCTGTATATGTGGACTGGGCTACAGAAATGCCAGAATAGAGAGTAGGCCTAGTCCTATCGAAGACTAGCATCTTCAGCGGTCTTGCAGAAATAGAAGAGGGTAGAACAGTACAATATAATGTCGCAGTATCATTAAGTCTCAACCTCACCCAGAGATCCTTTCTCGACTCCCTGCGAGAAAGCAATCCCAGAGCCATACAGTCATCAACCTCGTCCTGAGATCCCTTCTCGACTCCCTGCGAGAAGCAATCCCAGAGCCATAGTATCCAAGTATCCAGTTCTAATTGTATCAATCAGGATACAACTCCGAGTGTCCTTTACCGTAGGACCGTCTATCGATAGAAGTGTTCTTCCCTGCAGGGGTGCACCAACTTACCCAACACGCTCGATTAACTCCGGCCGGACACACTTTCCTGGGTCATGCCTGGCCTCGGCCAAACGACACACCGCAACCCTACCTACAGCTCAGCAGAGAGGTCCCCGCCGGTCTACATCCTAAGCGCAAGGGGGGCGAGGTCGCGCGTCGCGTGGGGCGAGTGGTCAGACTCGGGGGTGCCCGGAACAACGCCGGCGACGACGATTGGCGGCGGGGCTCTCGGGTGGTGCTCGGGCGCGTGGCTGCAGTGGGCTAGCGAGCAAAGTAAAAGGTGGGGCGGCCTCGACGGCTCACCAGGAGCACGTTGGTGCTGCGGGACCGAGCCGAGCGGCTCTGGGAGCGCAGCAATGGCAGCGACGGCGGCGGACAGAGCACGAGCACGGTGGCGGCGAGCTACGACTACGGGGAGAGCGCAAGGAGGGAGGGAGGAGGACGGGGGTGCTCACGTAGAGCCTGTAGGTGTGCGTAAGCGAGCTCGGGGAGGGCTTGCCGGAGCGAATCGACGACGGCGTGCGGCGGCGATCCGAGGAGGGAGGAGGGCTCGAGGAGGCGTTGCGGTTGCTCCGGGCTCCGGTTAGTTGGCGTAGCCGATGTAGTCGACGTCGAGGAGCACGGTGGGCACATTCGAGAGGCGGGGCGGTGACGGTGGCCGCGCAACTCAACCGCGGCCGTTCATGGCGGCGTCGGGCGAGGTGGGAGAGAGCGAGGGAGGAAAGGGGAGGGGTGCTAGGGCTCGCCAGGGGGGAAGCGGGGGTGGCTCTTATACCCAGCGCGCGCGCGCGCGCGCTGTCGAGCGGCGAGCGAGGGGGGCCGGGGCGCGGGCGTGCGTGCGCGCAGAGCGCTCGACAGCGAGGCACGGGTGAGCAGTGGGAGGTGGGAGGGGACGCCGGTTGGGCTGGGCCGGCACTGTGCACTCGAGGCCCAGCACAGTGGGCCTTTTCCTTTTTCTCCGTTCCTGCTTTCTTTTTCTTTTCTGTTTTGTAAAATGTGTGGCCCCCATTAGAGTTTTGTAAAATATGAGAGCTGACCCACAAATCACAGCGCAATATATCCTACCACCAAAAACTAGTTTGGGGTAAATATCTTTTCATATTTATTTTAGATTAAATAAAAGGTAATTAAATATTGTCTTTAGTCACTGTTTGGGGATGTTTGAGTCACTTACCCTACTCCAATGATGTTGGTTTCAATTTTAGAATTGTCTCTGATTTATTTGCTATTTAATGAACAATTTAGTTTCTATGTTGGACAACTTTTATTTTCCACTTTCATTTAAATTTCCATTTGAATCAGGAGTTGAAACGCAATATGATGCTAATGATGATCATGCACTGTTAAACATGATGTCATGGCATAATCAAAAGGGTGGTTACTGTGGTTAACCACTGGGGGTGTTACAAATCTCCTCTACTAACAAGAATTCTCGTCCCGAGAATTAAGAGGTCGAAGGAAAAATTTTGGGGTATTCCGCACGAAGATTATCCTCGCGTTCCCAAGTGGCTTCATCTTCAGTATGATTTGACCACTGCACTTTGAGGAACTTGGTAACCTTCTGACGGGTCCGATGTTCAGCTTCATCGAGAATGCGGATCGGATGCTCCTTATAAGATAGATCATCTTGCAATTCGAGCACCTCGTGATCCACTGCTCGGTGCGGAGATTCTTTGAAGCATTGACGAAGTTGCGACACATGGAAGACGTCGTGGATATAAGAGAACTGCGGCGGCAACTCCAATTTATATGCCACCTGACCACGTCTAGCAATAATGCGGAAAGGACAAATGTAGCGCAGAGCTAGCTTGCCCTTGATTCCAAAACGGTGAGTGCCCTTCATAGGAGTGACTCGCAAATAAGCTTGATCACCATGATGATAAGTCAAACCCCATCGTTTGCGATCGTAGTTGCTCTTCTGGCGGTCCTGAGCCGCCTTGAGATTTTCCCGGACAATACGAACTTGTTCTTCGGCGTGTTGAATAATATCCGGACCCACGAGCGGTCGTTCCCCAGTTTCAGACCAATTCAGAGGGGTTCGACACTTACGTCCATAAAGAACTTCAAAGGGAGCCATTTTCAAGCTGGCTTGATAGTTGTTGTTATATGAGAATTCCGCATAAGGAAGAGATTCTTCCCACTTCTTGCCAAACGATATAACACAAGCCCGAAGCATGTCTTCAAGCACTTGATTGACTCGTTTGACTTGGCCTTGGGATTGGGGGTGATAAGCTGAACTCCAGTAATATGAGTTCCCATAGCTGTTTGGAAACTTTCCCAGAATTTGGAAGTGAAAAGGCCGCCACGGTCTGAACTAATCTCCTTCGGAATACCGTGGAGTGAAACAATTCTGGAGATATACAACTCTGCTAACTGACTAGCAGTGATAGTCTCTTTGACGGGCAGAAAGTGTGCAACTTTAGAGAGTTGGTCGACGATGACAAGAATAGCATCGTGACCCTTCTGTGACCTGGGAAGTCCTGTAACGAAATCCATCTGAACCTTATCCCATTTCCATAGAGGAATAGGAAGCGGTTGCAGAATTCCAGTAGGCTTCTGATGTTCTGCTTTAACGCGACAACACACATCACATTCAGCAACATAGCGAGCAATGTCCTGCTTCATTCTAGACCACCAGTACCTTTGACGGAGATCACAATACATCTTGGTGCTACCCGGATGAATAGACAACGGGGTATCATGGGCCTCCTTCATGACTTTGTCAGTCATGAGTTCGAAACGAGGTACGACAATGCGGTTTCTGAAATACAAAGTTCCATCTTCAGACAGCGAGAAATCCCTGTACTTTACAAGGTGAAGGTCTTTCTTCATGAGATCAATCTCAGCATCTTTAGCTTGCGCATTCTTAACAGCTTTCTCAAGATCTGGTTGTATCACAAGGTTATTTAGAGAGCCCTGTGGGACAATAAGCAGATTCAGCTTGCACAGTTCTTCAAAAAGACGAGGTTGTGCTCGCCTAACCATGAGGTTGCCGCAATAGGAATTGCGGCTTAAGGCATCAGCCATCACGTTAGCCTTGCCAGGGGTATAGGAAATACCCAAATCATAGTCCGCAATGGCCTCCATCCATCTTTGCTGACGGAGGTTTAGAGAAGGTTGAGTGAACAAGTACTTCAGACTTTTATGATCCGTGTAGATCTCGCAACGATTACCGAGAAGGTAATGTCGCCACAACTGCAGTGCATAGATGACAGCAGCTAGTTCTAGATCATGTACCGGATAATTCTCTTCATGTGGGCGCAACTGACGAGAGCCATAAGCAATCACTTTACGCTCTTGCATTAGGACACAGCCTAATCCTTCACGGGATGCGTCACAATAAATCACAAAGTCTTTGCGGGTATCTGGAGGAGATAGTACTGGGGCAGATGTCAGCTTGTCTTTGAGTGTCTGGAAACTTTCCTGACATTTTTATGTCCATTCAAATTTAACGCCCTTGTGAAGCAGATCAGTCAGGGGCTTAGCAATCTTAGAAAAGTTCTCGACAAATCGACGGCAATAACTTGCAAGGCCGAGAAAACTTCTCACTTGCTTGACGTTCTTCGGAGGAGTCCAGTCCAGAATAGCCTGAACTCGTTCTGGGTTAACAGCAATGCCATCTTTGGAAATCATATGACCAAGGTAGGTTACTTCAGATAACCAGAACTCACATTTGGAGTATTTGGCATACAGTTGGTGTTCTCGGAGACTTTCAGTACAAGGCGGAGGTGTTCGGCATGTTCTTCCTTATTCTTTGAATAGACCAGAATATCATCCAAATATACCACGACAAATTTGTCGAGGTAATCCATGAAGATGTAATTCATCAGACGGGAGAATGTGGCTGGAGCATTTGTTAAGCCAAATGACATGACAGTGTACTCGTAGGAGCCATAACGAGTAACAAATGCAGTCTTCGGAATATCCTCTTCACAAACACGGATCTGATGGTATCCCAATCTCAAATCAAGCTTAGAGAATACTGAGGAACCGGCAAGTTGATCATACAAATCATTGATCCGAGGAAGCGGATATTTATTCTGGATTGTAGCTTGGTTAATGGGCCGATAATCCTGAACCAATCGGTTAGTTCCATCCTTCTTCTTAACGAAGAGTGAAGGTGCTCCCCAAGCGGAGGAACTGGGGCGGATGAAACCTTTCTTAAGTGACGTGTCGATTTCTTCCTTAAGCTCGAGAAGATGATGCGGAGGCATCTTATAAGGGCGCTTCGCAATAGGGGTAGTGCCAGGCTTCAAGTCGATGACAAACTCGACAGCTCTAGCAGGGGGTATTCCTGGAAGTTCTTCTGGAAATACATCTTGAAATTCACGAACAACTGGAACGTTCTCGATGCCTTCAAGAGGTGAAGCATTCAATGCATTCAGAACATATATCTGGCTCTCAGCATCTTGAGCTATTCGGGCTGAGTATCTGACTGTCTGGCCCGAAGAATGGGTAAGTTGGACTTTCTTAGCGGCACAGTCAATCAAAGCATTATGGGCGGTCAACCAGTCCATACCGAGAATGATATCTATGTCGGAAGGTCCAAGAGCAATAAGGGAAGCAGAGAACATCAATCCTTCAATTCTGATCTCATTGTTGTGGCTTACCATTTTGGTTTGCCACCTGGAACGGGGAGTGATGATTTCTAAAGGAGTGGGTAATGAGTTCATAGCTAACCCATGCAATTGTGCAAATTGCTGGGACACGAAGGAATGTGATGCACCTGAATCAAAAAGAACAGAAGCTGGCACTGAATTAACTGAGAGTGTTCCCAGGACGATAGTCGGTTCTTTCTGAGCCTTTTCAGCATTGACGTGATTGGCATGGCCAAGTACAACAGTAGATGGTATGACATTACGGTTTCTGAGTCAGCGGTTTCGACAATTCTTCTTACGACCATTAGGAGGACGTGGCGCAACTTGAGGAGAAGCCATAGCATCAGGCGGTCCATCATGAACCGTAAGCTGTCTCGGCGGTGAAGGCAGACGAGGTGCAATATAAGACGGTCTTGGTGTTGGAGCAGGTCGGTGATGAACATTGTGAGGGATCCACACTCGACGCTTCTGAAAAGGCTGGCCCGAGGATGAGCCTGCTTCATGAGTGCGCTTGAGCGACTCCTGGTACTCAGTCAGAGCTGTTTCAACTTGGAAAGATTTGCTGACAAGCGTTGCGAATTCTGTGCAATCATGGACAGCAAGTGCAAGTTTTATATCAGTACTTAGTCCTTCACGGAATTTCTCCTGCTTTCGAGTGTCGGTGTCGATGTCATCCGCAGCATAGCGGGATAATTCAAGGAATTTCCTCTGGTATTCATCCACAGTCATTTTGCCCTGAGAGAGTTTACGGAACTCCTGCTTCTTCTGTTCCATCAGACCTTGAGGAATGTAACGTGCATGAAAAGCTGACTGAAATTCCTGCCAAGTGGTTACAGTCTCTGCAGGCAACATAGCCTTGTGGCTTTCCCACCATTGAGTAGCTGGGCCCTTCAGGTGGAATGTCGCAAAGGTGACGTAACTATCAGGGGCAACATTAGCTGACTCCATTTCAAACAGGATGTCACGAAGCCAATCATCAGCATCCATAGGATTAGTGGAGTTGCGGAAAACGGACGGATTGAGGCGCACAAATTCTGGCAGCGAGATCGGTCCAGGCTCCTGGCGATCCTCGTTGCGTTCCAAACGTCTTACCAGACTCTCGTTGAGCTGACGGTTCAATTCAAACTGCTGCATCATTGCGGCAATATAGGGTGGAGGTGGAGGATCGTCAGCCATCCTGCCAAATCAACAGGGGCAGTTTAGCAAGTAAAACTGCAGGTGTACGGAATGATTCATGAAGTATCACGCACAACAGAAGGAAGTGCAATAGATAATTCAGCATATTCGCACCAGATATTCAAAGCCACACATAGCCTTGGTTAGTATCCGGCATTACGACAGTTAAAAAAAGGGGAGGGCTAGACATCTAGGCGGCGCGCAGGCACGCGGCAAGGAAGTACACAACGAGACATAGCAAAGGCTACATCAACGTCGGAGAAAACTATTGGAGCGAGGAATCTACAAGTGAAACACAGGGTGCCCTCGATAAAAGGATCCTGTAAGCAGAACCTGGTCTACAATCTTGGAGCAAGGGGGGAATATTTCAGAACACCGGGTGGATGTGATTACGAGAACCTAATGTTGGAGTTAGTAAAATTTTATTTAACCCGAATAGAAGAGAGGTCAGAGTCCCAGAGTAAAGGTCAAGGAGTAAAAGATCCTAATACCACCCATTTGGCGACGTGGGCCCGTAAGCCACACAGCCAAGTTAGTAAAACAGTTTTGGACCACTAGACTCAACTTCGGCCAAGGAGTTGGAAAGGGGGGGGGGGTTCCTACAGTCAGTAGGCTCTGATACCAACTTGTGACGCCCCCGGCCCAATCATGCACTAATCATACACGCAAATGCACACGATCAAGCCTAAGGACTCACGGGAAGATATCACAACACAACTCTAAAACATAAATAAAGTCATACAAGCTTATATATTACAAGCCAAGGGCCTCGAGGGCTCGAATACATAAGCTTGCGTCCAAGCGTCAGCGGAAGCATCAGATATCTGAGTACAGATATGAAACAGAAACAGAAAGGCCTTTAGAAAGGCGGGGCAAAATAAAACACTACGATCGAAAGGCGAAGGCCTCCTGCCTGGGACCCTCCGATCCTACTCCTGGTCGTCAGTCAACTCGTAGTAGTATCCATCCTCTGGGTAGTAGTAGTAGTCGATCGACGGGGCATCTGTCTCAGGGGGCTCCGTCCTCTGGTCACGACAAACTGATAAGGGGAGAAAAGAAAAACAAAGCAACCGTGAGTACTCAGAAGTACTCAGCAAGCAAGGATCTACACTACATATGCAACATTTTCAAAGGGAGGCTGTATATGTGGACTGGGCTACAGAAATGCCAGAATAGAGAGTAGGCCTAGTCCTATCGAAGACTAGCATCTTCAGCGGTCTTGCAGAAATAGAAGAGGGTAGAACAGTACAATATAATGTCGCAGTATCATTAAGTCTCAACCTCACCCAGAGATCCTTTCTCGACTCCCTGCGAGAAAGCAATCCCAGAGCCATACAGTCATCAACCTCGTCCTGAGATCCCTTCTCGACTCCCTGCGAGAAGCAATCCCAGAGCCATAGTATCCAAGTATCCAGTTCTAATTGTATCAATCAGGATACAACTCCGAGTGTCCTTTACCGTAGGACCGTCTATCGATAGAAGTGTTCTTCCCTGCAGGGGTGCACCAACTTACCCAACACGCTCGATTAACTCCGGCCGGACACACTTTCCTGGGTCATGCCTGGCCTCGGCCAAACGACACACCGCAACCCTACCTACAGCTCAGCAGAGAGGTCCCCGCCGGTCTACATCCTAAGCGCAAGGGGGTCTTGGCCATCGCCCCTCGCCCTCCGGGTCATTGTGAGCAGGGTGGATACCAGCGCCAACGGCACGATCCGACCCGGCCACAATGCTGAACTGGACGTCTGACAAAGCTTTCGGCTGATGCTACGATGCAGAACGCCCATACTATGCCCACGTGATGGTTAGTGCTATCAGGCCAGAGACCTGCTCAGATCAATTATCCAAATCGTTAGGACTAGGGGCTTGCGGTAACGAGCAGAGACTCACGAAAGATGTGACCCCGTCGCCCCGTCTCGAGGACTTGCTGCAAGGGTTAAGAATGCCCGGCCGCGCCTCGTATTCATCACTCGGGCACCACACTGGCACCCGTCTTCACAACACTCGCCTCTCAGGCGCACGCGGGTACCCCTCAGGGTCGACCCGCCTATCCAAGTAACATTAGTATAGTCCAAGTATCCGTGTTTCCATAACATCAGGAGAATCCGAGGTGTCACCCTCGTTGGATTCCTACATGATGTATCCGTCAAGGTGAACTCGGAGGAATCACCCTCGCTGGGTTCACACTTGAGGTGTTGTACGACGGCGTCGTTATCGGAAGCGGTGAAGGAGGAATCACCCTCGATGACCATGACCGATTAGCTACTCTACAGAGTTAACATCAGAAGTGCTACACGAGGTATCACCCTCGGCACTAGATAGTAACGCTGCAGTGTCGTTACAACAAAAAGGGGGGGGGGGTGATGTGCGGTGTCGGGGCCTGGTCTTCAATCCCGTTGATCGGGTCTTCTGACAATCCAACGCGGCAGTCGGGATAAGTGGGGTCACTGATAGGTCTCTACCCAGCCTATACTAAGCAGTTTAGGATATGCAGGTAATTATCAACAGCAGGTTACAATGAATAGGCTATGCATCAGAATAGGTAAGGCAGTAGCTGCAGCAATTCTAATGCAAGCATGAGAACTAGAATGGGCGATATCGGGATGATCAAAAGGGGGGGGGGCTTGCCTGGTTGCTCGGCGGCAAGGGCAAGGTTGTCAATGTTGTCTTCGGTCTCCGGAGCTGCGTCGGTCTGGGGGACGACGTCGGTGTCGGGGGCTACCGAGAGAGAAGAGGGGGAGGAAACATTATAAATACACAGCGAACAAGTGCAGCACAAAGCATAACATGGCAATACGCGATGACGGAGGTGATCTAACGCAGTGCCGGGTGATACTGGCGAAGGTGGGATTCATCCGGGAATGTTTTCCCGTCTCCGGACATTTGTCACACAGATGACCGGAGGGGAACGGTTGTATGTTCGGATAGTTAGGGACGTGTGACGGACGAACGGACCGCATTTTCGGATTCGTCTCGTCGTTCTGAGCAACTTTCATGTATAAAGTTTTTCGATCGGAGTTACGGATTAAAAGATATGATTTTCTAAAGTTTTTATTGATTTTCTGGAATTTATTTAATTATTTAAATCAACATTATCCAGAACAGTAAAAGATGACATCATCATGACGCAAAGCTGACATCAGCAGTCAACTCTGGCTGACCAGAGTCAAACTGACAGGTGGGACCCACATGTCATACATTGTGGCTTAACCAGAGGGTTAATTTAATTTATTGAGTTAATTAACAAGTGGGGCCCAGCAGTCAGTGACTGATTAGGATTTTAAATATTTTTATTAACCTAATTAGTTAATTAGGCACCTGACAGGGGGGCCCATATTTCATAGACACAGGGAGAGTGGCCCCACCAGTCAGTGACTGGCAGCGCCCAGTCAGCCAGTTGACCAAGTCAACTGGTCAACTGGGGCCGGCCTGGCCCACTGGCAGTGGCACGGGGTTGGAACCCACCGGTGCCATGTCAGACTGGTCGCCGAAGGGCGCTCCGGCGAGCCCGAGCGCGGCGCCGAGTTCCGGCGAGCTCGGGTTTCGCGTACGGTGGCTCAAACCAGGCGTGGCTACCTGCGTTGGAGAGCTAGCGAGGTTGCCCGTCGCGTGGGGTGAGTGGTCGGACTCGGGGGTGCCCGGAACGACGCCGGCGACGACGATTGGCGGCGGGGCTCTCGAGTGGTGCTCGGGCGCGTGGCTGCAGTGGGCTAGCGAGCAAAGTAAAAGGCGGGGCGGCCTCTACGGCTCACCAGGAGCACGTTGGTGTTGCGGGACCGAGCCGAGCGGCTCTGGGAGCGCAGCAATGGCAGGGACGGCGGCGGACAGAGCACGAGCACGGTGGCGGCGAGCTACGACTACGGGGAGAGCGCAGGGAGGGAGGGAGGCGGACGGGGGTGCTCACGTAGAGCCTGTAGGTGTGCGTAAGCGAGCTCGGGGAGGGCTTGCCGGAGCGAATCGACGACGGCGTGCGGCGGCGATCCGAGGAGGGAGGAGGGCTCGAGGAGGCGCTGCGGTGGCTCCGGGCTCCGGTTAGTTGGCGTAGCCGACGTAATCGACGTCGAGGAGCACGGTGGGCACGTTCGGGAGGCGGGGCGGTGACGGTGGCCGCGCAGCTCAACCGCGGCCGTTCATGGCGGCGTCGGGCGAGGTGGGAGAGAGCGAGGGAGGAAAGGGGGGGGTGCTAGGGCTCGCCAGGGGGAAGCGGGGGTGGCTCTTATACCCAGCACGCGAGCGGGCGCGCTGTCGAGCGGCGAGCGAGGGGGGCCGGGGCGCGGGCGAGCGTGTGCGCAGAGCGCTCGACAGCGAGGCGCGGGGTGAGCAGTGGGAGGTAGGAGGGGACGCCGGTTGGGCTGGGCCGGCACTGTGCACTCGAGGCCCTGCACAGTGGGCCTTTTCCTTTTTCTCCGTTCCTGCTTTCTTTTTCTTTTCTGTTTTGTAAAATGTGTGGCCCCCATTAGAGTTTTGTAAAATATGAGAGCTGACCCACAAATCACAGCGCAATATATCCTACCACCAAAAACTAGTTTGGGGTAAATATCTTTTCATATTTATTTTAGATTAATTAAAAGGTAATTAAATATTGTCTTTAGTCACTGTTTGGGGATGTTTGAGTCACTTACCCAACTCCAATGATGTTGGTTTCAATTTTAAAATTGTCTCTGATTTATTTGCTATTTAATGAACAATTTAGTTTCTATGTTGGACAACTTTTATTTTCCACTTTCATTTAAATTTCCATTTGAATCAGGAGTTGAAACGCAATATGATGCTAATGATGATCATGCACTATTAAACTTGATGTCATGGCATAATCAAAAGGGTGGTTACTGTGGTTATCCACTGGGGTGTTACACGGAGGAACACCTTGTGTGCTATCAAACGTCACAACATAACTGGGTGATTATAAAGATGCTCTACAGGTGTCTCCGAAGGTGTTTGTTGGGTTGGCATAGATCAAAATTAGGATTTGTCACTCCGAGTATCGGAGAGGTATCTCTGGGCCCTCTCGGTAATGCACATCATGATAAGCCTTGCAAGCAATGTGACTAATGAGTTAGTTACGGGATGATGCATTACGGAACAAGTAAAGAGACTTGCCGGTAACGAGATTGAACTAGGTATGGAGATACCGACAATCGAATCTTGGGCAAGTAACATACCGATGACAAAGGGAATGACGTATGTTGTCATTGCGGTTTGACCGATAAAGATCTTCGTAGAATATGTAGGAACCAATATGAGCATCCAGGTTCTGCTGTTGGTTATTGACCGGAGATGTGTCTCGGTCATGTCTACATAGTTCTCGAACCCGTAGGGTCCGCACGCTTAACGTTCGATGACGATTTGTATTATTAGTTATGTGTTTTGGTGACCGAAGATTGTTCGGAGTCCCGGATGAGATCACGGACATGACGAGGACTCTCGAAATGGTCGAGAGGTAAAGATTGATATATTGGACGATAGTATTCGGACACCGGAAGTGTTTCGGAATGTATCAGGTACGTATCGGATTACCGGGGGGGGGGGGGTTACCGGAACCCCCGGCGGAAAGATATGGGCCATATGGGCCATAGGAGGGAGGCTAGGCAGCCCACAAGGGGTGGCCACCCCCCCATGGGGAGTCTGAATTGGACAAGGGGAGGGGGCGGCGCCCCCCTTTCCTTCTCCTGCTCCCTCTCCTTCCCCCTTTCCCCTTCCGGTAAAAGGAAAGGGGGGCCGAATACTACTAGGAGCCCAAGTGGGACTCCTCCCACTTGGGGCGCACCTAGGCCGGCCTCCTCCCCTCTCCCTCCTTTATATACGGGGGCGGGGGGCGCTGACGGTGTCCTGGACTAGGGGGTACTCACCATGTCGCCTCCCGACCAGTGGGTTGGGCCGAGGACCCCCGTGGCGGTTCACTAATGGGCCAGTTCGGACAGCCGAAGCCATATACGAGGAAGATTCCACAAGACTTGGTGATCAAGACATGGACTCCTCTCCACCAACGTAGCTGACTAGGACTCTTGTTATCCTAGGCCTTCGATACATTATATAAGCCGAGGCCAGGCTCGTTGATAGATAGATTATGACATTACTCATCATACCCCTTGGGTTTAGACCACAACATATGATCTCGAGGTAGATCAACTCTGTACCTTGATACTTCATCAATATAAACAAGAGCAAGACGTAGGGTTTTACCTCCATAGAGAGGGCCCGAACCTGGGTAAAACACCGTGTTCATCGTCCTTGTTACCATCGATCATAAATCCACAGCTTGGGACCCCCTACCCCGAGATCTCCCAGTTTTGACACCGACAATGGTGCTTTCATTGAGAGTTCCGCTGTGTGATCGGCAATGGATCGATGGCTCGCTTGCAGATCAACTGTGACGTCGGCATATTCGTCGCCGGCTCGACCGAGAACTGCGCTCTGCCTCATATCGTCATGATCGGACGAGGGCATTCATCAACATCAACTCCGATCTCTATCAAGATCGTGGAGGAATAATCCATATAGCTCGGGGGCTCAACTTCAACATTGTCCTCGGGCGACCGTGCTATTTTTCTATACAGCGGATTATTATTCGCTGTCGCCGCTTCCACGAGTGTCGCTTTGATGATTGCTTTGGCAGCATAGTGCGGAATTGTGTATATAACAACCCTGTAAAATTTCGTCATATTCCGACGGAGGAATCTTTGGCGATCTATGATATACCGGACCCCTGTCGAATCTGGACGGGAATCTGGACGAGTTTAGGGCGTAGAGTCCAGCGTCTAGCTCGGACGTCCGTGGGAAGATCCAACCGTTGATCGGTTGTGGAATTCCTGTGTCTACCACGCCTCAAAATTTCAGCTCGATCTGACCTTTCAAACTCCGGGAAACCTCCGATGAGCGCATCGATTTTCTGATCTGTTTTCTGCGCGAATACGAATCCAACCCGGGTTCATCTTTCTTCATGAACGGAATATTGGACAACCTTTTTGGAGGAATCTCTTTCTAGGGTATTGTGTTTTGTTTTCGAACACATGCTCACAAATTTTGCTCCTTTTCGGAGGTAACCTTCACCATTGCGCCGGTGTCAAACCAGCCTGACAACGTTGCTGAACGGCTGCCGACCTGCGCCAGACGGGTCGTCGCTTCATCGAGCCGAACTCAACCTCTTCGGATCATTATCTCGGCAAGCCGAACAACAGTTCGGCATCGTGAAGGGTAAATCATCACCAACATTGTCGCTTCATGAATTATACGGAGCGGGCACACCGGCATCACTGCTTGGTCACTTCATCAAGCGGGCATCAACCGCGCCACAAGATCCGGCCCGCGACGGCATCGCCGCACTATTGCTTCTTCAAGCCTGGATGTGACCTCTGCATCCAAAAATCGGGAGTCAATTCCGGCCGGACTCGCCTCTCTTATCCCATATCCAGCTTCAATCCTGGATGCGACTTTGGCGTCCGAACATCAGGAGTCAACCCTGGCCGGACTCGTATTGGAGGACGATTCCAAAGAAATCCCAAATACTAATCCGGCTGACCAAGCCGATGTCCACCACGCCGACCTGCTTCTACACCTCGGCCGGCATGGGACTGCAAACGTCATACTACCGACCTGCCCCGTCACATCGGCTAGACAGGGGGCTCCGCCATCTCTTCATCAACCTACTCCAGTGACTTCGGCGTCACCAGCCAACCAGCTTCGTCACGTTAGCTGGACCGGGAGCTTTGCCTCGCCACATCGATCGTGCGGCATTGCCACCTCATCAAGCCGAACTCCTCGCTCGGTTACCTCGGGCTTGGGGGCTGTGACCTTGGCTAGGCTGCAGACTACGTCTTTGTCCCGCCACGAGCTCGGACCTCGTCAACAATACCGAGCACATTAACCAACTAAGTCGCCTCCGTGCTCAGTTTTTTTCTTTAATTTTTTTATTTTATTTTATTTCTTGTTCGGTTCAACCAAACATTATATTTGTGTTAAACAGAAAAGTTGTTCGTTCAAACGTTGATTGTTAAACACTTCTTTTTTCTGCCGAGCTCTTCGTCACCTCGGTCATGAGGGTTTTTTCACCTCGGCTGGGCTTGGGGGCTTCGCCTCACCGCATCGACCGTACGGCGTCGTCACTTCATCAAGCCGAGCTCTTCGCTCGGGTACGTCAAGACCGGCTTGGGGGTTGGGACCTTGAGCCGCTACAAGCTCGGCCCATGTCACACCGAGCACATTAACCAGCTAAGTCGCTTTCATGCTCAAAAACTTTCAGTTTTAAATTTTGTTCGGTTCGACCAAGCATTATACTTTTTTGACAAAAAGTCATTTGCGAAAAACTTTCTTTGTCAAAACCTTGTTTGTTACAAACAAATTCAAATACCCCGTTTACTTGGGGGCTTCATTTGTGAAGCCATTCTTCTTGCATATGATTATTAATGTATCACACCATTCCTTGTTCGTGTATTATGCCAAAATATGCATCATGTTGACATAAGTGTTCCGCAAAGCTGGGTTGCCTGGCTCCTGTGCTTACCCCTACGTTCCCGATTGTTCGGCTAGGGAGTAAAGGGAGCACCTCTGTGATTGTACGGTCGGATCATCCAAACTCGTACCTCAGACTGGGTGAAGCCGAAAGCTAGCGCTCTTACTGTTTTCAACTATGGTCGGCACACGACGGAACTCACGCGTACACAAATCTATTGCACAAGTCTCATAGTAATCATGAGCGACCAAAGAAAGGTACCATTGGGGGCACTATTTTCTTTGAAGATACTTCTTACGTTACATAAGTAATATAGCATAAGTTCCCTGGGCGCGCTTTGTCTGTTACAGCCTCATGGCCTGATTGCCTAGTTATCCGAAACACCGCCTATATTCTCGGTACGCGGATTAGATAACACTTTTTGGCCTTTGGCCGAAGAGGGAGAAGCCGACGGTCGGTTAAGACGCGTTCAAAGTTCGGGCGAACGCAGATATTATATAAGTACTTCGGTACATACAATCATTATACATAAAATTCTTTTACCCAAGTCACTTGGGGGCTCTTAAATTAATATGAGCCATTTTGTAATAAATGTGTTTTCTTCTCAGTCGTTGCAAAGTCTTTTTCTACTACTCCTTTCTCGACTCGAGTGTGTGGTCAATAGCCGGATAGCCTGGCTTCTCTCTAAAGCCGCTCGAGTTTAGTTCGCTAAACTGGCCTGAGAAGCACTCCGCCTTCGGGATAGGAGGTTGAAGCCGAAGGCTGACCCGCTTGAAGTCTTGAGGTCGGATGTGTCAAGTTAAAATACGACGGAAGCACAAACTAATTTTAAGACCAATGTTCGGATTGGCACCAAAAACTTGATTTAGTTCGGACGTAAAGTTTTTACTGAAGTTTTTTGGTTTTCCAAGCCTATTGCACTTTAACCTATTTGTATGTTTCCAGCATAAGTCTTGCAGTGCAACGCCGGACACCTTTAGAGATTCGGCAAAAACATTCTCGGATATTGCTATATATGCATCAGTTTCGAATTGTGTCTTCGGTCAATAGTTGGGTTGCCCGGCTCCTGTGCTTGCCTCCTATGTTCCGCTTTATTCGGCTAGGTGTGCAAAGGGAGAACCACTGTGATTGTGCTTCCAGCTCGAATGGTTAAGCACCTCAGTGGAGAAAGCCAAAAACTGACTGTCACAATGGGCGTAAACTGGTCAGCGATCCGATGACGGTGTCACACTATAGATCGATACCGATTACCCCGTGTTAAATGATGGGCCTTTCATAATATTGGCCGAAGTGTTAATGGCTATACTTTGGTCGGTGCCGAATACAAATCGAGGGCTCGTAGCTAGCTTCCCCAGTTTAAAGCTCCTATGACTAAGTGAAAGCTATAAAGTCCGCATATCTGATTGCCTTGTTTCCGCTAACACAACCGCCTTCGGGCACCGAGACGTCGGCTAAGGGTTGTCTTGTTACTGCAGAAACACCCTGTGTAGTATCTACAAAGGGGAAGAAGCCGACGATGGGCCACTTTCAACTGATAAACAGTCGCAACGGAGTCAAAATAAACATATATCATCAGTGTTTGTATTCAGTATACAAGCGCTGCCTTCCGTAATTATCGTTATAAAGCTATAAATATGCATCAATTTGACTTAAGATTTTGGCCAAGCTGGGTTGCCTGGCTCCTGTGCTTACCCCTACGTTCCCGATTGTTCGGCTAGGCGGTAAAGGGAGCACCTCTGTGATTGTTACTACCGGGTCATCCGGATTAGTACCTCAGACTGGGTGAAGCCGAAAGCTAGCCATCTTAAAGGATATCATTGGTCGGCAATGATGGAAGCGAAAATTCTGGTTCATCATGGACCACAGAGTTCGGGAACTTTCTCCCAACTAAATCCTCAATATTTTCCTCCCACATTGATCGGAGTTGAGGTTTCATGATCATGATCAACATGACAGCCTGGGAAAAGGAACCTGTAACGGAACTATTTTTCCCAGAAGATGTTTTATAACATATCTCTCTGCGTACCTTTGTTTATAAAACCGTATGGCCGGATTGCCTTGTTTGTCGTAAATCTTTGCCCTTATAAAGGCTTTATAAAGTAGGACAAACACTCTTCGGTTGCTAGCCGAAGAGGTTGAAGCTGATGGTCGGTCAACAAAGTTTTGTACAATGCGGATCTGAGCATTAGTGATGTAAAGTACTTGGATACATAGAATCACTACACATAAATTGTGATATACTCCGGACATTGATCCTTAATTCGGCCACCCGTGCCCACATTAAGGCTCAGGGGCTACTAGGCTTCGCGCTTCTCATTTACAAATATTGAAGGGGCACATCGATCCCCTGATCTGGTGTTGCCACCCGACCATTGGCTCGGGGGCTACTGCATCGAAGATTCAATGCAGATAGTTTACAAAGTGCGAAATTGTTCCCGAGGAGATTATGATCCTCAGGTTGGTCGGCCACACCCAACCTGAGTCTCGAGGAATATGCACACCACATTTCTATTCCTAAGTATGCTACAGAGCTAGGAGTTGATCCTCAGGCCGATTTTGTGAATCGACCTGAGTCTCAGGGGCTACTGGGATCACCAGTTTTATGCCATGCTTCAGGTGCATCTCAGGTTTTAGACCGACACACACCTTGAGGGCTACTGGCTATATATCTCGGCAGAGAATAAATTGCACCAATTGAAAATATTCACAAAAAATCAGCCCGCAGTCAGGGTGGTGCACCACCTCGGAAGCAGTCCGGCATAAAGCTCGGGCGCCAGTGGCTGGCTCCATTGAGGGCATTTCCGGCATTAAGCTCGGCTGAATTCGTTCAATCTTTTAAAGACCAAGGTAGTTATGACACCTTGGATGCTGACCATCGTTAGAACTCGGATGCAGTCCGGCGTTGGAGCTCAGAAGCAGTCCGGCATAAAGCTCGGATTCGAATGGCTCGTTCCATAGAAGACTACTCCGGCATTTAAGCTCAGATGAACTCATTCAAATTTTCAGAGGCCAAGATAATCTATGATACCTCGGATTTAGTTCGGCGTTGGAGCTCGGACGAAAGAGGATACCTTGAATGCTGAATAGTGTTGGAGCTCGGCTATGAAAAGACGCCTCAGATTTAGTTCGGCATTAGAGCTCGGACACAAGAGGGCGCCGTCGCACGGGAAGCACTTCAAACCCCAGGTGTGGCGTAAAAAACTAACAAGGCACTGATAGAGGCCGATAACTTAAAAAAGACTCCTCGGATACCCGACGTATGAACTCTTCGGATATACCTCGGCGATCCTCAAGATCAGAGATGGGAAGATTTGTTGAACCAGTTTTCAAGACCGACGACCGAAGATGAAGAACAGTTTGGAAGAATCGAGGAGCGTCCCCAGCTTGAAGACCGGTTCAGGGGGCTACTGACGGTGTCCTGGACTAGGGGGTACTCACGATGTCGCCTCCCGACCAGTGGGTTGGGCCGAGGACCCCCGTGGTGGTTCACTAATGGGCTAGTTCGGACAGCTGAAGACATATACGAGGAAGATTCCACAAGACTTGGTGATCAAGACATGGACTCCTCTCCACCAACGTAGCCGACTAGGACTCTTGTTATCCTAGGCCTCCGGTACATTATATAAGCCGAGGCCAGGCTCGTTGATAGATAGATTATGACATTACTCATCATACCCCTTGGGTTTAGACCACAACATATGATCTCGAGGTAGATCAACTCTGTACCTTGATACTTCATCAATATAAACAAGAGCAGGACGTAGGGTTTTACCTCCATAGAGAGGGACCGAACCTGGGTAAAACACCGTGTTCATCGTCCCTATTACCATCGATCCTAAATCCATAGCTTGGGACCCCTACCCCGAGATCTGCCGGTTTTGACACCGACAGGCGCCTCCAAGGACACACCAATTGTTCTTAGCCATGTGCGGCGCCCCCTCTACCGTTTACTCCTCCGGTCATATTGTCGTAGTGCTTAGGCGAAGCCCTGCGCGGATCACTTCACCATCACCATCACCACGCCGTCGTGCAGATGAAACTCTCCCTTGACACTTTGCTGGATCAAGAGTTCGAGGGACGTCATCGAGCTGAACGTGTGCAGAACTCGAAGGTGACGTACGTTCGGTGCTTGATCGGTTGAATTGAGAAGATGTTCGAGTACATCAACCGCGTTAAGCTAACGCTTCCGCTTTCGGTCTACGAGGGTACGTGGACACACTCTCCCCCTCTTGTTGCTATGCATCTCCTAGATAGATCTTGCGTGAGCGTAGGAATTTTTTTGAAATTGCATGCTACGTTCCCCAACATAGACACCTCTTCTCGATCCTTTCAAAGGGGGAATATCACGTCGCACAAAGAGCGGAGGCCATGAAACAACACAATGACGGTGACACTGGTGGTTTTTACCCAGGTTCGGGCCGCCGTGAGATGTAAAACCCTACTCCTGCTTTGGTGGATTGTATGAAGAAACACGATGAACACGCAGCGCTCGAGCCTGGCAAGATGGCCTCAGGGGAAGCAGCTACGCGCGTACAAGTGTGCAAGGGTCCGAATCCTTGGCTAGGTTGCCTTGGACCTCCTTTTATAACTTAAGGGGTGACCAAAGTGGCAAAACAGTCTTTATCTAATGATTAGATAGCTAACAGTGCTATCATACCTAACTCTGGCAGTTAGGACAAAGTGCATTAAATGCACTGCTAGGTGTCATGCTAAGGATGAAGCCCGGCAAGCCTGCCGTGCCGCTTAATCATCTTCTGCTTATCTGTCTGACACGCCTCTGGACGGGTGTCATATGGGGGTAATCTGTCTTCCAAATGGCTACCACGTGCTTAGTGGAAACCACTTAATCACTTGGGGGCTCGACACTGCACTCATAACTGATTTACGTTGTGGTGCGGTGGAGCGATGGCGCCTTGGCGGGGAGATTTGCCCTTGGCGGACCCGGCAAGCCTGCCGGGGAAATCTTGGACTTGTCCTTGGGGAGGCCTCGAACCGGCCAAGCTCTCCTGCCCGGCAGGGGAGGACTTTCCAAGGTGATGCTCTGTTGCGTTGTTTGTCTTGGTCTTCTTGATCCGCTCTTTGATCTCACAAAGAGCTGCCTCTCTGGCTTGGCCTTGCTTTGTGTGCTGGTGTAACCATGCGATGCCAACACGCATGTGTATTAGTCTGGGCAACAAACGTAAGTGTTTGTTGTACCGACAGGAGCCCCTGGGCCTGGCCCATACATGCCGCATGGCATCATTAGGGTAGGCCTCAACAAATACACAGGCGTACACCTTAGCCAAACCATAATGGGATTCATGTCTCTCTTGATATCTTCCTTGCTTCTTCATTAACCCGTGACTGAATCAGTTTCCGGGTTTTTTGCACGTCGTGCAGGATGACGTGGGGTCACTCACGTAATGGCCCGTGGGTTCGCCCACGTTCACGGGGGGGGGGGGGGGGGGGGTAGGGGGGTAACTGTCATTTTACTCATCCCACTACCCTTGCCGTTTCCACCACTTACGCTGCATGCACTGCGCAAGGTTGGTGGCGGGCGCGTAGGGCACGGGAATGAGTGCCATGGCAGAAAACCCAGCACCGTGGATAGGCGCAGAAGGGCGGCCGTGGATTCTGGATGTTGTCAGTGATGCAGAGGGGTTGGATTGACGGAGCAGGGCGATTGCCACCTGGGTGAGGAGCCAGCCCTCGGCCACGTCCCCCTATAAGAGGGAGGCATGGGCGAGGTGCTCACTCACACACATCTCCTCCTTCTTCTCCTTGCATCCCTCTTCCACTATGGCGAGGGGAAGAGGACGTGGTAGTTCTCCAGCAGTGGTGACGAGGGTCTCTTCTCGGCAGCGCCCCCTCCCCCCACTAGGGACGAAGGGGCAGAGTCCAGCGCCATGATGTGGCATTGCAGGACATGGGTGCGGTCGTCGTGGCGCTCGGGGCCGAGGAGGTTCTGGCGGTGCTTTAATCGCCCCTCCTCCAGCCGCCTTGGCCCCAAATGAAGGCCACATTGGGGACCAGTTGTTGGAGTTCATCGTCAAGCTGCGCGGGCCTCCGCACAGCCGCCTTCGTCTTCCTACTCCTTTCGCAAGAGTGATGGAGGTAGAGCAGCCTCCAGGATTGAAGCTGCACATGAGGGGCTGCTGTAATGCCAGCATACGGGCGGATGTAGAGTTCCCCGAGCCTCATGTCATGCTTCTCCGGCATGGCTGGAAAACCTTCGCTCGTGCCCACAGCTTGGCGGCAGGGCACGTTCTCCATTTCAAGCTAATGGAGGCCAATCTGCTCTCCATCAAGGTCTTCGGGCGTTCGGGTGCTCGCTTAGGGTGCTGCGCGGAGAGCTCGACCGATAACGAAAGCTCCTCCTTGAGCGACAGCGATGACGATAGCAACGAGCGGGAGGACGGCGGCTCGGACTCCAGCTGAGCGCTGGATGCACCATCACCATCAGCAAGGCGCCGGCGGCATGATCATCTGCACCTGGCCTTCTCCCCGGCAGAGCGATTTACCAGGGCGTTGGGTGTGGACGTCTCCGCCTCCTCCAGCTGGACCCCGGCAGGCTTCCCCGTGGACTCCGGCTTCATCTTCCTTGCCGGGGACCCTCCTGCCGCGTCCCGTTGGTCCTGGCGGTGGTGACCAGGGCATAGCCTAGCCGCTCTCTCCATCCGTCGTCTTCGCCCCCGCCCCTCTCGATCTTGTCAGATTGCGTCCTGCGGGCCATGACGAGGTCAGGCTGGGCTTCTTCCTAGGCACTCCTTTTGCCCTCTTCACCTACCACTGTAGCTCCTAGGGGGAGAGGGACAAGAAAGGCATCACGGGGCACTTATCTTATTTCAATCTAAAACATGTGGGCACTTGCCAAACTTTAGTCTTAAATATGTAATATTTTCCATCCTATATTTGTACTTTGTAAGGCTTGTACTTGTTTATCCGCATATTAATGAAAAAAGACATGCTTGCCGGGCACTTATGCATGTATCATACCCATGCAGAGGAATGACTTCCTCCATACTTTCAAGTAAACAAGGTTTTCTGGCAAGATATCTTACCGGCCCCTTCCACTTCTGCCGCGAGAAGAGAACTGGCCCCTTGCCAACCCTTTTCCCAAATGCCACTACAACCAATTTTGACTGAAGTAATCTTCAAATCAAAAGATGGGAGCACAAATGTTTGAGGGTAACAAGGTTTTTCTATGCACAAGTTTTCCTCACAGAGGTACACTATGGATGTCTTAAAGGGAACTTATCTGCTTTGGGTTGGCGGGGGTCGATATGTAAACTTGTTCTCTCTTCTCCTTCTTGGGAATTTATCCACGGCAGGGGCCCTGTGGTTAGCACAGGGGGAAAAACAATAGCATATGACCCTCTCTGAAATGACCATGGCAGAATCATGCTAAAATAAACATTTATTAAGATGCAAGTTTTAGGTGCCAGCGCTTCATTTTATTATCTTTGCACAGGGTCTGCGCCTAGCTTTGTACGAAGGGTTACATGCACATTGGCAAGGCTTGTACAGAAGGTGGCTGCCGGGGCTGAGCCCGGCAGCCGTGCCTCATGGGTAGAACTTGCGAAGATGCTCAATATTCCATGAGTTTTGCACCTTAATGCCATCTTCGATCTTCAGACGGACTGCGCCAGGTCTGGTGACTCGCACTACTCGATAAGGGCCTTCCCACTTTGGCGTCAACTTGTTCGAACCCTTGGCAGATTGAACACGCCTAAGGACAAGGTCACCTTCCTCAAGGCTCCGGGCATGAATCCTGCGGCTATGATAGCGGCGCAAGGCTTGCTGGTAGCGTGTAGCATGCACAGCGGCTCGAAGACGATCTTCCTCGAGGAGCACGGCATCGTCATGCCGGATCTGCTCTTGCTCTACTTCATCATAGGCAAGTACTCGAGGTGACCCGTATATGAGTTCCGTAGGGAGCACTGCTTCTGCCCCATACACTAGGGAGAAGGGAGTCTGGCCGGTGGCTCGATTCGGTGTCGTACGGAGGGGCCAAAGAACCACCGGCAGCTCATTGATTTAGCGTCCGCCACACTTCTGCAACTTATCAAAAGTTCTCGTCTCGAGTCCACGCAGCACTTCAGCGTTCATCCTCTCAGCTTGTCCATTGCTCCGGGGATGAGCAATAGAGGCAAAGGAGACCTTGTTTCCGAGGGTTTGGACATATTGCATGAAGGTGCGGCTTGTAAATTGGGTGCCGTTATCAGTGATCACTCTGGCGGGTACTCCAAAACGGCACACCAATCCCTTCAAGAACTTGATAGCTGACTATGCGGTTACCTTCCTCACTGGCTCCACTTCCGGCAACTTTGTAAACTTGTCGATTGCAACGTACAAGAATTCAAATCCCCCGGTAGCACGGGGGAAGGGGCCCAAGATGTCGAGCCCCCAGACCGAAAATGGCTAGGATAAAGGAATTGTCTGTAGAGCTTGAGCTAGCTGATGGATGTTCTTGGAGTGGAACTGGCAGGCTTCACATTTGGTGACTAGCTCAGTTGCATCCTAGAGGGCTATGGGCCAGTAGAAACCCTGCCGAAAGGCTTTTCCAACCAGGGGTCTTGATCCAATATGAGAGCCGCACATACCCCCATGTATCTCTGCTAGTAGCTTCTGCCCCTTTTCCAGGCAAATGCACTTCAATTTCACACCATTCGACCTTTTCCTGTACAGTGTATCATCGATAAACTGGTACATATTGGACCTTCGGTCTAATCTTTCAGCTTCTTCCTGCTCTTTGGGAAGTTCACCTGTTTGAAGAAAATGGACTATGTGCCGTGCCCAAGTTGGAGCCTGAGGCTCAACAACAAGGACTAATGGCACCTCCTCATTCGTGGGAGCGCTCATCTCGACCGCAAGAACTTGGGGATCCGCGGGAGGGTGCCGCTCACCAACCGAAGCAGAGTTGTTCCCGACAACCTCTCTACCAGCGGCTTCGGGAAGCCCTGCCGGGAGATATTTGCCGGAGTCCAACTTCCTCCTTTTTCTGGCCATCGTTGAAGGGGACACTGATGGTTGAGTCAGGTGGAGGACAAAAGTTCCTGGTTCCAATGGGAGCTTTTGGGCCGCGCACTTTGATAAATGACCAGCAATGTTGTTTTCCGCACGTGGCATGTGCTCTGTTTGTAATCCATCAAAGTGCTCTTCCAACTTTCTCACTTCCTCTACATACGCCTCCATCAACGAACTCTGGTAATCCTTGTTAACTTGTCTCACCACAAGCTGCGAGTCTCCACAGATGATCAACTTCTTGATTCCCAACTCTACCGTGATTCTGAGCCCGGCAAGGAGCCCTTCATACTCAGCAGTGTTGTTGGTGGCCTTCTCCCGGGGGAAGTGCATTTGAACCACATACTTGAGATGCTCTCCGATAGGTGCAATAAAGAGCACACCAGCTCCGACGCCCTGTAATGAGAAAGCACCATCAAAATACATGATCCACTCCTGAGGCACTTCCTTGCCGGGGATAGCTGTCTCTGGCATTTCTTCATCTGGAGTGGGCGTCCACTTTGCAATGAATTCTGCCAATGCTCTGCTCTGAATGGTTGAGGTACTTTCATAATATAGGCCAAAACTTGACAGCTCTAGTGCCCATTCAACTATCCTGCCGGTAGCTTCAGGGTTCCTCAGTATGCGCTTTAGTGGGAAACAGGTGACAACCATGATCTCAGGGGCTTGGAAGTAGTGGCGCAGTTTCCTTGAGGCCATGATGAGGCCGAAGATTAGCTTTTGCACTCCAGAGTACCTTGACCTAACACCCTGTAATAGGGAGCTAACAAAGTACACTGGTCATTGCACCACTTTCTTCTTTGTCGCGGTCTTGGGATCGCCTTCGCTAACTTGTTATGCTTCCCTTTGACTCGCTTCCAACCCTGCCGTGACTGGTTCAGTTTCGTCTCCGGAGGGGACGGTTGCGGCCGTTACTTCCTCATCTACTTCCCGCTACGCCACCAGCACTGCACTAACCACTTGGCTCGTTGCCACCAAGTATAGCAGCAACGGCTCTTGTGGTTTAGGAGCGACTAAGGTGGGGGCAGAGGAAAGGTAGGCTTTTAGGTCCTGCAGCGCTACTTCTGCCTCCGGGGTCCACTTCATCGGACCTGCCTTCTTCAAAATTTTGAATAAAGGCAAGGCACGTTCGGTAGACTTGGAAATGAACCTGCTTAGCGTGGCAATGCAACCAGTTAAGCGCCTCACATCCTTGATAGTCTTGGGTGCTTGTATCTGCTCGATCGCTCTGATCTTGTCGGGGTTGGCCTCTATTCCTTGGTGAGACACAAAGAAACCAAGTAGCTTGCCGGAGGGAACACCAAACACACACTTCTTAGGGTTTAACTTCAAATTGATCTTGCGCAAGTTTGCAAAGGTCTCTTCCAAATCTTGAATGAGTGTTGATCTGTTTTCGGTCTTGATCACTATATCATCCATATAAGCTTCTACATTTCTATGTAGCTGTGGTTCGAAACCAATCTGTACTGCTCTTGCAAAAGTGGATCCAATGCTCTTTAACCCGAAAGGCATGCGTACAAAGTAGTACGTGCCACATGGAGTTATGAACGTGGTCTTCTCTTCATCTTTCTTGGACATGAATATCTGATGGTATCCGGAGTACACATCCAAAACGAAAAGCAGATCACACCCGGAAGTGGAGTCTACGATCTGATCGATGCGCGGCAAGGGGAAAGGGTCCTTCAGGCACACCTTGTTCAAGTCTGTGAAGTCAATGCAGAGCCTCCATTTCCCATTTGCCTTGCGCACTACCACTAGGTTCGCTAACCATGTTGGATGCAGCACCCCTCTGACCAAACCAGCTGCTTCAAGTTTCTTGATTTCCTCGGCAATGAACTGCTGCCGCTCTGAAGCTTGCTTCCTAACCTTTAGCTTGACGGGATGAGCATGAGGGCAGACAGTAAGGTGGTGCTCGATTACCTCCCTAGGAACACCGGGGATGTCAGATGGTTGCCAAGCAAACACATCAACATTCGTCCACAGGAAGGCAACGAGCACGCTTTCCTATTTGTCATCAAGGGTGGCACTGATGGCAAACGTACCGTCAACGCCATCCTGCCTTGCCGGGACCTTTTTCACATCAGGTGGAGTAGCCTTGGGCCTCTTGCTAGTGGAACTCTCTGGCAGGTCCTCAACAGGTGCGGCGCACCCCGAAGAGGCGCGCTTCCCGGAGTTTTTACCGGCATCACTGCTAGCTTTCTTTCCCTTCTTTGCCTCCTTGGCGGGAGCCGTGGCTTCATCTGCCTCAGCTGCTACCGCATCTTGATACATCTAATCCACACATATAATTGCATCTTTCTTATCCGATGGAATGGAAATGACGCCAATGGACCTGGGATCTTCAAGGTGTTGTAAGCATAGTGGGATGCTGCCATGAATTTTTCCAGAGCTAGATGACCAATGATCCCATTATAAGGCAAGGGAAGCTCAACCACGTTAAACACGACCCTCTCAGTCCGGTATTTCAGTTCCCCGCCAAACGTCACCGGCAGCGTAATTTTTCCCTTAGGACGGCTCCTACCGGGGTTGATTCCTTGGAACGTGCCAGTAACCTTGAGCTCTTCATCAGGAATCTGCAGCTTGCTGACCACTTTGGGGGAGATCAGATTCAACCCAGCCCCACCGTCAACTAGCATCTTTGTGACTTTGAGGTTGCGAATTGTTGGGGAGACCAACAACGGCAAACACCGTACCGCAGTAGTGCGGTCTGGGTGATCCTCTTCATCAAAGATGATAGGCGTGCAGGACCACTTGAGCGGTTTCCGGGAGTCTGTAGCTGGCTCCACGGCATTAACCTCTTGTGCCCACTGTTTGGGCTGGCGATGAGAGGAGTGCAAATATGCACCTCCGTCAATACACATGGCCTCAGTTGCTTTCTGGAATTCTTGCTCGCTGGTTTCTTCTTCTTCCCCTTCATCACTTTCACCATCTTCTTCTTTCTTCTCATGGCCTCTAGCAGGTTTCTCTTTTTGCTGTGGGGCCTTGCCGTAGCAGCCCCCTCTACCGCCACGACCCTTTCCTCCAGCACCCTCATGGTCCTTCTCCCTGACCCTTTTCTTGTATTCTGCCTTCTGCTTTTTGACAAGCTGCTCGACTTGGTGGCATTCCTGGAGATCATGACCCTTGGTGTGGTGGATCTTGCAGTATGGCCCATCAGACTTCCCAGCTTTCTCTGCCGCCACAACCTCCCTGCAATCAGCGCACGCGGCAGCTTCTTGGCCAGGGGCTTCGGTTTTGGCCTTCTTGCCAGTGCTGAGGTTACAAGGACTCTCAACGGCCAATACTGACTTATCCTTGCGCTTCTTATTGCGCCTCCGGCTCCTCCTCTTCGGGTTGGCGGCCTCGTCGTCATCTTCTGAATCGACCTCAACGCCATCCTCTTCTCCGGGGAGTCGCCTTCCCTCTTCAACCCGAGCGCATTTATCCACCAATGTGTACAACTCATTGACGGTCTTGGGCAGCCGGACGTTCATCTTGGATCGTATCCTTCTGTTGCGCACGTTCGAATGGAACGCGGCAATCACAGCTGTTGGATGTATCTCTGGAATATTTTGGTGCACTCGACTGAACCTTTGCATATACTTCCGCAAGCTCTCCCCTTCCTTCTGTGGAAGGACTTGCAGGTCGCTAGGCCGTCCTGGCTCTTGGTGGCCACCGGTGAAGGTGCCAACAAATTCATTACACAGGTCAGCCCATGAAGAAAGGGAATTCTCTGGCAAGTGCATCAGCCACGAACTTACGTTTGGCTTGAGTGCCAAAGGGAAGTAGTTGGCAAACACTTTCTCATCCTTGCCCCC
The DNA here is from genome assembly GCA_011799875.1 of Thinopyrum elongatum. Classification (NCBI taxonomy): domain Eukaryota; kingdom Viridiplantae; phylum Streptophyta; class Magnoliopsida; order Poales; family Poaceae; genus Thinopyrum; species Thinopyrum elongatum. The sequence goes on along the minus strand of CM022299.1, from coordinate 312,472,652 downwards.
GGCGATTTGAACGGCAATTGTGTAAATGCTTAAGAACTCTGCCGGGTTCAACTTTCCATCGTATTTTTCTGGTAACTCATGTTTGAAGACGCGGGCGGACGACCAAAGGACTTGCCACAGCTCGCGAGTGAAGGCAGGGCACCCAACCTCATAAGGCAAGTACCCGGCATCACTGGGCGTGGGTTCATCAACGTCTGGGCCATTTCGCCTGTCAGATTGACGGCGGGTCTCCAGGCGTTGCTCTATGGTGACACGCGCATCTTCCCTCCGCCGACCCTCCAGGACCTGCCGCTGATCCCGGTGGGCTCGCGGATCAGAAGAGGCCATTGGTGCTTCATCGGCCTCGTGGACATGCTGTTCTTGCTGCTGTCGCCTCTGGGCCTGCTGTCGCAGAGGAGATTGCACCGTTGGCACGGTCTCCTCTATGCGGCCATCAGCCCGGGCTGCTGCTGTTGTTCGTGGGTGCTGCGATGGCTCGGCCTGCTGCGATTTTCCAGCTTCAGCGAAGCCGATCAAACTCTGGATAGTGGCTCTCCATTCATCCATTTAATCAGCCGCCGGTGAAAATCTCAGTAAAGTTGGGCCCGTGCCATGGCTTCCATAGCTGTGCTCGGCATAGATGATGAGGCAGACCACGATGTTGCTCGACTCCTAGTAGTACCAGCAGGGACGACACCGCGTTCATGCCATCGTCAACCAGCCGCTAAGGCAGTCTGGGGATGAGTGGGCTGCGCTCGGGGATTGGCAACCCCGTTTGGTGCTCGACTTGCTCGGCTCACTCCGGGCGAGGCGCGCGCTCAGAAGCCGTGCCGTGGTAGGCATGGCTAGAGGGTCACGACTCGCACCAGAGTGGGCATCATTGCTGTGGCTGCCCCCGATAGTGCGATGGGGTGGTGGAGATTGAACGTTCCCTCCACCCGCAACTTGTGGGTCATGCCCGCTGGGATGTTGTTGATGTTGCGCTCCCCCGGTGCCTCCCGCTCCAACTTCATCCGTGGGGGACACAACGACGGCGCCGCCTGTGCCGGTCGCATCTCCCGTGGTACCCGCTCCTCCCAACGCCGTCGTGGCGCCTACGGCGTCTGCGGCCGCGTGCGAGGGGGTCTTCGAAGTGGAAGGGTACGCGGTAGCACCGGGTTTCTTCTTGGGCGCCATGAATGAAGACGATGACGATGATGATGGACGTGTTGTTCACAACCTAAGGTTCGCGCAAGCGCCTCCCCCTACCTGGCATGCCAAAGATGTCGTGGTGGAACACGATCACCTATGGGGCCATCAGCCCCTTGTGGTTCGGCAAGGGGGAAGATCACGTCGCACAAAGAGCGAAGGCCATGAAACAACACGACGACGCTGACACTGGTGGTTTTTACCCAGGTTCGGGCCATCGTGAGGCGTAAAACCCTACTCCTGCTTTGGTGGATTTGATGAAGGCACACGATGAACACGCAGCGCTCGAGCCCGGCAAGATGGCCTCGGGGGAAGCAGCTACACGCGTATAAGTGTGCAAGGGTCGGAATCCTTGGCTAGGTTGCCTTGGACCTCCTTTTATAGCTTAAGGGGTGAACACAGTGGCAAAACAGTCTTTATCTAATGATTAGATAGCTAACAGTGCTATCATACCTAACTCCGGCAGTTAGGACAAAGTGCATTAAATGCACTGCTAGGTGTCATGCTCAGGATGAAGCCCGGCAAGCCTGCCGTGCCGCTTAATCATCTTCTGCTTATCTGTTTGACACGCCTCTGGATGGGTGTCATATGGGGGTAATCTGTCTTCCAAATGGCTGCCACGTGCTTAGTGGAAGCCACTTAATCACTTGGGGTCTCGACACTACACTGATAACTGATTTACGTTGTGGTGCGGTGGAGCGATAGAGCGATGGCGCCTTAGCAGGGAGATTTGCCCTTGGCGGACCCGGCAAGCCTGCCGGGGAAATCTTGGACTTGTCCTTTGGGCGGCCTCAACCCGGCCAGGCTCTCCTGCCCGGCAGGGGAGGCCTTTCCAAGGTGATGCTCTGCTGTCTTGTTTGTCTTGGTCTTCTTGATCCGCTCTTTGATCTCACAAAGAGCTGCCTCTCTAGCTTGGCCTTGCTTTGTGTGCTGTTGTAACCATGCGATGCCAACATGCACGTGTATTAGTCTGGGCAACAAACATAAGTGTTTGTTGTACCGACACTGGTACTCCGCCGGAAGCATTCATATAGAGTCATATTTTTGTTCTAGTATCGAATTGTAATTCTTGAGTTGTAAGTAAATAAAAGTGTGATGATCATCATTATTAGAGCATTGTCCCATGTGAGGAAATGGTGATGGAAACTATGATTCCCCCACAAGTCGGGATGAGACTCTAGATGAATTTAAAAAAAAAGAGGCCAAAAAGAGCCCAAGAAAAAAGTGGCCGAAGTGCCCAACAAAAAAAAGAAAAAAATGAGAGAAGGGACAATGTTACTATCCTTTTCCACACTTGTGCTTCAAAGTAGCACCATGTTCTTCATGATAGAGAGTCTCCTATTTTGTCACTTTCATATATTACTAGTGGAATTTTTCATTATAGAACTTGGCTTGTATATTCCAATGATGGGCTTCCTCAAACGCCCTAGGTCTTCATGAGCAAGCAAGTTGGATGCACACCCACTTAGTTTTATTTTGAGCTTTTATACACTTATAGCTCTAGTGCATCCGTTGCATGGCAACCCCTACTCCTTGCATTGATGTCAATTGATGGGCATCTCCATAGCCCGTTGATTAGCCTCGTCAATGTGAGTCTTTCTCCTTTTTTGTCTCTTCCACACAACCTCCAACATCATATTCTATTCCACCCATAGTGCTATATCCATGGCTCATGCTCGTGTATTGCAAGACAGTTGAAAAAACTAAAGCGCGTTAAAAAGTATGAACCAATTGCTTGGCTTGTCATCGGGGTTGTGCATGATAAATACTTTGTGTTAAGAAGATAGAGCATGACAAGATTATATGATTTTGTAGGGATAACTTTCTTTAGCCATGATATTTTGAGAAGACATGATTGCTTTTTAGTGCTTGAAGTATTATTGTTTTTATGTCAATATTAAACATTTATTTTGAATCTTATGGATCTGAATATTCATGCCACATAAAGAAAGATTACATGATAAACATGTTAGGTAGCATTCCACGTCAAAAATTCTGTTTTTATCATTTACCTACTCGAGGACAAGCAGGAAATAAGCTTGGGGATGCTTGATACGTCTCCAACGTATCTATAATTTTTTATTGTTCCATGCTATTACATTATCAACCTTGGATGTTTTATATGCATTATTATGCAATTTTATATCATTTTTTGGGACTAACCTATTAACCTAGTGCCTAGTACCAGTTGTTGTTTTTTCCTTGTTTTTGTCTTTACAAAAAATCAATACCAAACGGAGTCGAAATGGAATGAAACTTTTCAAGGATTTTTCTTGGACCACAAGACACCCTGGAAGCTTCGGGAGGAGGCCAGAAGAGCCACAAGTCAACAACAAGCTGCAAGCTTGTGGGCCCTAGGGGGGCGCCCTGCAAGCTTGTGGGCACCCCGTGACTCCTCTGGCCCTAATTCTTCTTCTATAAATACCTAAATATTCCCCGTAGACCAGAGGGAACACCAAAAATACTCTTTCGCCGCCGCAAGTTTTTGTCTTCATGAGATCCCATCTGGGGACCTTTTCCGGTACTCGGCCGGAGGGGGATTCAACCATGTAGCGCTTCTACATCAACCTTGCTACCCTTCCAATGTGTGAGTAGTTTACCACAGACCTATGGGTCCATAGCTAGTAGCTAGATGGCTTCTTGTCTCTCTTTGATCTTCAATACAATGTTCTCCTCGATGTTCTTGGAGATCTATTGATGTAATCTTCTTTTGAGGTGCGTTTGTTGAGATCTGATGAATTGTGGATTTATGATCAGATTATTTATGAATATTATTTGAGTCTTCTCTGAACTCTTTTATGCATGATTAAGATAGCTTTGTATTTCTCTCCGATCTATTGATTTGGTTTGGCCAACTAGATTGATTTTTCTTGCAATGGGAGAGGTGCTTTGTAGTGCGTTCAATCTTGCGGTGCTCAATCCTAGTGACAGAAAGGGACATGACACATATTTGTATTGTTGCCACTAAGGATAAAAAGATGGCGTTTGTTCCTATTGATTGGATCTATCCCTGTACATCATGTCATCTTGCTTAAGGCGTTACTCCGTTCTTGTTAACTTAATACACTAGATGCATGCTGGATAGCGGTCGATGTGTGGAGTAATAGTAGTAGATGCAGGCAGGAGTCGGGCTACTTGTGACGGACATGATGCCTATATACATGAGCATTGCCTTAGATATCGTCATAACTTTGCGCTTTTCTATCAGTTGCTCAACAGTAATTTGTTTACGCACTGTATGCTTTCTTTCAAGAGAGAAGCCTCTAGTGAAAACTATGGCCCCCGGGTCTATCTTTTATCATATTATTTTAACATCTATAAAATAAAAAACACAAAAATACCTTGCTGTAATTTATTTACTTTTATTTTATTTCGCACTTTTACTTATCTTTTATATCTATCACTATCAGATCTCATCCTTGCAAGTAACCGTGAAGGGATTGACAGCCCCTTTATCGCGTTGGGTGCAAGTATTTGTTTGTTTGTGTAGGTGCAATTATTGGAGACTTGTGTGTTCCTCCTACTGGATTGATACCTTGGTTCTTAACTGAGGGAAATACTTATCTCTACTTTGCTACATCACCCTTTTCTCTTCAAGGGAAAAACCAACGCAAGCTCAAGATGTAGCGGTGGTTGCCTGGTGCGTCCCCCTATGATATTTGTTGCGCCAATAATTTTAATATATTCCAAAATAATTCTCTATAAATTTTCAGATCATTTGGAGTTGTTTAGAAAAGGTGCCTCTGATATAACCCTTTCCGGTCCAGAATTCTAGCTGCCGGCGATCTCCCTCTTCATGTGAAGCTTGCAAAATAAGAGAGAAAAAGGCATAAGAATTGTATTATAAAGTGAAATAACAACAGTCCATAATGCAATAAATATCAACATAAAAACATGATGCAAAATGGACGTATCAGCAGTCACTGTCACCGCCGTTGTATAGCATGCCTCGCCTTGTCTCCCTCTCCCCTAGCACCACTCCATCTCCATCTCCATCTCGCCGGAGATCTTGAGGTCACTCTTCATCATCTCACAGTGCCCCCACGTACTCTCGCCTCGCTCGCCTCCCCTAGTACCACTATTCCCTCATTAGCCACTCCAACGCCGAGAGCCTTCTCCCCCGTAAATCAAGCCCCCAAAAACCCCACCTTCCAAACTCCACCGTGGCTGAACACAAACCGTGTAGCATTCCTATGAGCCGCGACTGGAGTGATCTCCCCAGTGACATCCTCGACCTCTATTGTTCGCGTATGGATATGTTGAGCGCCGTGCGGCTGGCTGCATGCTCGAGGGACATGCACGCGGCCATCGTCGAAGCGAGGCCTGAGCTTCTCAAGACACCCTGCTTGCTGCTATCTGCTCTTGTGAGATGCACTCACCATGATACGGAGTCGTACATCATGCCCCTCGACTTCGATCCGACCTCCATCGACCGAAACTTCTTCGCAGGTATGTAGTGGGTCGCCGTACATCATGCCCCTCGACTTCGATCTGACCACCATCACCAGAAACTTCTTAGCAGGTATTTACTAGGTCAGCATGAACTCCCACTGGATGGCTGGCGTCAAAGAAGGCTGGAACGAGTTGGTCCTCGTGAACTTCCACACCTCCCATGATATTACTCTTCCTCCCTTGCATCATACAGGGTTTTACCGTCATGGTCGAAGTCATCTAAATTACTACGTCAGTTGGGCGAACCTTGTTTTGCAGAAGATTGTAATCTGCCAAGTGCCCACACGATCTGTGAATTATGCAGACTTCGAGCTAATTGTCTTGTTCGACTGCGCATTCGCCTATATTTCCGTCGGTGCCTTCTTTAGGTGGAGACAACTCAACTTGCAGTAGATCGTCAAAGATGATACACACTTCTATGATGCTACCAAACACAATGGCATCATCCAAGAGATCGACGAAGCAGATGGCACCACGTATTGCTGGGACGGCGTGTGTAAGTTGTTTTCGTCTAATTTTAATTATAATGCCATGCCATTGTTTGAACTTTTGTGATGATTGGCATATCCCTGTTACAGCAGAATTTGAGTAGAACAATGGCAATGTATTAGAGACACCTCAAATCAGCTATATTTGGAAGTAGTTAAATCATGTGATTGTGACCATGTCATTACAACCAATTTGTACCCATGAATAATCAAACGGTTAGGAAGATATGGATATTCTCCTAACTTTGTAGTAATCTATATACTACTAAATATGAGTGTGTATCAATAGCCTTGTTAGTTTCCTCATTTTCATGATGTAGAAACATGCATAACACTGTTGGTTTCATGTAACCATACATTAGGGAAGTAAATGTGCATATGGAAAACTCTATATTTGGAAGTAGTGAAATCCTGTCATGCTTACCATGTCTACATACCTATATTCGCCCTTCAGCAATCAATGGCTAGAATAATATCCTCACAAGAATTTTGCACACAGAACATGAGTATATAACAATGCATGGTGTGTTAGTTTCCTCTAAAGAATTTATTTGTGAGGACAGAACATGACTACATAACATGCATGGCATGGTAGTTTCCTATGAAGAATCGATTACGAGATAACATATGTATAACCATGCATGGCACTGCTATATTTTCGACCCCAGTATACATTTCCCTGTATTTTCCTCTCAGTTCCAATAGGGACAAATCAATGTTGTTTCTTACATTATCCTACTCATACTCTGAACAATGATGATCTTACATTAACAATGCCTGTCCTTTTTGTCTCCTTTTTGATATGATGCAGTGTCTCTATAGTTACAGCCCTTTGTAATCACACCACCTTTTCCAAAAACAGTGAACCACAACTGGTTCCTCGCTCGATCAGAGGATGGCGAAGGACTGATGACCATTCGCACACATGAGCCGGTGAAGTTATATTGCAAAAAAACCACTGTGTACAAGCAGCGTGAAATACGTGAGTATCCAGAGATTGGCTTATGCGTCTATGAGCAGGATACCAGCTTGTTGGGGCCTTCATGATTTTTGAGTTGGAGGCGGGTAGAGAGCCTTGGTTCACATTCTATGTTTCTCGGACTCAATTATTCGATTAACTAGGAGATCACCCTTGGCATGGTTCATGATGGCAGAGAGGCTGTGTTTGCTAGGGAAAATTGTGTCTACACGGTGAACCCTAGGACTTCGGGATCACATGCCCCTGATTGTCAATGATACAGCCTATAGCCAAAAGAAGGTGAAAATGAGAAAGGCATCTGGATTGACTTTGATCCTTGGATGTCTCAACTCCGATAGTTAGTGATATGGTTCAAGCCTTCAGGTTGATAGGTAATTGGGTTGTTGCGTCGAAAGGGTGGATTCCTGGTGTCTCCGAATCACTGGTGGATGGAGGGGGGCTGCAAATTATGATGGTACTGGATCATCCCTCTTCGAATGACTTGCTGTCATTGTTGCTTATTCTGGATGGTAGTTTTCTCTTTTGTTATGTAGACTCCTTGTAATTTGGTCATCCTCGTGACTGGTCGATGATGAAAGTTATAGTTTGAGCTCAGCGACTTTTCGATGAGGTACACTTGTTTGAGACAATGTGAGGTGTCGTTGAATGTGGGCCGAGTAGTAACACAATGCCAAACAAGCCAATTATGAGAACTCTGAGGCCGGGCGCTCAAAAGAGAAATACAAAGGACTCTTAGGCCGACATGTGGGTGCCACCGGTGTTTTCATGTGCTTGCGCGGCGAGAGCGTATTGGCGCGTGTTCGAAATTGATGCTGCCTTTTCATCCCCAATTCCCCGCCCTTCCCCCACCTCTCGAATCTTGATTCCTACTCCAGATCCCACAAATCCCCCTCCTCTACTCCTTGTAATAAAGTGCACTATCATGTCACTGGTCAACGCGGATCTCCGAGCTGGAGATCCTGAGGTCCATCCTGCCTTCGGGCGTTGCGTGCTATCGCTCAATAGTGGCATGGCGTCGCTTGATGACCAATTTGTCGGCAAAGTGTTGATGGTAACCATCAATGGTGACCGGCCTCCCGTCTCACCGAATGACCTTGTCAAAGCTCTTGGCATTGCGCACGGCATCCAAATAAGTGACTTGCTCGTCGAAGTCTTTCCGCCACCGGCTGATTTCTTCGTTACGTTCCAGACAACTTTCGACTCTAGTCGTGTGTTCGAATCTTCTCGATGTTTGTTCTGCGATGGCGCACTGGTGAGCTTTGATCGGTGGCACCCAGGATGGGGCTCAGTTTCCTCTGAGCTTGAGTTTTTAAAAAATCTTACATTCCACTGTCGGAAACGGGGCTCCGGGGACCCAAGAAGGTTCGAACTCTGGGGTGCGCTCATTCCTACCACCCTACTCAGCCTCACAACCTCAGAGCGATGTGATACGTCTCCAACGTATCTATAATTTTTGATTGTTCCATGCTATTATATTATCTGTTTTGGATGTTTTATATGCATTAATATGCTATTTTATATTATTTTTGGGACTAACCTATTAACCTAGAGCCCAGTGCCAGTTTCTATTTTTTGCCTTGTTTTTGAGTTTCGCAGAAAAGGAATATCAAACAAAGTCCAAACGGAATAAAACTTTACGATGATTTTTCTTGTACCAGAAGACATCCACGGAATTTGGAGTCCAAGTCAGAAGAGTCCCGAGGGCTCCACAAGCCCTCAGGGCGTGCCCTAGGGGGGGCGTGCCCCCTGGCTTGTGGCCCCCCCTGGAGTCCACAGATCTCCCTCTGACTTCTATAAATCCTCAAATATTCCATTATCACCAGAACAAGCCACGAAAATACTTTTCCGCCACCGCAACCTTCTGTTCCCGTGAGATCCCATCTTGGGGCCTTTTCCGGTGATCTGCCGGAGGGGGATTCGATCACGGAGGGCATCTACATCAACCCTATTGCCCTTTCGATGAAGCGTGAGTAGTTTACCTCAGACCTACGGGTCCATAGCTAGTAGCTAGATGGCTTCTTCTCTCTCTTTGATCCTCAATACCATGTTCTCCTCGATGTTCTTGGAGTTCTATCCGATGTAATATTCTTTTACGGTGTGTTTGTCGAGATCCGATTAATTGTGGATTTATGATCAGATTATATATGAATATTATTTGAATCACCTCTGAATTCTTATATGCATGATTTGATATCTTTGTATTTCTCTTCGAATTATCGGTTTGGTCTGGCCAACTAGATTGGTATTTCTTGCAATGGGAGAGGTGCTTAGTTTTGGGTTCAATCTTGCGATGTCCTCACCCAGTGACATAGTAGGGGTAGCGAGGCACGTATTGTATTGTTGCCATCAAGGATAAAAAGATGGGGTTTTAATCATATTGCTTGAGTTTATCCCTCTACATCATGTCATCTTACTTAAGGCGTTACTCCGTTCTTTATGAACATAATACTCTAGATGCATGCTGGATAGCGGTCGATGTGTGGAGTAATAGTAGTAGATGCAGAATCATTTCGGTCTACTTGACACGGACGTGATGCCTATATGCATAATCCTTGCCTTGGATATCGTCATAACTTTGCGCTTTTCTATCAATTGCTCGACAGTAATTTGTTCACCCACCGTATTATTTGCTTTCAAGAGAGAAGCCTCTAGTGAAACGAATGGCCCCCGGGTATATTTTCATATCTATATACCAAAAATACCTTGCTGCAATTTATTTACTTTTATTTTGTTTTACGTTTTGGCAATCTTTTATACCTATCTCTATCAGATCTCACCATTGCAATTGACCGTGAAGGGATTGACAACCCCTTTATCGCATTGGGTGCAAGTGTTTGATTGTTTGTGCAGGTGCATAGATTGGAGACTTGCTTGTAGCTCCTACTGGATTGATACCTTGGTTCTCTAACTGAGGGAAATACTTATCTCTGCTTTGCTGCATCACCCTTTCCTCTTCAAGGAAAAAATGAACGCAAGCTCAAGAAGTAGCAGGAAGAATTCCTGGCGCCGTTGCCGAGGAGGTCTACATCAAGCCTACCAAGTACCCATCATAAATTCTCATCTCTTGCATTACATTATTCGCCATTTGCCTCTCGTTTTCCTCTCCCCCACTTCTAAAATGATTTTCAGAAAAATACAAAAAGATTTGCCTTTTTATTCGCCTTTGTTTCGTTTGCCTTTATGTCTTACTTGGTTTGTTTGCTCGTTTGCTTGGCATAATTGTGTATTTTATTGAAAAACAGTAAGCAAAGAGTTTATGGATCCTCATTCACTTGCTAATCTTTTTAATAGATCCAATTATGATGAACCTATTGCTAGTGAGTTGAGTGCACTAGATTATCTTTATGAAGTTTTGCTTGAAATTCGTGAATCTGAAAATTGTGATGAAGTGTTAAAAGAAGAAATTTATGAAGTGATTCATGGTAGCTCCTTGGATGAAAAGCATGATTGCAATGGTTCTACTATAAATTCTATTAATGACAGTTGTGCTAATGATATGCAAAACCCTAAGCTTGGGGATGCTAATTTTGCTATGTCCACTACTTGTTGCAATGATCATGATTGGAGTAATTTTTCTTATGATATTGAAAATTTATTTAAGCCTCATGATAATAATGTTTGCAATAATATTGAAAGTGGGTTTGGAATAGTGTCAACTTTAGGAAATAATGATCCCACTACTTTGGAGTATGATCAATCTTATGAAATTTTTGATAAAAGTGGGCTTGGAGAAGTCATGACTTTATTTGATGATAATCCCACTATTTTGGAAGAGTATCAACTTTGCATGCATGTGGATCATGAAGAGAAAAATTTATATGATAGCTATATTTTTGAATTTGAATATGATCCCACATGTAACTATTATGAGAGAGGAAAATATGGTTGTAGAAATTTTCATGTTACTAAATTACCTCCCGTTATGTTGAGATTGCTATTGTTTCTTTCTTCTTCCTTGCATATGCTAGATCTTGCTTGTCTTGCTAATTTGTTTTCCTATAAAATGCCTATGCATAGGAAGTATGTTAGACTTACATGTGATTTTCACATGTTTTATGATGCTCTCTTTGTGTTTCAATTATTATCTTTGATGTGAGCATCATTGAAATCTCAATGCCTAGTTAAAAGGCTTTAAAGAAATGCGCTTGTTGGGAGACAACCCAATATTTTTCTTTTCTGTTTTTGTGAGTATACACATTATTACCTCTGTAGTAATTGTGTTTTGGTGTTTTAATTAGTGTTTATGCCAAGTAAGACCTTTGGGATGGCTTACGGTGATAGTTGATTTGATCTTGCTGAAAAACAGAAACTTTGGCGTCCAGTAAAAGAATTTTTTAAATTCACTGGACCATGGAAAAACCCTCAATTTTTTACACAAGATTTATATACAAATTTCCTCTATTTGTCTAATTTTTTCGAATTTTTTAAGTTAAGGAAGTATTAGAACAATTCAGATATTCGCATACTATTCTGTTTTTGATAGATTCTGTTTTCAATGTGTTGTTTGCTTATTTTGATGAATCTATGGGTAGTATCGGGGGGTATGAACCATGGAGAAGTTGGAATACAGTAGATATTACACCAATATAAATAAATAATGAGTTCACAACAGTACCAAAAGTGGTGATTTATTTTCTTATACTAACGGATCTCATGAGTTTTCTGTTGAGTTTTGTGTTGTGAAGTTTTCAAGTTTTGGGTAAAGATTTGATGGACTATGGAATAAGGAGTGGCAAGAGCCTAAGCTTGGGGATGCCAAAGGCACCCCAAGGTAATATTCAAGGACAACCAAGAGCCTAAGCTTGGGGATGCCCTGGAAGGCATCCCCTCTTTCGTCTTCGTCCATCGGTAAATTTACTTGAGGCTATATTTTTATTCACCACATGATATGTGTTTTGCTTGGAGCGTCTTGTATGATATGAGTCTTTTCTTTTTAGTTTAACACAATCATCCTTGCTGTACACACATTTTGAGAGGGACACATATGAATCGTGATTTATTAGAATAATCTATGTGCTTCACTTATATCTTTTGAGCTAGGCAATATGCTCTAGAGCTTCACTTATATCTTTTTAGAGCACGGCGGTGGTTTTATTTTATAGAAATTGTTGAACTCTCTTACTTCACTTATAATATTTTGAGAGTCTCTAAAGCAGCATGGTAATTTGCTTAGGTTATGAATTTAGTCCTAATATGATGGGCATCCAAGAGGGATATAATAAAAACTTTCATATAAAGTGCATTGAATACTATGTGAAGTTTGATTCCTTATGACTGTTTTGAGATATAAAGATGGTGATATTAGAGTCATGCTAGTGAGTAATTGTGGATTGGTAGAAATACTTGAGTTAAAGTTTGTGATTCCCGTAGCACGCACGTATGGTGAACCGTTATGTGATGAAGTCGGAGCATGATTTATTTATTGATTGTCTTCCTTATGAGTGGCGGTCGGGGACGAGCGATTGTCTTTTCCTACCAATCTATCCTCCTAGGAGCATGCGTGTAGTACTTTGTTTCGATAGCTAATAGACTTTTGCAATAAGTATGTGAGTTCTTTATGACTAATGTTGAGTCCATGGATTATACGTACTCTCACCCTTCCGCCATTGCTAGCCTCTCTAGTACCGCGCAACTTTCGCCGGTGCACTACATCCACCATATACCTTCCTCAAAACAGCCACCATACCTACCTATTATGGCATTTCCATAGCCACTCCGAGATATATTGCCATGCAACTTCCACCATTCTGTTTATTATGACACGCTTCATCATTGTCATATTGCTTTGCATGATCATGTAGTTGACATAGTATTTGTGGCAAGGCCACCGTTCATATTTTTATACATGTCTCTCTTGATCATTTCACATCACGGTACACCGCCGGAGGCATTCATATAGAGTTATATTTTTGTTCTAAGTATCGAGTTGTAATTCTTGAGTTGTAAGTAAATAAAATTGTGATGATCATCATTATTAGAGCATTGTCCCATGTGAGGAAAGGATGATGGAGACTATGATTCCCCCACAAGTCGAGATGAGACTCCGGATGAAAAAAAAAGATAAAAAAAGAGGCTAAAGAGCCCAAAATAAAAAAAATGAGAGAAAAGAGAGAAGGGGCAATGCTGCTATCCTTTTTCCACACTTGTGCTTCAAAGTAGCACCCTGATCTTCATGATAGAGAGTCTCCTATTTTGTCACTTTCATATACTAGTGGGAAATTTTCATTATAGAACTTGGTTTGTATGTTCCAATGATGGGCTTCCTCAAATTGCCCTAGGTCTTCGTGAGCAAGCAAGTTGGATGCACACCCACTTAGTTTCTTTTTGAGCTTCCATACACTTATAGCTCTAGTTCATCCATTGCATGGCAATCCCTACTCACTCACATTGATATCTATTGATGGGCATCTCCATAGCCCATTGATACGCATAGTTGATGTGAGACTATCTCCTTCTTTTTGTCTTCTCCACAACCACCATATTCTATTCCACCTATAGTGCTATATACATGGCTCACGCTCATGTATTGCGTGAAAGTTGAAAAAGTTTGAGAACATCAAAAGTGTGAAACAATTGCTTGGCTTGTCATTGGGGTTGTGCATGATTTAATACTTTGTGTGATGAAGATGGAGCATAGCCAGACTATATGATTTTGTAGGGATAACTTTCTTTGGCCATGTTATTTTGAGAAGACATGATTGCTTTATTAGTATGCTTGAAGTATTATTGTTTCTATGTCAATATTAAACTTTTGTTTTGAATCTTATGGATATGAATATTCATGCCACAATAAAGAAAATTACATGGATAAATATGTTAGGTAGCATACCACATCAAAAATTCTGTTTTTATCATTTTCCTACTCAAGGACGAGCAGGAATTAAGCTTGGGGATGCTTGATACGTCTGCAACATATCTATAATTTTTTATTGTTCCATGCTATTATATTATCTGTTTTGGATGTTTTCTATGCATTAATTTGCTATTTTATATTATTTTTGGGACTAACCTATTAACCTAGAGCCCAGTGCCAGTTTCTGTTTTTTTCCATCTTTTTGAGTTTCGCAGAAAAGGAATATCAAACTGAGTCCAAACGGAATAAAATTTTATGATGATTTTTCTTGGACCAGAAGACATCCACGAAAAATGGAGTCCAAGTTAGAAGAGTCCTGAGGGCTCCACAAGCCCTCAGGGCACGCCCTAGGGGGGCGCGCCCCCTGGCTTGTGGGCCCCTCGGGAGTCCACCAACCTCCCTCTGAGTTCTATAAATCCTCAAATATTCCATTATCACCAGAACAAGCCACGAAAATATTTTTCCACCGCAGCAACCTTCCGTTCCCGTGAGATCCCATCTTGGGGCCTTTTCTAGCGATCTACCGGAGGGGGATTCGATCATGGAGGGCATCTACATCAACTCTATTGCCCCTTCCGATGAAGCGTGAGTAGTTTACCTCAGACCTACGGGTCCATAGTTAGTAGCTAGATGGCTTCTTCTCTCTCTTTGATCCTCAATACCATGTTCTCCTCGATGTTCTTGGAGTTCTATCCGATGTAATATTCTTTTGCGGTGTGTTTGTCGAGATCCGATGAAATGTGGATTTATGATCAGATTATCTATGAATATTATTTGAATCTCCTCTGAATTCTTATATGCATGATTTGATATCTTTGTATTTCTCTTCGAATTATCGGTTTGGTTTGGCCAACTAGATTGGTATTTCTTGCAATGGGAGAGGTGCTTAGTTTTGGGTTCAATCTTGCAGTGTCCTCACCCAGTGACATAGTAGGGGTAGCGAGGCACGTATTGTTGCCATCAAGGATAAAAAGATGGGGTTTTAATCATATTGCTTGAGTTTATCCCTCTAAATCATGTCATCTTACTTAAGGCGTTACTCCGTTCTTTATGAACTTAATACTCTAGATGCATGCTGGATAGCGGTCGATGTGTGGAGTAATAGTAGTAGATGCAGAATTGTTTCGGTCTACTTGACACGGACGTGATGCCTATATGCATAATCCTTGCCTTGGATATCGTCATAACTATGCGCTTTTCTATCAATTGCTCGACAGTAATTTGTTCACCCACCGTATTATCTGCTTTCAAGAGAGAAGCCTCTAGTGAAACCTATGGCCCCCGTGTCTATTTTCCATCATATATTTTCAGATCTATATACCAAAAATACCAAAAATACCTTGCTGTAATTTATTTACTTTTATTTTGTTTTACGTTTTGGCAATCTTTTATACCTATCTCTATCAGATCTCACCTTTGCAATTGGCCGTGAAGGGATTGACAACCCCTTTATCGCGTTGGGTGCTAGTGTTTGATTGTTTGTGCAGGTGCATAGATTGGAGACTTGCTTGTACCTCCTACTGGATTGATACCTTGGTTCTCTAGCTGAGGGAAATACTTATCTCTACTTTGCTGCATCACCCTTTCCTCTTCAAGGGAAAAACCAACGCAAGATCAAGAAGTAGCATGATGCTCTGGTGTGCTCGAGCTAAGGAAGAAGAACAATGGACACGGTAGTTTTTCCCCAGGTTCGGGCCACCTTGCGGTGTAAAACCCTACTCCTGCTTGGCTGGGATTGCTTGGGGAGATGAAGTACAAGCGTGTAGCCCTGGTCGCTAAAAAATGAGTCGATACTCTCTATGGTGGCACCTTGCCCTCTCTTATACTGGCCTTGGCCCTCTTCCCCCAAAAACGCATGGTGGGAAGGGTTGCCACAACGGCCAATTCAAAGGGGGGCATGGTCGCAGCTTATCCTGACAAAAGGCGGTCTTTGCCCGCAAAAGCCTCCTGTTGTGACACGTCGGTGGGCTCGGTGATGACCTCCGTCCTGCCGAGTCCGTCGTCTTGGTCCTCTTGCATCAAATGGGTAACCTTTGGGGATTTCTTCGGGAACCAGCATGCTGCCCTTGCTCCCTTAGCACGAAAGGGGAAAGCCTTCATATCCGTGCCTGTTGGCATGGCCTCTGGCGCAGCCCGTCATCGCGCGCGTCACCCACGTGGGGACGCGGTGCCGCGCGACCCTCCAAGTCGCGCTTGACCTGCTCGCCCCGCGAGGGGGCCTCGCGAGGCCGTTGATGACGCCTGCTGATGTGTGCCTCGCGAGGTGGGGGCCCTCGTGAGGGTCTTGCCCGTGAAGTTCAGTAGTGGCCAGCCGCTGTGCCATGGGCATGCGCCGCGTCTTGGGCCGCGGACAGACGGGCCAGGGTACCCCAGTCCCATGGGCCCGACAGTAGCCCTCTGGGCCGCGGCACACATGTCACCACCGTTGAGGGGGGGGGGGTGAAACGACACAGGCCGTAACCACCTAGCCCCCGGGCCCATGGCATGCACGACTCCGCCTACTGGGGGGGCGAAATGGCACGGGCCCTATCCACCGGTGGGCTAGGCTCAACACGTGGCACATGATGGGACGTGGGGCGCCCCCACCTCTCCCATGACGCCTCGGCAACTGCCCGGGCTGACATAAAACCTGCCCGCGCGCAGCGCGGGGCCGTCATCGCATCCTTGTGCAGCCGCCTCCCACCGCCTTACTTCTTGCATATGGCCTTCCCCTACCGACGCGACTTCGCCGCTCCCGATCTCAGCCGTGCTACCATGGCTCCCCCCAATAGGAAGAAGAGAGCGGTGGTGGCGGTCCCTACGGGCGCCTCGCCGGAGCCAGCCTTGGGCTGGTCCACCGTTGTTAACACCGAGGGGCTCGCCAAGGTCATCCTCATGACCGCGGCCGCTTCCAACGAGTGGTCGGCTACTCGGATCTGGCTGGCTTCGCGCCCAACTCGTGAGCTCGACGCCAGCATCATCGCCATCCACCTTCCCGCGCTCTTCGCCGGCCTGCTGCTGCCATTCTCCGATTTCTTCAACGCTCTGCTCTCTAACTTCCAGGTCCACGCGCTACACCTGGACCCGAAGTCCGTCGTTCTCCTCTCGGCCTTCGCCTTCTGCTACTTCTTGAGGTTGCATTGGTTTTCCCTTGAAGAGGAAAGGGTGATGCAGCAAAGTAGAGATAAGTATTTCCCTCAGTTTGAGAACCAAGGTATCAATCCAGTACGAGGTACACGCAAGTCTCCAATCTATGCACCTGCACAAACAATCAAACACTTGCACCCAACGCGATAAAGGGGTTGCCAATCCCTTCACGGTCACTTGCAAGGATGAGATCTGATAGAGATAGATATAAAAGATTACTAAAACGTTAAACAAATAAAAGTAAATAAATTGCAGCAAGGTATTTTTGGGTTTTTTGGTTTATAGATCTGAAAATATAAGATGGAAAATAGACCCGGGGGCCATAGGTTTCACTAGAGGCTTCTCTCTTGAAAGAAAACACACGATGGGTGAACAAATTATTGTCGAGCAATTGATAGAAAAGTGCAAAGTTATGATGATATCAAAGGCAATGATTATGAATATAGGCATCACGTCCGTGTCAAGTAGACCGACTCCTGCCTGCATCTACTACTATTACTCCACACATCGACCGCTATCCAGCATGCATCTAGAGTATTAAGTTCATAAGAATTGAGTAACGCCTTAAGTAAGATGACATGATGTAGAGGGATAAACTCAAGCAATATGATGAAAACCCCATCTTTTTATCCTTGATGGCAACAATACAATATGTGCCTCGTTGCCTATACTTTGTCACTGGGTGAGGACACCGCAAGATTGAACCCAAAACTAAGCACCTCTCCCATTGCAAGAAGAACCAATCTAGTTGGCCAAACCAAACCGATAATTCGAAGAGAAATACAAAGATATCAAATCATGCATATAAGAATTCAGAGAAGACTCAAATAATATTCATAGATAATCTGATCATAAATCCACAATTCATCGGATCTCAACAAACACACCGCAAAAGAATATTACATCAGGTAGATCTCCAAGAACATCGAGGAGAACATTGTATTGAAGATCAAAGAGAGAGAAGAAGCCATCTAGCTACTAGCTATGGACCCGTAGGTCTGTGGTAAACTACTCACGCTTTATCGAAAGGGCAATAGGGTTGATGTAGAAGCCCTCCGTGATCGAATACCCCTCCAGCAGGCTGCCGGAAAAGGCCCTAAGATGGGATCTCACGGGAACAGAAGGTTACGGCGGCGGGAAAGTATTTTGGTGTACGCTTCTGGTCGTTTGGGAATATTTGGGAATTTATAGTGCTAGATTTAGGGTTAGGGGACTCCCGAGGGGCCCACAAGCCCTCAGGGCGCCCCCCTAGGGCGCCCCCCTGAGGCTTGTGGCCTCCTCGGGGATCTTCTGGCCCTCTCTCCAAGTTATGTGGGTGTCTTCTGGTCCAAGAAAAATCATCGCGAAAGTTTTATTCTGTTTGGACTCCATTTGATATTCCTTTTCTGTAAAACTCAAAAACAAGGAAAAAACAGAAACTGGCACTAGGCTCTAGGTTAATAAGTCAGTCCCAAAAATAATATAAAATAGCATATTAATGCTTATAAAACATCCAAAACAGATAATATAATAGCATGGAACAATAAAAAATTATAGATACGTTGGAGACGTATCAAGCATCCCCAAGCTTAATTCCTACTCGTCCTCGAGTAGGTAAATGATAAAAACAGAATTTTTGATGTGGAATGCTACCTAACATATTTATCCATGTAATTTTCTTTATTGTGGCATGAATATTCAGATCCATAAGATTCAAAACAAAAGTTTAATATTTACATAAAAACAATAATACTTCAAGCATACTAATAAAGCAATCATGTCTTCTCAAAATAACATGGCCGAAGAAAGTTATACCTACAAAATCATATAGTCTGGCTATGCTCCATCTTCATCACACAAAGTATTAAATCATGCACAACCCCGATGACAAGCCAAGCAATTGTTTCATACATTTGATGTTCTCAAACTTTTTCAACTTTCACGCAATACATGAGCGTGAGCCATGGATATATCACTATAGGTGGAATAGAATATGGTGGTTGTGGAGAAGACAAAAAGAAGGAGAAAGTCTCACATCAACTAGGTGTATTAACGGGCTATGGAGATGCCCATCAATAGATATCAATGTGAGTGAGTAGGGATTGCCATGCAACAGATGCATTAGAGCTATAAATGTATGAAAGCTCAAAAAGAAACTAAGTGGGTGTGCATCCAACTCGCTTGCTCACGAATACCTAGGGCAATTTGAGGAAGCCCATCATTGGAATATACAAGCCAAGTTCTATAATGAAAAATTCCCACTAGTATATGAAAGTGACAACATAGGAGACTCTCTATCATGAAGATCATGGTGCTACTTTGAAGCACAAGTGTGGAAAAAGGATAGTAACATTGCCCCTTCTCTCTTTTCTCTCATGTTTTTTGTTTGGGCTTCTTTTGGCCTCTTTTATTTTTGAAAAGTCTAGAGACTCATTCCAACTTGTGAGGGAATCATAGCTTCCATCATCCTTTCCTCACATGGGACAATGCTCTAATAATGATGATCATCACACTTTTATTTACTTACAACTCAAGAATTACAACTCGATTCTAGAACAAAATATGACTCTATATGAATGCCTCCGACGGAGTATCTGATGTGCAATGATCTAGAGTGACATGTATAAAAAATATGAACGGTGGCCTTGCCACAAATACTATGCCAACTACATGATCATGCAAAGCAATATGACAATGATGAAGCGTGTCATAATAAATGGAATGGTGGAAGTTGCATGGCAATATATCTCGGAATGGCTATGGAAATGCCACAATAGGTAGGTATGGTGGCTGTTTTGAGGAAGGTGTATGGTGTGTTTAATGCACCGGCGAGAATTGCGTGGTACTAGAGAGGCTAGCAATGGTGGAAGGGTGAGAGTGCGTATAATCCATGGACTCAACATTAGTCATAAAGAACTCACATACTTATTGCAAAAATTTATTAGCTATCAAAACAAAGTACTACACGCATGCTCCTAGGGGGATAGATTGGTAGGAAAAGACCATCGCTCGTCCTCGACCGCCACTCATAAGGAAGACAACCAATAAATAAATCATGCTCCGACTTCATCACATAACGGTTCACCATACGTGCATGCTATGGGAATCACAAACTTTAACACAAGTATTTCTACCAATGCACAATTACTCACTAGCATGACTCTAATATCACCATCTTTATATCTCAAAACAAATGCAAGGAATCAAACTTCTCATAGTATTCAATGCACTTTATATGAAAGTTTTATTATATCCCTCTTGGATGCCCATCATATTAGGACTAAATTCATAACCTAAGAAAATTACCATGCTGTTTAGAGACTCTCAAAATAACATAAGTGAAGCATGAGAGTTCAACAATTTCTATAAAATAAAGCCACTGCCGTGATCTAAAAAGATATAAGTGAAGCACTAGATCAAATTGCCTAGCTCAAAAGATATAAGTGAAGCACATAGAGTATTCTAATAAATTATGATTCATGCGTGTCCCTCTCAAAAGGTGTGTACAGCAAGGATGATTGTGGCAATCTAAAAAGCAAAGACTCAAATCAAACAAAACGCTCCAAGCAAAACACATATCATCTGGTGAATAAAAATATAGCCTCAAGTAAATTTACCGATGGATTGAAGACGAAAGAGGGGATGCCATCCGGGGCATCCCCAAGCTTAGATGCTTGATTGTCCTTGAATATTACCTTGGGGTGCCTTGGGAATCCCCAAGTTTAGGCTCTTGCCACTCCTTATTCCATAGTCATTCAAATCTCTACCCAAAACTTGAAAACTTCACAACACAAAACTCAACAGAAAACTCATGAGATCCGTTAGTATAAGAAAATAAATCACCACTTTTTGGTACTGTTGTGAAGTCATTCTTTATTTATATTGGTGTAATATATACTGTATTCCAACTTTTCCATGGTTCATACCCCCCGATACTACCCATAGATTCATCAAAATAAGCAAACAACACATAGAAAACAGAATCTGTCAAAAACAGAACAGTCTGTAGCAATCTGTAAACTTCGTATACTTCTGTAACTCCAAAAATTATGAAAAATTAGGAAAACCTGGGTAATTTTTATATAAATCTTGTGTACAAAAATTCAGATCAAAAGAACGTTTCTGTTATTTATTGAATTTTTGGCAATGAGCGCAAAAGTTTCTGTTTTTCTGCAAGATGAAATCAACTATCACTGTAGACCATCCGAAAGGTCTTACTTGGCTCAAACACTAATTAAAACACCAAAACACTATTAATACAGAGGTAATAATGTGTAACTCATAAAAACAGAAAATAAAAATATTGGGTTGTCTCCCAACAAGCGCTTTTCTTTAAAGCCTTTCAGCTAGGCGTTGATAATTTTGATGATGCTCACGTGAAAGATGAATAATTGAAGCACAAAGAGAGCATCATAAAGCATGTGAAAAACAAGTTTAAGTCTAACATACTTCCTATGAATAGGAATTTTATAGGGAAAAGATTTATCAAGACAAGCAGAAACTAGCATATGCAAGGAAGAAGAAAGAAACAATAGCAATCTTAACATAACGAGAGGTAATTTAGTAACATGAAAATTTCTACAACCATATTTTCCTCTCTCATAATAATTACATGTAGGATCATAATCAAATTCAAAAATATAGCTATCATATAAAATTTTCTCTTCATGATCCACATGCATGCAAAGTTGAGACTCTTCCAAAATAGTGGGATTAACATAGAATAAAGTCATTACTTCTCCAAGCTCACTTTTATCAAAAAATTTATAAGATTGATCAAACTCCAAAGTAGTGGGATTATTGTTTCCTAAAGTTGACACTCTTCCAAACCCACTTTAAATATTATTGCAAACATTATTATCATGAGGCTTAAATAAATTTTCAAGATCATAAGAAGCATTATCACCCCAATCATGATCATTGCAATAAGTAGTGGACATATCAAAATTAGCATCCCCAAGCTTGGGGTTTTGCATATTATTAGCACAATTGAAATTAATAGGATCTATAATGACATCATTGCAATCATGGTTTTTATTCAAGGAGCTATCGTGAATCACTTCATAAATTTCATCACAATTTTCAGATTCACAAATTTCTAGCAAAACTTCAGAAAGATAATCTAGTGCACGCAACTCACTAGCAATTGGTTCATTATAATTGGATCTCTTAAAAAGATTAGCAAGTGGATGAGGATACATAAACTTTTTGCTTTCTAATTTTTAATAAATACACAATTATTCCAAGCGAACAAGCAAACAAACAAGTAGGACATAAAAGGCAAACGAAAAGAAGGCAAATATTTTTGTGATTTTCTGAAAACGTTTTAGAAGTGGGGGAGAGGAAAATAAGAGGCAAATGGAAAATAATGTAATGCAAGAGATGAGAGTTTATGGTGGGTACTTGGTAGGTTTGATGTAGAACCTCCCCGGCAACGGCACTAGAAATTCTTCCTGCTACTTCTTGAGCTTGCGTTGGTTTTTCCCTTGAAGAGGAAAGGGTGATCCAGCAAAGTAGAGATAAGTATTTCCCTCAGTTTGAGAACCAAGGTTTCAGTCCAGTAGGAGGTACACGCAAGTCTCCATTCTATGCACCTGCACAAACAATCAAACACTTGCACCCAACGTGATAAAGGGGTTGTCAATCCCTTCACGGTCACTTGCAAGGATGAGATCTGATAGAGATAGATATAAAAGATTACTAAAACGTAAAACAAAATAAAAGTAAATAAATTGCAGCAAGGTATTTTTTTTGGTTTATAGATCTGAAAATATAAGATGGAAATAGACCCGGGGGCCATAGGTTTCACTAGAGGCTTCTCTCTTGAAAGAAAACACACGGTGGGTGAACAAATTACTGTCGAGCAATTGATAGAAAAGCGCAAAGTTATGACGATATCCAAGGCAATGATTATGAATATAGGCATCATGTCCGTGTAAAGTAGACCGACTCCTGCCTGCATCTACTACTATTACTCCACACATCGACCGCTATCCAGCATGCATCTAGAGTATTAAGTTCATAAGAACGGAGTAACGCCTTAAATAAGATGACATGATGTAGAGGGATAAACTCAAGAAATATGATGAAAACCCCATCTTTTTATCCTTGATGGCAACAATACAATACATGCCTCGCTACCCCTAGTTTGTCACTAGGTGAGGACACCGCAAGATTGAACCCAAAACTAAGCACCTCTCCCATTGCAAGAAGAACCAATCTAGTTGGTCAAACCAAACCGATAATTCGAAGAGAAATACAAAGATACCAAATCATGCATATAAGAATTCAGAGAAGACTCAAATAATATTCATAGATAATCTGATCATAAATCCATAATTCATCAGAGCTCGACAAACACACCGCTAAAGAATATTACATCGGATAGATCTCCAAGAACATGGAGGAGAACATTGTATTGAAGATCAAATAGAGAGAAGAAGCCATCTAGCTACTAGCTATGGACCCGTAGGTCTGTAGTAAACTACTCACGCTTCATCGGAAGGGCAATAGGGTTGATGTAGAAGACCTCCGTGATCGAATCCCCCTTCGGCAGGGTGCCAGAAAAGGCACCAAGATGGGATCTCACGGGAACAAAAGGTTACGGCGGCGGGAAAGTATTTTGGTGGACGCTTCTAGTCGTTTGAGAATATTTGGGAATTTATAGTGCTGGATTTAGGGTTAGGGGACTCCCAAGGGGCCCACAAGCCCTCAGGGCACGCCCCTGAGGCTTGTGGCCTCCTCAGGGATCTTCTGGCCCTCTCTCCAAGTTACGTGGGTGTCTTTTGGTCGAAGAAAAATCATCGCGAAAGTCTTATTCCGTTTGGACTCCGTTTGATATTCCTTTTCTGTAAAACTCAAAAAGAAGGAAAAACAGAAACTGGCACTGGGCTCTAGGTTAATAAGTTAGTCCCAAAAATAATATAAAATAGAATATTAATTTATATAAAACATCCAAAACAGATAATATAATAGCATGGAACAATAAAAAATTATACATACATTGGAGACGTATCACCTTCCTATGTGACGCCTTCGTGGGCGTGCCCGTATCGGTGGCACTGCTTCGCCATTTCTTCTGTCTGTGATTAATCGTGGCGGACCAACGGTCGGGGTGCGCCTCACTCTGCACTGTGGATGCGACGGCCAGCGAGGGCATCAACTTGAGGCTCGACCATGAAATAGAAGGCCTCAGCGGCAATGGACATATGTGGATGCAACCCAATTCAGCCCCCTGCTACAACCTCCGACGCACCCGGCGGAATGGAGCTCTAGGTGGGAGCACGACAGACTGCTGACCAGAGGCTGACAAAGGTGTGGAAGAGGATAGCCGACCTGAGGGTGTCAGGGGTCACGGCGGCTATTAATGTGAGGGAGTTCCTCCGTCGATGCATCGCCCCTCTTCAGCGCCACTCCAGCCCGATGTGGGGCGTTCATTGGCCCTGGGGACCCCATGCAGCTCGACAGGGGCACTCTGCCCCCGGAAGTGCTACGCGAGGTGCTCCGTATTTTGACCGGCGGGGATGTGGGAGAGCCTCCCGAGGCAGTGTCGGTGTCAAAACCGGTGGATCTCGGGTAGGGGGTCCCGAACTGTGCGTCTAAGGTCGATGGTAACAGGAGACGGGGGACACGATGTTTACCCAGGTTCGGACCCTCTCTATGGAGGTGATACCCTATGTCCTGCTTGATTGATCTTGATGGATATGAATATTACAAGAGTTGATCTACCACGAGATCGTAATGTCTAAAACCCTAGAAGTCTAGCCTGTCTGATTATGATTGTACTTATGATCGCCTCTACGGACTAAACCCTCCAGTTTATATAGACACCGGAGGGGACTAGGGTTGTACAAAGTCGGTTACAGAGAAAGGAATCTTCATATCCGAACGCCAAGCTTGCCATCCACGCCAAGGAGAGTCCCATCCGGACACGGGAGAGAGTCTTCTGTCTTGTAACTTCATGGCCCATCAGTTCGGCCCACATTACGTAGCCCAGACGCCCGAGGACTCCTTAATCCAGGACTCCCTCATTAGCCCCTGAACCTTGCTTCAATGACGATGTGTCCGGCGCGCAGATTGTCGTCAGCATTGCAAGGCGGGTTCCTCCTCCGAATATTCCAAAACAGACTTCGAGCGCAGAGAACGTGTCCGGCTCTGCAAAACAAGTACCACACACAACCGCAGAGAGTATAATATTTCACGAGTCCAATCTGCTGACAAGTTTTTGTAACGCGACACCATGTTCCTGCACGGTCATTATTTCGAACCATTTTTTTTAGCCTCCCGCTCCATGTTTCGAGGAGCGGTTTTATTGGCACGTCTTGTCGAAGCAGAGATCGTGTCCCCTTATTATGGGATTCTCATCAATACGGGCGTGGGTAACCCAACCGTCCCGTTGGTATGATTCCTTGGGAATAGGCAGGTTTTGAGGCCTAGGGGGAGGCGTTTTGATATTCATCGCCTTTATAAAGGGGCACAGACCCGTCTTTTTCCTCCACGCTTTTCCCTTTCCTCATCTTTTCTAACCTCGAGTTCTAGCACCCAAGGTTCAATTTATTTGTTCCGAGCCTCCCAGCCATGTCCAGACCCAACCTTCAAGGCCGGTGGGTGGCCTCCTTCGTCACAGAGGAGGATATCACGAAGCTCCGGGCAGCAAGATACCTGACCGCGGAAATCCCCCACAGGCTCCCTGCTCAAGGGCAGGTCATTCCTACTCCTAGATCCAGCGAGAGGGTCGTATTCATCTCTCACTTCCTCTGAGGGCTAGGGTTCGCTCTCCATCCCTTCGTTCGCGGACTCAAGGTCTACTACGGGCTGGATTTTCATGATCTGGCTCCGGAATCCTTTCTTCACATCTTGGTGTTCATCGTCATGTGCGAGGCCTTTCTCCGAATTCCCCCACACTTCGGCTTATGGCTCAAGACCTTTAACATGAAGCCGAAGATAGTCGATGGGAAGCAAGCGGAGTGCGGCGGTGCTACGGTGAGCAAACTCACCCATACACCTTGGCCAAAAGGCTCTTTCACGGAAACCTCCAACCTATGGCAACGGGAGTGGTTTTACATCACTGAACCCCGTGGTACCAAGTGGGCAGCTACACCTGCGTTCCGGTCAGGCCCTCCATTACGGCTCGCATCATGGATTAATAAGGGGCTGGACTGGGGATCAACGGACGAGGTGCAGACGCTACAAAGCCGCATCTAGAGCCTCCTCGAGAAGGACACCGGCCTCATCAACGTAATCCAGGTAATGCTAGTCCGCCGGGTCCTGCCATGCCAGCGACGCCCTCTCCGCATTTGGGAGTTCAATCCAGAAGGACCACGGACTCTTCAGCACTTCTTTGGCACGACGCACAAAGGAATGTGGAAGTTATCCTTCGGGACACGAAAACAGTGGTCGGATACTACCGAGGACATCGGCCTCGACTGCAACCATCCGGATACCTCGGTAAGCCCTCAACTCCTGAACACAGCTTTAGTTAAATATCTCGTAACAATATACTGAGAAAACCATCTTCGACTAGGGCTGGATCAAGAAGGCGGAAAGAATTTGGTGTTCGGCCCCTCTTCCCGAAGACTCAGCAGATCCTGTGTTAACAAGGATGCTGACTCCGGCGCCATACCAGGTGTCGGCGAAGGGGGACAACGAGGAGAGCAAGAAGGCCAAAGGTGGCCTCCATTCTAAAGGCACACCAGACACTATGTCCGGGGAGATTGGAACTCCCTCTTCCGAAGACAAAAGAGAAGGAGAAACTGACATCCCCTCTCCCGATGGGAAGAAGAGGGCCGCCTCCGAAGATTTAGAAGCAAAGGCTCTTAAGTGAGGGAAGATGTCCCTGTCAGGTGGCTCAGGTTCAGAAGACGACGTTGTCGCGCAGTTCCTCCGTAAGGACAAGCCCTTAGCCGAATCGTAAGTGAACAGGGGCGTCCGAAACATATCCCATTGCTTTCCGGTTACCAGGGTAACATTTACATTATATGTTTGCAGTCCGGCATGTAGTCTTCCTCAACAGTCCTCCTCGGGGGATCTTCTTCCGGAGATGATGGAAAGCGAGACGCCTCCACAGACCTTCTCGCCCGACAGGGCGGACGACGCCGAGGTGTCATCCCGGAGGATCTCTCCCGATCAACAAGCGGTGCGAGGGACAATGAAAACTACGCCCGAAGGTGATACTTCGGCCGTCCAGAGTCCAGGGCATGCGGACCCTATGGGGACCAACAATAAAGGGCCCGGGCTATCCGGTTTACAGCCGGGGACGACTCTAGAGTCGGGTAAACATATTCTTCCGAAGGAAGCCCGTACTCCCGCGGCCGCTCCCAGGGATCCGGGGGCGCCGGATACATTGACGGGCATGCTGCAATGTGCGTCTGTTTCAGAGGAACATCGTACCTTAATGGGTACGATAGTTGAGAGGATTCTGTCCGCGAAAAGCGGATTGAATGAATCCTTCATGAGCCTGCTAGGAGGCTTCGAGGTATGTAATGTAATATCCTCAATTGCACTTCTACGTGCAAAATGTACCTGTGTATAGATAGTAGCCCCTGAGACTCTGATTGGCTTCCGAAGGAAGGCGATCAGAGGATCAAAAAGATATTCCCAGGAAATAATCTTATGAATTGGCACACAGGCTATTTCATCCATCACGACTGCCCCAGCTACAGAGGTTGCAAGGCTGAAGTAGAAACTTGATGTGGCGGATGACGACCTCACACTTATTAACAGGCGGCTCGACGAGGCACAAGGTATGTTTTTAGGGCAGCCAGTATATGTAAGTATGATAATATGAGCATAACGCTGAAAATTGTATACTGAGATGCGCATAACTGCAGATAATGCAGCCGCAGTTGAGGCCCTACGGGCTGAGCTTGCCCGGGCCAAGGAGCAAGCCA
This sequence comes from Thinopyrum elongatum, assembly GCA_011799875.1. NCBI lineage: Eukaryota > Viridiplantae > Streptophyta > Magnoliopsida > Poales > Poaceae > Thinopyrum > Thinopyrum elongatum. Next base: position 312,444,719 of record CM022299.1, on the reverse strand, counting down.
GGACGAGTGAGGCAGCTGCCAAGAAGGCAGCTGCTGAGTTAAAGGCCGAACAGACTGCTCGGCACCAGTGCGAGGAGAGAATATCTACCATGACGCGCGAGCTAAAGGATGCCAATGTTCGATGTGAATTCCTCAAGAAGGATAACAAAGCCAGAACGGTCAATCTCGACAAGGCCTTACAAGAGGCCAGAGAAGCACGGTCCGAGTCTAGAGCGGCTCGGGAAGAGATCCGGCAAGCCGGGGAGATAGCGGCTGGTAAGCCTTTCTTATTACAGACTAAATTCGGCGATCCGAAGTATGCCCCCCTTAATCAAATGTGGAGTTCTCCAGACACGTTCTTGGACTTGCCAAAGAGTGTCTCCGATGCGGCGCAGTTTTACCAAGCGCAAGAAGGACGTGCAACGGAGAAGCTTTTCTGGTCACAATTCAGCATGCCGAAGCGTCCGCCGTTGCTGAACGAACAGATGGCCCAGTGGGCCGAGCTCCACAAGATATCCGGATCGGCTATGAAGGACGTCTATGTCCGGCTGTGGCCGACCGAGCCAATTCTGGATAGTTATTTCGGTTTGGTGCAGTGACTTGGTGATGCGGTGCCGCGTATCGACGCTGTGAAGCGGTCAACATGCATTGAGGGTGCACAGATGGCCTTTGCCCGCGTCAAGACGTACTGGGCGAAGATGAAGGCCACCGATATTGCAGCGAAGAGTCCACCTGAGGGCAAGGACCATCACACGCCAGAGCATTATTTTGAGGATGTCCTAGAGGGTGCCCGCTTGATAGAGGGTCAGTGCTCGAAAAATATGATGTTCGAGTGAGTATACCAAATTTGTAAAAGCAATATTATGATATATTAAGGCCATATTTTATACTTTTTGCCTGAAAGTTTTGGTGCCTCCTGTGCGGCCGTTCTTAGTATAATCTGAAAGTTTGCCAGTCGTCAGCTTCAGCCCCCTCGCATATAATACGGGGGTGTTCGGAAAAGCAATTGATCACTCTTGACCCAACGTCTTGGTCCATGAAGGAGGTGTCAATGCGGCAAACTAGGCAATCAGACTATAGGGCTTTAACACTTTCACTTAGCCATAGGAGTTTGACGGCGGGTCTACGATATAGCCCCTGGTATGTACGCGTTTACCCGAATACGGTGCGTTACATAGGTGACCGGAAGAACGGTCCTTCGTGTAATACAGAAAGAATCGCTAAAGATTCTGATGAGTCATCGAGTGGTTGACCAGCTCTCGCCGCATCATGACAGTCAGTTTTCGGCTTTCTCTACTGAGGTGCTCATCCGAATAAGCCAGCACACAATCGCAGTAGTTCTCCCTTTACTACCCTAGCCGATATAGCGGAACATAAGGTAGTAAGCACAGGAGCCGGGCAACCCAACTATTGACCAAAGACATGATTCGGAGCTGATGCATATAAGGCCAAAACTAGTGACGCCGAAGTGTGCTGAAAAGCTATTCGGACTTTTCGGCAACTCATGTGTTGCCGTATCGAGCCCCTGGCAATTTGTGCCGAGGTGCGTTCGTGAAACAACCGAAGAAGCAAAATTCAGTACATAGAAAAAGCGAATACTGAATACGGGTTATGTTCACTGGAATCTGATTGACACGTCAAACGCAATTTTACAGATTTAACGCCCCTACCCGGATTATTTAACATGCCGGGGGCCGAGGGCTGAGGAAAAAGGCACTTTATAGGTTTAAAATAAAGAGTGTGGTCTTACTAAAATCATTAGGACCTCATGTCGCACGTCTGCGCTGCCTTGCCTCAGTTAAAGGACTCCTTGGTAGGAATAGCCTTTGGGTATTTATATGAAGCCAAACTTTAGAAAGAGTCCGGAAGACGACCAGGCTTTGAATCACCTGTTGTAAAAGATAAAAAAATAGTTAGAAAAAGTAAAAAGACTATGAGGGTGCGGACCGCATTGTAGGCCTGTCCGTACTGTGCCTCCGCCGATGACCATGGTATTTTAAGTACATAATTATGTGTGCGCAGTATAAACTTCGCGGCTATATGGGGCGGACGACGGAGGCCGAACTGCTAATCCAGCTCTGAGATTGATCGGTCCTGTTTAGTAGAGACCGGTGGCTTGACGGCCGATGAGGTTTGCGGTTTGATAAGGCCGCTTTGTACTTCGGTTGTAATAGCCGTGGTACGCTCCTCTGTACGGAGGGAGCATTCCGCATTTCTGTTTATCGTGATGACGCCACGTGGACCGGGCATCTTAAGATTTGAATAGGCGTAATGTGGGACCGCATTAAAACGAGTAAGAGCGGTACGCCCGAGTAGTGCGTGGTAGCTGCTGCGGAACGGGACGATATCGAAGGTCAAGCCTTCGCTTCTAAAGTTATTCAGCGAGCCAAAAACGACTTCCAATGTAATTGAGCCCGTGCAGCGAGCTTCTACGCCGGACACTGCTCCCTTGACGGTAGCTGTGCTGGGCTTGATTCGTAAAGGGTCAATGCCCATTTTGCGGACAGTGTCTTGGTAGAGTAGATTAAGAGTACTGCCGCTGTCCATAAGGACTTTCGTGAGATGGAACCCATCGATAATTGGATCGAGGATCAGAGCTGCCGAACTGTCATGATGGATACTGGCTGGGTGGTCCTTGCGATCAAAAGTGATCGGGCCGGCCACCCATTGGCTTAACTTTGGGGTGCCTGGCTCTATGGCATTGGCGTCCTGTAGTGCGCTCTTGCGCACCTCTGTAGGGATGTGCATCACGTATACCATGTTGACTGTTTTTACTTCGGGGGGAAATTGCTTCTGACCCCCGGTGTTCGGCTGGCGAGTCTCTTCGTCATCGCTATCACTGGGCGGCCCCTTCCCCTTGTGTTCGGCGTTAAGCTTGCCGGCTTGTTTGAAGACCCAACAGCTTCTGTTGGTGTGATTGACTGATTTATCGGGGGTGCCATGAATTTGGCAGGGCCGATCCAGTATCTTGTCCAAATTGGATGGTCCGTCTCTGTTTGCCTTGAATGGCTTTTTCCGTTGACCGGTTTTGGAGCCGCTGAATCCGGCGTTTACCGCCGTGTCTTGCGTTCCTTCATTATTATTTCGACGCTTGTGTTTATTGCGTCGTGGCTTGCCATTGCCGTCTCGAACTTCAGAAGTGCCCGGATCACTGGGGCTGTTGTTTCTACGAGCGAGCCAGCTATCTTCTCCCGCGTAAAAGCGGGTCATCAGAGTGGTAAGGGCTGCCATGGATTTTGGTTTTTCTTGACCGAGGTGGCGGGCAAGCCATTCATCTCGGATGCTATGTTTAAAGGCCGCGAGGGCTTCGGCGTCCGGACAATCGACAATTTGGTTCTTTTTAATTAGGAACCTAGTCTAGAGCTTCCTGGCTGACTCCTCGGGCTGTTGGATGATGTGACTTAGATCGTCGGCATCCGGAGGCCGGACATATGTACCTTGAAAGTTATCATGGAAGGCGTCTTCCAAGTCTTCCCAGCTGCCAATGGAGTTCTCTGGGAGGCTGTTCAGCCAGTGTCGCGCTGGTCCCTTTAATTTTAGTGGGAGCTATTTGATGGCGTGGAGGTCATCACCGCGGGTCATGTAGATATGGAGAAGGAAATCTTCAATCCATACTGTGGGATCTGTTGTTCCATCATATGATTCAATGTTCATGGGTTTAAACCCTTCCGGGAATTCGTGTTTCATTACTTCATCAGTGAAGCAAAGGCGGTGTGCGGTGCCTCTATATCGGGCCACGTCGCGACGTAGCTCGGATTGAGTTCGTCGCAGTCTTCGGCCCGGGCGTGGTTATGTTTGTCACGTCTGGCTTGATAGCCGTCATCACGCGCCAGGGCATGCCCCCGCGATCCGTAGATTGATCTGGACTCACCTGCTCTATTGTCCAGGTCCTGCCGCAGGTCATATGTATGACCCAGGGCTGTTGTGTCTCTGCTTTTGCGGCGAGGTAGTATGGGCTGGTGTTCGGCTTGAATTGCCGCTTTGTCCAGGCCACGTGGTGGTCAGTCAGCCACATTATGTGTTGATGACATGGGCTTAAGTGCCTCGTCGTTGAATTGGGGTAGCAGTTTACGCCTCGGATAACTTTTAATGGGGCGCTCGAGTCTGTATTCCTCGGCTGCCAGGACATCAGTCCATCTGTCATTGAGTAGATCTTGATCAGCTTGAAGCTGCTGCTGTTTCTTTTTTAGGCTCCTCGCAGTGGCTATTAGCCGGCGCTTAAAGCGCTCCTGCTCGACGGGTTCCTCAGGCATGAGAAAGTCTTCGTCGCCGAGACTCACCTTATCTTCGGAGAGCGGAAGATAGTTACTGTCCTCCGAATCTTCGTTTGTGGCCTGTTCATTAGGGCTGGCTTGCCCATCTTCCCTGTCGTCCTGTTCGAAAGTCGGCTCGATGGGATCTTCTTTGTCTTCGGCATCATCCGGAGTATTGTTTTCTCTCGTGCCGGTATTGCTGTCTTTTCCACGGCGTGATTTAGAGCGGCGCCGCTGACGTCGGCACTTTGGCCATGTCTCAGGAGGTTCATCCTCGACTGGATCTTTCTTGTTATCGCCGTTATTCTCTTTGGGGGTATCCACCATGTACACGTCATACGAGGAGGTGGTTGTCCAGCGCCCAGTAAACTGCGGGTTTTGGGCCTGCTCCTCTCCGGCGTCGTTGTCCATACCGTCGACGTCTTCAGAGTCGTAATTGAGCATGTCGGTTAAGTCTTCGACAGTGGCAATGAAGTGGGCGGTGGGTGGGAAGCGAAATTCTCCATCATCAGCCTCCAGTTCAAACCGGATATAGTTCGGCTGTGAGTCCCCCGCTAAGAAGAGGGTTTTTAATGAGTTAAGCACATCACCCAAAGGTGAGTGCCGGAAGATGTCCGCGGAGCTGAACTCGAGGATCGGTGCCCGATCGAGCTCGATGGGCGCGGACACATGCAGTTCGGAACCAGTAGCCGGAGACGAGTCCGAGGTTGCGGTGACACAGATCTCGTTTGAAATTGGGTCTGTGTGCGGCTCCAACACCGCTGAGTCTGTGCGCGGCTCCAATGTCGCTGAGTCTGCGGCTTCCGTGGCGGGGTTGAGCTTCCCATCCTCGGATGGCGCGATCTGCTCCGGATCTAGGGCCAGAGCAGTTACAGGAGCTATCTCCCGGGTATGGTCCAATGACAGATTTAGGTCATGTTCATCGCGGTGGCAGGGAGCGGCTGCCATGGGCTCGAATCCGTCGAAGATCAAGTCTCCGCGGATATCAGCAATGTAGTTCAAGCTTCCAAATCTGACCTGATGGCCAGGGGCGTAGCTGTCGATCTGCTCTAGATGGCCAAGCGAGTTGGCCCGCAGTACGAAGCCGCCGAATACGAAGATCTGGCCGGGGAGAAAGACCTCCCCCACGGCAGCATCGTTGTGGATGATTGATGGAGCCATCGAGTCTTCTAGTGACGACACAGCGGAACTCTCAATGAAAGCACCAATTTCGGTGTCAAAACCAGCGGATCTCGGGTAGGGGGTCCCAAACTGTGCGTCTAAGGTCGATGGTAACAGGAGACGGGGGACACGATGTTTACCCAGGTTCGGGCCCTCTCTATGGAAGTAATACCCTATGTCCTGCTTGATTGATCTTGATGGATATGAATATTACAAGAGTTGATCTACCACGAGATCATAATGGCTAAAACCCTAGAAGTCTAGCCTGTCTGATTATGATTGTTCTTATGATCGCCTCTACGGACTAAACCCTCCGGTTTATATAGACACCGGAGGGGACTAGGGTTGTACAAAGTCGGTTACAGAGAAAGGAATCTTCATATCCGAACGCCAAGCTTGCCATCCACGCCAAGGAGAGTCCCATCCGGACACGGGAGAGAGTCTTCTGTCTTGTATCTTCATGGCCCATCAGTCTGGCCCACATTACGTAGCCCGGACGCCCGAGGACCCCTTAATCCAGGACTCCCTCAGCAGGGCTCCCACTGTACCATTATAAGAGCAAGGAGGCCTTCGTTGCCATGATGCTAAGTTTCGACCAATGGGGGCCGCTTCCGGAAGGCCACGCAGGGGCCCACGACAACCCCCTCTTAGTGACTCCTGGTCCGGGGAGCCCTGGCGCCAGCGGGACGCCGGCCGACATCACGGGGGACAACGACGGCCCTCCTGGGCAACCCACTCATCAACCTTCCCCCACACCCGCGGGTGCCAGCAACTCCGCCCCCCCTGAGACCTTGCTAGATGCGGGTTGTAGCCGGGCAGCGGCTGTCGGGCCTCAGGCCCCTAGGGACGGCACCGGGGGCGACTCCCAGGGCCTCTTCGCGAGGGTTGTTGACACTGGAGCCGAGGCCACGGGTCCACTGGGTCTCCCCTCTGCGGCCAGCTGCGGACAAGGGTCCTGCACAGGTAGCGGCGACGGCGTGCTACCGAGAGTGTTGAAGAAAAGGAAATGGGTGGCCATGGACGAGTAAGCGTCGTCCGCCTCGCTCCTCTTGCAACCCGTGGGCCCCCCTATGTATGAACCTTCTCTTCCCGCAGGTCATCCTCAAACAAAAAATAGAAGGAGTCGTTGGGCCAGGTCGGGACTTCTCCGCTGTACTCCGAGGGCGCGAGGCGCGAAGCCATCGAGCGCCCCCCGGTCGCCGAAGACAAGCTTGTGTGCGAGAGAGAGCCGGCGACTCCTCTGGAGGCATCCTCGGGACACCACTCCCCGGCCTCCAGGGCACCTACCTTCGTGGCGGATCTCGAGCTTGCGAAGGCGAAGCCCTTGACCGTGATGCCCATCCATGCCGATGCTAGGGCGGCCTCGGGAGCCTGGCCGCCTCTGAGAGGGCGTCGAGCTCACAAGGTGTGTCGCCTCGCCCAGGAGGGACAGAGGGGGCGCCGACCAGCTCTCATCAATGGCCGGGTGAGGCAGGGCCCTCGCAGGTTACGACAGCGGACGGCACTGAGGGGCCCAGCCGGGACTAGGCCCTGGCACTCGTGAATAGCCGCACCGTGGTCAGGCATGACCTACTACAAAACGCTGCGAGCATGCTAAACCCGCTCGGGGTGGAGCTTCAACGCGCCGAGGCATGCCTTGCCACGGAGCGCCTGCCTGGCCAACGGGTGGCACCAGCTCGAAGTCGCGATCAAGTCGGGCCGTCGCCAAAATGAGGATGCCCGTGCGAAGAGCAACAAGTCAGCCACCAAGGCGAAGGAAGCCAGCAAGCGCGCTCTTGAAGAGGCCGAAGCGGTGGACTCGCGCTGTGAGGCAGCGGAGGCCCGCACGCGGGAGCTTCAGGACCAGAACGCAGCACTGGAGCGGCAGCTCCAAGCGTGCAAGGGCGTGATCTCCATACGTGAGGAAGAGCTATCTGCCTCTGAGGCGGACCTCAAAATCCTTGAGCAAGAACTCGAGCGGACGACATCTGAACAAGGCATGGAGCGCGAGCGGTTGGAGGCGCAGGACCGTGAGGTGGCCACCGCCGAGAGCTCCTACGCTCGGCGCATGGACAAGGCGAATGCCTCCCTGGTAGCCAAGCAGAAGAAGATCCAGGCAGACGCTGACACGAAGGTCGCAGAGGCCCGCCTGGCACTCTCCAAGGAGCACAGTGAGAATCTAATGTTGCAGAAGACCGCTTCAAGACAAAGCGCCAGGAATTAAAGCATGAGATTGACGGTCTCAAGGAGATGCTGACTGTAGCGGAGCAGCGACAAAAGACTGTGCTGGCTGCACAAGGCCACACCGAAGCTGAGCTAGCCTCACTCTAGAAGCAAGTGGGGGACGTCGCATCAGTCGTGGAGCAAGCGAAGGAGGAGGCGAACCGGGCTCGGGGGCGGCAGCATGAGCGTTCCAAGATGTTTCTGGCTCTCGAGCTGTGAGCCCGCCGGGTTCTGGGCTCCATTTGCAAGGAGGATGTCGCCAGTTCCCTCAAGACCAGCGACGCCCACTATCTTGATTTCTTTACCAAAGTTATGGAGCAGCTCGAGGACGACGCTAAGAAGGTGGGTAAAATCACCGAAGAAGAATGTCGCGACCTCCTTACCCAAACGGTAATGCGTTCAGCCACCTCCTTCGCGCCAACCCCAACTTTGACTTCGAAGCCGTGATAGCTGGTAACCCACAAGTATAGGGGATCGCAACAGTTTTTGAGGGTAGAGTATTCAACTCAAATTTATTGATTCGACACAAGGGGAGCCAAAGAATATTTGTAAGTATTAGCAGCTGAGTTGTCAATTCAACCACACCTGCAGATTAATTATCTGCAGCAAAGTGATCAGTAGCAAAGTAGTATGATAGTTTTGATAGTAGTAGCAACTGCAATAGTAACGGTAACAATGATAGCAATGATTTTGTAGCAAGTGTAACAGTAACAGTAGTAGTAGTAACTTAGCAAGAACAATATAAGAGAAAATCATAGGCATTTGATCGATGAATTCTTTGGATGATATTCATCATATAACAGTTATAACCTAGGGCGATACAAAACTAGCTCCAGTTCATAAATATAATGTAGGCATGTATTCCTTAAATAGTCACACGTGCTTATGGAAAGAACCTGCATGACATCTTTTGTCCTACCCTCCCGTGGCAGCAGGGTCCATATGGAAACTAAGGGATATTAAGGCCTCCTTTTAATAGAGAACCGGAACAAAGCATTAGCACATAGTGAATACAAGAACTCCTCAAACTATGGTCATCACTGGAATCCCGAATACTGTCACTCCGGGGTTTACGGATCATAACACATAATAGGTGAATATAACTTTCAAGATCGGATCTACAACATAGATATAATGGTGATAACATAAACGGTTCAGATCTGAAATCATGGCATCTGGGCCCAAAGTGACAAGCATTAAGCATGGCAAACTCATATCAGCATCAATCTTAGAACATAGTGGATACTAGGGATCAAGCCCTAACAAAACTAACTCGATTACATGATGAATCTCATCCAACTCCTCACCGACCAGCGAGCCTACGAAGGAATTACTCACTCCTGGTGGGGAGCATCATGGAATTGGCGATGAAGGAGGGTTGGTGATGACGAAGATCGAAGATCCCCCTCTTCGGAGCCCAAAACGGACTCAAGATCTGCCCTCACGATGAAGAACAGGAGGTGGTGGCGGCTCCGTATCGCGAAACGAGATAATTCTTCCTCCCTGATTTTTTCTGGAAAAATAGGATTTTATAGCGTTGGAATAAGGGTCTGCGGGGCCACTAGGTGGGCACAACCCACCTGGGCGCGCCTGAGGGGGGGGGGCGCCCTGGTGGGTTGTGCTCACCCAGGGCCCCCCCCCCTCCGGTGGTTCTTGGCTCCGTAATTTTTCTTTTTTTGTTTAAAAATTGTCCAAAAAGTTTCATTCCAATCCAAGAACTTTTATTTCTGCACAAAAACAACACCATGGTAGTTCTGCTGAAAACAGCGCCAGTCCGGGTTAGTTTCATTCAAATCATGCAAATTAGAGTCCAAAACAAGAGGGAAAGCGTTAGGAAAAGTAGATACGACGGAAACGTATCAACTCCCCCAAGCTTAAACAATTGCTTGTCCTCAAGCAATTCAGTTGATAAACTGAAAGTGAAAAAAACTTTTACGAACTCTTTTGCTCTTGTTTACATAAATAAGCTTAAGTAGCACCTAGGTTTTCAGCAAAGATTATAACTAACCATGTCAACAATAACTCTTAGAAATTATATTAACTCATATCAATGATATAATCAACTAGCGAGCAATAATAAAACATCTCAAATGATAACACCTTGTCAAAACAATCATGATATAATATGACAACAGTGGTATCTCGCTAGCCCTTTCTGAGACCGCAAAACATAAATGCAGAGCACCTCCAAAGTTCAAGCAGCGACTAAACATTGTAATTCATGGTAGAAAAGATCCAGTCATGATGCATCCAACATTAACTATACACAATGCACGAGGATGACAATAGTGCTCTCAGGATCTGGCACTTATTTGAGAAGGTGATGACTCAACATAAAATTAAATAGATTGTCCCTTCGCAGAGGGAAGCAGGGATTTGTAGCGGTGCCATAGCTCAATTTTTAAAACAGAGGTAAATGAAATTTTGAGAAATGCACCCTTCCTGTTTATTTCGCGACCATTAGTTATTGATATCTTCCATGCTAAACACATTAGTGGTGGTTCCCAAGCGATAAAAGTAAAGGTTTACTCCCCCTCCACCAATAAACACACTCCACGGCTAGCCGAATCCACGGGTACCGTCCATACCAACATCAGTCCTGGGGGAGTTTTGTTTAATTATTTGCAATTTGATTTCGGGACTGGGAATCCCTATTACCACCCCTCTCATGCAAGGACGAGTGAATAAACACTCATCATGAGAATAACCCGCATAGCATGGAAGATACCGTCTACCTCCTGTCACTCTATGAACAATCCAGGCACACAAAATGGATATTTATTTGAAGTTTTTGGAGGTGGCACATGCAAATTTACTTAGAACGGCAGGGTAATACCGCATATAGGTAGGTATGGTGGACTCATCTGGAATAACTTGGGTTTTAGGATTTTGATGCACAAGCAGTATTTCTGCTTAGTACAGGCGAAGGCTAGCAAATAGGTTGGGAAGCGGCCAGCTAGAGAGCAAAAACGGTCATGAACATGCATTATGCATAATGAACATTGGATACTAGCATGAGTAGGATATGAACACCATGAACATAAATATCATAGAGGCTATGTTGTTTTGAGTCAACTACATGCATGAACATGTGCCAAGTCAAGCCACTCGAACATTCGGAGGAGGATACCATATCATCATACTACATCACAATCATTTTAACGTAATGTTGACATCCAAGATAAATCATGATCCACTCCTAGCTACTTAAGCATGGCATGAAAAACTATAATCTCTAATTGTCATTGCAAACATGTTTGATCATAATATGCTAAATCATGGATACTAGGTTAAACATATTTACAAAAACAGAACAAGTTGAGTTCATACCCGTTTCTCTCTGCCACAGCAAGTTCACCAAATATCGTCATTATTGCCTTTCACTTGCACAACCGAATGATTTGAAAATAATAATAGTGCAAGAGTGCCGTGGACTAAGCTGGAATCTGCGAACATTTTATTCAAAGGAGAAGACAAGGTAATTTGGGCTCTTCGTTAGATCAACAATAATGCACATGAGAGCCACTCAACATTTTCATCGTGGTCTTCTCCTTGGTATGACCCAATAAACGGAAAAGAAATTCAGAGAAACACATTGAAATATTTTTGGAGTTTTTAGTTTTTCTAGAAGAAAGCAAATTAAAGAAGGAAAAACAAAAAACAAGAAAAACTATTTACACGGGAAAGCTCCCAACAAGCAAGAAGAAGAATCAAGAAATCTTTTTGGGTTTTTCTTTTAATAATGCAGCTAATTAAACTAGAAAGAAAAAACCGAAAAGAAGCAGGAAATATTTTTGGGTTCACTCAAAGTTTTTCAAACATACAAGAAGAAGGCGAGAAAATAAATCTAGTATGGATAATACAATGAAAAAGTGTGGACACCGACAACTAGAATGAAATGTATAAACATGAATGTAATGTCGGTGGAAATATGTACTCCCCCAAGCTTAGGCTTTTGGCCTAACTTGGTAATCACCGTCAGTAGCCTGCATAGTAGTCGGAGTGATAGATCACGGAGGTTCTAGGTCAGCCCGGGCGTTCGGTCTTTTCGATTTGTTCGGTCTGGTCTTTTCGGTCTTCCAAGAATTCGGTCTTCCATAATTGAAGACCATAATAATTTCGGTCTTTTCGGTTTTTCACTATTCGGTCTTCGGTCTTTGTTATTCGGTCTTCGGTCCCGACCAAACAGACCAAATTAATTGCTACAACTCATATTCATATTATTTCCAATAACAAACTGCATGTGTGTATAGATGTGCATCTGTACATAAGAAAGTTCAGACAAGTAGAAGTTGTATTGTACGGGAAGAAGACAGTAGACAGCGAGCCAGTGACCAACGTGTAAGAGGACAAGGTAGTGATGAACTGCAGCTCGGATGGTTGTGAAGAAAAGGAGGAATGAGAGTGCAGCAGTTTTTTTTTTGAGAATTACGAGAGTGCAACAGCTGGTTGCCTGTGAATCATGAGATGTGTGTATCTCGCTCATGACCTTGGGCTGGCCGGATGGGCCTTTGGTAAATATGGTCTTGCACTCTTGCGTATGGGCTTTTTTAGTTCAGTCTATATGGTCTATTCGGTCTGGAAGACAGGAGGACCAAACAGACCGTAATTAGTTCGGTCTTCTGTTTGTGCAGACCGTATTTTATTTGGTCTTTTCTAGTTCGGTCTTTTCGGGTTCGGTCTCGGTCTTTTCGGGTTCGGTCTTCGGTCTTCGGTTTTTATGCCCAGGGTGAGTTCTAGGTGCAGCCTCCTCAGCCCGCCGAGCAGCTACAACCTCAGCGTTGTGTGTGCGGGCCTCGCTCTCAAGAACATAATATCTTCCCTTGTTGTGATAATCAAAGAGAGCAGGAGCAGGCAAGATGGTGTGCACCACAGAATGTTTAGTAAACAATAGGTTATAAATATAGTCAGTAGCCTCGCCCTTGAGGAACTTATGGCGCTTCATGGCCTCAAAGTCTAAGTACTGGGTGGGTAGGATAGGGTCATTAGGCCAAGGTGATAGGCCCAGCCCCCTCGCTAGACATGAGGCATAAATTCCACCATAAAAGTCTCCACTACCGGTGTTGTGTTGAAGCCTATGTGCAACAATCACCCCAAGGTTATAGCATCTATCACCGGTGAGAGTAGTGTGTAAAAGACTCAAGTTAGGAGCACAAAGCGTGTTGCAATCCTGCTTGCCTACGACGCATTTGCCATTAAAGAGTGCAAAGTATTGAATCGATGGGGAATGAATGCTCTTTATTCTACCCTGTGTCACTCCTCTAGTTTCACCATAGCAGAGGCTAGTCAAAAATGTTTCGTACTCAGATCTAGGTGGTTCGTCTAGCGAGCCCCAAAATGGAATTTTGCAGTGGTAAGCAAATCTCTCTAGAGGTATGGTAAATGGATTGTCATACAGTTTAAACGACACCCTAGACTCACGAGGATGAAATCTAAATTCTTTAGTAAATGATTCTGTGAGGCTGAGATGTTGGTTGCACTTATCTTCCAGGTAGGGACCGAGCTCGGTGTTGTGAACATATTGCTCAAATTCTTCTTTAATACCTGCTCTCACCATAAAATTGTTGCATGGCCATAGGCAGGATTTGGTAGCTGCTTCTCGTATCGAACTTGTACTTGGTTTGACATAAGACCGACGCACCGAATCACTACTAGATGATGCCTCCAAAGACCTCCTCCTCGAAGAACTCCTAAAGAAACTCATCTTATTCCTATGAACAAAATTCTGAAATTTTTAGTACACAAAATTTTTGTCAACAAAACTTCACAAGATTGGTAGCAACTACTCATAAACATGCATAGAGGCTATATTGAGCATTCAAACTACTTAGAACTCTAAGAATTCAACATGCAAGCTCATCTACAATAGCACCAAGAGTAGCTAATTATTCAAAATATAAACCACTAAAGCAAAAACTAATTGGATAAATGGAGGAGTCACATACCAAGTAGCAATCCCCCAAAATAGTTTTGGAAATGGAGCTTTGAGCAAAGAGATCAAAATCCACGGGTTTGAGAGCAAGAACACGAGAGAGAGAGCAATGGTGAATTTTTTTCTGGAGGTAGGTGGTGACATGGGCTAAAGAGATAAGTGAGGGGGCCCACGTGGTGACCACAACCCACCAGGGCGCGCCTGGGGGTGCTGGCGCGCCCAGGTGGGTTGTGCCCACCTGGTGCACGCCCCCTCTGATGTTATTTGCATAAAAATTTCTTAAATATTTAGAAAAAAATTATATTAAATTTTCAGGACATTCTGAGAACTTTTATTTTTGGGTCATTTTTTTATTGCACGAAAAATCCAAAAAAGGATAAACATGGCATTTTATTTTATTTAACTAAGAAAAACAGAAAATAAAAGGTAAGGATAGAAGGTGGTGCCTACTAAATTCCTCAACTTCATACCTCTCAAAAGTGATCCATTAATAAGGTTGATCAAGTCTTATTAACAACCACCTTCGATTAGCATGAAACCAAAGAACTTTCTTAAAACACTAAGTTACCTCAACGGGGATATGCATGTCCCCAACAATAAGTATATCATATTTATTTTTGGCAGTAGGTATAGGTAGTTGAAAACTTCCAATAGTGAGTGTCGAAGATTTTTCAATAACATTTATACCATTCACTTGGAATTGTTTCTTCGGAAAGTGCACCGTATGCTCATTACCATTGATATGAAAAGTGACCTTGCTTTTATTGCAATCAATAACAGCCCTTGCAGTATTCAAAAAGGGTCTACCAAGGATAATCGACATGTTGTCGTCCTCGGGCATCTCAAGTATAACAAAGTCAGTCAAGATGGTAACATTTGCAACAACAATGGGCACATCCTCACAAATACTGATAGGTATGGTAGTTGATTTGTTAGCCATTTGCAAAGATATTTCAGTAGCTATGAGTTTATTCAAGTCAAGTCTTTTGTATAAAGAAAAAGGCATAACACTAACACCAGCTTCTAAATCACATAAAGCAGTTTTGACATAGTTTCTTTTGATGGAGCAAGGTATAGTTGGTATTCCCGGATCTCCAAGTTTTTTAGGTACTCCATCCTTAAAATAATAATTAGCAAGCATGGTGGAGATTTCAGCTTCTGGTATTTTTCTCTTATTGGTGATGATGTCTTTCATGTACTTTGCATAAGGGGCCATCTTTAAAATATCAGTCAAGCGAGTATGCAAAAAGACTGGCCTAATCATTTCAGCAAAGCATTCAAATTCTTCATCATCTTTCTTCTTAGTTGATTTAGGTGGAAAGGGCATGGGTTTCTAAACCCATGGTTCTCTTTCCCTTCCATGTTTTCGAGCAACAAAGTCTCTTTTAGCATATCTTTTATTCTTGGGTTGTGGGTTATCAAGATCAACAGCTGGTTCTATTTCAACATCATTATCTGGTTCAACCCAAATTTATTGATTCGACACAAGGGGAGCCAAAGAATATTTGTAAGTATTAGCAGCTGAGTTGTCAATTCAACCACACCTGGAGATTAATTATCTGCAGCAAAGTGATCAGTAGCAAAGTAGTATGATAGTTTTGATAGTAGTAGCAACAGCAATAGTAACAGTAACAATGATAGCAATGATTTTGTAGCAAGTGTAACAGTAACAGTAGCAGTAGTAACTTAGCAAGAACAATATAAGAGAAAATCATAGGCATTGGATCGGTGAATTCGTTGGATGATATTCATCATATAACAGTTATAACCTAGGGCGATACAAAACTAGCTCCAGTTCATAAATATAATGTAGGCATGTATTCCGTAAATAGTCATACGTGCTTATGGAAAGAACTTGCATGACATCTTTTGTCCTACCCTCCCGTGGTAGTGGGGTCCATATGGAAACTAAGGGATATTAAGGCCTCCTTTTAATAGAGAACCGGAACAAAGCATTAGCACATAGTGAATACATGAACTCCTCAAACTACGGTCATCACCGGAATCCCGAATACTGTCACTCCGGGGTTTACGGATCATAACACGTAATAGGTGAATATAACTTTCAAGATCGGATCTACAACATAGATATAATGGTGATAACATAAACGGTTCAGATCTGAAATCATGGCACCCGGGCCCAAATTGACAAGCATTAAGCATGGCAAAGTCATATCAACATCAATCTCAGAACATAGTGGATACTAGGGATCAAGCCCTAACAAAACTAACTCGATTACATGATGAATCTCATCCAACTCCTCACTGACCAGCGAGTCTACGAAAGAATTACTCACTCCCGGTGGGGAGCATCATGCAATTGGCGATGAAGGAGGGTTGGTGATGACGAAGATCGAAGATCCCCCTCTCCGGAGCCCAAAGCGGACTCCGGATCTGGACTCCCGATGAAGAAAAGGAGGTGGCAGCGACTCTGTATCACGAAATGAGATAATTCTTCCTCCATAATTTTTTTTGGAAAAATAGGATTTTATAGCGTTGGAATCAGGGTCTGCGGGGCCACCAGGTGGGCACAACCCAGCTGGGCGCGCCTGAGGGGGGGGGGGGTGCCCTGGTGGGTTGTGCTCACCCAGTGGCCCCTCTCCGATGGTTCTTTGCTCTAGTATTTTTCTTTTATTATATAAAAATTCTCCAAAAAGTTTCGTTCCAATCCGAGAACTTTTATTTCTGCACAAAAACAACACCATGGTAGTTCTGCTGAAAACAGCATCAGTCCGGGTTAGTTTCATTCAAATCATGCAAATTAGAGTCCAAAACAAGAGGAAAAGCATTAGGAAAAGTAGATACGATGGAGACGTATCAATAGTTCCTGTCCCGGAGGACCTCCGCAACGCATTGGGTAGGGCGGTGGAGGACCACGTGGATGCCTTGAATGCGCAATTTGCTCATGACAACCGCGAAGGCCGGGAGAAAACCGATGGAGGCGAAGCCGACGGCAGCGCTGGTGATGGCGATTCGCCTTCTTAGGTCTTTTCATGCACACTTGTTTGTAACCGGCCACGACCCCGTGGGGGTGTGGGGACGGTGGCTTTTGTTTAATCACTTAACGGTGTAAAAGGCGCTCGCGCTCTCGCTAGGCTGTTTCCCGGGGCTCACTTGTCTGCTTGCCTTATGTTTCATATTGTCAAAACTCAGCCCCCAGCGAACTTTTGCAGCCGCTGGTGCATTAGGCCGTGCTGCCAGAACAAGGCCTGGAGACGCAGGGCTCATGAGGCGCGACACTCGTGAGGTACTTAGGCTTTAGGCATCCGCTGCCACGGCGAGCGCTCCGGGCCATCTACTGGGGCAACCGCGCATGAACGGCTGTGTCGTGATACGACGGAGCATGCCTGCTGACCCGCTCATGAGTGTTTCGCGAGGAGAGAAGACACCAAGGGCCTTGGTGGGGTGGCATGCACGGGGGTAGGCCCGCGAGCCAGAGCCCAGTTACTTGGGTTTTTCATCGCTGTTGGGACTGACCCGAGCACAGACACCGTGTCCAGCCCCCACTCGCGAAAGGCTGAGGAGAGAGGTCATGTGGGTGCGACGCACAAGGCAAAAAACATAGCAAACAACCGAGAATTTCATTGAGGCGAGAAGGCCAAATCCATTACATAACACAAGAAAAACGGTTTAAGGCAGGTGCAGCCCGGGGGCGACTTTAGTTTGTTGTTCCACTAGCGCGGAGCATGGGGCTTCCACCAGGGTGTGGGTGTGATCGCTGGTCGATTGCTCCGCCAACGCGGAGCATGGGGCTTCCACTTGGGCGTGGGCATGATCGCAGTTTGATTGTTCCGCCAGCGTGGAGCATGGAGCTTCTACTTGGGCGTGGGCATGATCGCGGTTTGATCGTTTCGCCAGCGCGGAGCATGGGGCTTCCACTTGGGCGTGGGCATGATCGCGGTTCGATCGTTCCGCCAGCGCGGAACATGGCGCTTCCACTTGGGCATGGGCGGGGCCCTCACGAGGCTGTGAGATGGGCGCATCGAGGGCCTCGGGGCGTGTACAACCCCACCTCATTCTTACGTGAGAGGGTCACGGGTAGAACTTTCAGAGGTGTTGGATGTTCTAGGCGTTAAGCATAGGGGTTCTGTCCTCCATCTCCAGGCGGGCAGCGCCTGGCCTGGAGACATGGCAAACCCTGAAAGGTCCTTCACACATGGGCGAGAGCTTATGGAGCCCCTCTCTAGAGAGGATCCGACGGAGTATGAGGTCCCCGACCTCGAGGGTTCGAGGGCGGATGTTGCGGCTGTGGTAGCGGCGCAAGGCCTGCTGATACCTCGCAGCGCGAAGGGCGGCCTGACGGTGGGCCTCCTCGAGGAGGAGCAGGTCGGCCTCCCGCATGCCATACTGGCGTGCTTCATCAAACGCCAGGACTCGCACAGAGCCGTGCCTAAGCTTTGAGGGGAGGACCGCCTCAGCCCCGTAGAAGAGGAAGAAGGGGGTCTCGCCGGTGGGCTTAGTTGCGGTCGTGCGGATGGACCATAGCACTGACTGCAGCTCGTCCAGCCAGCCCTTGCCGCAAGCTTCGAGCTTCTTCTTGAAGCTCCTTGTCTTGAACCCTTGAGGACCTCGGCATTCGCATGCTCGGCCTGGCCGTTGCTCCGTGGGTGCGCCACGGAAGCGTAGCAGATCTGCGTACCGAGGTTAGCACAGTAAGACTTGAAGAGGCCACTCGTAAACTGGGAGCCATTGTTGGTGATGATACGATTGGGGACGCCGAATCGGCTCACGAGGCCCTTGATGAACTTGACAGCAGAGGCTGCTGGGATGGTGTGCACGGGTTCAACCTCTACCCACTTGCTAAACTTGTCAATGGCAACATAGAGGTAGCGGTAGCTGCCAGTCGCACGAGGAAAAGGCCCCAGTATATCCAGCCCCCAGACCGCGAAAGGCCACTAGAGCGGAATCGTCTGGAGCCCCTGCATCGGCTGATGAATTTGCTTGGCGCGGAATTGGCAGGCTTCACATGATCGGACTAGCTCAGCAGTGTTGCAGAGCAAGGTGGGCCCATAGAATCCGCTGCAGAACACCTTACCAGCGAGGGTGCGCGACGAAGAGTGATGTCTGCAATCCCCACTGTGGATGTCAGCGAGCAGCTCGCGTCCTTGCTCCTCTGAGATGCATCACAATGAGATGCCGTTTGGGCACCTATGGTACAACTCGTCATCTTGTAAGCAGCATGCGATGGCTTGCCGGATGATGCGTTCTGCTTTCGATTCCTCCTCAGGGAGGGTGCCATGAAGCAAGTAAGACTTGAACTCCGCGGCCCAGCTGCCTTCTTGGGGCTCTAGCACCAGCAGCAAGTGGGCTCCTGAGGCCGGCCCACAGTCTGGCGCGCCCGTGAGTGCCGCCTGCGGGGGCTCCTCATGAAGCGGTGTCGCGCTGCTGACGAGTGGCGCAGCCGACGGCCCGATGAGCCTTTCTTCGAAGACACCAGGATTTTGGGGCTCGCGACGAGACGCCCGCTTGGCGATGTCATCGGCTTCCTTGTTGGCGCCGCGCGGAATATGCTGCAGCTCCAAGCCAAGGAAGTGCTTCTCAAGCTTGCGCACCTCCTCCAGATAGGCTGCCATATGCTCGTCCTTGGGTTTGTACTTTTTGTTGGAGAAGTTGACGAGGAGCTGAGAGTCGCCCCTGATGACAAGGCGCTTAACGCCTAGAGCGAAGGCGGCCTTGAGGCTGGCGATGAGGCCTTCATAGCCTACGATGCTGTTGGAGACTTTCTCACCGCGCCCGAAGCATAGCTGGACCGTGAAATAGAGTTTATCACCAGCCGACAAAGTAAGCATGACGCCAGCCACCGCACCCTGTCTAGAGAAAGCGTCGTCGAAGCACATGGCCCAGCCGTTGGGTGCCTCATCCCCAGGCAAGAGGGACTTGTTCTCATGAGGCTCTTCTTCATATAAGTCCATCCATTCTACCACGAAGTCAGCCAGGGCTGCGCCATTAATGACCCTGGTGGTGCAAAACTCCAGCTGGAAGGCCTGCAGCTCGATATTCCACTCGGCGACTCTGCCGGTAGTGTGGGGGCTGCGCAAGACTTGCTCCGGGGGGTAGGCAGAAATGACCTTAATGGGGTGTCCTTGGAAGTAGTGCCACAGCTTCCTTGAGGTGACGAGGAGTGTGAGGAGGAGGTTCTACTGCATGGGGTAGCACTCGTGCGCTTCCCTCAGCACCGTCCTGACGAAATACATAGGGTGCTTGACGAGGCACGTGATCGTGGTGTCCAGGTCGCTCTTATCGGAAAGCTCACGGGGCAGCGCCACCGGGGCCTCCAGGAGCGGGGCGCTAGGGTCCTCTCGAGGGGAGGCTGGTGCCTCCTATGGTGAGCCCTTGATAGGTGGTGGCAGGGCCCGAGCTGGCTCAGGCGACGTCTTCTCGAGAGCGGCAGGTTTTTCCTTGGTGCAGACTCGCTCTTCTCTTTCCGCCACGAGGGCTGCGTTGGCTATCTGGGGGGTGGCCGCCAGGTACAGCAATAGGCGCTCGCGAGGGCGCAGCGCAACCATGATGGTAGGCTTGTGAGATACCTCTTGAGGTCTTCGAAGGCCGCGTCTGCCTCACGGGTCCACTCGAAGGGACCGGACCTTTTCATAAGCTTGAAGAATGGCAAGGCTCACTCACCAAATTTGGAGATGAAGCACCCTAAAGAGGCCAGGCACCCAGCCAATCACTGCATCTCCTTGAGGGTCCGGGGAGGGTGCATTGTCTCGATGGCCTTGATCTTTTCTGGGTTGGCCTCGATTCCGCGGTGGGAGATGAGGAAGCCAAGGAGCTTGCCTGAAGGGACTCCGAAGACGCATTTGTCGGGGTTGAGCTTTAGGTTGACCTTGCGCAAGTTGGTGAATGTCTCTTCTAGATCTTTGATGAGCGTCTTGGCCTCGCGCGTCTTGACCATAATGTCATTGACGTAGGCCTCCGCGTTCCTCCCTAGCTAGGGTCCCAGCATGATGTGCATCAGCCGTTGGAAGGTGGCGCCAGTGCTCCTCAAGCAGAATGGCATGCAGGTGTAGCAGAATACACCGCAAGGGGAGATGAAGGATGTCTTCTCCACGTCCTTTGTCGCCATCTTAATCTGGTGGTAGCCCGAGAAGGCGTCCAGAAAGCACAGCAAGTCGCACTCAACAGTGGAGTCCATGATCTGGTCGATGCGCGGCAGCGGGAAGGGGTCTTGGGGCAGGCCTTGTTGAGGCTCGTGAAGTCGATGCACATGCACTCCTTGCCGCCCTTTTTGGGGACGACGACCGGGTTGGCGAGCCACTCCGGATGGCGCACCTCTCGGATGACCCTAGGTTCTTGCAACTTGTGCACCTCCTGGATGATGAAATCTTGCTTCTCCAGCGCCTGGCGCCATGCTTTTTGCTTGACTGGGCGTGCATTGGGGCACACCGCTAAGTGGTGCTTGATGACTTCTCTCGGGACCCCAGATAGTTCGGACACCTCCCATGCGAATACATCCGCATTCACCCGGACAAAGGCGACGAGCGCACCCTCATGCACAGGGGGAAGACCGGCGCCGATGGTGAACCGACACCTTTTTGGTCTCAGCGTGGTCTGGGGAGAACAGTCGTTTCTTCCTTGCCGCGCAGCATCAGGAGGTGCGTCTCCACCCCCGGCAGCCGAATGCGCGGTTGCTGTGGCCTTGTACACACGCCTGAGGGAGCTAACCGCGTCCATCTCATCACATGCGACGGTGATGACACCGCCATAGCTGGGCATCTTGATAACGTTGTAGCAAGGGCGGGTTGCTGCCATGAATTTGGCAAGTGTCGGGTAGCCCAGGATGGTGTTGTATGGCAGGCCGATGCGTGCTACGTCGAAGTCGATGAGCTTGGTGCGGTAGTTGTAGCGGGTGCCAAAGGTAACATGGAGACGCACTTGCCCCAGGGGGGTGGTAGATCCACTCGTCACACCCAAGAAAGGCTTGCTTGGCGCCAGCTGGTCGTAGGGCACTTGGAGCACCTCGAAGGTCTCGATGGAGATCACATTGAGGCTGGCACCCCCGTCGATGAGGGTCTTGGTGACTGCAATGTTGCTCATGGTGGGGGTACATAGCATGGGGAGCGTGCCTGCGGCAGCCATGGATTTGGGGTAATCCCTGGCATCAAAGACGATGTTGCGCTATGCCCAGCAAGGCGGCGGTGCGGCCTCCCGTGCCTGGAGGGCGGCATTCGCCCTACGGGAGAGCGGCTTGAAGTGGCGACTGGAAGTAGGGGCCTGCGCTCCGCCAAGGATGCACGCCACCATGTGTGGCCCTTGGTGACCTCCGGTGCCTTCGCCAACCGAGGTGAAGCTCACGGCGAACTGGCCACGGAGCTCCTCCCAGGAGGAGATCGAAGCTCTGGGAAAGCCCATAAGCCAAGAGCGCGGGGCGCCCTGGAGGGCCATGGGGAGAGAGTTTGCCTCACCGCCTGTGCCAAGATGCTCTGCGCGTAAAACCGCAGGAACTTCATGGGGTCGTGCATGCCATCGTAGCGCGATGGCAGCCCCGACCTGAACCTCAAGGGACAATCCACCCGAGGGAGCTTGCGGGTGAAGGCACGGTAGCCCATGCTGTTCGAAGGCATCCCGCGAGCGGGGGTGAGCACCCAGCGCCCCACGCGCTGGCGGCAAGCGTCGACCATGGAGCCCATGAGCTGAAGCGGAGCGGAAGAACAGTGGTGCACCCCTATCTGGCACGCCAAATGTCGGAATCGGGGCTCCGGGGACCCAAGAATGTTCAAACTCTAGGGTGCGCTCGTTCCTACCGCCCTACTCAGCCTCAGAACCTCACGGCAATGCTCTGGTGTGCTTGAGCTAAGGAAGAAGAACAATGGACACGGCAGTTTTCCCCAGGTTCGGGCCACCTTGCGGTGTAAAACACTACTCCTGCTTGGTTGGGATTGCTTGGGGAGATGAAGTACAAGCGTGTAGCCCTAGTCTCTAAGAAATGAGTTGATACTCTCTATGGTGGCACCCTGACCTCTCTTATACTGGCCTTGGTCCTCTTCCCCCGAAAATGCATCATGGGAAGGGTTGCCACAACAGGCAATTCTAAGGGGGACAGGGTCGTAGCTTATCCTGACTAAAGGCAGACTTCGCCTGCAAAAGCCTCCTCTCGTGACGCGCCGGTGGGCTCGGTGATGACCTCCGTCCTGGCGAGCCCGTCGTCTTGGTCCTCTTGCATCGATCTGGAAACCTTTGGGGATTGCTTTGGGAACCGACGCTCTATCCTTGCTCCCTTAACATGAAAGGGGAAAGCCTTCGTATCCGCGCCTGCTGGCACGGCCTCTGGCGCTGCCCGTCATCGTGCGCGTCCCCCACGTGGGGACGCGGTGGCGCGCGACCCGCCAAGCCGTGCCTGACTCGCTCGCCCCACGAGGGCCTCGGGAGGCGGCCTCGGGAGATCGCCCCGCGAGGGGGCCTCGCGAGGCCGTTCATGACGCCTGCTAATGTGTGCCTCGCGAGGTGGGGGCCCTCGCGAGGGTCTTGCCCATGAAGTTCAGTAGTGGCTAGCCGCTGGGCCATGGGCATGTGCCGTGTCTTGGGCCGTAGGCAGATGGGCCGGGGTACCCCCAGTCCCACAGAACCGACATCCACGGCATGCCTCAACGGGCTTGGAACAACGAGTCCATGAATGAGCTTATCAACAACCTAGGAGGTGAGCTCATAAGTATGTTTGTTCCTCCAGATAGCTGGGCTCTAACAGTTATGGCATGGATGAAGAAACCGTCCACCATACTGAAGGTGATTTGTGTTGAGATATCGGTGCAGGAATCGGGGTTGTACTATCCATCGCCTCCAAGGCCGCCGCGGACCACGTTAGGTATATACCTATATAGAGTCTTCGTGCATGTTGAAGAAGTGGTCAATCCATCAATCGAAGTCCTGCCGCCGCTGCTGGTGCTAGGGTCCATCGACGACGTCCATTACAGGAGTCAATGTTAGAATTTCCTCGTGTTGCTCAGAACGATGGATGGCACATGGCCTACTCCATCGCGCGGCAGAGGCCACTGCTTCTTTGGGAGAAGAGGCCAGGCTGGCTTCCTGGATGTGCTCTAATTTGAGGTAACAACTTAATCTTCTCGGATACTAGTTAAATCTGAGCTATCAGTGTGAAGCACTGATGTGCCAATACATTTGATTGTGGCCTATTCTATTTTTGTACCTGAACTTTTTTTAGAAAGGGGTGTACGTCAACTTAATGTGCTAGCAGAACTTATTGTGTTGTCTATATGTTTTCTTTGCATAGCATTCAAGATATTTCCACGTCATTGATAAAGACGATGAACGGTTATGTACGAGTTTGTTGGTTTCAACATAGCCCTACCAGTAGCAATCCACTGCTTCCACCCCGATTGTGCCGCCCACGTGAAATTTTTGTATGCAAGCTCAATGTGCTATGATGTTGTATATGATTGTGTCAACTATATAAGTTTTTACTGAGCATCAGCAATGCATATGGCTGAAAGATGTATTCACGAGCATCCACTGATCGCTTTCTCTCTCTCCCTCTCTCTCTCTTTAACAAGTGGGTCCCGTTGAATTATTTCTTCGCTCGTGATAGCTTTTAATAAGGTTCCACTGTACACTACCTTTTTCTTAAGTTATAATTTGAGCTCAGTGACTTCAGAAAGTTGTACAAAAGCCTTGTTTGGGCCATTTCAGACGTCGTTGAATGTGGGCTGAGTAGCTATGTAAAGTTGTACTATACTACACATGCCTTTTTCGTTGAACAGCAACAATGCAACTGGGCCAAAAGTTGTACACAAGATCCTAAAATAAGCGCATCCTAGCCTATGTTTCTTTTAATAAAATGAACAATTGAGTTCAATTTTTATATTATAAGATTACAAAGCCCAAATTAAGTTTTTTTAATAAAATTCCTAGCTCAATATTAATTTTTATATGAAATGCTTAGTCCAGGCCAACATTGTTTTTTCACCCATCCCAGAAAATGGTTCCATTTCTACAAAAATCAAATGGGTTGTAAATTATCAGAAATAATAATTGGGCTGCTTGTCCGCAATATTATTTTTTCACCTAGCCCAGTAAATAGGTGTATTCGAATAAATAATCAAACACACTGTAAATTCTCATAAATAGTAAGTCGGCTATTATTCTTTTTACCCAGCCCAGGAAATAGATTATTTTTTAGTCAAAGCCCAGGAAATAGATGTATTGGCAAACAAAATGAAATGTGATGTAAAACCTAAATAAATGGACTGCATGTCCGCCACAGCTTTCGAAGCTGACTTTGTTGGCCCACTAAGACAAAGCCTGTGCAAGGTGTTGACCATTTAGTAAACAAAATGATTTAATGGTCAAAAACAAAAGGTCAACAAATTATTCTAACAACCCTAGCCATTGGATTGACATCCAACAACGATCCTGCTTCTTCAATCTTTGATCTAGTTGCTCTTGCTCTAGCCACCAAAACCATCGCTGGCTGGAGCACCTGCATCTGCCTCTCGTGGCCGGCTATGCTACCACGTAGGCCTCGCCGCCCCACCCTACTACCAATGGTGGCCAGGTCATACCTGTACTCATCCACACCTTCTGTTATTCTTCGCCAAGGCAGCCTCACCCCACAGCCGAACCAGTCCCTCGTACTCCCCTCCACTAGGGACTCTAGTGCCCCTTCTTCCACGACTCCAGATCATTCCCATCTTAGGCCTCACCGTCGTCCATCGCTGTGGTACACTCGAGGATGCACGGTCAACAACGAGAGCCAACGTGGAGTACGTGGAGAGGCTGACAGCTGGGAACCACCACCTACATCTTCGCACGCAAGCTAGTGCCTCCTTATTATGCGGGAATAAACGATTCCTCCCCCTGACAGGTTGAACCCACCAACTACAATCTTCGCACGCAAGTAGGTTCCTTCTTATTACGCGGAAAAAAAGTTTCCTCCCCACGACAGCTAGGACCCACGAGATACATCCTCACACGGAAAGAAGTGCCTCCTTATGATGCGCAAGAAAAATGATTCCTCCCCCTGCTAGCTAGGACCCACCAGATTTGAGGTTGACTTGTGGTCCTACTAAGTTGACACGTATGTAGGGCTTTGTTAACTTAGTCAACAAACAATTCTAGCAGTAGTGACCGTTGGACTAACATCCAATGGCCGCCCTGCTTCTTCAATCTCTGATCTTCTTGCTCCAGCCTCCCAAACCAGCGCCAGCGGGACCGCCAACTTCTACCTCTCATGGCCAGTTGTGCTACCACCGCTGGCCATGCAATCCCTCTACTCACCCACACCTCCTGTTATTCTCCGTCGACGGCAACCTCACACCTTAGCCGAACCAGTCAACCCTCGTACTCCCCTCCACGTGGCCATCCACCGCCGCGTCATCCCCGGTTCTGAGTCGTTCCCTTTCTAGGCCTCACCGTCATCCACCACATTGTTGCTATTGGCGCAGCATGGTCGACATGGTCAACGAATGACAGCCATCGGAAGATGACTATACACGGTGACGCTGACAGCTGGACCCACCAGCTACATCTTCGGACGCAAGGAAGTGCCACCATACTACACGCAAAAAAAATGATTCCTCCCCCTGACAGCTGGGACCCACTAGCTATATCTTCGCACGTAAAGAAGTGCCTCCTTATCCTCCCTGAAAGCTGGGACCCACCTGATGTCCACTATGCAACTTTATTCTTGTAGACTCGTGTTGGGCCTCCAAGCGCATAGTTTCTTAGGACAGTAGCAATTTTCCCTCAAGTGGATGACCTAAGGTTTATCAATCCGTGGGAGGCGTAGGATGAAGATGGTCTCTCTCAAACAACCCTGCAACCAAATAACAAAGTCTCTTGTGTCCCCAACACACCAACTGCAATGGTAAATTGTATAGGTGCACTAGTTCAGCGAAGAGATGGTGATACAAGTGTAGTAATGATAGTAGATATTGATTTTTGTAATAGGAACAATAAAAAATAGCAAGGTAGCAAGAAGCAAAAGTAAGCACAAACGGTATTGCAATTCTTGAAAATGAGGCCTGTAGGGTTCATACTTTCACTAGTGCAATCTCTCAACAATGCTAATATAATTGGATCATATAACCATCCATCAACGTGCGACGAAGAATCACTCCGAAGTTCTTATCTAGCGGAGAACATAATAAGAAATTGTTTGTAGGTTACGAAACCACCTCAAAGTTATCATTTCCTATCGATCTATTGAGCTATCCCTATAAGTGTCACAAACAGCCCAAGAGTCTATACTAAAATAACACCATATGATGCACATCAACCAACTCTAATGCCACCTAGATACTACAATGTCACCATGAGTATCCGTGAGTTGGTTATACGATATGCATCAAACAATTTCAGATTCATAATACTCAATCCAACACAAAGAACCTCAAAGAGTGCCCCAAGATTTCTACCAGAGAAACAAGGAAGAAAACGTGCATCAACCCCTATGCATAGATTACCCCAATGTCACTTCGGGAATCCACGAGTTGAGTGCCAAGACATACATCAAGTGCTCTCAAATCCATAGAGTATTCAATCCGATAAAAGTGAAATCTCAAAGGTAAAACTCAATTCATCACAACAAGATAGAGAGGCAGAAACACCATATGAACCAACTATATTAACAAAGCTCGCGATACATCAAGATTGTGCTAAATAAAGAACACAAGAGAGAGAGAGAGAGAGAGAGAGAGATTAAACACATAGCTACTGGTACAAACCCTCTGCCTCAAGGCTGGACTACTCCCTCCTCATCATGGTGGCCACCGGGATGATGAAGATGGCCTCCGGTGATGATTTCTCCCAACGGCAATGTGCCGGAACAGGGTCCAGATTGGTTTTTCGTGGCTATAGAGGCTTGCGGCGACGGAACTTCTGATCTAGGGTTATTTCTGGGGGTTTATATATATATATATATATATATATATATATATATATATATATAGGATTTTTCAGTGTTGGAATCACGCAAAGATGGGCCATGAGTAGCCCACAAGGTACCAGGGCGAGCCAGCCCCACCTGGCGCACCCCGGTGCCTTGTGCGGCCCTCGTGGCTCTTCTCGCCCTCCCACGAAGCTTCTAGTGCCTCTTTTCTTCCATAAAAAATCATCAAAAAGTTTCGCTGCATTTGGAGAACTTTGATTTCTGCACAAAAAACAACACCACGGTAGTTCTGCTGAAAACAGCGTCAGTCTAAGTAAGTTCCATTCAAATCATACCAAAACCATATAAAATTGTTGTAAACATGGCATGAATACTTCATAAATTATAGATACATTGTAGACGTATCAGCATCCCCAAGCTTAATTCCTGCTCGTCCTCGAGTAGGTAAATGATAAAATAAATAATTTATGAAGTGTGAATGCTAGCATAGTGCATAAGTTTGATTAATGATAATTTCAATCACTTTTCCTAACATCATAACATCAACTCTTTCTCATAAAACTCATCATGATAAAGTAGCAACTAAAATAGAGTTTTTATGTTGAATGGTACCTATCATATTCCTCATATACTCTTCTTTCTTTTATAGCATGGACATTTGGACTTGAATGATTCAAAGCAATAGTCTATAATTTGACATGAGGACATCAATACTCAAGCATACTAACAAGCAACCATGTCTTTCAAAATATCAACACTAAAGAAAGTTATCCCTAGCCCATTACGCTCAATCATTGATCCATTCATGAAACACACTCAAATATTAGCTACATCCAATGCACAAGTATGACAATAGTGTTCCCTAGTTGGTGCTTTATAAGAGAAGATGGAGACTCAAATAAAAATAAAATTGCATAAAGGTAAATAGATAGGCCCTTAACAGAGGAAGCAGAGATTTGTAGAGGTGCAAGAGCTCAAAGCTTAAATTGAGAGATAAAAATTATTTTGAGAGGCATGCTTTTCCTGTCAACGAAAACGACCGAGAATTCCCAATATCTTCCATGCTAGGTAAATCATAGGCAGTTCCCAAACATAAAATAAAGTTTATTCCTTTTTCCACCATTCTTTCACAATCCATGGCTAGCCATATCCACGGGTGCCTTCCATACCAACACTTTCCAAGGAATTTATTATTTGACAACATAAAGTCAAAAAATCATTTCAGGACTGGGCATCCCTATTGCCTGCCACACTCTCGTGCAATGACAAGTGAATAAACACTCATCTTGAGAATAACATACCTAGCATGGAAAGTATCGGCCACCCCCTGCCGCTTCATGAGCGGTACGGGCACACAAAAAGGAAATTCATTTTGAAAATTAGAGTTGGCACATACAAATTTACTTGGAACGGCATGGAAATACCACATATAGGTAGATATGGTGGACTCATTTGGCACAACTTGGTTTAGGATTTTGGATGCACAAGCAGTATTCCCGCTTAGTACAAGGAAAGACTAGCAAATAGATTGAGAAGCAGCCAACCAAGAAACGAAAACGATGATAAACGAGCATTGATCATAACTAACATCGAATAATGCACCACAAGTAGGATATAACTTCATTGCATAACTATTGACTTTCATGCTTACATAGGGAATCACAAACCTTAACAACAATATTCTTACTAAGCATAATTACTCACCAACATGACTCACATATTACTATCTCCATATCTCAAAACTATTGCAAGGAATCAAACTTATCATATCCAATGATCTACATGAAAGTTTTTATTATATCCTTCTTGAATATTCATCACATTAGGACCAATTTCAAAGCTTGTGCAAATTTTCATCACTATTATAAACTCTCAAAATAATATAAGTGAAGTATGAGAGTGTTCGACAAACTACTCCAAAAAGATATAACTGAAGATCAAGTGAGTAGTTAAGTAAATAGGTAGCTATGTGAGGACTCTGTCCCATTTTAAAATTTCAGATCTAAATTATTTTTTTCAAACAGCAAAAAAAATTACATTCCAAGAATATCACACATCATGTGAAGAAGCAAAAACTTAGGCTCAACTGAGGCTAACCGATAATTGTTGATGAAGAAAGGTGGGATGCCTACCGGAGCATCCCCAAGCTTAGATGCTTGAGACTTCTTGAAATGTTATCTTGGTATGCCTTGGGCATCCCCAATCTTGAGCTTTTGTGTCTCCTTAATTCCTTTTATATCACGGTTTCCTTAAATCTCAAAAAACTTCATCCACACAAAACTCAACAAGAACTCGTGAGATAAGTTAGTATAAATCAATGCATAACCATATCATTCTCTACTATAGAAAGTCACTAAAATTATTATTTAACATTGCATACTAAATACCTCTGCATATTTAATACTCCTATCCTCAAATAGAATCATTAAACAAGCAAACATATGCAAACAATGCAAACATAACAGCAATCTGTCTAAACATGACAGTGTGTAAAGAGTGCAATTATACTCATACTTCCTAACTCCAAAAATTCTGAAAATTTACCACACTGTAGAAAATTTGTCATAGCTTACCATGTAATTTTTTTAAGATTTTATCATGTTCTGACTATTCACAAATATTCAAAACAAAACAACAAACTTTCTGTTTTCAAACAGCAACATATAGACTTGCAAAATAAGCATGGTAAAGGCTATCCTTGACAATTTTATTGAAATAAAAGATGCAAAACATTATTCTAAATAACATCAAGCAAATCCTAATAAAAATCTCCAAGCAAAACACTTATGATGTGATGAATAAAAATGTAGCTCCAAGTAAGGTTACCGATAATGTTGGAGACGAAAGAGGGGATGCCTTCCGGGGCATCCCCAAGCTTAGTTACTTGGATCTTCATTGAATATTTCCTTGGTATGCCTTGGTCATCCCCAAGCTTAGGGTATTGTCACTCCTTATTCTTCTCATATCGATATCTCACCCAAAACTTGAAAACTTCAATCACACAAAACTTAACGGAACTTCGTGAGATGAGTTAGCATTGTAAAACAAATCATTCACTTGGTTATTGTCAAAGACAAGATTCATAATTGCTTCCACATAATTCCTACTGTACTCTATAATTTCCACAATTTATATTAAGCAATATAAGCCATAGAAGCCATAAAACAAGCTAACTATACATTGCAAAAAGAATCTGTCAAAAACAGAACAGTCTGTAAAAATCTGAATAATGACTATACTTCTGTAACTCCAAAAATTCTGAACACTTAGGACAACGTAGGAATTTTTTTTATCAATGATCTGTAAAAAAAATTAGAATTTTTTGATGCCCTAGTGATTTTTAACAGTTTTGTTACTGGGCACAAAAGTTTTTGTTTTTGCACAGAATCAAGTCAACTATCATATACACTATTCCAAAGGCTTTACTTGGCACTTTATTGAAACAAAAGCTATAAAACATGATTACTACAGTAGCCTAATCATGTGAACACACAAAAACAGTAGGTATAAGTGTTGGGTTGTCTCTCAACAAGCGCATTTCTTTAATGCCTTTTGAGCTAGGCATGATGATTTCAATGATGCTCACATAAAAGATAAGAATTGAAACATAACGGGAGCATCATGAAGCATATGACTAGCACAATTACCTAACCCACTTCCTATGCATAGGTATTTTGTGAGCAAACAATTTTTGGGAACAAGAATCAACTAGCATAGGAAGGCAAAACAAGCATAACATCAAAACTTTCAACACATAGAGAGGAAACTTGATATTATTGAGATATGTAAAAGCATTAGTTCCTCTCTCATAATAATTTTCAGTAGCATCATGAATGAATTCAACAATATAAATATCACATAAAGCATTCTTTTCATGATCCACAAGCATAGAAATTTTCTTACTCACCACATAAGCAAATTTATTCTCATGAATAGTAATGGGAGCAAACTCCACAAAATAACTATCATGTGAGGCATAATCCAATTGAAAATCAAAATGATGATGACAAGTTTCATGGTTATCGTTATTCTTTATAGCATACATGTCATCACCATAATCATCATAGATAGCAACTTTGTTCTCATAACCAATTGAAGCCTCTTCCGAAATAGTGAAATCATCACTAAATAAAGTCATGACCTCTCCAAATCCACTTTCATAATTATTACAATAAGGTTCAACACCCTCCAAAAAAGTGGGATCATTATTACATAAAGTTGACACTCTTCCAAACCCACCTTCATCAATATAATCATCATAAATAGGAGGCATGCTATCATCATAATAATTTTTCTCATCAAAACTTGGGGCATAAAAAATATCATCTTCATCAAACATAGCATCCCCAAGCTTGTGGCTTTGCATATCACTAGCATCATGGATATTCAAAGAATTAATACTAGCAACATTGCAATTGTGCTCATCATTCAAAGATTTTAAGCCAAACATTTTATTGAATTCTTCTTCTATCACTTGAGCACAATTTTCCTTTCCATCATTTTCAAGAAAGACATGATAAAGACGAATAATATGAGGCCACCTCAATTCCATTTTTTTGTAATTTTTTTTATAAACCAAACTAGTGATAAAACAAGAAACAAAAAGATTCAATTGCAAGATCTAAAGATATACCTTCAAGCACTCACCTCCACGGCAACGGCGCCAGAAAAGAGCTTGATGTCTACTACACAACTTTATTCTTGTAGACTTGTGTTGGGCCTCCAAGCACAGAGTTTTATAGGACAGTAGCAACTTTCCCTCAAGTGGATGACCTAAGGTTTATCAATCCGTGGGAGGCATAGGATGAAGATGGTCTCTCTCAAACAACCCTACAACCAAATAACAAAGAGTCTCTTGTGTCCCCAACACACCAAATACAATGGTAAATTGTATAGGTGCACTAGTTCGGCGAAGAGATGATGATACAAGTGTAGTAATGATAGTAGATATTGATTTTTGTAATAGGAACAATAAAAAAACAGCAAGGTAGCAAGAAATAAAAGTGAGCACAAACGGTATGGCAACGCTTGAAAATGAGGCCTAGGGTTCATACTTTCACTACTGCAATCTCTCAACAATGCTAATATAATTGGATCATATAACCATCCCTCAACGTGCGGTGAAGAATCACTCCAAAGTTTTGTTCTGACTGGACACTGTAGGGTAAACCCCCCACAGCCTTTTAAAATTAAAAAAGAGGTACAAGAATTACAAGGGCTACTAGCAGTAACCAAGGGCAGCAAAAAGAAAAACTAACTATTTACAAACTATAGAAAAAGGAAGATACAATTATGGGGGGAGAAAAGAGACCCATCTAACCAGGTCCTCCTTATGCCTCACCTTAATTCTATGAGAAAGAAGGTACATGTCATGTATAAAAGCTCCTCTCCATCTGTTAAAACTAGGCCTCTCTTTCCTAAAAACTTTTCCATTCCTGATGATCCAAATATTCCAACAAGCTGTGAAGACCACCTCAGCAAAGAAAGGCTGTGCAAAATTCCTCTTAGTATTTAGGGCAACCTGACCCATATCATTCCCCGCAGACCAATCAATCTGTAAGAAGTTCCAAACCCTCTAACTGAAGTTACAATTGAAGAATAGATGGTCCCTATCTTCCCTGGTGTGTGTGGGGCAGAGCACACAATAAACTCCATCATCAATATGCCAATGCCTTCTTTCCACCATATCCTTGGTGTTTAATCTATCCATAATGAGCATCCATGCAAAAACTTTTATCTTCATGTTGCAGCAACTTTTCCAAATCCAGAGCAGAATAGGGTTGAAAGTATGGTTAATAAACCTAGAAATGTAGAACTATTTAGGAGTAAAAGGTTTACTAGTACCATGCCAGGACCAAACATCTTTCAAGTCAGGTTGTCTCTCATGGCTCTGAAGCAGATTTTGCGAAGCCTAAAACTCTTGATGGGCTTGCCCAGAAAGAGGCAAGTGAAACCATGATAGCATGTTGGAATTATTGAAACCTTCTTTTACTGACACCAAGGTGTCCTTGACATAGGAAAACAGCCTTGGGAATCTGTGTTGCAGAGGCATAACAGAATCACCCACCTTCCATTTATCCTGCCAGAAAAGTGCAGTGTCTCCTTCATTGATATCAACCCATGAAACCTCTCTGAACTGATCTAGCAGCTTGATAATGTCCTTCCACCAAAAAGACCCACATGAGGCTGTTCCTTGGGGCACAAGTCATGATAATAAGAATTCCAAATGAGCTGCACCCAAGGAATATCTGCTTTATTAAGGAACTTGTTAACATGCTTCAACAGCAGAGCCACATTTTGAAAACCAAGATCAAGAATGCCTAGACCACCTTTATTCTTGGGTCTGCAAATTAACTCCCAAGCTGCTAAGGATGGGGCAGGCTCTTGTCTATTCTTCCTCCACAGACATTGCCACTGAATTCTCTGCAGTTGCTTCAAGATACCAGGTGGGATGAATAGGCTACAAAGGAAGAAGATTAGCAAGGATGATAAAGCAGAATTAAGGTATTGCAATCTACCACCCTGGGCAAGGAAACATGAACTAGCAGTCATTCTCCTCTCCATGCAGGTTACCAGAGGCATAAGATCAGACATTGTAGGTCTAGTGGTTCCTACAGGTAATCCCAAATATGTAAAGGGCATCTTCCCCACTTAGCAACCAAAGATGGAAGGTAATCTCTCAGTTTCCTCCTGTGAGACATTAATTGGGACCATATATGATTTATGATAGTTTACATCAATACTAGTTGATTGTGAGAAGACTAACAACATTCTCTTAAGTGCCAATAACTGTTGTTCATCAGCTGGAACAATTATCAATGTGTCATCATCACTCCAAAGTTCTTATCTAGCGGAGAACATAAGAAGAAATTGTTTGTAGGGTACGAAACCACCTCAAAGTTATCCTTTCTGATCGATCTATCGAGCTATCCCTATAAGTGTTTCAAGCAGCCCAAGAGTTCGTACAAAAATAACACCATATGATACACATAAACCAACTCTAATGTCACCTAGATACTCCAATGTCAGCACGAGTATCCGTGAGTTGATTATACGATATGCATCAAACAATTTCAGATTCATAATACTCAATCCAACACAAAGAACCTCACAGAGTGCCCAAGATTTCCACCAGAGAAACAAGGACGAAAACATGCATCAACCCCTATGCATAGATTACCCCAATGTCACTTCGGGAATCCGCGAGTTGAGTGCCAAGACATACATCAAGTGCTCTCAAATCCATAGAGTATTCAATCCGATAAAAGTGAAATCTCAAAGGTAAAACTCAATTCATCACAACAAGATAGAGAGGGGGAAACACCATGTGATCCAACAATATTAACAAAGCTCGCGATACATCAAGATCATGCCAAATCAAAAACACGAGAGAGAGAGAGAGAGAGATTAAACACATAGCTATTGGTACAAACCCTCAGCCCCGAGGGTGGACTACTCCCTCCTCATCATGATGGCCACCGAGATGATGAAGATGGCCTCCGGTGATGATTTCCCCCTCCGACAGGGTGCCGAAACAGGGTCCAGATTGGTTTTTCGTGGCTACAGAGGCTTGCGGTGATGGAACTTCCGATCTAGGGTTATTTCTGGGGGTTTCTATATATATAGGATTTTTCAGCGTTGGAATCACGCGAAGATGGGCCATGAGTAGCCCACAAGGTATCAGGGCAAGCCAGCCACACCTGGCACGCCCCGGTGCCTTGTGGGGCCCTCGTGGCTCTTCTGGGCCTCCCACGAAGCTTCTAGTGCCTCTTTTCTTCCAGAAAAAAATGTTAAAAAGTTTTGCTGCATTTGGAGAACTTTGATTTCTGCACAAAAAACAAAACCACGGTAGTTCTGCTGAAAATAGCGTCAGTCCAGGTTAGTTCCATTCAAATCATACCAAAACCATATAAAATTGTTGTAAACATGGCATGAATACTTCATAAATTATAGATACGTTGGAGACTTATCACCACCCGGTCGAAGCGTATGTAGTGTTGTCTGTCTGGTCGCGAACGTGTACGTACATACTGGTCGATCGATGTCTCTGCAAGGATGAACCGTGTCTGAGTAAGCAGCGGCACGTGTCGTAGTACAGTCCCCCTACGTAGCAGTCCAGGCAGTCCCGTCTAAATCGAGTACTTGTACGTACAGCCACACTTCAAAAAATATGGGCACGTATGTACATACGGGAGGGGTCTCGAACGCGTACTCGCACATACGAACGGCCAGGGCTCGTGTACATGGGTAGGCAACGGATGACAGCAATGGCCTCCTGTTCATCGGCAGCCAACCGGTTGGGTCGGAACGGAGGAAACAATGTCGTGTTCACCGGGAGCCAAGTGACTGGGTTGGAACATGTCGTGTTCATCGGGAGCCAAGCAACTGGGTCGGAACACATCATGTTCATCGAGAGCCAACCGGCTTGGACAGAACAGCCAAAATGGATTCTGGCGTACCGCAAAACGGTTGAAACGGACTTCTCACCAACCGCCTACGGTCGAAACAGGGTCCTATTCATCGGGAGGGGTGTGGCGTACCACAAAATGAAGGAAACAGACTTATGTTCGAGCACCTACGGTCAAAACGAGGTCCTGTTCATTGGGAGGGGTGTGGCGTACCGCAAAACGGGACTCCATGGGCTACTGTTCATCCACCGTCTATTGCCTCGCTCCAGCCTCCACGGGCTACTGTTCATCCACCATAGACTTCCTCTAGCCTCCACCAGCTACTATTCATCCACCATCGACTTCCTCCAGCCTCCACCTACTACTATTCATCCATTGCAACTTCCTCTAGCCTCGACCAGCTATTGTTCATCCATGGGCTACTGTTCATCCAGCCTCCACCTACTATTGTTGAACCAGCCTCCACGGGGTCCTATTCATCCACCCCCAACCGGCTGGGGGTATGGCGACCTCCTCGGGGTCCTGTTCATCCAGTGGCAACCGCCTACTACCACGGGGTCCTATTCATCCAACCCCCACCGGGAACTGTTCATCCACAGCCAACCAACTGACTCGACTCACCACGTCTCGACTTGTTCTATGTATCGTGTGCGCGGTAGCAATGGTCACTGTTCATCGAGGGGTAACCCAACACCGACTGGCTACGTCTCGCACGAGGGCTCGATCGGCTTCAGCAATCAGTAGGTGCGATCGATCGCTCGGGTTCAGTTAGCAGCAACAGCAAAGGAATCTCTCGGGTTAGGTTAACAGCCAAGGGATCGATCGATCGGGTTCAGTAAGCGAACGCCTCGCTCGGGTTCAGTTAGCCAACGCCCCGCACACACGCGCGTGTGAGAGAAACGCGCAAACCACAGTGCAACGCTCAGCCCCGACCACCCACCGTAAGCGGGAACTCCCCGAAATTTTCTTCGCCCTCGCTTCTACCACAATTTTTTCCATCATGGATGGCCCAAAGAATGTCATATGGGTGCGTCTCCGGCCCGCCCAGGATGAAAAGACCAATTTCTATCATGATTTTTTGTCATAGAAGTAGGAGCCCACCACATCTACGATGATACGTGTTTTTGTCACAATAATCATCATAGAAGTGTCATAACCATGACAGAAAAAGTTTTCGTTCGGGCCATAATGTCACGGACGTGTCTGTTTTTGTAGTGAGGGGTGCGCTTCCTGGAGTCCTTGTCAGAGGTCTTGCCGGTCTTCTTCTTCTTTCCTCCCCCTGGAGCTTTGCCTGCAGGAGCAGGTGCCTTGATGACAGATGCTGTCACTGCCTCCCAGTAGATCTTGTTAGCATAGATAAATGTGTCCCTCTTTCTGGAGTGGATGGTGATGATGCTCATCGGGCCCGGCATCTTCAAAGTGTTATAGGCATAATGTGATGTTGCCATAAACTTTGCCAGGGCCGGACGACCAAGAATCCCATTGTAGGGCAATGGTATCTTGATGATGTTGAAAACGACCTTCTCGGTCGAGTAGTTCAGTTCAGTTCCAAAAGTGATCGGCAAGGTGATCTTGCCGGTGGGCTGGCTCCTTCCTGGATTGACCCCTTGAAACGTTCCCGTTTCTTAGAGATCTCCATCGGGGATTTGTACCCTCCTGGTCACATCGGGGGAGATCAGGTTCAAGCTGGCCCCACCATCAACCAACACTTTCATCACCTTGAGGTTGCGAATTGTTGGAGAAACCAACAAAGGCAAACACCGACCACAGTAGTGCGGTCAGGGTGGTCCTCGATGATGAAAACGATGGGTGTGTCGGACCACTTGAGCGGCTTCTGCGCCTCTACTGTGGGTTTGGCCACATTGACCTCACGCGCCCACTACTTGAGCTAGCGGTGAGAGGAGTGCAAAGATGCAACTCCATCAACACACATGGCCCCCACAGCCTTTTCGAACTCATGCCCGTTAGATTCTTCATCGTTGTCATCATCATCATCCTCGCCTTCCTTCTTCTCATGGCCACGAGCACGCTTCTCCTTCTGCTGCTGACCCTTGGTGCTGCGACCCCCACGGCCACCGCGGTTCTTGTTGCCGGACCCACCGGCGCCATTTTGGCCTTTCTCCTTGTCACGCTTCTCGTACTCTTGCTTTTGCTTTTCGGCAAGCTGCTCCACTTGCCGGCAATCACTGCGATCATGGCCCTTGGTGCAATGGATCTTGCAGTACTGCTTGCCGGAGCCCTCGGTCTTGCCTGCCGCAGCCTCCTGACAGCTGGCGCATCCGGCAACCTCCATGCCGGAGCTCTCGGTCTTCGGCTTCTTAGCGGCATTGGAGTTGCTGGAACCCTCAACAACCATCACTATCTTGCCTTTGCGCCTGCGATTGCACTTTTGGCCTGTCTTCTTTGGGGTGGACGCGTCGTCATCCTCAGAATCAACCTCGGCTCTGGCATCTTCCCCGCGAAGTCTCCTCCCCTCCCCAACATGTGCGCACTTGTCCGCCAAAGCGTACAAGTCATTGACGGTCTTCACTTGGTCGATGTTCAACTTAGCCTGCATCCTACGATTACGGACATTCGTGTGGAATGAACCAATCACAGCAGCAGGGTGCACATCGGGTATGCTATGGTGCACACGGCTAAACCTCTGGACATATTTATGAAGGGATTCCCCAATGAACGCATGACATAAGTCCGACCAAGAAAAGATGGAGCCCTCTGGCAAGTTCATCTGCTAAGATCTCACGTTGGGCTTGAGCGCCAATGGAAAATAGTTGCCAAGAACCTTGTCGTCTCTGCCACCAGTAGCTTGCACCATGATGGTGTAGATTCCGAGAAACTCAGCCGGATTGAGCTTGCCGTCATACATTTCCTGCAAGTCGGGCTTGAAACCTCGAGAATGGGGCCACTAAACTTGTCACGGCTCGCGGGTAAACGCTGGGCAGCCCACATCGTAGGGCAGGCACCCAGGGAACCCCGGCGCAAGCTCGTTCACAACTGGCCCTTATCGCGCTTTGGACTGACAGCGCACGTCCTGGCAACGCTCGATGGTAGTTCAAGCATCTTCAGCACGTTGGTCGTTGTTGACCTGGCATTGATCTCGGTGGTGATTCTGGTGGCCTTGCGGATCAGACGATGCCATAGACATATCATCATGGGCGTTGACCCACTGGCTCTGTCATACTTGTTGGGGAGGGGACTGCACTGTTGGTGAACCATCCTTGGTTCACGCACCAACCCCTCGTACTGGCGCCATTGGCTGCCACTGAAAGGGCCCTGCCGGCCGTGCCCCATCGTTCTTGGCGAATCCCACGAGGCTCTGGATGGTGGCACGCCACTCATCCATCTTCTCCGGAGCCAGAGGAAAGATCAACAATAGTTCCACTTGCACTAGCGCCTTCGCCGGTGACGTGGGCATGATTGGGCACAAGGACTGAGAGGTGACTTGACTTCTGTGCGAGCTAGAAGGAGCTCCATCTCTATCCTGCTGCCACAGTAGATGCTCGCCAATAGTTTGACATGGCGGCATGCCATGCGCACCATGGGACTGGTGCACATGCTCCTTGCCTGGACGCCGACCAGGGTCGACGTCGTTGCGGGGAAGCACTTTGTGTCCATCGGCGTGCGCCCCGCCGCTCCATTATTATTGGACCCCGCGGCGTCGTCCTTGGACATAGCCGCGGTAACCTTGTGAGCTGCAGTGCCTGATGTGGTCACCTATTATAGGTAGAGTCAAGGACTCATCATCTGGGACCCACAGGGGGCCCATCACCATCATAGGTAGATCTCTGGACCGTGTCAGCATTCAGATGATACATCAGGAGGATCACTCGGACGGCTCTGCAGCACTTGGACAACCACAGTCACTCGACGGACGAACTACCACTTGGACGTACAGGACAGGAAGGCATCGTGGGAGCTGCAACGGTCGAGGAATCCTAAGTCATCCACTAAATAGAGTTATAGCTACCGTTACCTGTAACTGCTGTAGTAGAGGCTCATTATACTAGTAACTGTCTCATTCAATGGCATTAATTGCCCCGGCGGTGTGGGGAACATGGGGCTGCAGCGCACTCTATATAAGCCGCTCCCCTCCTCCTGGTCAGGCACGTTCACTCTCTGCAACTATACCCATCAAATCAAAGCAAGCCTCAGGGCACGAGACATAGGGCTTTTACCTCCACCGAGTGAGGGGCCTGAACTCGTTAAACACCGAGTATTACACCTACGCCGTAGCTAGTCTCCGCCCCTTATTCATACCGCTAGTACTCATTATCAGGATCATAACCCCGATAGTTGGCACCCACCGTGGGGCTAGGCGTCTAGCAAAATTTCAACATGTAGGTGGATTTTCTTCATCGTCACCATGTCAGTCGGCGGTGAAGTCCGCTTTGGGACGATCTCCTTCATCGCCGACGACTTAGCATGGCTGCGCAAGGCCCCGCTGGACGTGGAGGTGTTACCCGTCCTTGGCGCGACGTGCTTCCTCCTACAGAGTCCTTCTTCGACAGCCCTTGGCCCTATACCGAGTGGTTGGCCATCCCACCGTTGTGTGCCGTCGCAAGTGCTCTGGGCATTCGCCGCTGCAACGCTGGATCAAGCACGCTGTCGCCACTCAGGCAGTGGTGGAACAAGTGGCGGCCATCGAGTTCGACGAGCCTGCGCTCGACCTCTCTGACGGATCACTTGGCAATTCCT
The DNA here is from genome assembly GCA_011799875.1 of Thinopyrum elongatum. NCBI lineage: Eukaryota > Viridiplantae > Streptophyta > Magnoliopsida > Poales > Poaceae > Thinopyrum > Thinopyrum elongatum. The sequence continues at coordinate 312,404,246 of CM022299.1, read as the reverse complement.
CAGAGGAGTCCGAGTCTGAAAGTATCGAGTCGACTGCCGAGATTCTCATGGCAGATAACTCTGAGTGCCGCGTACCCCCGGGTTACACGGAGCCCAAAGACGACCGTGTGGGTATGTCCCACGCTAACACCAATGGCGGCTTCCCAGACCACGAGTCGTATGTACCTCAAGCTCTCAACCAGGAGCAATGAGACAAGCTCCGTCGCAGAAACGACCAGCTCCTGAACACTCCCATTACCGGGACGACTCCTGAGGTGCTAGCCATGGAGTCGACTCCCCTGGCCACTCTGTCCGAGCGCGATCGCCTCGAGTGGCTTCAGAGGGAGTTGGATGAATGCGAGCGCCATCAACCCAGTTCCAGTCGGCACAAACGCTGGCTCTAGTCGAGTGACCAACCCCGTAAGTATCAAGTCCTCAGTACTCCACTTCAAAATCTAGCAGCCGCCACTCGGATTGTGGATTCCATCCAACCCTCTAGCACTTCGGTCGGAGAAGGGATTCGTCAGATCCAGGTGCTCCTCAAGACAACACTGTCGCAGAACGCGACAGTATCCCAGTCCAAAGACCGGATCCATAGCACATCCGTGCGTGCGGAGACCGTGCAGTCAGCTCATAGCCCACTAGGCTTGGGCAGGCGCTGAGCTACTTCTTTCTCTAGAGATCATCATGAAGATCGAAGGCACGATCGAGTTGCGTCGCCCTGGCGTAACAACAACTATGATTGCGCCCTGATGCCTCCACCACAGGATGTCGTGTACAGGCGCCAACCCTACGATGATAAACAGACTCACGGTAGTGATCGCAGGCCGAGTCCTACTCGTCCGTCGAGGGACACTCCAGCTCGCCGTTCAACGCGAGATCCATTCTCGCTCAGAACCTGGTCGACAGAGGGCGGGCCCTATGAGAGGGCCAAGATCACGACATACCGAGTGGTTTCGTACCATCAGGTCCCGAGTGCTTCTGCCGTTACATACGAGCAGCTGAGATTCCCCACAACTTCAGGTTGGCCACGGGGATCAGCAAGTTCACCGGTGAATCCAAGCCCGAAATTTTGCTAGAAGATTACCAAGTAGTAATCCAGATTGGTAGCAGCAACGATAATGTGGCCATGAAGCATTTGCCGCTGATGCTAGAGGGTTCTACTCGGGCTTGGCTAACACAGCTCCCGCCGGGTAGCATTTTCTGTTGGGATGATTTGGCGAAGGTGTTCGTCAAGACCTTCGAAGGCACATACAAGAGAGCAGGAGGTTTGACCGAGTTGCAACACTGCATGCAGAAGCAGAATGAGACTCTCCGAGAGTATATTCAGCGGTGGACCACTCTGCACAATACGGTGGACAACGTCACCGAGCACCAGGCAATATGCGCCTTCAAGGCCGGAGTTAGGTACCGGGAGCTGAACATGAAGTTCGGCCGAACTGAGACCCCGACTCTCAGTCGGGCTATGGAGATAGCCAATTGGTATGCCAACGGTGAAGAGGAAGACCGACTGAGGAGTGGAAAGATCCGAGCTAGCAACGCGCATCAGTCGGAGAGCAAGGGCAAAAAGCACAAGCGAAAAGCAGATGCCGGAGGGAGTGCCGAGGCTGCAGCTCTGGCAGGCCAAGGCAAGAAGAGCTCCCAAAAGCAGAAAAAGGATTGGAAAGGGAAAAAGCAAGTCACCATGAAGAGCGACATCCTCGACAAAACTTGCCAGATCCATACGAAGAAAGATGAGGAGGGCAATTTGATTTTGCCCAAACACACCACTCGGGAGTGTCGGCTCCTGAAGCAAGAGATGCGGCAAGATTCCTCTGGAGATAGGGATGAAGATGATGATGACGTGGCCAAGGGTACTTCCGGGTACCCCAATGTTGAGAATATCTTGATGATCTTTGCCGACTTCGAGGGTAAGAGTCACCTCAAAGTCATCAACCGAGAAGTCAACATGGCAGTTCCAACTGTCACCAAATTTCTTGACTAGGCAAAGACGCCAGTGACCTTTGATCAGTCAGATCACCTGGCTCACATACCGACCCCCGGGCGGCAGGCCTTGGTGGTAGATCCAGTCATGGGAGGGGTTCGACTACGCAAAGTCCTAATGGACGGCGGCAACAGGCTTAATATCATTTAGCCGACACATTGGAGGCGATTGGCATTCCGATGACTCGGCTTAGCAAGAGCAACATGTAGTTCCACGGGGTAATCCCTGGGAAGAAGGCTAAATCACTCGGCCAGATTGCCCTCGACGTCGTATTCATTGAGGAGAAGAACTTCAGAAAGGAACGGCTAACTTTCGAGGTGGTGGACTTCCGAAGTGCTTATCACGCCATCCTGGGTAGGCCTGCCTACGCATGTTTCATGGCCCATCCATGTTACGTGTATCATAAGCTTAAGATGCCAGGGCCGAAAGGCACCATCACAGGCAATCGGAAGTTGGCCGAAGAGTGCCTCCAGAAGGGCTTCCAGATTGCTGATGAGCAGATGGTGATGGCCGAGATGGACAAATACAAGAAGGCGGTGGACGCAAGCGAGTTGTTGAAGTCCAAGAAGCCGACTGTGGAATCTGCTTTCCAGTCGGCCGAAGAAATGAAGCCGGTGCACATACATCCTGAAGACCCGAACGCTGCCCCGATCAGCATCTCCACCACCCTGGACAGCAAATAGGAAGCCGCGCTCGTCCAGTTCCTCCGTGAGAACTAGGACATCTTCGCATGGAAGCCTTTTGACTTGCTGGGTGTTCCCAGGGAGCTGGCCGAGCACAGACTCCGTGTCGATTCAACGATGAAGCCTGTCAAAGAGCACCTTCGGAGATCCTCCATCAAGAAGTGCAAGGCAATTGGCAAGGAGATAGCACAGCTCTTAGCCGCCGAGTTCATCTGAGAGGTGTACCACTCCGACTGGCTCGCCAACGTCGTCTTGGTGCCGAAGAAAGACAAGTCTCTCCTAATGTGTGTAGATTTTAGACACATCAATCGGGCCTGCACGAAAGATCATTTCCCTCTCCCTCACATATATCAGATAGTAGACTCTACTGCTGGATGTGAGCGGTTGTCATTTCTGGATGCGTACTCCGGGTACCACCAAATCCGACTGTACGGCCCTGATGAAATAAAAACAGCGTTCATCACCCCATTTGGGTGTTTCTGTTATAACACGATGCCGTTTGGGTTGAAAAATGCTGGGGCCATATTTTAGCGTATGATCCAGAAGTGCTTACGGAAGCGGATCAGTCGGAACATGGAAGCTTATATGGATGACATCGTGGTTAAGTCCAGTAAAGGTTCCATCCTCCTGACCGACCTCGCTGAGACTTTTGCGAACTTACGCGCTTTCAGCATCAAGATCAACCCAACCAAGTGTACGTTCGGCGTACCAGCAGGCAAATTACTCGGTTTCCTTGTTTCCGAGTGTGGGATCGATGCCAATCCTGAGAAGATCAGGACCATCATCCGGATGAAGCAACCAGAGCGTCTCCACGATGTGCAACGCCTCACAGGTTGAATGGCAGCCTTGAGCAGATTCATCTCAAGACTCGGTGAAAAAGCCCTACCGCTTTACCGATTGATGAAGAAATCTGACAGGTTCTAGTGGACTCCCGAAGCACAGGCTGTGTTCCAGGGACTCAAAGCCCTGCTTTCCACCAAGCCAATGCTAGCTGCTCCGAGCAGCAAAGAGCCTTTGCTCTTATACATCGCGGCCACGAGCCAAGTTGTTAGCATGGTCCTCACTGTGGAACGGGAAGAACAAGGCAAAGCCTTCAAGCTCCAACGACCGGTCTACTACATCTCTGAAGTCCTTACGCCTTCCAAGAAAAGGTATCCGCATTATCAAAAGCTAGTATATGGAATCTATCTAATTGCAAAGAAGGTGGCACATTATTTTCAAGAACACTCAGTCACAGTGATAAGTGACGCTCTTCTGTCTGAGATCATGAACAATAGAGATGCCACTGGTCGAGTAGCCAAGTGGGCCATTGAGCTCCTCCCGCTGGACATCAGGTTTGAAGCCAAGAAGGCCATCAAGTCACAAGCCCTGGTAGATTTCCTAGCCGAATGGATTGAGCAAGAGCAGCCTGTCCCGAGTGTTCCTGAACACTGGACGATGTTTTTCGACGGCTCCAAGATGCTCTATGGCTCCGGGGCCGGAGTGGTATTGGTTTCTCCTAAAGGTGATCGACTCAGCTACGTACTTCAGATCCACTTCGACTCCTCCAACAATGAAGCTGAGTATGAGGCTCTCTTATATGGACTGTGAATGGCAATTTCTCTGGGAATTCGCCGACTGATGGTCTATGGTGATTCAGACCTAGTGGTGAATCAAGTCATGAAGGAATGGGATATCCGTAGCCCTACGATGACCGGTTATTGCAATGCTATCAGGAAACTAGAAAAACACTTTGAAGGGTTGGAACTCCATCATGTACCACGACTCAAAAACCAAGCGACTGATGACCTGGCCAAGATGGGTTCCACTCGGAAGGAAGTATCCAAGAATGTGTTCCTGCAACACTTGCACTCGCCCACGATCAAGGAAGATCCCTTCGTGGAAGAGCCCCCGCAACCAGTCGAACCTTCCAATCCGACTGATGTAGACATTCCAGGAGTAATTGATCTGCTCCAAGAGATACTGGTCATCACTCCCGAGTGGACCGAACCATACCTAGCATACCTGCTCCGGCGAGAGCTCCCAGAGGATGAAGATGAGGCCTGCCAGATCATCCGCCGATCCAAGGCCTTCACAGTCATGGGAGATCAACTGTACAAGCAAAGTATGACTAGGGTCACGCAGCAGTGCATATCCCCTGAGGAACGGCAGCAAATACTTCAAGAGATTCACTCGGGAACATGTGGGCATCATGCATCCTCTCGGACCTTGGTCGCCAAAGCATTCAGAGCCGGATTCTACTGGCCCCGAGCCAATGAGGCCGCTAGAGATATAGTGGATCAATGCATCGGGTGTCAGTTCTATGCAAACCAATCACACAAGCCGGCGTCCGCCCTGAAGACTATCCCCCTCACTTGGCCGTTCGCCGTTTGGGGACTCAACATGGTCGGCCCTCTCTGGACTGGAGCGAGTGGCTTCACGCACCTGTTGGTAGCAGTAGACAAGTTCACCAAGTGGATCGAGGCCAAGCCCATAAAGAAGCTGGATTCAGCCACTGCAATTCAATTCATCAGAGAAATTATCTTCAGATTCGGAGTCCCACACGGCATCATCACTGATAACGGGTCCAACTTTGACTCGAATGAGTTCCGTGAGTTTTGTTACACCCAGGGCACTCGGGTCAATTATGCCTCTGTGGCGCACCCGTAGTCGAATGGGCAAGCCGAGAGAGCAAACGGGCTCATACTTCAAGGGTTGAAGCCTCGACTCATGCGTGATCTGACCCACGCAGCCAGAGCCTAGGTGACCGAATTGCCGTCGGTCCTCTGTGGCCTGCGAACGACTCCGAATCGATCCACGAACCGCACCCCATTCTTTATGGTGTATGGGTCAGAAGCGGTCTTTCCGAGTGATATGCTCCATAACTCTCCCCGAGTGGATCTTTACTCGGAAGCCGAAGCCAAGGAAGCAAGGCAGGATGGCCTAGACCTTTTGGAGGAAGAACGTGAGCTAGCACTTATAAGATCGACGTTGTACCAACAAGACTTGCGTTGCTGCCACGATAGGCACGTCAGAGGACATGCTTTCTAGGAAGGAGACCTGGTCCTCTGAGTGGATACAAAAACCTCACAAGCTGGCACCCCCCCTAGGAGGGACCATTCGCCATATCCAAGGTCTTACATAATGGAGCATACAGGCTATACAACTTCACCAAAGGAATTGAAGAGCCCAGAGCTTGGAACGCAGATTTGCTCTGCAAGTTTTATACTTAGAATAAAATTTCTCCCTTGTAATAGTTAGTCCAAATGAATTTAGATGAATAAAAGTCTCACTTTTTCCCATATATCGTCTAGTTCGACCTATGGTCGCATTTCACTCAGGTGACTAACCGCATTCGGAAACTAACACACCTCCAGTGGGTGTAGAAGAGGTGAGAATGCTTAGACGTGAACCATCTTTTGCCTAAGTTCAAAAATAATCCGAGTGAGGATCTGCTCCACATTCGGGGGCTTAGTTGCGAACCAGGTCTCGCCTAAGTTAAATAAAACAATCCAAGTGAGGTTCTGCTCTACACTCGGGGGCTTAGCCGTGAACCAGCTTTCGCCTGAGTTCAAAAATAATCTGAGTGAGGATTTGCTCCACACTCGGGGGCTTAGCCATGAACCAGCTTTCGCCTAATTTCAAAAATAATCTGAGTGAGGATCTGCTCCACACTCGGGGGCTTAGCTGTGAACCAGCTCTCGCCTAAGTTAAAGAAAACAATCCGAGTGAGGATCTGCTCCACACTTGGGGGCTTAGTTGTGAACCAGTTTTTGCCTAAGTTAAAAAATAATTCGAGTGAGGATCTGCTCCACACTCGGGGGCTTAGCTGCAAACCAACTTTCGCCTAAGTTCAAAAACAATCCGAGTGGGGACCTGGTCCACACTCGAGGGCTTAGATGCGGACCAGCTTTCGCCCAAAGTCAAATAAAACACGAAGAAGCAAATAGAAGTGTAAAATGTTCAAATTAAGAATTCGATCCATTCGAATGTATCCGAAATAAAATGAGCCTAAGGCTCGACAAAGTATTTCATTATAGCTACCACCCGGCATTCTGGGGCAAATACAATCAAGTGTTTTTCAAGCTTCAGGCAGAGGACTGGCCAGCTCAACAAAGGTCTCCAGGTCAATCCCGTCGGCAATGCGAGTAGCAGCTTTAGCGAAGGTCTCCATGAAATCCTCATACTTGAGGTTCTTCTTGTTCATCACTCAGAGGTTCTTTAGCTTCTCCTCGTCCATGTTCTTGGAATGAATGCGGATGAGTGACAGTGCCACATCAGCACCACTCCGTGCTGCAGATTTCTTCCAAGACTTAACCCGAGCAGGGACTTCATTCAGCCGCGTCAACACCAATTCCAGGTCCTTCTGGGTCTCCACACCTGGCTGCAGCTCCTCATCAATCCGACCCGCAGCACCCTTTGACTGAGTGATAGAGCCCAATGCATTCTCCAAGCGGTCTTCAAGCCGAAGGATGGCAAGTGTTGCTTTGTTAGCGACGAGTGATCGAGTAGGGTCCAGGTCCCTCTCTATCCTCTGCAGCTCCAGTTCCTTGTTATAGCAATGCTCTGGTTGGAAGAAGATAGTGCATGAGCAAATGACTGAGAAGGATTTGGTCACATACGGGATTCACTCGGCTGTGGAAGAACTTACCGGAGAGCTTCTCGCTAAACTCGTCGCACACCTCCTCCATATGGGTCTCCAGGGCATCCTTCTTTTCAGTAAACTAGGCGACCTGCTCCTCCAGCTTGACCTTCTCCTGAGTGAAGACCTCGGCAGCAGCCTTGAGGTTCTTGATCTCCTCCTCCAACCTGCCGACTGAAGCCAGCTTCTCATCGGCAAGTTTGGCCTTGGTCCTTGCTTCCTTCTGGGCCAGCGCCAGATCTTTATCCTTGTTCTCCAGCGCCTGCTTCATGGTTTCTAAAGAAATAGAAGTCCCGAGCCTCATTACGAGTTGGGCATTCTTGCTATGAACATCTGTCGGAGCGAAGTGATTTGGATCAAGAGGGATGAACAGTATTTAACTACCAATCAGACGCAATAGCTTACCACCCAGGGCCTTCTTCTCTTGTTCCAGTTGGACGCTCTTGAGTTTTTCAGCCTCCAGATCAAGACGAAGGGATGTCACCTCCTTCTCCATCATGGCATAGTGGGACCCCATCTCACAAGTCCTCTACAACATGCAAAAAACAGTCAATCGAAAGACTCAAACAAGAAACCAAAGGAGTAACTCGCAAGCACCCGAGTAGACACCGCTGGAAGCAACAAGATCGACCAGTACCGGATCCTGAAGTACCCTCTGACTACCGAGTGGGCTTCTCACTCGGTCGTACTCCCCCCCAGGAGGAACAAGCTTGACCAGTACCAAATTCTCAAGTACATTTTGGTTACCGAGTCGACCATGCGCTACCGAGTGGAACAAGCTCGACCAATACCAGATCCTGAAGCACCCTCTGATCTATCATCACCCGGCTAACCCCTGAGTCGGCAATGAAGAAGATAGAGGACAACAACACAAAATGACCTGCTTCACTCATCTGACTTCCGAGTCAGTAACGAGGAAAGTTCTGCCTATTACCTCATCAACATACAAGTGTCGCCGGGCGTCCCGAACGCCTAATGACGGTTCTAAAGACTACCATTGATTGCCCACAATCAATGGCAGTCTCGGGGAATACACCCAGTGGGTGCACTCAGCGTGCCCCCACTGGACTCGTCAATGGAGCTAAAAAAACACACAAGTTCTAAGACTACCGCCAACTGTCCCAGTTGATGGTAGCCTCGGGGACTACACCCAGTGGGTGCACTCAGCGTGCCCCCACTGGATCATATCCACTCGGCTATGCTCCGGCTAGACTCCGAGTGGATACAAAAAAAGCTAAATGAAAAAGTTCAAAGACTCATGCCGACTGACTCCACTCGGCAGGAGCCTCGGGGACTACACCCAGTGGGTGCACTCAGTGTGTCCCAACTGGATCATGTACACCTAGTGGGTGTGCCCTCCGCAAACCCACTGACAGAAATCCTACTACAAGAAAAGAAGAAATTTTGACTGGAAATCATACTCACAATGGTACTTACTCAGACATTGGTCTCTAGCGCTGGGCTGGCGTCATAGGCCTCCTTCAATCGGCTACACATCAAACCCACCTGGACCAGCGCCTCCTTAATCGCCCCCACCTAATCCTCCGGAACATGGTACAGAGGGAAAGAAGTAGCCGGGGTAGGCGGAGTCGCAGATGTCGGCCTCGGGGCCGGAATTGTCGTCGTGCCACTCGGAGGGGCCTGGGAAGATCCTGCAGCCAACACCACCGCGGTCGAAGACGCTGAGCCACCTTGATCCAGGGGACTCGGCCTCGCGGTCTTGGCGGCGACCTTCGCCGGAGAAACACGGGCCGTGTGGCGAGGAGAGGCATCCGTCATTGGTGTGTCAGCACTCGGCACTCCCCCCTAGTGACGTTCGGATTCGACGGGTCGGCACCCACTTTGTCGTCTAGTTGGACGATCTTAGGTGGGGCTGCATAAACCAAGGAAATCATCAAAGCTCAGTCGAAGAGAGCATAACCGTATGAGTCAGTCAGCGTAACGTACCCTTGGAGGTGGCGGCGTCCGCAGCATCAGCGTCATTCGAGTCTGTCTTGTGGGCGCGCAGGTCCGCTAAAGTCATCGAAGTGTCGTTGCTGTAGAAATCAGAGAACACTCGGCCAACAACCGAACGAACACAAAAACAAGACAAGGAATGGACGAGAGCACTCATGTCGAGGCTACGGGCACAGACACCTTGATCCGAGGTACTGCAACCTTCCCGGGCTTGGAGGAGATTTGCTTGGGCAACTTGGACTACTTCTCTACTGAACTCTCAGCCTTGGCGCGAGCACGCTTCGAACTCTGAGTGGCCCGGCCAGAGGCAATCGGCTACTGAGCTCCACTTGCCTTCCTCTTTGGATCATGCAGCGCCTTGGATCGGGGCTCCTTGGGAACCTCATAAGACGGAGAGGACTCCACCTCGTCCCCCTCCTCAGAGCTCTCCTCATCGCTCTCCTCATCATCATCACTCTCATCATCGTCGGATTCTTCCGAGTATTGCCGCTCAGTTTCACTCGTCACGTCTTCAGGCGACTGGTTCACCACCGGGATGTTGGAAATCATGTTCTGAAACTCCTGCAGAAGCAAACACAGCAAGACATCAAAATCAGATGCACAGAAAGCAATACATCAACAGGTCAAATAGGCAGGGACACCCTACCTCAATAGTTGGCGAGAGCTCCCTGGAGTAGGCTGGCACCATCCTGGTCCCCCGTGGATTTTCCCGGGCGGAGGTTATGGCTCGAATCTTGGCTGCCATGTCCTTCTCGGCAAGATCCTCTGAGTGCACTCGGGTGGGGTCATTCAGACCCTCATACCGCCACATGGGGTGAGTCCTGGCTTGAAGCGGTTGGATCCGCCGAGTGAGAAAGGTCTCCAGCAGATCCATTCCGTTCACGCCCGCGTTCACAATTCTGACCAGGGCAGTGGCCAAGATGCCGACCTTCATCTTCTCCTTCCTCGCCACCACAAGGGACTTGGGATCCCCGACCCTCTCCGTCGAGTATGGAGGGAGGCCCGACTGGTTTGGGCCACTAGGGACATCCCTGTAGTAGAACCAGGTTCCCTGCCATCCCTTGACGGACTCGGGGAAGCTCATCTTTGGGAAAGCACTCCCCCCATGGACTTGGATGCCTGGACCTCCACACAACTGGGTGATGTGGGTCTTCGCGCCGGCTAATGGATCCTTCTTCACAGTCATTGACCGACACATGAAGATGTGCTTGAAAAGCCCCCAGTGGGGTCGGCAGCCAAGGAAAGTCTCGCAGAAGGAGACAAAGGCCGCAAGGTAGATGGTGGCATTGGGAGGAAGGTGATGGAGCGGCGCACCGAAGTAGTCGAGAAAGGCTCGGAAGAAAGGATGAGGAGGCATGGAGAAGCCCCGCACGACATGAGTGTCGAGCAAAACTCGCTCGTCCTCCAGCGACGCTGGCTCGACCTCACCCGCACCCGGGCGGCACCACCCGTCACACGGGATGAGCCCCTCCTCGGCCAGCTCCTCCAGCCGATGCGATGTGACTCGTGACGGGATCCAGTCCCCTGACACGCCTCCAGCAGCTGCACCAGAGCCGGAGGAAGAAGATGCGCCCATCTTCTTCGCCCTCTCCGCTTTTGTCGTGGAACCCTTCGCCATTGTCGTGCACTCGGGTGTAAGAGAGAAACGGAGGAGTCAGGAGGAGAGAAAGGGGATCTGAGACCCAGAGCTCTGCTACCGAACCTTTTATACCACCAGACAAAATCTCCGAACGGATCTCTCACCGCGAATCCCTGGATCGACGGCCCGCGCGGCAAGGTTTTCACAGGACAGGCGCGGCACGTGGCGTAGATCGTGCGTGCAAATCGAGGAGCCACACCTCCCACTTTCCCACCAACGCATGATGTTACTGCTTCAGCGCGCGAATGCATGAATTCAAACCCCGAGATTTCTGGGACAAATCAATTCGATTGATTACCAGCGATCCCTTTCCTAAAGGGCGCGCGTCATTCTGACTGACCACCCTCCGCGGGGACCCGTGCACTTGGCCATGTTAAACACCTGACTGAAGTCTTCTTCAGGATCATTATGTGACGAGCTTGACGCCCCTCTGCGGGTTCACTTGGCCCTCTTGATAGGCTCCAAGGAGCATGACTCATAAACCTGGACTCATAGGAGGCCTGCCCTGGCGTTCCCCTGGGATAAGGAGTGGCATCTCTCTAGAGAGTCAGACCACGCGCCGGCGTCGCCACTCGAGTTGTCATGGCATGCCCTCACTCGGGCCCCTGGTCTATCTCCTCCGAGAGACAAAACAAATGCCACTAGGTTTTTTCTCGACGATCAGCAGCATCCGGTCATCTGGGTAAAACTAAAGTCCAGAATCCGTTGTGTTTTCGTCCAAGGAGCAACGAATCATGGCTCGGAAACATATTCTGAGTGTCCCTGCGGCACTCGGACCCAACCGAAAGATTGGTTTGTTTGTCCTACGAAATCCCAACCGATTCAGGGGCTAATGATGTGGTCACCTATTACAGGTAGGGTCAAGGACTCATCATCTGGGACCCACAGGGGGCCCATCACCATCATAGGCAGGTCTCTGGACCGTGTCAGCATTCGGATGATACATCAGGAGGATCACTCGGATGGCTCTGCAGCACTCAGACAACCACATGTCACTCGGCGGACGAACTACCACTAGGACGTACAGGATAGGAAGGCATCGTGGGAGCTGCAACGGTCGAGGAATCCTAAGTCATCCACCAAATAGAGTTATAGCTACCGTTACCTGTAACTGCTGTAGTAGAGGCTCATTATACTAGTAACTGTCTCATTCAATGGCATTAATTGCCCCGGCGGCGTGGGGGAACATGGGCCTGCAGCGCACTCTATATAAGCCGCTCCCCTCCTCCTGGCCAGGCACGTTCACTCTCTGTAACTATACCCATCAAATCAAAGCAAGCCTCGGGGCACGACACGTAGGACTTTTACCTCCACCAAGTGAGGGTCCTGAACTCGTTAAACACCGAGTGTTACACCTACCGTAGCTAGTCTCTGCCCCTTATTCATACCCCAAGTGCTCATTGTCAGGATCATAACCCCGACAACGCCGCCTTTCAACGTAGCGACGCACGGATCTTGACTCCCAGCCGAGTGGTGAATCCGATCACAAGTACGGCGTGGAGTGTGTTCGCCACTGCCCCCGCCCGCCGGAGACGTCTGGGTCGGCAGCTTAGAGGCAGAAGGTGCACCCACCACCGCACTCTTCTTCTTGGGCGCCATGGATAAAGAATATGGCAAAACTTGCACGAGAACTGATGGAGTAGATCTGCACAAGCGATCCCCCTGCCTGGCATGCCAAATATGTCGGGGTACGACAATCTATGTGACCAGCGTGGCCCCTTTCAAGTTTGGTTGGGGAGATCGACGAGCACAAAGAGCAAATCCAAAAGTTTACGCATGAGGTTTTTCCTAGGTTTGGGCCATCCTCGAGGCGTAAAACCTTACTCCTGCTTTGTGGGTGGATTGACTTGGGGCTCAAGTTACAAGCGCAGCTTGCCAGAAAAGCGCAAGCAAGGTGCAACTACTGTGTAAGCGTGAGCAAAGTGTCGACCCGTGCCAAGGTAACCATGGGCCTCCTTTTATAGACAAACTAGAGTCTTGACCTTCGGCACTAACTTAGTACTTCTCAATGACTTGCCTGGAGGTCTTCTTCATGGTCTTGTGAGTTGAATCTTGGGTCTTGTACACAGTAGTCCTCCGGCAAGCCTTGCGAGCGGAAAGGCTAAAACTACCTGTGCACGAGTCAGGGTACCAAGGTACCCATATCTTAGCACACCAACAATATTGATCTTGGGTGTGCGTACGTACGATTTTTTTCTACTATGTTTCCCAACACAATCTTCTTTAAAAGAAAGCAACTAGTCGGCATTAACACCTCGAATCTATAAAAGAATTTGATAATATGTACCGTGAGCCCCTTGAGACACCTCGGCACAACCTTCTCGGCTCTCCTCAAGAAGCCCAATATATCCTTAGTATCATCTCAAAATAGATGTGTACCGCCTTCCTAAACATCGTTATAAAGCCACAATATGCATCAATTTGACTTGAGATTTTTTGCCAGGCTTTCCGATCATTCGGCTAAGGGCGTAAAGGGAGCACCTCTGCGATTGTTACTTCCAGATCAACTTGGGTAGTACCTCAGACATGTGAAGCCGAAAGCTAGCGGTCACAAGAACATAATTGGTCGGCACAAAGGAAGTGAAAATTCATCACCTTTTAACATAAAGGTAGTAACATATGGCTTAGAGCCTACTTCTCCTGCTGATTATATTCTCAAATGTTGTCTTCAGACCAAACATCGGGATATCGGCTAAATAGTTGTGATCAACATGACACCTCAGAAAAAGGAACTGGTAGAGGAACTATTTTTCGCCGAGGACATGAATTTCTTTAAAAAGCAATATCGCGTAACTCTTTGTAAGACTTCTATTTTGACCCTATGGCCGGCTTGCCTTGTTCCATAGCAAACATCTCCCGAGGAATCAGGCTGAAGTTGGGAACACTCTTTGTCTCTTGGCCGAGCAGGTAGAAGCCGATGTCTGGTTAACGAAGTATAGAATCTACAGAAATGAGCATCAAATATGACATCATACATAGATACATAAAGTCATGGTTTGGCTTAAACTATTTATTAAAAATCATTTGAGGTCATTTATGAGTTTTTCAAGGCAATAATCCTTCTCGGAAAATCGGGCCGCATGCATAACTTTCTCATAGTTAACGAAGGGTTTTCTTTATTTCCCGTCACTTCCTTTGGGACCAACCTCGGCAAGGACCTCGGTCTTCAAAAGATGGTAGTGTGTCTTGGCCATAGCCCTAGCTTCTTGAGCACCTTCTCGGCAGGCCGTCACCTTCCACGTCTACATCCGATGTCTTGCTCCCTTTAGGCATTGTGCAAGCTCGGTCGCGTCCTCCGGTGAGGCCTCGTCCAACCATAAAGCATAGAATACTCTTTCCATAGCTTTTCTCGAAACTTGATGCAGCTCATTGACTCCCGCCATGATGTCTTCCAAAGATGTATAGACAGGTTCACAAAATTGGCCAGGGAGGTCAGTTGCACAACACACAGTAAATGTTTCAAAGCATAGAGGTTAATAAATAACAAATGCTAAAACAGATAAGTTACTTACCCATGAAAACTTCACATGCCTGTCGAGTCTTCTCCTCGGAGGCAGCCAACGGAGACTTATGCATTTCAATCTCCAGTGCCTATTGATCCATCTCCGCCTTGAGCTGATTAAATTCATCGATCTTCCGAGCATGGGTCCGATGACCCGCAACCTCCTATGCTTCAGTGTAATGGGAGGCTTCTCGAGCTTGCTCCAGATCCTTTTTAAGTTGACCAATGGTCTCCGCTGCTAATAAATAGTAGAGAAATTAGCCACTTAAACATACCTCTAGTCGTAGTGATCAAGAATAAAACTTACCATGCGCCTCACAGGTGAATTCCTTTATATCCGCCACTTCGTTTTGGTACTCAGCAAGGCTAGCCTGGCTAGCTCCAGCACCTTTAAGAGATTTTTGTTCTCTTGCCGAGATGTCTACATCAAGGAAATAAAATAGTTAGTCAAATAAATCGACCCTTAATTCGGCCACCTGTGCCCAAACTAAGGCTCGGGGGCTACTGAGCTTCGTGCTTTTTTGATTAAATGCAGTTAAGCATCAGGAAGATACGATCCTAGGGTCGGCCATATTGCCCAACCCAAGTCTCAAAGGCTACTGCATTGCGATTCAATGTAGAAAAATCAAAGTCAAAAACAGTTTCCGAGGAGATTACGATCCTCAGGTTGGTCTGCCACACCCAACTTGAGTGTCGGGAGCTACTGCGCACTGTGTTTCCATTCCTATGTATGCTGCCTAGCAAGGACTTGATCCTCATGCTGATTTCAAAAGTCGACTTGAGTCTCAGGGGCTATTGGGACCTGATACGTCCCAAACGTATCTAATTTTCCAAACATTTTTGCTCTTGTTTTGGACTCTAATTTGCATTATTTGACTGGAAATAACCCAGACTGACACTGTTTTCAGCAAATTGCCATGGTGTTATTTTTGTGCAGAAATAAAAGTTCTCGGATTGGGCTGAAAAATTACGGAGATTATTTCCAGAATATAAAAAATATTGGCGAAGAGAACTACCAGAGGGGCCCACCCAGGAGCCACAAGCTCAAGGGGCGCTCCCAGGGCACGACTGATGAGCTTGTGAGCCCCTGGAGCCTCCGCCAACCCTAAGTCCAACTCCATAAGTACCGTTGATGACCTGCAAGTGCACAGGGCTATTGTACCACTTTTGTTGTGATAAGTAGAGTGTCGAACCCACGGGGAGCCGATAGGAAGGCACCACAAACCCCGCAACTACGTTGTCACTTTCACGCAGCCACGTACGCACCCAAACCGGAGTTTGGAAATGCTCTACACTATAAGTTGCTAGGGAAACTAGATAAAAAAGGGGTGTTTACTAAACTACTAACAAGAAGAGTAAAAACAGGAAATAAAAGATGCAAAGTTAGTGGTGAAGGTGCTTGAGTAATAAAGTGTTCTTGAGGGTTCAGGAATCACTACCACATATGAACTATTGTATCCTCTAGTAACTGGTCAAATGCATAAGTGGGCGGAGCCGGGTACAGTACACGTTCTACTCTAGATATACTTCATGCCACGCACGCCATCGTCATAGGTACAATAAACGTTCTACTCTAGGTAGACTTTGTGCCACGCACACCACCATCATAGTCTCCTCCCATAGGGTTACAACTCATGACAATTAAGGGTTACCCCATGGACGCGGCCTATCTAAGGGTTCTCCGTAATCCCCAATCCTTTTCAAAGGCGAGGAACCGAGGCTTTTACTATCACCTCAAATTACCCCAATATGCCCAACCAATACAAGGACTGTAACATACTTCATGGCACAAGGCACAAATGTGAGTGAGCGCTCCTCTCAACATTCGTGAAGGCTACTAACTCCAATCATGAACAGGTAATATATTGGATTGCAACAAATGACACATAGGGTTCAACCATATCCTCAAGAACAAGTACAACAACTCAAACATACGCATGGAGGTTAGGGACAAATAACAAGCCGGCATCAAGCTAGTGAAGGGAGAAGGCATGGTGGTGATGGTGGCGGCGCGGTGATGATGATGGTGGTGGCCGCCATGAAGGTGATGGAGATGGGGGCGTCGGCAATGGTGGCGGCGCCAGCATGATGGCACCAGCCCGAGGGCCGGTGCCCATGGTGGTGGAGCCTCCTCCTCCTTCCCTTGGCTTGGTCCCTTCTTCTTAGGTGTGGAGCAATGATGGAGGTGAGATGGATATGTTCTTGGTGAATTGGATGTTGGAGACGGCGGCTAGGGTTGTAGATGACATATATAGAGAGCCTCCTAGCCTCCTCTCTTGATGGGCTTCATCCAAGGGCTCTCCTTGAGCCTTACCCTCTCCCAATCACGTCTTTACAAGCCAAGGATCCCGTGGGATTGAACGGGGATGAAATCGGTGAAGAATCCTGTCTAGAAGGGCAACTTTCAGAGCTGTGTGCACACCAAACGACCGTGTGCGGTCATTCAGAACATCGTCTTTTACTCTGACCTCCTCCGGTAAAACGGCCGCCAAATCTTCATACGAACTAGGAATTTTACATTCTTGGGCTTGCTGGATTCGTATGATCGATGCTGATCTATTTATGGTATTAGATCTTGATTTGGAGCACTTTGGAAAAATGACTTTTTCTGACCTTCGAAATGGTTAAGTCTGCCCCCCTGGCTGACTCCGTATGAATCCTATCCTTGGTCCTTTCATCGTGCTTGGTCCTAGGTTGCTCCAAAACACCTGTAGACACAAGAAAATAAAGAAAACAAATAAAAACCAACTAAAATACTAAATGTGCAATGCTCATAATGATAAGTGCAAATATCGGTAAACATGCATAATGGACAACTATTTGGTTCAATGGGACATGATATATAAAGAGAACATGCAACAAATGAGCTCTAAAAATGCGTAAAATATAGAGCCATCAACCTCCCCATGCTTAAACCTTGCTCCTCCTCATGTAACAAGGTTGACTACCAAAAGCTCACTGCTACCAACTCTAAAGCATAATTGAACCAAACCCCAAGAGTGATATCCAAGTTCATCGTGCAAGCATGCAAAATTTAATTAGCAAGGGAGTAATACAAGCTACCTCTTAGTTCCATTGCCATGGAGGTCAAGAAAGAGGAAAAATATTTTTGTGGAGCCCAAATTCCCATTGCCAAAGGTTTAGAGAGAAGGTCAATATTATGTCAGGAACAAAGCAGTGACTATCAAAGACAAAAGAAATCAAGCATCAACGATCGCTTCAAAAACACCAATCCGAGGCATACGAGGTACAATAGCAAGATCATATGTCTATGTTATTCAACCACTCAACTACTTATGTAGCACTTAAGGGAATAAGAGAAAATGGTTGGGGTTTTGAGAAGTCAAACACAAAGAAAGTCTTGCATCAATGCAGCTGACCATTAGGCAATGCAGAAGGCCTCATGATCGATGTCAACACAAGGAGTAGTGATCGCCATGCAACTAGGATGCACATAGAGCTATGAATATGTGAAAGCTCTCCTATGGACTAAGTGGGGGTGCATCCAACTTGCTTGCTCATGAAGACCTCGAGCTTTTGAGGATGCTCATCATTGGAATATACAAGCCAAGTTCTATAGTCTAGGTTCCCCACTGGTATGAAGCATGAAGCTCATGAAACTTTGTACTTTACAATGCATGAAGTGGTGCTACTTTGAAGCACATGTGTGGTAAAAGGATAGTAGCATGCCCCTTCTCTCTTTTTCTCTCATTTTTTTTCTTTTTTTCTCTCTTTTTTTAGAACAGTCTCATGGACCTCGTCCCCACTTTTTTGAGGACTCATAAGTCTCCACCGTTCTTTTCTTCTTCTCTCTTTTTTTTAGAAAAGTTTCATGGACCTCATCCTCACCTTTTCGGGGACTCATAAGTCTCCACCGTTATTTTCCTCACTGGGTCATGCTCTAATAATTATGATCATCACACATCTATAATGACTCACTTCAACTGAATGTTATCATAACCCAAAACTGAAAACATGAGAGAAACTCTATATGATGATGCCTCCGGCATTGTACAAGTATATGCAATGATTCAGCGTAGCATAGACATCAAAAAAGGACAAGCCATGAAAATATTGAGCTAGCCATACTATGATCATGCAAGGCAAATGAAAACATGTCTCTAGTCATGTAATGTAATATGATGGTAGTGCATGGCGATATGCTCGGAATGGCTATGAAAATGCCATGTAGGTAGGTATGGTGGTTGTTTTGTGGAGATGGGATGTCTTATGTGTAGGAGAACAAGAGAAAGTCCTCCCATGGGTTTGGATGTACCTGCGAAGTTTTATCCAAGTCCCAACGTGAGAGTGGGAAATGCACGGTACCAAAAAGGCTAGCAATAAAAGATGAACGGAAGTGCAAAAGGTTTCAAACTTGCCTTAGTCATAAAGAACTCAAACACTATACAAGAGAATTGCAGTGTCATGTTGCATAGGACTCAAAAGCTAAGTACCCCGAGAGAATAGTTTGGCGAAGATAAACCCCGTTGTGCGTCCCGAATCAACCAAAGATGCTGGGTTCATGATACGTCCATTTTGCATCATGTTTTACTACTGTTATTTATAGTGTTTTCATTCAATATAACACGTTGTGGAGTAATTCTAATGCCTTTTCTCTCATAATCTGCAAGGTTTACACAAAGAGGAAGATTACCAGCAGCTGGAATTCTGGACCTGAAAAAGCTATATCAGAGATACCTATTCTGCACATCTCCAAATGAGCTAAAATTTTACGGAGATTTATTTTGGAATCTATAAAAATTATTGGAGAGAAGAAATACCAGAGGTGGCTACCCAGGTGCCCACCAGGCACCAGGGCACGCCTACCCCCCCCCCCCCCCCCACCGGTGCGCCCTGGTGGGTAGTGGGGCCCCTGGCTAGCCTCTGGTGCCCATCTTCTGGTATATAAGCCCATTTTCCCTAGAAAAAATAAGGGGAGGACTTTAGGGATGGAGCGCCGCCGTCTCGAGGCGGAACTTGGGCAGGAGCACTTTTGCTCTCTGGTGGAGCGATTCCGCCGGGGATACTTCCCTTTGGGAGGGGGAAATCGAAGCCATTGTCATCACCAACAGCCCTCTCACCTTGGGAGGACTAATCTTCATCAACATCTTTACCAGCACCATCTCATCTCAAAACCCTAGTTCATCTCTTGTGTTCAATCTTTGTATCAAAACCTTAGATTGGTACATGTGTGTGACTAGTAGTGTTGATTACATCTTGTAGTTGATGCTAGTTGGTTTATTTGGTGGAAGATTATATGTTCAGAACCATTAAGCTATTTATTATCCCTCTGATCTTGAGCATGAACCTGATTTTTGAGTAGTTGCTTTTGTTCTTGAGAACATGGGAGAAGTCTTGTCATAAGTAATCATGTGAATTTGGTATTCGTTCGATATTTTGATGATGTGTATCTTGTGATTCCCTTAGTGGTGTGATGTGAACGTCGACTACATGACACTTCACCATCTTTGGGCCTAAGGGAAAGCATTGTGGAGTAGTTATTTGATGATGGGTTGCTAGAGTGACAGAAGCTTAAACCCTAGTTTATGCGCTATTCCATAAGGGGCTGATTTGGATCCATATGTTTAATGCTATGGTTAGATTTTATCTTAATTCTTCTTTCGTAGTCGCGGATGCTTGCGAGAGGGGTTAATCATAAGTGGGAGGCTTGTTCAAGTAAGAACAGCACCCAAGCACCGGTCCACCCACATATCAAATTATCAAAGTAGCGAACGCGAATTGAACCAACATGATGAAAGTGACTAGATGAAATTCCCGTGTGTCCTCAAGAACGTTTTACTTATTATCAAAGACTGTTTCAGCCTGTCCTTTGCTACAAAAAGGATTGGGCTACCTTGCTGCACTTTTGTTACCATTATTATTACTTGCTAGTTACAAATTATCTTGGTATCAAACTATCTGTTGCCGACAATTTCAGTGCCTACAGAAAATACCTTGCTGAAAACCACTTGTCATTTCCTTCTGCTCCTCGTTGGATTCGACACTCTTACTTATCGAAAGGACTATGATTGATCCCCTATACTTGTGGGTCATCAAGACTCTTTTCTGGCGCCATTGCCAGGGAGTGAAGCGCTTGTGGTAAGTGGAATTTGGTAAGGAAAAAATTATATTACATGCTGAAATTTACTGTTACTTGCTACTATGGAAAACAATCCTTTGAGGGGTTTGTTCGGGGTATCTTCACCTCGACCGGAAGCACAAGGAGTTGCTTCTCAACCTACTGCACCTATTGAAAATATTTGCTACGAGATTCCTTCGGGTATGATAGAGAAACTGTTAGCTAATTCTTATGCGGGAGATGGAACACTACATCCTGATATGCATCTAATCTATGTGGATGAAGTTTGTGGATTAATTAAGCTTGCAGGTTTACCCAGAGATGAAGTTAAGAAGAAGGTTTTCCCTTTATCTTTGAGGGGGGAAGCATTGACATGGTATAGGATATGTGATGATATTGGAGCTTGGGACTGGAATCGATTGAAATTGGAATTTCATCCAAAGGTTTATCCTATGCATCTAGTTCATCGTGATCAGAATTATATATATAATTTTTGGCCTCGTGAAGGAGAAAGTGCTGCTCAAGCTTGGGGGAGGCTTAAATACATGATGTATACATGCCCCAATCATGATCTCTCAAATGAAATTATCTTACAGAATTTTATGCTCGACTTTCTCATGATAATCAAACCATGCTCGATTCTTCTTCGACTTGCTCTTTTATGAAGAAAACTATTGAATTCAGATGGAACCTTCTGGAAAGAATTAAATGCAACTCCGAAGATTGGGAATCGACAAAGGTAATGAGTCAGGTATAACACTTAAGTTTGATTGTGTTAAATTTTTTATGGATACCGATGCTTTTCACAAGTTTAGCACTAAATATGGACTTGACTCTGAGATAGTAGCCTCTTTTTGTGAATCATTTGCTACTCATGTTGATCGCCCTAAGGAGAAATGGTTTAAATATCATCCACCTGTTAAAGAAAAGATTGAGGAGCCAGTTATAGTTAAAGATGAAACTATCGTTTACAATGTTGATCTAGTTGTGCCTACTGCTTATATTGAAAAACCACCTTTCCTGTAAGGATAAAGGAACATGCTAAGGTTTCAACCGTGGTTAACAAAAGTAATATTAGAGCACCTAGACCATCTGAACAAATTAAAGTAGAACCTATTATTGCTATGGTTAAAGATCTCTTGGTTGATAATTTAGATGGGCATGTTATTTACTTCTGTGATGAAGCTGCTAGAATTTCCAAACCAGATACTAAGGATAAGAATAAGCCCGTTGTTGGCATGCCTGTTATCTCGGTTAAAATAGGAGATCATTTTTATCATGGTTTATGTGATTTGGGTGCTAGTGTTAGTGCTATCCCTTTTACTTTATACCAAGAAATTATGAATGATATTGCATCTGCTGAAATAGAAGATATTGATGTTAGTATTAAACTTGCAAACAGAGATACTATCATACCACTTGGGATTGTTAGAGATGTTGAAGTCTTGTGTGGGAAAATAAAATATCCTACTTGTTTTATAGTTCTTGGTTCCCACAAGATGATTTTTGTCCCATAATATTTGATAGACCTTTCTTGAACACTGTTAATGCTAAGATAGATTGCAATAAAGAAACAATCAATGTTAATTTTGGTGATGTGTCTCATGAGTTTAATTTCTCTAAGTTTTGTAGACAATCTCATGATAAATAATTTCCTAGTAAGGATGAAATAATTGGTCTTGCTTCTATTGTCGTACTTCCTACTGATCCGATAGAACAATATTTGCTTGTCCATGAAAATGATATGCACTTGCATGAAAGAAATGAAATAGATAAGATGTTCTTTGATCAACAACCTATTCTTAAACACAATTTGCCTTCTGAAACTCTAGGAGGTCCTCCTCCACCTAAGGGTGATCCTGTGTTTGAATTGAAAAAATTACCTGATACTTTAAAATATGCTTATCTTGATGAGATGAAGATATATCCTGTTATTATTAGTGTTAACCTTACAGAGCATGAAGAAAAGAGATTATTAAAAACTCCGAGGAAGCACCATGCAGCTATTGAATATACTCTTGATGATCTTAAGGGCATCAGTCCCACTCTCGGTCAGCATAAGATTAATATGAACCCCAATGCTAAACCAGTTTTTGATCATCAACGACGATTAAATCATAAGATGAAGGAAATGGTAAGAACTAAAATATTAAAGCTTCTGGAAGCAAGTATAATTTATCCTATAATTGATAGTAGATGGGTAAGTCATGTTCACTGTGTCCCTAAGAAAGGAGGTATTATTGTTGTTCCTAATGATAAAAATGAACTTATCCCACAAAGAATTGTGACTGCTATAGAATGGTAATTGATTTCAGAAAATTAAACAAAGCCACTAGAAAAGATCATTACCCTTTGCCTTTTATTGATCAAATGTTAGAAAGATTATCTAAGCACAAACACTTTTGCTTTCTTGATGGATATTCTAGTTTCTCTCAAATACCTGTATCGCAACCTAATCAAGAGAAAACCAACTTTATGTTGGCGTGGAGCCGGCGATCTATGGGGCAGGGCCGCCCCTTTGCTGGTTTGGCTCAGGGTCGATTGACACGAAGAGCAAGCACAACAGGAGGCGCCACGATTTTTACCCAGGTTCGGGCCACTGATAAGCGTAAAACCCTACTGTTGCTTTTATGTATTGGGTGAATGTGGAAGAAAATACATGGAGCACTCTCCCCCGGCAAGTTGCTAGGAGAGAGCAGCTGCACAAATATCTGTGTGTGTGAGTTGCAAGGTCTCCAACCCCTGTAAAGGTTGCCCTAGCCCTCCTTTTATAGCTCAAGGGGTTACCACAGTGGCAAAAAGGTCATTACAGTGTGATTAGACGGATGCAGATTTATCATACCTAACTCTGCTAGTTAGGAAAAAAGTGCATTAAATGCACTGCTAGGTGTCGTGTGGAGGATGAACCCCGGCAAGGGTGATGCACCGCTTATCCACCTACCTCTTATTAGCTTGACACGCCATTAGGACGAGTGTCAATAAAGGTAATCATCCTCCCCAGCAAGCTGACACACATGGGTTGCCTCCACCTAATCACTTGCGGGCTCGACACCTCGCTGATCAGCGACCAGCTGGCCAGAGAGGTGGAGCGCTGGCATTCGGCGGGAAGGCCATGCTCGAGGGGCTTGCCGGGTCATGACTTGCTGGCTCGCTTTTGCCTGGGGCGGTTGCTTCTGTTGTGAATCCCACGGCTTGCTCCATGCCATGGTCTTCTTAGTGTGCTCCTTGATCTCACGAAGAGCGGCTTCTGTGGTTTGGCTGTGTATGGAACTTGATGCATGCCGGGGAAACTGCAATACGTCTGTGCATAAGTCAGGGCAGCAAACTCTCATGTTTGTTGCACCGATAGGAGCCCCTAGGCCTAGACCACACGTGCTGCCGGGCATCGTTGGGCTAGGCCCAAATAATGCACATACTTACATATTGATCTTGCCGGGAATGGCGTTGCGCTTTGAAATTTTCTTTGCTTCTTCATTAATCTGGGGTTGGGCCAGCCCCCGGCTTCATCCTGGTATCTTTAGCGTTTGGTCGGCGTAGGATGTTTGCGTCGAAAACCAGGGGCGCAAGTGCACGCAGGAGGCCATTAGGGTGCCCGCGCGTTATTTGGGGTAACCGCCATTTATACCATCACTTCCCCATTTAACGCAGCCTTCCCCTCTTTCCCATGATGTGGATTATGCGCGGGACATGGGATTGGTGCAGAAGGGCGGTCGTGGTGGTAGTGCTTTGATCAGAGGAGTCAGAGCACTGGATTGGCGAAGCTGGGCGATCGTCGGAACAAGACGCCAACTAGGGATGCAGGGGGTTGGATTGGTTGAGCGGGGCGGTTGCCCCTGGGTAGTGGAGAGCCATCCCCCCACGCTCCCTGCTATAAAACGAGGTGTGTGAGGGCAACGATGCACATCCACCTTCTTCTTCTTCCCTTCATTACCTCTCCTTTCACCATGGCTTGAGGAAGAGGTCGGGCTCGTGTTTCGGCCACGGCGGCGAGAGCTTCTCCTCGACACCATGCTTCGGCTTCAGCTGCGGCTGTAGAGGCCAGTTCTAGTGCATGAGCCGAGGCCATGGGGCGAGGTCGAGGTCGATGGAGTGCCCGCGGTCGAGGCGGACGGAGCGGCGCACTCGTTGTTTCCCCTCCAACTGCTCCGCCCCCGGTAGAGGGTCATACGGGGGACACGGCGCTCAAGTTCATCATCGAGCTGCGTGATCCTCCCCGTAGTCGCCTGTGACTCCCCCGCCCTTTCGCAGGGTGATGGAGGTTGATCAGCCACTCGGGCTATGGTTGTGCGTGAGCGGCTACTGCAATGGCGCCATGTGGGCGAACGTCGAGTTCCCCACGCCTCGCGTCATGTTCCTTAGGCACAGGTGGAAAACCTTCGCTCGCGCCCACTATCTTGGGGAGGGGCACGTCCTCCACTTCAAGTTGGTGGAGTCCAACACGCTCTCCATCAAGATCTTCTAGCCTTCAGGCGCTCGTCTTGGGTGATGCGTAGAAAGCTCGAGCAACGACGAAAGCTCCTCCTCGAGCGACAGTGACGAGGAGGACACCGATGGCGAAGACGGCGGTGGTGGGCATCCGGTCGTCAAGTCCAAAGATGGCGACTCAGATTCCGACTGAACGCCGGCAGCACTGTCATCACTAGCTAGGCGCCGGCAGCGCCATCATCTGCAGATGGACCCAGGCAGAGCGATTTGCCGGGGGTGCTTTGCCTAGTCGCCACCGCCACCTCCAGCTAGACCCCGGTAGGCTCGTGGACTCCGGCTTCGTCTTCCCTGCCGGGGGTGCTCCACCTAGCCGCTCTCTTCGTCCAGGCTTCATCCTCCCTGCCAGGGAGGCGCTCTCCCGATCTTGTCGGGCTGCATCCCTCTGGTCCTGGCAGGGGTGACCAGGGCATCGCCTAGGCGCTCCTTTTGCCCTCTTTGCACTCGAGATAAACCCTAGGAGGCGAGGGGCAAGAAAGGCATTACGGAGCACTTTCCTTTTTCCAACAAAAAAGATGTAGTCTGTTGCTGTGCTTGAATCAAATATAAATATTTCCCATCTATATTCGCATTTGTATGATTTGTACTTGTTGTCCCACGCAATTTTGAGAAGAAACTTGCCAGAGATGCATACTTGCCTTAGATGTTTAGAAGGGCTAGCCCTCAGTTGCCTTTTGCGAGTAAGATATCCGGCAAAGCTTCTTGCCGGCCTCAAACGTGGCTACGACTAATCCTTGTCGAGCAAACTTGAGGCAAGTTTAGGAGCGCTGATGGAGGTTGGCCTCTTGCCGGCTTTAAACGCAGCTGCAACTAATCCTGTCCAGCAGACTCGAGGCAAGGATAAGAGCGCGAATGAAAGGCGCGGCAAGGTCTCCTCGCGTGCAAGTTTCTCATACGTAGATGTAATATAGAATGACGAGAAATTTCAAATGAAACAAACTTTTGACTTATCTTTCTCTATTGTACTTCTTATCGCTTGGATAAGGAGAGTCCACCACAGGTCCAAGTGAGCGATTACATCCTCCCCCCCCCCCCCGGGAAAGTTTCTCGCGAGGAATTCTTCTGTCTCTGACAGAAAAAGAAAGAAGAGAAAGAACAACATGGGGCCCTTGGTGGCATGTTAATCATCTGATCTAAACAAGTGTAACTGCATGAAAATCTTGCTATAGCACATAGATAAACATGTATGCAAGTTTGTAACACACTTGGTTTTATTCAGATATGCACAGGGTCTGCGCCTGGCTTTGTACAAAGGGTTACAAGCCTTTGAGGCTATGCTTGTACAAAACGGATTGCCGGGGCAAGGCCTGGCAACCGCGCCTTATGGGTAGAACTTGCAAAGGTGCTCAATATTCCATGAGTTTTGCACGTGAATGCCATCTTCGGTCTCCAGAAGGACTGCGCCAGGTCTGGTGGCTCGTACTACCCAGTAAGGGCCTTCCCACTTTGGCATCAACTTGTTTGCACCCTTGGCGGGTTGAACGCGCCGAAGGACAAGGTCGCCTTCCTCAAGGCTCCGGGCATGAACCTTGCGGCTATGATAGCGGTGCAAGGCTTGCTAGTAGCGTGCAGCACACACACATGCCTGAAGACGATCTTCCTCAAGGAGCACGGCATCGTCATGCCGCAGCTGCTCTTGCTCTATTTCATCATAGGCAAGTACTCGAGGTGACCCATATATGAGTTTCGTGGGGAGCACCGCTTCTGCACCATAGACCAGGGAGAAGGGTGTCTGGCCAGTAGCTCGATTTGGTGTCGTTCTGAGTGCCCAAACAACCACTGGCAACTCATCAATCCAACGCCTCCCGCACTTGTGCAGCCTGTCAAAAATTCTTGTCTTGAGCCCACGCAATACTTCAGCATTTGTTCTTTCTACTTGCCCATTACTCCTTGGGTGAGCAATGGATGCAAAGCATACCTTGCTTCCAAGGCTCTGAGTGTATTGCATGAAGGCGTGGCTCATGAATTGTGTGCCATTGTCAGTGATGATCCTGTTCGGGACTCCAAACCGTAATCCTTTAAAGAACTTGACGGCCGACTATGCAGTTACCTTTCTCACTAGTTCTACTTCAGGACACTTTGTGAACTTGTCGATGGTGACGTACAAGAACTCAAAGCCCCCGGTAGCACGGGGGAAGGGGCCCAAAATATCGAGCACCCAGACCGAAAAGGGCCAGGATAGAGGAATTGTTTGGAGGGCTTGCGCTGGTTGGTGTTTGTTGTTTGAATGAAACTGGCATGCTTCACATCTTTTTACTAGCTCAGTTGCATCCTGGAGGGCAGTGGGCCAAGAAAAGCCTTGTTGGAAGGCCTTCCCGACAAGGTTTCTTGCTTTGATGTGAGAACCACATACGCCTCCATGTATCTCTGCCAACAACTTAAGTCCATCTTCCCGGGTAATGCACTTCAATTTCACTATTTTTGGTCTCTTTCTGCACAGGATGCTATCCACAAACTGGTACATACTTGACAAACGGGCTACTTTCTCAGCTTGCTCTTGCTCTTCGGGAAGTTCTCCTGTTTGGAGGAATTGAACTATCTGTTGCGCCCATGTCGGAGCTTGGGGCTCGACAACAAGGACTAAAGGCATATCTTCGGCTGCGGGAGCGCTGATCTCATTAGCAAGAATCTAGGATTATGCCTGAGGCCGCTGCTCATCGACAGGTGCATCACTACTTCCGGCAACTGCTTTGCCAACGGCTTCTGGGAGCTCTGCCGAAAAGTATTTTCCGGTGCTTATCTTCCTTCTCTTCTTGGCTCTTGTTGACGGGGTAACTATGGGTCGAGTCAAGTGGAGCACAAAAGTTCCTGGTTCCACAGGTAGCTTTTGGGCAGCACACTTTGACAGCTGATCAGCAATGTTGTTTTCCGCATGAGGGATGTGCTCTATTTGCAAGCCATCAAAGTGTTCCTCCAACTTTCTCACTCCATCCACGTACGCTTCCATCAATGGGCTATGGTAACCCTTGTTTACCTGCTTTACTACAAGCCGCAAATCTCCATGGACGATCAACTTCTTGATTCCCAACTCTACCGCAATTCTGAGGCCGGCAAGCAGTCCCTCATACTCAACAGTATTGTTGGTAGCTTCCTCATGGGGGAAATGCATTTGAACCATGTACTTGAGATGCTCCCCGGTGGGTGCGATAAGCAGTACCCCGGCACCGACGCCTTGCAGCGAGAAAGCACTGTCAAAGTACATGATCTAATTCCTTTGAGTTTCCCTACCGGGGAGGGCTGATTCCTGGATCTCATCATCTGGTGTTGGTGTCCACTCCGCAATGAATTCGGCCAATGCTCTGCTTTGAATAGTTGATGTACTCTCAAACTTGAGCACAAAGCTTGATAGTTCCAATGCCCATTCTACTATTCTACCGGTTGCATCTGGATTCCTCAGAATACGCTGCAATGGAAAGCGAGTGACCACCGTGATCTCATGTGCTTGGAAATGGTGGTGCAGCTTACTTGAGGCCATGAGTAGGCCAAAGAGCAACTTTTGCACCCCTGAATACCTTGACCTAGCCCCCTGCAGTAGGGAGCTAACAAAGTATACTGGCCGCTGCACCACTTTCTTCTTAGATGTAACTTGCTTCTCAACTGTTTTCCCTTGTACCGCTTTTTCCTTCCCGACATCTAGCCTTGCTGGAGAAGATGCTGTTTCGTCAAAGGATGGCTCTGCCACTTTTGTTTCCTCATCGTAAGATTCCCTCTATGCAACTAGTGCAGCACTGACCACTTGATTTGTTTTGTTGCTGCTAAGTATGGCAGCGATGGTTCTTGTGGTTTGGGCGCAACTAGAATTGGCGCAGAAGACAGGTACTTTTTCAGGTCATGCAGCATAGCCTCTACTTCCGGAGTCCATTTTACCGGACCCGCCTTTTTCAATATCTTGAAGAAAGGCAGGGCGCTCTCAGCTGACCTTGAAATAAACCTACTCAGAGCTGTGACACAACCGGCAAGGCGCCGAACATCCTTGACGGTCTTGGGTTCTTGGATCTGCTCAATAGCCTTAATCTTGTTGGGGTTCGCTTCAATCCCACGCTGAGATATAAAAAACCAAGGAGCTTGTCGGAGGGAACACCAAACACACACTTCTCGGGGTTGAGCTTCATGTTGATCTTTCGCAAGTTGGAGAAGGTTTCCTCCAAATCTTGAATCAGGGTGGACTTGTCCTTGATCTTGACCACAATATCATCCATGTAGGCTTCTATGTTACGGTGTAACTATGGCTCGAACCCGATCCAGACTACCCTTGCGAATGTAGAACCTGCACTCTTCAGTCCGAAAGGCATCCGCACAAGGTAGTACGTGCCACATGGAATAATGAATGCAGTTTCTCTTCATCTTCCTTGGACATGAATATCTGGTGATATCCGGAGTAGGCGTCAAGAAATGAAAGCAAGTCACAGCCGGCAGTAGAGTCCATTATCTGGTCGATGCGCGGCAAGGGGAAAGGATCCTTTGGGCATGCCTTGTTGAGATCAGTGTAATCAATACAAAGCCTCCATTTCCCATTTGCCTTGCGCACGACGACCGGATTCGCCAACCAGGTTGGATGTAGCACTCCTCTGACCAGGCCAGCTGCCTCGAGTTTCTTGATCTCTTCTGCTATGAATTGATGTCGTTCGAAAGCTTGCTTTCTAACCTTCTGCTTGATGGGCCGAGCATGAGGGCAGACAGGAAGGTGGTGCTCAATTACCTCCCTGGGAATACCAGGGATGTCAGATGGTTGCCACGCAAACACATCTACATTCGCCCGCAGGAAGGCAATGAGCGCGCTTTCCTATTTGATGTCTAGGGCGGCACTGATGGTGAAAGTACCACCAATGTCATCCTCCCTCGCCGGCACCTTCTTTGTCATAGGTGGAGCAGCCTTGGACCTCTTGTCGGCAGAGCTTTCTGGCAAGTCCTCGACGAGTGTGTAGCACTCCGAGGAGGTGCGCTTCCCGGAAGTCTCACTGGATGTCTTGCCAGGCTTTTTGCTATTCTTTGGCTTGGCGGGAGCTGTTGCCTTGTCAGCTTCCGCTGCAACCACGTCCCTGTAGAGCTTGTCCATACAGATGATTGCATCTTTCTGGTCGGAGTTCATGGAGATGACACCCATGGGCCTCGGCATCTTCAAAGTATTGTAGGCATAGTGGGATGCCACCATGAACTTGGCCAAGGCAGGGCGGCCAAGAATTCCATTGAATGGCAAGGGGATCTTAACCACGTCAAACACGATCTTCTTGGTTCAGTAGTTTAGGTCTCCGCCAAACGTCACCGGCAGCATGGTCTTTCCTTTTGGCTGGCTCCTTCCCAGGTTGATTCCCTAGAATGTCATGGTTTTCTTGAGCTCTTCCTCAGATATCTGCAGCCTCTCGATCACTTCAGAGGAGAACAAGTTCAAGCCGGCTCCGCCGTCAACTAACATTTTCGTGACCTTGAGGTTGCGTATCGTTGGTGAGACTAACAACGGCAAACACCCGACCGCAGTTGTACGATTAGGGTGGTCCTCGGCATCGAAAATGATAGGCGTGTGGGACCACTTGAGGGGCTTTCGTGCATCTGATGTTGCCTCCGCTGCATTAACTTCGCGTGCCCATTGCTTGAGCTGGTGATGGGAGGACTGCAAAGATGCACCCCCATCAATGCACATGGCTTCCGTCGCTTTTCTAGAATCTTGTTCGCTAGACTCATCATCTTCATCCTCACTTTCTTCATCTTCTTCTTTCTTTTCTCCGCCCCTGGCAGGCTTTTCTTTCTTTTAGCCAGCGTTCCCGTGGCGTCCGCCTCGACCACCGCGGCCCTTCTTGCCGGATCCACCAGTACTATCCTGGCCTTTTCCTTTGTCCCACCTCTTATACTCAGCTTTCTATTTCTCAACCAGCTGCTCAACATGATGACACTCCTGGAGGTCGTGGCCTTTGGTACGGTGGATCTTGCAGTATGGCCCGTCGGAGTTGCCAGCTTTCTCTCCCGCCACGGCAACCTGGCAATCAGCGCATGTAGCAACTTCCTTGCCGGTATCCTCCGTTTTGGGTTTCTTGGCGGGGCTGGAGTTGTCGGATCCTTCCCCAGCCATAACTGACTTGCCTCTACGCTTTCGGTTGTGTCTTTGACCCTGCTTTCCCGAGGCAGTTGCGTCTTCATCGTCGGAATCGACTTCAGCGGCATCATCCTCCCCGGGAAGCCTTCTCCCTTCTTCAGAGCGCGCACACTTGTCCGCCAACGTATAGAGTTTGTTGACGGTCTTCGGCAGGCGGATATGCATCTTTGACCCACATCTTGCGATTGCGCACATTCGTGTGGAATGCAGCAACCACGGCCGCAGGGTGAATATCCGGTATGCTGCAATGCACGTGGCTGAACCTATGGATGTACTTGCACAAGTTCTCTCCTTCCTTCTGTGGGATCACTTGCAAATCACTGGGCAAGCCTGGACCTTTCTGTCCCCCAGTAAAAGCACCAACAAACTCATTGCAAAGATCTAACCAAGAGGAAATGGAGTTTTCTGTCAAGTTCACTAGCCAAGACCTCACGTTGGGCTTGAGTACCAACAGGAAGTAGTTGGCTAGGATTTTCTCATCCCTTCCCCCGGCAGCCTGCACGGCAATTGTATAAATGCCCAAGAACTCTGTCAGGTTCTGATTGCCATCGTATTTTTCTGGGACCTCAAGCTTGAACGCGTGGACGGACGGCCTGCGGACTTGCCGCAGCTCACGTGTGAAGGCAGGGCACCCAACCTCGTAAGGTAAGTACCCGCCAACAATGGGTGCTGGCTCATCAACGGCTGGACCGTTGCGCTCGTCTGACTGACGGCGCGCCTCCCGGCGCCGCTGGATGGTGGTGCGAGCGTCTTTCGCTCGTCTATCCAGCAACACTTGCCTCTGGTCTCGCTTTGTCTGTGGGTCCAAGGAAGCCATCGATGCGTCATCGGGATGTGCATCTTCCCAGGCCCGCTGCGAGTGTTGGTGCTGCCATTGAGATTGTTGCCAAGGAGGTGATTGCACCGTGGGTGCGCTGCCTGCCGCACGGCCTTCAGTTTGAGGCGCAGGCATAGTTGGCGGCCACTGCGAAGGCTCCGCCAACTGGGACCTGTTCGCATCAACAAACTCGATCAAGCTCCGGATGGTGGCTCTCCACTCATCCATCTTGTGAGCTACTGGAGGAAAATCTAGCAACATCTGTGCTCATGCCATCGCCTCTGTCATCGTTGAAGGCATGTTGGAACGCGAAGAGTGCGACGTCGCTCGACTCCTGGCAAAGCCAGCAGGAGCGTCGTTGCGTTCTTGTCGCCGCGCCGTGGGGGCAACAGCAAGTTGGCGTGGCGGAAGCTGCACTTGTGGGTCTTGAGCTTGGTCGACGGGCAATTTGCCATGCGGACATTGCTATGGAGGCACAACAACACCGCTCGGTGTCACATCGCACTCATCTCGCGACGGGCGCGGCGTGCATCCCGAGGTCGCTCCCCTGGCCGCCGAGCGGGCACTCATCTCGCGACGGGCGCGGCGAGAGGGTCGCGATACACACCCGATCGAGCGGGGTCGCTCTGGTGGCTTCGTTCACGGGCCCGAGGAGGAGGTGGGGGCGGAGCACCTACGTCGCCCGCGTCATGAATGTCGTCTTCGCCTGAGCATTGAGGTAACTGTCCGCCTCCAACACCCCCACCGCCTGCTCCCATCATGGCGGGCTCGGCGACCGTGCCGCTTACGCCGGTCGTGCCCACCATGGTGTTCGCTCTATCCGCGGCGGCGACGCCGCATGTGCCACCTGCAGATAAAGGCGATGGGTGCAGGGACATAGAAGGCTTGATAGCCAGGAAGCCTTTCTTCTTGGGCGCCATGGGTGGTGATGATGATGATGAACTCGAAGGAATCGACGCGCCGCCTGCTGCCTTGATTCTCGCCAACGATCCCCCTACCT
Source organism: Thinopyrum elongatum (assembly GCA_011799875.1). Lineage (NCBI taxonomy): Eukaryota > Viridiplantae > Streptophyta > Magnoliopsida > Poales > Poaceae > Thinopyrum > Thinopyrum elongatum. The sequence continues at coordinate 312,371,416 of CM022299.1, read as the reverse complement.
GGCGTGCCAAAGATATCGGTGTGGAGGCGGCGATCTATGGGGCAGGGCTTCCCCTTTGCTGGTTCGGCTGGGGATCGGTTGACGCGAAGAGCAAGCACAACAGGAGACGCCACGGTTTTTACCCAAGTTTGGGCCGCTGAGAAGCATAAAACCCTACTCCTACTTTTATGTATTCGGTGAATGTGGAAGAAAATAGACAGAGCGCTCTCCCCCGGCAAGTCGCTAGGAGAGATCAGCTGCACGGATATCTGTGTGTGTGAGTTGCAAGGTTTCCAACCCTTGTAAAGGTTGCCTTGGCCCTCCTTTTATAGCTCAATGGGTTACCACAGTGGCAAAAAGGTCACTACAGGGTGATTAGACTGATGCGGGTTTATCATACCTAACTCTGCTAGTTAGGACAAAAGTGCATTAAATGCATTGCTAGGTGTCGTGTGGAGGATGAACCCCGGCAAGGGTGATGCACCGCTTATCCACCTACCTCTTATTAGCTTGACACGCCATTAGGACGGGTGTTAATAAAGGTAATCATCCTCCCCAGCAAGCTGACACGCATGGGTTGCCTCCACCTAATCACCTGCGGGCTTGACACCTCACTGATCAGCGACCAGCTGGCCAGAGAAGTGGAGCGCTGGCATTCGGCGGGAAGTCCGTGCTCGAGGGGCTTGCCGGGTCGTGACTTGCCGGCCCGCTTTTGCCGGGGGCGGTTGCTTCCGTTGTGAATCCCGTGGCTTCCTCCATGCCTTGGTCTTCTTAGTGCGCTCCTTGATCTCACGAAGAGCATTTCTCTGGTTTGGTTGTGTATGGAACTTGATGCATGCTGGGGGAACTGCAATACGTCTGTGCATAAGTCAGGGCAGGAAACGCCCATGTTTGTTGCACCGACACTTTACTTGTCCTTTTGGAACTTATGCTTATAGACATATGCCCTTTGGCTTATGCAACGCACCTGCTACCTTTCAAAGATGTATGACTACAATAATCTCTGATTTTTGTGAAAAGATTGTTGAGGTTCCCATGGATGATTTTTCCATTTACGAAACTTCATTGGATGATTGCTTAAGCAACCTTGATCGAGTTTTGCAGAGATGTGAACAAACTAATCTTTTCTTGAATCAGGAGAAGTGTCACTTTATGGTGAACGAAGGTATTGTCTTGGGGCATAAAATTTCCGAATGAGGTATTGAGGTGGATAAAGCTAAAGTTGATGCAATTGAGAACATGCCATGTCCTAAATATATTAAAGGTATAAGAAGTTTTCTCGGTCATGCTGGCTTCTATAGAAGGTTTATTAAAGACTTCTCTAAAATTTCTAGGCCTCTTACTAATCTCTTGCAAAAATATATTCCATTTGTTTTTATGATGATTGTGTAGAAGCCTTTGAAACACTTAAGAAAGCCTTGACCTCTGCACCTATTTATCAACCACCTAATTGGAACTTGCCTTTTGAAATTATGTGTGATGCTACTGATTATGTTGTTGGAGTTGTTCTAGGACAAAGAGTTGATAAGAAATTAAATGTTATCCATTATGCTAGTAAGACTCTAGATAGTGCTCAAAAGAATTATGCTACTACTGAGAAAGAATTTTTAGCAGTTGTATTTGCTTGTGATAAATTTAGATCCTACATAGTTGATTCTAAAGTAATTTTTCACAATGATCATGCTGCTATTAAATACCTTATTGAAAATAAGGATGCTAAACCTAGACTCATTAGGTGGGTTCTTTTCTTACAAGAATTTGATTTGCACATCACTGATAGGAAGGGAGCTGAGAACCCCATAGCTGATAACTTGTCTAGGTTAGAAAATATTCTTGATGACCCACTACCAATTGATGATAGCTTCCCCGATGAACAACTAGCTGTAATAAATGCCTCTAGTAATACTCCTTGGCATGCAGACTATGCTAATTATATTGTTGCTAAATTTATACCACCTAGTTTTACATACCAACAAAAGAAATATTCTTCTTTGATTTAAGACATTACTTTTGGGATGACCCACACCTTTATAAAGAAGGAGTAGATGGTATTATTAGACGTTGTATACCTGAGCATGAATAGGAACAAATCCTACGGAAATACCACTCCGAAGCTTATGCAGGACACCATCTAGGAGATAGAACTGCACACAAGGTATTACAATCTGGTTTTTATTGGCCTACTCTTTTCAAGGATGCTCATAAGTTTGTTTTATCTTGTAATGAATGCCAAAGAATTGGTAATATTGGTAGACGTCAGGAAATGCCTATGAATTATTCACTTGTTATTGAACCATTTGATGTTTGGGGCTTTGATTATATGTGACCTTTTCCTTCCCCTAATGGGTATACACATATTTTGGTTGTTGTTGATTATGTCACTAAGTGGGTAGACGCTATTCTAACTAGTAGTGCTGGTCATAACACCTCCATTAAAATGCTTAAAGAAGTTATTTTCCCAAGGTTTGGGGTCCCTAGATATTTAATGACTGATGGTGGTTCACATTTCATTCATGGTGCTTTTCGTAAATTGCTTGCTAAATATGATGTCAACCATAGAATTGCATCACCTTATCACCCTCAATCTAGTGGTCAAGTTGACTTGAGCAATAGGGAAATAAAGTTAATATTGCAAAAGACTGTTAACAGATCTCGAAAGAATTGGTCTAAAAAACTTGATGATGCACTTTGGGCTTATAGAACAGCTTATAAAAATCCTATGGGTATGTCTCCATATAAAATGGTTTATGGAAAAGCTTGTCATTTGCCTCTAGAGTTAGAACATAAAGCATATTAGGCAATTAAAGAACTCAATTATGATTTCAAACTTGCCGGTGAAAAGAGGCTATTCGATATTAGCTCATTAGATGAATGGAGAACCCAAGCCTATGAAAATGCCAAATTGTTCAAAGAAAAAGTTAAAAGATGGCATGACAAAAGAATCCAAAAGCGGGAATTCAAAGTGGGCGAGTATGTTCTATTGTACAATTCTTGTTTTAGATTTTTTTTGCAGGAAAACTCCTCTCCAAGTGGGAAGGACCATATATCATTAAAGAAGTTTATCGCTCTGGAGCTATTAAGATCAATAATGCTGAAGGCACTAATCCGAAGGTGATCAATGGAGAAAGAATTAAGCACTATATCTCAGGTACACCTATTAATTGAAACTAACATTATTCAAACCATGACACCGGAGGAGTACATAAAAGAGACCTTCCAGAACACTCTAGAACCCTGAAAAGGAAGAGGTACGTGATACGGTAAGTAAACCGACTCCAAAAATTCTGTAAAAATATTTTCTATCAGTTTTGGAATATTAAAAAAATAGGAAATGCCGGAGAAGGCAACCGAGGTGCCCACTAGGCACCAGGGCGCGCCTGCCCCTCCTGGCGCACCGTGGTGGGTAGTGGGCCCCTCAAGAACCTTCCCAACTCCGTTTTCCTCCGGATTACTTGTTTTGCAAGATAAAAATTCTTCATATATACTCCTAGATGTTTTAACCACCGCATCGCGGAAATATCCTTTGTTCTTATTTCGTGCTGTTTTTCTGTCATATCTAGATCGCCATGGCTTCACCAAGCTCCTCCAAGGACAAGTTCTACGAGAAGGTCATCAACCCCTACTTACCGGAGGTGATGAAGCACCCTCAAGCCATTGAGATGCGTGAGGGAGTGCTCCACATCCGAGATGTTCAAGGGCCCAAGAAGACGGGAAGCATGGAGGCCAAGCTCAAGGTAGTGGAGCAGGAGATCTTCAAGTGCCAAGGGATGGTGGAGCATGGACTTAGTGCCAACCACTCCATGATCACGGAATTCACCGATGACCACAAGGTGGATGGCCAGTCTATGAAGGACATTGAGGGAGTCATGGACTAAGGGGTCCTCGGGGCGACGACCCATTGTACATGGGCTGGACTAGTGGAGCCGTATAATGACAGGAGATCTATGAAGCCGTGGTGTGCCCTCCAAGTCAAGAAGGCGGAGGATCTCTTTAATTCCTTATTGTAATCTATCTTCGGTAACCCTAACCCTACCGGTGTCTATATAAACCGAGGGTTTTTAGTCTTTAGGGCTAGAGTTACATTCATCACCTCATAGCCTTAGGGTTTAGCTCATGCTGATCTCGAGGTAGATCTACTCTGTAAACCACGTTATACATTCAATACAATCAAGCAGGACGTAGGATTTTACCTCTTCGAGAGGGCACGAACCTAGGTAAACACTATGTTCGTCGTCCCTTGTTATCCATCGATCCTAGATCCACAGCTCGGGAACCCCTACCTCGAGGTCTGCCGGTTTTGACACCGATATTGGTGCTTTCATTGAAAGTTCCGTTGTGGGATTGCCAGAGGAATCGATGGCTCAACCGGTCGTTGGAGACCACACCCACACCAAGGGCTTCCCCGCTGATGGTGTACTAGACTAGGGGGTACTCACCATGTCGTCTCCCGACCAGTGGGTCGGGCCGAGGACCCCCATGGCAGTTCACTAATGGGCCAGTTCGGACAGCCGATGACATATATGAGGAAGATTCCACAAGACTTGGTGATCAAGACAAGGACTCCTCCCCACCGACGTAGCCGACTAGGACTCTTGTTATCCTAGGCCTCCGGTACATTATATAAGCCGAGGCCAGGCTCATTGATAGATAGATTATTACATTACTCATCATACCCCTAGGGTTTAGACCACAACATATGATCTCGAGGTAGATCTACTCTGTACCTTGATACTTCACCAATATAAACAAGAGCAGGATGTAGGGTTTTACCTCCATCAAGAGGGCCCAAACCTGGGTAAAACATCGTCTCCTTTGCTCATGTTACCATTGATCCAAGAATCCACAGCTTGGGACCCCCTACCCCGAGGTCTACCAGTTTTGACACCAGCAATAGTGATTTCATTGAGAGTTCCGCTGTGTGATCGGCAATGGATCAATGGCTCGCCTGCAGATCAACTACGACGTCGGCATATTCGTCGCCGGCTCGACTGGTCATCTCGGCTCGACCGAGGACTGCGCTCCGCCTCAGATCATCATGATTGGATGAGGGCCTTCATCAACATCAACTCCGATCTCTATCAAGATCATGGAGGGATCATCCTTATAGCTCGGGGGCTCAACTTCAACATTGTCCTCGAGTGACCGTGATGTTTTTCTATACAGCGGATTTGTATTCGCCGTCGCCGCTTCCTCGAGTGTCACTTTGACGATTGCTTTGGCGAAATAGTGCGTAATTGTGTATATAACAACCCTATAAAATTTCATCGTGTTCCGATGGAGGAATCTCCGGTGATCTACGATATACCGGAGCCATTTCAAATCTGGATGGGAATCTGGACGAGTTTAGGGCGAGGAGTCCAGCGCCCAGCTCGGACATCATTTGGAAGATCCAACCATTGATCAACTGCAGAATTACCATATCAATCACCCCTCAAAATTTCAACTCGATCCGACCGTTCAAACTCCGGGAACGGCTCGAGGAGTGCGTCAATTTTCGGATCTGTTTTCTGCGCGAAAACGAATCTGACCCGAATTCATCTTTCTTCATGGGTATTGTGTGTTGTTCTCAAAACATGTGCCTATAAATTTTTAGTCTTTCCTGAGGCAATTTTCATCGTCGTGCCGATGTCAAACCGGCCCGACCACGTTGCTCCACGGCTGCCAACCTGTGCCAGCATAGACTGCGCCATCACTCCATCAAGCCGACGACACCTCCTCGGATCATAACCTTGACGAGCCGAGCAAGAGTTCGGCATTGTGAAGCCGAGCATGAGATCGGCATCATGAAACCCCAACTTGAACAACCCTGAAGCTTCGACTTAGGGATCTCTCTCCGACCCGATCCCGGGGTCGGATCTTATCTCGCATCCGGCTTCAAGCCTGGATGCGGCCTCTGCGTCCGAAGATCGGAAGTCAATTCCGGCCGGACTCGCCTCTCTTATCCTGGATCCAGCTCCAAGCCTGGATGCGACTTCGGCATCCGTACACCAGGAGTCAACCCTGGCCGGACTCGCCCCTCGCACCATCGTACCGGAGGACAACTCCGAAGAAATCCCGGATACCAATCCGGCTAATCTCGCCTGCCAAACGAGATACTACATCGGATCCAGACGATGACCACTCCACCGGACTGACTTCGGCATTCAGGCCATATTTCTTTAATTATTTACTTCACTTAAATTAATTAAGTAGAAGATTTTTTTTAAATATACATATATTATTATCTTTATCTGTTATAATTTTGGTTTGCACTTTTTTATGTGCACAGGTAAATCGACGTCGACTGGTCTGCGTCGTCTGCTCCAACACCTCGGCTAGACCGGGGGCTTCACCGTCTCTTCATCAACCTACTCCGGGGACTTCGGCGTCACCAGCCGACCAGCTTCGTCACGTTAGCTGGACCGGGGACTTCGGCATCACTAGCCGACCAGCTTCGTCACCTCGCCTGGACCAGGGGCCTTGCCTCGCCGCATTGACCGTGCGGCGTCGCCACTTCATCAGGCCGAGCTCTTCGCTCGGGCACCTCGGAACCGGCTTGGGAGCTGGGACCTCAACCCACTGCAAGCTCGGCCCATGTCATCAACGCCGAACACATTAACCAGCTAAGTCGCTTTCATGCTCAAAGTTTTTAAATTTTTAATTTGTGTTCGGTTCGACCATGCTCACATACGTTGTTTGTTAAAAGAAACTCCCTCTACCCATGTTAACTGGGGGCTCTTAAAATTTATATGAGCCATTCTATAATAAATATTTTTTCTTTCTTCTAAGTTGTTGCAAAGTCTTTTTCCACTACTCCTTTTTCCGACGAGAGTGTGTGGTCAATAGCCGGATGGCCTGTTTTCTCTCTAAAGCCGCTCACGTTTAGTTCTCTAAACTGGCCTGAGAAACACTCCGCCTTCGGGATAGGAGGTTGAAGCTGAAGGCTGACCCGCTTGAAGTCTGGAGATCAGATGTATCATGTTAAAGCACGACGGAAGCATAAATTAATTTTAAGACCAATTTCGGATTGGCACCAAAAACTTGATTTAGTTCGGGCGTAAGGTTTTTACTGAAGTTTTTTGGTTTTCCAAGCCTATGGCACTTTTAACCTATTTGTGTGTTTCCAGCATAACTTTCTCAGTGCAACACCGGACACCTTTATAGATTCGGCAATATCAACAGTGGGCTGCAACTAGAGTCGAACCCACCGAAAGCCACGGTAAGTCATGGAGTCCTCGGCAAAACATTCCCGGATATTGCCTTATATGCATCGGTTTTGAATTGTGTCTTCAGTCAATAGTTGGGTTGCCCGGCTCCTATGCTTATCTCCTACGTTCTGCTTTGTTCGGCTAGGAGCGCAAAGGGAGAACCACTGCGATTGTGCTTCCAGCTCGATTGGTTAAGCGCCTCCGTGGAGAAAGCCGAAAACTGACTGTCACAATAAGTGTAAACTGGTCAGCGGTCCAATGACTGTGTCAAACTACAGATCGATAGAGATCACCCCTTGTTAAACGATGGGCCTTTCATAATTTTGGCCGAAGTGTTACTGGTTTGACCTCGTTTGACGCCAAACACTAACCAGGGGCTAGTAACTGGCCCCAAACTTTAAACTCCTATGACTAAGTGAAAGTTATAAAGCCCGCATATCTGATTGCCTCGTTTCCGCTAACACAACCGCCTCCGGGCACCGAGACATCAACTAAGGGTTGTATTGTTAGTACGGAAACACCCTGTGTAGCATCTACAAAGGGGTGGAAGCCGACGATGGGCCACTTTTAGGTTATAAACAGTCTTAATGGAGAATTTGCCTTCCGTAATTATCGTAATAAAGCTATAAATATGCATCAATTTGACTTAAGAGTTTGACCAAGCTGGGTTGCCTGGCTCCTATGCTTACCCCTACGTTCCCGATTGTTCAGCTAGGCAGTAAAGGGAGCACCTCTGTGATTGTTACTACCGGGTCGTCCGGGTTAGTACCTCAGACTGGGTGAAGCCGAAAGCTAGCCATCTTAAAGAATATAATTGGTCGGCAATGATGGAAGTGAAAATTTTGGTTCATTATGGACCACAGAGTTCGGGAACTTTCTCCCAACTAAATCCTTAATATTTTTCTCCCACATTGATCGGAGTTGAGGTTTCATGATCATGATCAACATGACAACCTGGGAAAAGGAACCTGTAACGGAACTATTTTTCCCAGAAGATGTTTTATAACATATCTCTCTGCGTACCTTTGTTTATAAAACCGTATGGCCGGATTGCCTTGTTTGTCGTAAATCTTTGCCCTTATAAAGGATTTATAAAGTAGGACGAACACTCTTCGGCTGCTAGCCGATGGTCGGTCAACAAAGTTTTGTACAATGCGGATCCAAACATTAGTGATGTAAAGTACTTGGATACATAGAATCATTACACATAAATTGTGATATACTCCAGACATTGATCCTTAATTCGGCCACCCGTGCCCACACTAAGGCTCGAGGGCTACTGGGCTTCGCACTTCTCATTTACAAATATTAAAGGGGCACATCGATCCCCTGATCTGGTGTTGCCACCCGACCATTGGCTCGGGGGCTACTGCATCGACGATTCAATGCAGACAGTTTACAAAGTGCGAAATAGTTCCCGAGGAGATTATGATCCTCAGGTTGGTCGGCCGCACCCAACCTGAGTCTCGAGGAATATGCACACCACATTTCTATCCTAAGTATGCTACAGAGCTAGGAGTTGATCCTCAGGCCGATTTTGTGAATCGACCTGAGTCTCAGGGGCTACTGGGATCACCGGTTTTATGCCATCCTTCAGGTGCATGCCGGACATTGAGCGGACACACACCTTGAGGGCTACTGGCTATATACCTCGGCAGATAATAAATTGCACAAATCGGAATTAAATTCACAAAAATCAGCCCACGGCCGAGGTGGTGCACCACCGCGGGAGCAGTCTGGCATAAAGCTCGGATGCAAGTGGCTAGCTCCATAGAGGGCATCTCCGGCATAAAGCTCAGCTGCTAGTGGCTGGCTCCATAAAAGAACCTTTTCGGCGTTAAGCTCGGATAATCGTCCTTCAAAATTTTCAAAGGCGAGATACTCTATGCCCCCTCGAATGCGGTCCGGTGCTAGAGCTCAGATACAGACTGGCGTTGGAGCTCGGCTGCAAGAGATACCTCGGATGTAGTCCAGCATTGGAGCTCGGATGCAAGAGGACACTGCCGCACGGGAAACACTTCGAACCCGACGTGTGGCGTAAAAGATAACAAGGCATTGATAAAGGCCGAGAACTTAAAAGACTCCTCGGATACCCGACATATGAACTTTTCGGATATACCTCGGCAATCCTCAAGATCGGAGATGGGAATATTTGTTGAACCAATTTTCAAGACCGACGACCAAAGACGAAGAACAGTTCCACTACTAGGAAAAGGGCTATAGCTGATATGGACATTAATGGCGCACCATGTATGTGGTGCGCCACTGCTATATAGCAGTGGCGCACCAGATACAGGTGCGCCATTAGTGTCCTCATTACTAATGGCGTACCAGACACACGGTGCGCCATTACTAGAAAAAAAAAATTATTATTTTTCCAAAACTATTAATGGCGCACCAGGGCACAGTGCGCCATTACTAGTTTTAACTATTAATGGCGCACCACACGCTCCGTGCGCCACTACTAACAATTTTTTTTATTTTTTTTCAAAACTAGTAATGGCGCACCACAAACACGGTGTGCCACTACTAACAATTATATTTTTTTTTTGCAAAACTAGTAATGGCGCACCACGTAACAGGTGCGCCATTAGTAACCAGGGTTACTAATGGCGCATTGGAAAAGTGGTGCGCCATTACTAACTTTCTGAGTCTTACAAAAAATGCACCAAATGCACCCCCCCGGGTGGACCGCCTTTTCAGTTTCAAAAAAATAAAAGAAAATGATAGAAATGTCAAAAAAATAAAAGAAAATAAGATTCCCATGTGATATGTGGTCTAGTTGTTAGCAAAATTTACAAACATGAATTTTTGACTTTTTTGCAAAATCTCTCGAGAATTTGTAAAATGGGCATAACTTTTGCATACGAACTCCGATGAAAAAGTTTTTTATATGAAAAATCATCTACTCGAAAAGTTACATCCAAATTCAAGCGGGGAAACCCCGTTGAACATTTTCAGAATCCCCAAAAACCTAACAGAACGAAAGATACGGGGCTTTTAAGATCTAGAGGGGGGGAAAATGGAAAAAAATTCAAACTTACTAGTGGCGCACCATTTGCTAGGTGCGCCACTAGTAACAGAAAAAAAAATTGGTTTCGAATTTTTTTTTTGGAATTTTTTTTCAAAATATGATACGTAATATGATCGGGAAGTTTGAAATATTTTTTCAAAATTTCATCACACTCATGAACATGAACAAAGTCCTAGACATCAACAAGGTTTAATAGGATTGATATGATAGATATATCAACAAGTGCTTGTTAAGTGAGGTGGTGCTGGGGTTGGATAGAGTGCTCGGGCTGGAGTAGTGTGAGGATGGGTGACCTTCTGGGAAGTTTGACCACTTAGTGCGATTTGACTTGAGATTAAGCATATTGACCCGAGATTAAGCCATAGTGACCCGAGATTAAGAAAAAAACGAAAAAAAATTTGAAAAAAAAATTGTTAGTAATGGCGCACCACGCGCACTTCTATGTGGTGCGCCATTATTAATTCAGAAAAAAAATTTGAAAAAAAAAATTGTTAGTAATGGCGCACTAAGTCAGAAAAAAATTTTGAAAAAAAAATTGTTAGTAATGGCGCACTTCTATGTGGTGCGCCATTACTAAGTCAGAAAAAAATTTTGAAAAAAAAAATTTTGAAAAAATTTTTGAAAAAAAAATTTGAAAAAAAATTGTTAGTAATGGCGCACTTCTATGTGGTGCGCCATTACTAAGTCAGATAGTAATGGCGCACCATTTGACATATTAATGGCGCACTGCCAGGTGCGCCACTATTGTCTTGTATACTAATGGCGCACCAGGGGTGCGCCATTAGTATTTGTTACTAGTGGCGTGATGATAGTGGCGCACCTGTAGTGCGCCATTAATGGCCAAAACAGGTGCGCCACTAATAAGCCTTTTCCTAGTAGTGTTCGGAAGAACCGAGGAGCGTCCCCAACTTGAAGACCGGTTCAGGGGGCTACTGACGGTGTCCTGGACTAGGGGGTACTCACCATGTCGTCTCCCGACCAGTGGGTTGGGCCGAGGACCCCCATGGTGGTTCACTAATGGGCCAGTTCGGACAGCCGATGACATATACGAGGAAGATTCCACAAGACTTGGTGATCAAGACAAGGACTCCTCTCCACCGACGTAGCCGACTAGGACTCTTGTTATCCTAGGCCTCCGGTACATTATATAAGCCGAGGCCAGGCTCGTTGATAGATAGATTATGACATTACTCATCATACCCCTAGGGTTTAGACCACAACATATGATCTCGAGGTAGATCAACTCTGTACCTTGATACTTCATCAATATAAACAAGAGCAGGACGTAGGGTTTTACCTCCATCAAGAGGGCCCGAACCTGGGTAAAACATCGTCTCCTTCGCTCCTGTTACCATTGATCCAATAATCCACAGCTTGGGACCACCTACCCCGAGGTCTGCCGGTTTTGACACCGACACCCGCCCCTGGTCATCTCCTCGTCTTTGGCGGCATACTAGTGCGCGCCGATCCCACTAGTCGACTTGACTAGATCGAAGGCTTCACCCCCGTCGAAGGATTCATCGGTTCAGGGGCATCGACCCCAGGACCAGCAGACTCACAAAAATCCGGTATCTCTCAGAGTCCGACCCTGAAGCCCGACTCCGACAAACCGCCCCAAAGATCTCCCGCTGAATCACCGGAGTGTTCGGCACCCCCATGTGGCCAGCCGGCAGACCACTTGGCGAGCCTTTTACATGCAATGGGAATCTCTGTTACCAGGCATACGGCCTACGATCGGATCGGGCTTAGACCTGACGACCGAGAAATCAACACCCCTCTGGTCACACACCTCGTCGCCATGGTCGAAGAGGCCCAGGAAGGGCCACAGCCCTGCAAGCTAATAATGGTGTACACCCGAATCCCCAGCTCAGAGTTAGACACCAGCCTGGATGTACATCCGGACATAACCCCCAACACAAGTCCCGGCCTCGAGCCTATCCGGCCGCACACTAGTTCGGATCCGAGCCTTGTGCGGTCAGAACCGGACATGACTCAACCGCCCATCAAAGATAGTCCGGATCCGTGACAGGAGGGAATTCTCGAAATTTCCCCGCCCGCCTACCACACGGAATATAATCCGGACTCGGGAAACCCAGACATATGGGACCTCATGTATGTCAAACAGCTGCCAAACGAGACAGTCCACCATTATTGGGCTAGATTTCTCCTGGTAAAGAACAGGATGGCACCTTGTTGTGACAAAGAAATAATTAAAGCCTTCCAGTTTAACTGCAGGGACGAGGGCCTCTTAAATGCCCTTGCACGTCGTCGAATTCAAAGCTTCACCGAACTATCAGACATGGTACGCAAATATTGCGCCATGGAGAAAACATGGAGGGCGCAACAGCTGAACATGGGGCCACAGCCGCCGCGCGTCATGGAAGGCCCCACCTTAAATGGGATTACACAAATCGGTCACCGGAGCGCGAGCCTAATGAAAGGAAAACTAGGCCCAGATCGGTGTTAGACGAGTTGCTGGATAAACCATGCCCAATACATTCGGTCTTGCTAGACGCAAACCCAACCCACAGACTTCGAGCCTGTTGGGTGGTAAGACAAGTGGCCAAATATGGCGAGCCAATCTTGGGCCTTACACCCCCAGATAAACAGTCCTCGGCTTCACCGCAGGACCACAATGTCCTTACGGTATACGAGACGTTCGCCTCAAACAATAAAAGGAAAAAGGCTCTTCGAGAGCTCAATCAAATATATCAAGTGTGGCCGCACAACCATGGGCGGCCACGCCTATCACCTTCAACAAGAAGGATGAGCCAAGCCCCCGTAATAACCATGCACCGGCCGCACTGGTCCTCGACCCCATTGTCGGCGGTTTCTGGCTGAATAAAGTGCTGATGGACGGAGGCAGCGGCCTCAACCTAATTTATGAGGATACTCTAGACAAGATGTAGTTCATTAGGTCTCACATCAAACGCAGTCATACCACATTCCGAGGTATAATACTCGGAAGGGAGGCACACTGCTTGGGACGCATAACCCTGGACGTTGTGTTCGGTACACCCGACAACTACAGATCCGAACCCTTACTATTTCACATTGTGCCCTTCCGTAGCAGATACCACACCCTTCTAGGACGTGAGGCATTCTCAAGATTTCAGGCCATACCACATTACGGGTATATGAAACTCAAGATGCCAGGGCCCAACGGGGTGATCTCTCTTAAAAGCGACCCGAGCAAAGCCTTGTGAGCCGAAAATAATATGGCATCCCTCGCCCTAGAGGCACTATCCGAAGCCCTCGCGGCCGAAGAGTTGACAACGCTTCGCACTACGGTCGACAGGGATGACGTGGTTCTCAGTAAAAGACAAAAGCCCACATCATTCAAGCCAGCAGACGAAATAGTCAAATTTCAAGTGCACCCAACAGATCCCAATAAAACAGCATCCATAGGAGCAAAGTTGGACCCCGCAGTCGACGAGGTGCTAAGGACATTCCTACGTGAAAATTGGGAAATATTCGCCTGGCACCCATCAGATATGCCAGGAATCCCACGAAGACTAGTAGAGCACAACCTCAACATTTTAAAAGGCTTCAAGCCAATGAAACAAACCCTGCGCTGATTTTCCGAACCCAAACGGCAGGCCATGGGCGAAGAGCTTGCAAAACTGCTAGAGGCCAGATTCATCCGCGAGATCAAGCACCCCGAGTGGTTAGCAAATCTGGTTATGGTACCCAAGAAGGATAAATTCTGGCTGCTCTGCGTTGACTTCAAAGACCTCAACAAAGCTTGCCCTAAGGATCCATTCCCTCTGCCAAGGATAGACCAGATCATCGACGCCACCGCCGGACACAACTCATTATGCTTCCTCAACGCATACTCCGGATACCATCAGATCAAGATGAAGGAGTCCGATCAGGCAGCAACCGCATTCATCACCCCCTACGGCCCCTTCTGCTTCAACACCATGCCGTTCGGACTAAAAAACGCGGGAGCCACATACCAGCGCATGATTCAAACATGCCTCAAAAACCAAATTGGCAAAACAGTCAAGGCATACGTGGACAGTGTGGTTGTCAAAACCAAACACATCGACCAACTGATAGACGACCTACATCAAACCTTCGATAACCTGCGGGCCGACGACATATAGCTCAACCCGGAGAAATGTGTCTTCGGGGTCCCTGCCGGAAAGCTACTCGGATTCATAGTTTCCCATAGAGGAATCGAAGCCAATCCGGCCAAAATTAGAGCGCTATCTCAGCTCTCAATACCAACGGAGCTTAAGCATGCCCAGAAGCTGGCATGATGTGTGGCCGCCTTGAGCCGCTTCATATCCCGCCTCGGAGAAAAGGCATTGGCACTCTACAAACTGCTCAAAAGGACCAAGAACTTCTAGTGGACAGATGAAGCAACCATGGCACTCGAGGAGATTAAAACACTCCTCGCCGGCAACCCTATCCTGTCCGCACCCGGCATCGGTGAACCCATGCTACTCTACATTTCGGCCACCAATCAGGTGGTCAGCACGGTGCCCGTCGTAGAACGGGGAATCCGAGGGCCACAAGTTCCAAGTCCAGAAGCCAGTCTACTATGTGTCTGAGGTGCTTACACCATGCAAATCACGATACCCGCACTATCAAAAGATAGCCTACACGGTCTTCATGGCATCTCGAAAGCTACGTCATTACTTTCAAGAATGTTCGGCCACAGTAGTGTTAGAGGTCCCCTTGAATGATATAATCAATAACAGGGACGCCACAGGCCGCATCGCCAAATGGGCCATCGAGCTTCTCCCCTTTGAGATAACATACAAGCCACGCCGAGCCATTAAATCTCAGGTGCTGGTCGATTTCATAGCTGAATGGACCGAGGCCGAACAACCCCGAGAGTACTCTACATACTCGCACTAGACAATGTACTTCGACGGCTCAAAGATGTTAGCCGGACTGGGGGATGGGGTCATCCTCATCTCCCCCACAGGAGACACTGTTTGGTATGTCCTCCAAATAATGTATATGGACTTAAACAACGCAGTCGAGTACGAAGCACTACTACATGGTCTTCGTATGGCCACATCAATGGGCGTGCAGCGCCTCGAGGTAAGGGAAGATTCAAATTTGGCGATCTCTCAAGTCAACGGCGAATCCGACGCCAAAGACCCAAATATGGCGGCGTATAGAAACGCGGTCCTCTGGATATTTGCTCGGTTTGAGGGCCTAGAATTTCACCATGTCGCTAGAGACAGCAATCAAGCAGCCGACGTCCTCGCCCGCATGGGCGCCAAGCGCGACCCGGTTCCCAAAAACACCTTCCTCGAGCGGCTCTTTAAGCCCTCTGTGGTATGGCAGGACGACGTCGCCGGTGCACCATCCAACAAGCCCACTCACAATGCCCCGCCTGAAAATGAACTAGATGATCACGTCATCGGTGGCTCCGCACTCGAGGAAAACCTTCCGCACACGAGGTAATGGCCGTAATCCCACCCTGGACAGAACCCCTGCTAGCCTACCTCACACAACATCAGCTTCCGGAGGATCAAACCAAAGCACGACGCATAGTTCGCCGCTCTAAAGCATACAAGGTCCATGAGGGTGAACTCTATAAGAAGAGTACCACATGAGTTTTACAAAGGTGCATCTCCGAAGAAGAGGGGCAGCAGCTTTTGGCAGAGATACACGCGGGCATGGGTGGACACCATGCGGCAGCTTGGGCTTTGGTCAACAAAGCTTTCCGAGCAGGTTTTTTCTGGCCTACCGCCCATGAGGATACCCGGACATTAGTCCAACACTGCATCGGATGCCAGTTGTTCGCAAATCAAAGCCACATGCCCCCCACAGCTCTTTGGACGATACCGATCACGTGGCCTTTTGTAGTCTGGGGTCTCGACATGGTCGGGCCACTCAAAGGGGGGACAAACAAAAAGAAGTACATATTGGTCATGGTCGACAAATTCACCAAGTGGATCGAGGCAAGACCCGTCACTTTGGCAGAATCCGGACCAGTCGTCGACTTCTTATCCGATGTCGTACACCGTTATGGTGTCCCCCACAGCATAATTACCGATAATGGTACCAACTTCACCGCCCAGGAGGTTAAAGACTGGTGCGGCAAAATGGGCATTAAGCTCGATTACGCCTCGGTGTACCACCCATAGACCAACGGGCAGGTCGAACGAGCCAATGGACTCATTATGAGCGGCATTAAGCCTCACCTAGTTTGATCCCTTGAATAATCAGACTGCCATTGGGTCGAGGAACTCGATTCCGTACTATGGGGGCTGGGCACTACTCCTAATCGGTCAACCGGATACACACCATTTTTTATGGTATACGGTGCGGAAGCAGTTCTCCCATGCGACCTTATCCATGACGCGCCTAGAGTGCGCATGTACAAAGAAAAGGAAGCCGAGCTCGATCGGCAGGACGATCTGGATGCTCTGGAAGAAGAGTGAGACATAGCTCGAGCTCGGTCTGCGTTCTATCAGCAGCAAGCACGACGTTACCACAACCGTGAAGTCCGAGCAAAGACATACAACGTGGGAGACCTTGTCCTCCGACTCCCCGAAAAACAGAAGAATAAACTATCACCTAAATGGGAGGGACCGTACATCATCGATGAAGTACTTATAGGAGGAGCGTATCATCTTCGCCGCCCGTCTGACGATGACCTCGAGCCAAACCCGTGGAACGCAGCAAGGCTGCGGCATTTTTACGCCTGAGTCCGACATAAATTTTTGCCTTTTCTTTCTTTTATTTTTTACCTTTTTCTCTCTTTCGCCGTGGTGCTAGTTCGGCTAAATCGAACCATACCAAGCCCATACTATATACACCATTAAATGTAATACCCAGCTTTGCTTGGGGGCTCCCTTAGAAGAGCCGAATAAATGTATAAGTCACACTCGTTATGATTGCATCCTTTTTATACATGTTAAGACAACATATGCACTTGTTTGACTTAAGATCTTTGCCAAGCCGGGTTGCCTGGCTCCTGTGATTACCCCTATGTTCCCGATTGTTCGGCTAGGGAGTAAAGGGAGCACCTCTACGATTGTTATGACCGGGTCACCCGGGACCGTACCTCAGACAGGAGAATACAATAAGTCGGCCTAAGGGAAGTGAATATAGCCTCGAGCTTACTACCAGGGTTCTTTTTTGAAGCCATTGGTGTTCGTTGACCCTACGTGTCCGGACTATAATTTTACCTGATGAAAGGAACTCTTGGAGGAACTATTTTCATCGGAAGATGTTTCTTACGTTAAACAGTAATATAATATCGCTCTCCACATATGTTTTGTCTGTTTAAACCAGAGGGCCGAATTGCCTGGTTCCCGAATTATTGCCTTGTTTCCCATGGCACACAGTACGGAACACTCCCCGATCTCTGATCAGAGAGGCAGAAGCCGATGGCCGGTCAAGACAACATTCTTTCAAAAATAACAATAAGAACGCGGATTGAGCACGATCAACGTAAAGTACATAGATACATAGAATTGACAAGACTACTCATTCTCGACATTGTCTATCAATTGTTCTAAAGCACAATCCTTTTGAGAATAGCAAGCGGCTTGCATCACTTCATCATACACCAAGCTTAGTGGTATCTCTTGACCGTCAGGGCCTACGGGACCAACCCAGGCCATATGCACCGCGTCTAGCTTGGTGAAGCGGTTCTTTACTATAGCCCACGCCTCGCGCGCTCCTTCTCGGCAGGCCGAGATCTTCCATAACTCAAACCTTTGCCGAGCCCCTTTAAAGCGACTAGCTAGTTCGTCTATACTCTCTGGTGGCGCATCTGACGGCCATAATGCCTTCGCCATGCTCTTCATGGCTTTCCGGGCCTTTTCATAGGTCTTTGACAGTTCCTTTAGAAGGTTCCCGTCATAAGCGCTTACTTCTTCCTCAGGCCGCCCAGTCAGGAGACCTAACAAGCAGGTGTTGCACATCATCATTAACACGTCAATGACACTTGCCAACAGCACGATACGATCAGCACTTACTGAATATGCCACCTTTCAGCTTCTGGTTTTCCTCCGCGGTTTGGGCCAGCTGAGGTCTCAAACTCTTAATTTCCTCAGCTTGCCATTGATTTTCTGCCTTGAGCTCATTTTTCTCCTCTTAACTTCACGTCAGTACTCGTTTACCAGCCTCCAGCTCGCTTACAGCTCTCGTGGCTGTACAGAGAATATGGTGTTAATGCTTGGCATACAACGTATACCTACAAAAACAGTCTTTACTACTCACCGGACAATTCGCTGCTGGCTTTTCGAGCCGCATCTAGTTCGGCCTTGGCTTCAACCAACTGTGTCCGACTCACTTCAAGGTCCTCGGACAGATTTTTGTTCTGCTCTCTTGCGGCCTACAAAAATAATATCATTAGACACCCTTAACTCAGTCGTCCCGTCCGAATTAAGGCTTGGGGGCTAGTTGGTTAGGGAACATGATCTGCTTTTAAGCTATATACCTGCACCTTGGCGGCAAATAGACCGGCAATCCCGTCCAGACCTGTCCGGGCCGCTCCAAGGTACGCGTCCACCGAACTAAAAGCATTAAATTCCTGTTCGGCAAAGGCAATATGACGTAAAGTCTCCCTACGGCGGCGATGGTTCATTACGCTCTCGACCTCGGAATTAGTGACCGAAACATCGTCGGAGTCCGCCGGAGGTACGCCAGCCACTGCGTGTTCGGAGGAGGCTCCTGCTTGTGCCGAAGACTTGGGCTCGAAGTTGCGGCTCGGTGCATCCGGGAGATCTTCGGATTGGTGTAAGGGCATACGCCTTCTACAAAATTGAGCAAGCTCTAATAAGAAAGTGCTAGTTGCAACCCTCGCTACAATTCCGAAATATGTTACCTTTGGGCCGAGGGAGCAGGTGCCTCCGCCTCGGTGGAAGCTTTCCTCTTTGATCTCTCGTCAAGGGCCGAAGCTGGCGCGATCCGCGCTCCTCCCAAGACATTCTTACGAGTAGTGCGGCGACCCTTGGGAGTAGAAGTCAGCACGTGGGGGGTACCACGAGACGAGCGCCCTGTTCGGGAGAAGGTCTTCTTTTCACTTACTATGGAAGAGGGAAGAGCCCCGGGGTGATGGGCTATTACAGCCACTTTGCCGCCATCAAGGCCCTCCTGATAGAACACCCCATGTTCAAATTCGATTGACGTCTCTGGGTCGTCATGATACCCCAGATCGCCATCACGAGAGTGATTCTCTGGTTGGGGAGGAGGACAACTAATGGACGCAACCTGACGCCTCCATCCCTGTTCAAGTGGCGTTCAGTATGAATTCGGCGTGATTTGTGGACTCAAAGTAATGCATTGTGACTTACCCAGTCCACCGAATTGTATCCGGAGCAGCCTTCTCGAATACTCATGCGAGCGAACTCTGCTTCGTCTCCCTTGAAGAGATCGGCCAGTATTTTGGCCAGGGCCGCCTTGTTGTCTGGCCCTTGCTGCTGGTGACGTGTCACATTGTTGGTCCCGTTATAGCACCATAAAGGATGACCCCGCTGTTTGAGGGGTTGCACGCATCGGGTAATGGCGATGGCCATAACTTCGATCATGGTCAGCTTGCTGCTAGTTAGCAGCTTGATCTTGGCCGACAGTGCGCGCACTTCTTTGTTGTCCTGCTGGGAAGGGCCACTAGGCCGCCAGTTGCACCGCTTTATAGGCAGGTCATTTGAATATTCGGGTAGCCCTTGCCGAATTGGATCGGTGAGGGGAACATCTTCAATATAAAACCACTCCGAAGTCCATCCTTCGGGATCTTTCTGTGGAGTCCCGATTGAGTACCCTGTCCCAGCTATTCACCATACTTCGGCACCGCCTACCTCAAGTATAGATCCCTCCTGGAGGCGGGGGACAAGACAGAAATACTTCCTCCACAAGTCAAAGTGGGGCTTGCAACTCAGAAATATCTCGCACAAGACTACGAAGCCAGAAATGTGCAATATGGACCCCGGGGTGAGGTTGTGGAGCTGGATCCCATAGAACTCTAGCAAACCCCGTAGAAAGGGATGAATAGGAAAACCCAAACCTCTTAGAAGGAAGGGCACGAGACATACCCTCTCCTCCTTGCTTGGGGCGGGGGAGTTCTCAGCAAGGGCGCGGCCATCAACGGAGATGAGACCATCGCGAACTAGGACCAGATCGGCCGAAGGGAGGAGGCATTGCGTCTGCAAGTGACTCAGCTGGATATGTGAGAAAGAACAGCTCGACCAATCGCCTAGGAGTGGGCCGTGAGGGCGCGAGGAAGAACCTGGGATGTCGGCCATGGCTTTGGAGAATTTTTTCGGTGTCGTTCTTGGCGAAGGGGAAGATAACTATTCTCAGCACCTTTGGATCTATAAATAAGCATCTTATCGTGAAGCCGAAAGGACGGGTGCATGGAAGGATGGCATTGGGCCGCATGCCCTCTGGAAAGGTGTGCAAAGCCCTTGCCCCGAGGAACGGCATTAAACTCTGATGGTCCCACCTCAATCTCGAGATGTCTTCGGATCTTAGAATCTTGAGATTGTCCGGACCCGAGTATATTAGAGTGGGTTCCGGATAAAGTTTGGCAAAATTAACACGGCTTCAAACGGGGTAAAGGAACTCATCTCGCAAGCCGATGATGTGAAGATTCCAGAAGACGATCCCCGGCGTTGGAGGCAAGTTCGGGGGCTACTGAGGGAGTCATGGACTAAGGGTCCACGGGGCGACGACCCATTGTACATGGGCCGAACTGGTGGAGCCGTATAATGACAGGAGATCTATGAAGCCGTGGTGTGCCCTCCAAGTCAAGAAGGCAGAGGATCTCTTTAATTCCTTATTGTAATCTATCTTCGGTAACCCTAACCCTACCAGTGTCTATATAAACCGAGGGTTTTTAGTCTTTAGGGCTAGAGCTACATTCATCACCTCATAGCCTTAGGGTTTAGCTCATGCTGATCTCGAGGTAGATCTACTCTGTAAACCACGTTATACATTCAATACAATCAAGCAGGACGTAGGGTTTTACCTCTTCGAGAGGGCCCGAACCTGGGTAAACACTGTGTTCATCGTCCCTTGTTACCCATCGATCCTAGATCCACAGCTCAGGAGCCCCTACCCCGAGGTCTGCCGGTTTTGACACCGACAGACATCGTCTTCAACTTCAATGAACAAATCAATTATCTGCAAGGCCAAATTTATGATTTTTAAAATCAAAATTTGGAGTATGAGGCAAGGTTCAAAGGTATGAGTTTAGCTGCAAGTTTCAGGACTCAGGAGACTCGTGCATCCTCTTATGATGGTGAACCTATGCCATGGAAGCCGGAGGACAAGCCTACTACCTCATCACCACCCCCATCACCAAAGAAGGAGACTTGAGTACACGGGTATGGGCACTGCCCTAGGCTTGTGCCAAGCTTGGGGGAGGTGCCCTGGGATCGTATCACCATCACTTTTATTATCTTCATCTATTTTTAGTTCAATCCTTAGTTATTTCATGATTTAGTTGAATAAAAGTTTAGTATGATCTATTTTCGAGTGCTAGTTTCGTGATCTATCTATCTATGTAATCAAGTGAGAGTTATATAATAAAGTTTAATTTGATTTTTTGCTTCTTTACTTTTATGTTTCAATCAAAAAAAGGAAGTAGTGAAAAAGATCATATGCTAATCTCATGGAAGGTAATGACATTACATAAGAAGGAGTATAAGTAGTAAAATTTATTGAAAGTTGACAAACATAGCATTGGTCAATGATGCAATTCATGAAAGAAATTAATAAGGGAAGAGAAGATTCACATGCAAATATACTATCTTGGACATCTTTTATGATTGTGAGCCCCCATTAAGTATTTTATGTCAAATTATTGACGTTGGACAAGAAAGACAACGTAATGATTTATGTTTGTTCATATTCACATAGAAGTTATATTGTTATAGATCCTCCAACATGTGGTGCTTGCCCATTATCTTTGCTAGCCAAAAATCCGCCCCAAGTAGAGATACTACTTGTGCATCCAAAAAACCTTAAACCCAATTTCAAGTTATGAGAGTCCACTATATATACCTACCTATGGATTGAATAAGATCCTTCAAGTAAGTTGTCATCGGTGCATAAGGCAATAAAAATTGCTTCTAAATATGTATGATCTTTTAGTGTAAGGGAAAGTAAGAGTTGTACGAACTTGTGATGGCAAAGTAATAAAAGCGACGGACTGCATAATAAAGGTTGCTATCACAAGGGGCAATTAACGTGACTTTCGTTTGCACTAAGAACTTGTGCATCCAAAAATAAAAAGCGCATGACAACCTCTGCTTCCCTCTGTGAAGGGCCTATCCTTTACTTTTATGTATTTACTTTTTATGCAAGAATCAATAGTATTCTCCTCTACTCCTTTTACTTTTCTCTTTTGCAAGCATCATGTGGTGGGGAAAGATCTAGGCACATATATCCAGTTGGATATGAGTGATCATGAGTTATTATTGTTGACATCACCCTTGAGGTGAATAAGTTGGGCGGCGAAATTATAAGCCCCTATCTTTCTATGTGTCTGGCACAAACCTTTTGCTCCATATATATGGTGTGAGTGTTAGCAATCATAGAAGACTAAATGATGGTTGAGTATGTGGACTTGCCAAAAAGGCTCCGACACGGGACCCTTCCTGAAAATATGATGAATTACAAATTGCATTGTTGACTGAGAACATAGTTTGTTAGTTTTCAAGAAAGTTTATTCCTTATACTTTGATGTTGTGATGAATTGTTACTTGCTCATGAGAAGTTTTATGATAAAGTTTATTGTTGTTATAATAATGATCATGATGCTACTATGTCTGTATTGTTTTTATCAACACCTCTCTCTCTAAACATGTGGACATGATTATCAATATCGGCTTTCACTTGAGGACAAGCAAGGTCTAAGCTTGGGGGAGTTGATACGTCCATTTTGCATCATGTTTTCTGATGTCGCTTGAACTACGTCGGTATTTCCCCAAAGAGGAAGGGATGATGCAGCATAGCTATGGTAGGTATTTCCCTCAGTTATGAAACCAAGGTATCAATCCAGTAGGAGAACCAAGTAACACTATGTAAACGGTACCTGCACACAAAGAACAAATACTTGCAACCCGATGCTTATGAGAGGTTGTCAATCCCTCTATGGGTAATAGCGCCAGAAATTGTCAAGTTGATGGGATAAAAATTGTGTAGATTGGACAAATAGATCTCGATAAAACGCGAAATAAAATAAGTAACAAAAAAGTGCAGCAAGGTATTTTTGGGCTTTTGAATAATAGATCTGAAAATAAAAAGTGAATAAAAATAGATCTGAAAGCAAATATGATAAGGAATAGACCCGGGGCCCGTAGATTTCACTAGTGGCTTCTCTCAAGAAAATAGCACACGGTGGGTAAACAAATTACTGTTGGGCAATTGATAGAAGATCGAATAATTATGACGATATCCAAGGTAATGATCAATATATAGGCATCACGTCCAAGATTTGTAGACCAACTCCTGCCTGCATCTACTACTATTACTCCACACATCGATCACTATCCAACATGCATCTAGTGTATTAAGTTCATGGAGAAACGGAGTAATGCAATAAGAATGATGACATGATGTAGACGAAATCTATTCATGTAGGAATAGCCCCCATCTTGTTATCCTTAATAGCAATGATACATGCGTGTCTTGCTGCCCCTTCTGTGACAGGGAAAGAACACCGCATGATCGAACCCATCACAAAGCACCTCTTCCCATGGCAAGAAAAATCGATCTTGTTGGCCCAACTAAACCAAAGATTCGAAGAAGAAATATGAGGCTATAAATAATCATGCATATAGGAGATCAAAAGAAGACTCAAATAATATTCATGGATATAGATCTGATCATAAACTCAAAGTTCATCGGATCCCAACAAACACACCGCAAAAAAGAGTTACATCAAATAGATCTCCAAGAGACCATTGTATTGAGAATCAAAAGAGAGAGAGGAAGCCATCTAGCTACTGCCTACGGACCCGTAGGTCTATGATGAACTACTCACGCATCATCGGAGAGGCACCAATGAGGATGATGAACCCCACGGTGATGGTGTCTAGATTGGATCTCGTGGTTCTAGAACTTGCGGCGGCTAGAGTGTTTCGTCGACTCCCCTAGGGTTTCTAGAATATTTCGCGCTTTATAGGGCGAAGAAGCGGTGCGGGAGGCCACCGAGGGGGCCACAACCCCCCAGGGCGCGCCTAGGCTCCTGGGCACGCCCTGGTGGGTTGTGCCCACCTCGGGCCTCCCCTCAGATACTTGTTTGGCCCATCTTGTATCTTCTGGTCCAAAAAAATTCTCCAAAAAGTTTCGCTGCATTTGGAATCCGTTTGGTACTGATATTCTGCGAAGTAAAAAACAAGCAAAAAACAGTAAGTGGCATTGGGCACTATGTCAATAGGTTAGTCCCAAAAAATGATATAAAGTTGCTATAAAATGATTGTAAAACATCCAAGAATGATAATATAACAGCATGGAACAAGAAAAAAATATAGATACGTTGGAGACGTATCAACATCCCCAAGCTTAATTCCTACTCGTCCTCGAGTAGGTAAATGATAAAAATAGAATTTTTGATGTGGAATGCTGCCTAACATGTTCATCACATATTATTTTCTTTTGTAGCATGGACATTTGGACTTTTATATGGTTCAAAGCAATAGTCTAGTTTTGACATGAAGATTTCAATACTCAAGCATATCAACAAGCAACCATGTCTTTCAAAATATCAACACTAAAGAAAGTTATCCCTAGCCCATCATGCTCAATCATTGATCCATTCATGAAACACACTCGCATATTAGCTACATCCAATGCTCAAGTACGATCATAGTGCCCCTTAGTTGGTGCTTTATAAGAGAAGATGGAGACTCAAATAAAAATAAAAATTGCATAAAGTAAATAGATAGGCCCTTCGCAGAGGGAAGTATGGATTTGTAGAGGTGCCAGAGCTCAAAGCTTAAATTGAGAGATAAAAAATTTTGAGAGGCATACTTTTCCCGTCAACGAAAACAACCGAGTAATTCCCAACACTTTCCATGCTAGATATATCATAGGCGGTTCCCAAATAGAAAATAAAGTTTATTCCTTTTTCCACCATTCTTTCACATTCCACGGCTAGCCGTATCCACGGGTACCGTCCATACTAACAGTTTCCAAGGAATTTATTATTTAACAACAAAAAGTAAATTCCTTTTTCATTTTGGGACTGGGCATCCCTATTACCGCCGCACTCTCGTGCAATGACAAGTGAATAAACACTCATCTTGAGAATAACACATCTAGCATGGAAAATATTGGCCACCCCCTGCCGCTTCATGAGCGGTACGGGCACACAAAAAGCAAATGTCGGATTCAGGGCTCCGCTGAACCAAGAAGGTTCGAACTCAGGGGTGTGAATGAAGGACCTCACTTCACAACAACACTAGCTCGCCATGCCCATGACCTGATCTCGACGAGTACGCGAGATCGTGCAGAAGGAAACAACACAGAGATTTTCCCAGGTTCGGGCCACCTTGCGGTGTAAAACCCTACTCCTGCTTTTGGTGGATTGGCCTCACGAGGAGGTAGAGGATGAACTTGTACAGTGGATGAGCAGCCTCGCGAGGGCTCAAGTGGTGAGGATGGATTGGTCAGGGGTCCGATCTCGGGATCCCTTTTACGGTGATGGCTAGCCCATATTTATAGTGGCCTTGGTCTTCTTCCCTCATAGCTTAGGGGGCAAGGGATTCCACAACGGCCAATTTTGAAGGGGGACAAGGAGTACATCTTATCCTGTCGAAAGGTGGTCTTCACCTGCAAAGCTTCTGGCCATGACACAGTGGTGGGCTCGGCGATGACATCTGTCCTGCTGAGCTCGTGGTCTCGGTATCGTTGCACCAGAATGGAAAGCTTTGGGGCCTTCCTCGGGAACCTGCGCCTGCCCTTGCTCCCTTAGCACCGAAGAGGAAACTGTCCCCCCTGCGCCCGCTGGCGCCCGCCTGGCCTTGGTCGTCATAGCTCATGTCATCACAGCCTCACGAGGCGGGAGGCTTGCATAGAGATCTCCGCTCCTCGGGAGGCAGCTTGGGGAGGCCACTCCTCTCGGGGTCTTGGCGTCGCTCGCCCTGCGAGGCCTGGGTCCTCGCGAGGGTCTTGTCTTGGAGGTGTTGTAGTTGGGCCGTACAGGACCGTCGATGGGCCCACGCGCTGGGCCGCAGGCAGGCAAGTCTGGGTGCCCCCGATCCCAGAACACCGACAGTAGCCCCCGAGCCCAAGGTGTGCCCGGTCTGGCTTCGAGGCGAAGGCGAGGAGCGAAGGGCGAAAAGCTGCGGGCCCCCAGTCGCCTGCGGGCCAGGCTCGACACGTGGCGCGTGACGGGACGCGGGCGCCTCCGCTTCCCCATGTCGCCTCGGCAACTGCCCGGGCTAACAAAAAGTTTGGCATGTGCCACAGGGCCATCATTACCCTGCAGCGCCCCTGCCTTCTGCTTCTCCCTTCTCCCACAACTCACGCTTCGCCCGCCGGATCTCGCGCCTACTTTGTTTCGCCATGCCGCCATGGCCCCCAAGAGAAAGAGGGGTGAGTCCTCATTGGCGACGAGTCACCCAGTGGGGCCGGAACCCACGCTGGGCCAGTCCACTGTGCTCAATTTGGAGGGGCTAGACAAGGTCTGACAGGTGATCATTGCCGATTCCAACGAGTGGAAGGCGACACAGATCTGGCCTGCCTCCAGGCCTACAGTCGACCTGGAGGTCACCGACATCTCCCTTCATCTTCATGCCATCTTTGCCGGCCTGTTGCCGCCGTTCTCGGATTTCTTCAATGTCATTCTCATGCATTACCAGGTCCACGTATTGCATCTCGACCCTGAGTCCATTGTCCTCCTCTCTGCCTTCGCGTTCTTGTGTGAGGCCTTGGTGGGCATCACCCCATCCGTGGCCTTGCTCCGCCACTTCTACTCCCTTAAAATGATCGCCAGCGAGCGGTGCTCGGGGTGTGTGTTGCTCCGAGAGGTGGACGCGATGGCGGGCGCGGGTGTCGATGTTGAGCTTCACCCGAAGGCGGAGGGCTTCCGGAGGAAGTGGGTGTACGTCGACGCCGCCGTTTACAGCCCCCTGCTCCAGACTCCGACGGCCGTCGCGAAGCCGAGCTCCGGTTGGGAGCATGCGAAGCTTGTCGACCCGCGGCTTGCGTGAGTTATGGCTAGGCTGGCTGACCTGAGGAAGGCGGGCGTGACGATGGTGATGGTGGTGAGGGAGTTCGTCCGACGGTGAATCGCTCCCCTCCAACGCCATTCCCGCCCGATTTGGGCCTTCACCGGCTGCGAGGACCCCATGAGGCTTCAGGAGGCTACTCTTCCCTCCAGTGTGCTGCGCAGAATACTCCGCCTCCTGACCGGCAGAGAAGCTGCCACGCTCCCTCAAGAAGGGCTCCCCTTGTACAATTACCCGAACGGGGGAGCCTACGCCAAGGCGATGCCGCGCTTCGACGAGTGGGGGCTGCTCCCCAAAGGCCACGCGGTGCCTCGTGACAACCCCCTCCTGGTGGCACCCGGCACCAGGGGTCCTGAGGCTGAAGCCCCTGGAGTGGCCGCGGAGGGGCATGACGGGGCGCCTACCCCACAGCGGTCCACCTGCACGGCTCTGGATGGTGAGGAAGACACTTCTCCTGAGGGCGCACCCATTGCCCCAGGCGCGGGGGATCGCACCCCGAACTCTGGCGCGCCGACCTCGAGCCTCCAGGCTCCCCAGAGGAGGAGGAGGCACGGTGGCCACGCCAGTCTAGCCCCGCGGGCCTTGAAGAAGAGGAAGTGGATCGTCGCGGATGAGTAAGTCCCCTGCTTTCCTTGATCTCTGCTCATCAAACCCTCCTGAGGCCTCATTCCTCAAGTTTCCATTGGGCAGAGGAGCGAAGGAGCTCCCGTCGCCATTCTCTAGAGCACCGGAGTGTCCCGCAGCTGAGCTTGCGCCCTCTGGAGGGGTCGCGCTCCTCCCGAGGCGGCCCCTAGCGACCCGCGACCCTTAGGCCCCGGCGGTCTCCGACGAGGGCGGCATCAAGCTTTCGTGGGTGGCACCACCGCTTATCCCGATGTCGGCTGGCGACCTTTGTGGTTCCCACAAGGCGGCGGGCGGCCCGATGTCAATCTCACGTGGGCCACGCACCGAGCTGGCCAACCCCGGGCTCCCGTTCGATGCTGCCGGACCTT
Organism: Thinopyrum elongatum; assembly: GCA_011799875.1. Taxonomy (NCBI): domain Eukaryota; kingdom Viridiplantae; phylum Streptophyta; class Magnoliopsida; order Poales; family Poaceae; genus Thinopyrum; species Thinopyrum elongatum. Next base: position 312,343,068 of record CM022299.1, on the reverse strand, counting down.
CCGGAGCCCCTGCTGTGGCCGGGAGTGCAAAACAGATTCCTGGCCGAGCATTGGAGCTTGCTCTCGGTCAGGGTGCCATCCGGCACGGCCTTCTTCAGGGCACGAGGGGCGCGCTAGACCGGCTATAGGTCAAACTTGGCGAGGTCGACGCCCACCTCGAGGCCAAACATCAGCACTTGGCACGCAAGTGGCTGTGAACTTCAACCACCTCCAGCACAAAGCCACTCACACGAAGGACAAGGCGTCCACCGCCACGGCCGAAGAAGCTCGCACCTGCACCTTTGAGGAGGCCGAGGCCACGGACCGGCGGCACGAGGCTGCCAAAAGGCGCGAGCAAGAACTCCTGGCCTCCATCGCAGCACTGGAGCGGCAAGCTCGAGAGCATGGGGTCACCGCGCTCGTCCCTACAAAAGGGTCACCGAGCCACGAAGTGGAACTCCACGCCCTGGGGGAGGCATTGGACCTGGTGGCGTCGGAGCAGGTCCTGGAGCGCGATCAGCTGGAGCCGATGGAGCGCCAAGTGATGACCGCCGAGGCCACTCTGGCCTCCCGGGAGGCGAGGGTCCAGGAGGAGGCCAGCGAGAGGGTCGCGGGAGTCCGTCGAGCCCTCTCCCAGGACTATCGCGTGAAGCTGAAGCTTCAAGAGTCCCTTTTCTGCAAACGGTGTGACGAGCTGAAGGGCGAGGCCGACGGGCTCAAGAAGAAGTTGGCCGAAGTGGAGTGACGCGAAAAAGCCGCGCTGGACGCCTAGGCCGTAGCCGAAGCAGAGCTATCTTCCCTCTATGAGCAGGTGGCGGACATCACCTCCCTCGTTGAGCGGGCGTCGGACGAGGCGAACCAAGCCCGGGGACTATAGCACACGCGCTCCCAGATGTTCCAGGCCCTTCAGCAGAGGGCCGGTTGGGCCCTAAGCAACATCTGCGACGAGGGCGTCTCCAGCCCGCTCGTTGCTGACGATGCCGGCTACCTCGGCTTCTTCACAAGGGTCGTGGAGCATCTTGAAGGCAGGGCTGAGAAGGTGTGCCAGCTCGTTGAAGAGAAAAGCCGCAATCTTCTCGCGCGAGCATCCTCGCGCGTCTTCAGCCACCTTCTTCGCTTTGACCCCGACTTCGACTTTGAGGCTGTAACAGCCCCCGTGCTCGAGGTGATTCAGGGCGCCTTGGGAGACTGGGTGGAGGACCATGTGGATGACTTGATCACGGAGTTCACTCCCGCAGATGGCGGAGGCCAGCCTGAGGTCGTGGGGCGCGAGGCTGATGGCAACGATGGCGACAACAGTGGTGGCGACAGCAGTTACTGTGATAGCAGCAATGGCGACAGCATGTCTCCCTAGGTTATCTTTTTCCTGTTCGCCTGTCAGGATTTTGAATATGACCCCCCGGGGATGTAAAAGTATTTTGGGAGAAACCCCCTTCTGATGCATGTATGAAGTAATGATATACTCCCTTAGGCCACCTTCCTTTTACTTATTGCGTGCCCGCAGCCCCTGAGCATGGATGGATCACTGAGGTTACGTTGGGCCACGGTGCCCAGCCAGGGCCAAGGGACGGATGTTCACTAGGGGCCCCTGGCAACGTGCGCCTGATGGCTCACTCAGGAGCGTCGCGCGAGGACTCAGGCACCAAGGCCTTGGTGAGGTGTGCATGGAGGCAGGCCCATGACTGAGCGGCCCAGCCCCCGCTCACGGGACGATCGGGAGGCGGGCGTCAGGCAGCCGTTGCTACTTCTTAAAAAGCTCGAGGAACAGAAAACAACGCAGAAAAAATCCCAATCCCTTTCGAATAAAGAAGCAAGAACCTCAAATTTCATTCCGAGAAGTGGCAAACTAGTTACAAGAGTGAGCGAAAGAAAAAGCCGCGTCCGGCGCCTATACTAGTCTTCCCACCAGCACGGAGCATGGGGCCTCCACTTGGCGTGGGCATAGTCGTTGTTCGACCATGTCGTCCGCCAGCGCGGAGCATGGGGTTTCCACTTGGGAGTGGGCATAGTCGATGTTCGATCGTGTTGTCCGCCAGCGTGGAGCATGGGGCTTCCACTTGGGCGTGGGTGGGAGCTCATGCCGGGCCGAGGAGCAGCGCACTGGGAGCTCCGGGGCATGTACAGCCCCACTCATTATTACGTGAGAGTGTCACGAGTGGATCCTGGTGCGTCGTGTCTTCTGGGCGGGGACCCTGTCCTCCGTCTCCGGGCGTGTGGCGCCGGGCCAGGAGACATGAGCAGCCTTGAACAGGCCCTCCCCCTGGGCGAGAGCCTATGGAGGCCCTCCCTGGAGAGGGCCCGCCTCAGGACGGGGTCTCCGACTTCGGGGTCCGGAGGCGGATGTTGCGGTAGCGGCGGTGCCGCAACGCCTGCCAGCACCTCGCGGCGCGGGGCGAGGCTTGGCGACGGCCCTCCTCCCTAAGCATGAGACCTGTTCTGCGCGAGGCATCCTGACGCGCCTCATTGAACGCCAAGACTTGCGGGGGATGGGGTTTGACCTCGCACGGGAGGACCGCCTCAGCCCCGAAGACGAGGAAGAACAGGGTCTCACTGGCGGGCTTAGTCATAGTGGTGCGGATGAACCATAGCACGGACTGAAGCTCACCGCGCCAACCCCTACCGCAGGCCTCCAGCTTCTTCTTGAGGCTCCTTGGCTTGAGGTCCCTTAGGACCTCTGCGTTGGCGTGCTTGGTCTGGCCATTGCTCCGTGGGTGCGGCATCGAAACGTGATCCACCTGCGTTCCAAGGTTAACACAATATGCTCTGAAGAGATGGGTTGTGACCGGGGGTTGTCGCTGTTAATGACGCGGTTGGGGGTGCTGTATTCGTTCACGAGGGACCCTGGTCTCGCGAGGCCTTGACGATCTTGATGACCCAGCTGGCGGGGATGGCGCGCACGGGCCTTACTTCTGCCCACTTTGGCGAACTCGTTCGTTGGCGACACACGGGTAGTGGTGGCGCCATGCCCGCTCGTGATATCGCCTGCTTCCCTGCCCATGTGCCTGTGCCTGAAATCAGCCTCCGAGCTCCTTCGCCTGGTCGACCGTCATCGCCGCCGCCGGATCATGCCGGCCAAGAGGTGGCCCGCTGTGGCGCCTCCAGTGGAGGGCCAGTTACCCTCACAGAAAACCGGGGAAGAACCTCTCGGGATGGAGGGGGCATCCCGTCTGCCACCTTGCCACTACGGGGCTCCCAAGGTCCTCCCCGGAAAGATGAGCAGACGCAACAGGGGCAAGCGCGGATGCGGGGTGGGGGCCGCGACACAGGTGGGGGGCGAAAAGGTTCCGTGCCCCCACAAGCGGCGTCTAGCAGCTCAGCGACCCTGTTGAGCCAAGCATCATAGTCACCACCGCCAGGACGGTAGCATAATAACTCCCGTGCCACAAGGAGCGCGTCCTGCGCGTCCGTCAACCCATGATGGGTGCGGGGGAACGACGTCGCGGCGGGGCCGAAGGAGGGTGTGGCAGTGTGGTCGCTGCGCTGCGCTGCGCGAAGAGTGGTGTTGAAGGGTTCTGCCGCCGACGAGCGGCAGTGCCAGTGAACGCATTAGCCGAGGGGGGAATGGTGCAGTGAGGAGTACCACGGCTGAGGGGTGCCGCCTAGGCGACGCGAGCGGCCCAACGCTCAGTGCGAGCTCGACGAGCTTTTGCCATGAACGCGGTGGGGCGAGGACGGAGCGTGGTTGGTGAAGAGGCGGAGCTTCAACACGCCCCCTACCTGGCGTGCCAAATGTTGGATTCAGGGCTCCACAGACCCAAGAAGGTTCGAACTCAGGGGCGTGAACGAAGGACCTCGCTTCACAACAATGCTAGCTCGCCATGCCCATGACCTGATCTCGACGAGTACGCTGGATTGTGCGGAAGGAAACAACATAGAGATTTACCCAGGTTCGGGCCACCTTGCGGTGTAAAACCCTACTCCTACTTTTGGTGGATTGGCCTCACGAGGAGGTAGATGATGAACTAGTACAGTGGATGAGCAGCCTCACGAGGGCTCAAGTGGTGAGGATGGATTGGTCAGGGGTTTGATCTCGGGATCCCTTCTATGGTGATGGCTAGCCCATATTTATAGTGGCCTTGGTCCTCTTCCCTCATAGCTTAGGTGGGAAGGGATTCCACAACGGCCAATTTTGAAGGGGGACAAGGAGTACATCTTATCCTGTCGAAAGGTGGTCTTCACCTGCAAAGCTTCTGGCCATGACACAGCGGTGGGCTCAGTGATGACATCCGTCCTGCCGAGCTCGTGGTCTCGGTCTCATTGCACCAGAATAGAAAGCTTTGGGGCCTTCCTCGGGAACCTGCGCCTGCCCTTGCTCCCTTAGCACCGAAGAGGAAACCGTCCCCCCTGCGCCCGCTGGCGCCCGCCTGGCCTTGGTCGTCATAGCTCACGTCATCACAGCCTCACGAGGCGGGAGGCTTGCATAGAGATCTCCGCTCCTCGGGAGGCAGCCTGGGGAGGCCGCTCCTCTGGGGGGTCTTGGCGTCGCTCGCCCCACGAGGCATGGGTCCTCGCGAGGGTCTTATTTTGGTGGTGTTGTAGCTGGGCCGTACAGGACCGTCGATGGGCCCACGCGCTGGGCTGCAGACAGGCAAGTCTGGGTGCCCCCGATCCCAGAACGCCGACAGGAAATTTATTTAAAAAAAATAGAGATGGCATATACAAATTTGCTTAGAACGGCATGGAAATACCACATATCGGTAGGTATGGTGGACTCATATGGCAAAACTGGGTTTAAAGAATTTGGATTCACAAGTAGTATTTCTACTTAGTACAAGTGGAGGCTAGCAAAAAGATTGAGAAGCAACCAACCAAGAAACGAAAAATCACATAAGCGAGCATTAAGCATAACCAACACCGAATAATGCACCACAAGTAGGATATAATTTCATTGTATAACTATTGACTTTCGTGCTTGCATAGGGAATTACAAACCTTAACACCAATATTCCTACTAAAGCATAATTACTCACCAACATGACTCACATATCACTATCATCATATCTCAAAACTATTACAAAGCATCAAGTTTATTTTGTCCAATGATCTTCATGAAAGTTTTTATTATATCCCTCTTGAATATCTATCACTTTGGGACTAGTTTTATATATTGCAATTGCTTTGGACAAGCTCAAACAAATCTAAGTGAAGAACATGAGCATAAAAAATTTTGTCTCTCAAAATAATGTAAGTGAAGCATGAGAGAATTTCTTCAAAAATTTAATAACTCTCAAATTAATCTAAGTGAAGAACGAGAGCATTTCTTCAAAAATATTAAAGCACACCATGCTCAAAAAGATATAAGTGAAGCACTAGAGCAATTCCATAGCTCAAAAAAATTAAGTGAAGCATAAAGAGCAATTCTAACAAATCATAGTATAATTTTGGCTCTCTCAAATAGGTGTGTCCAGCAAGGATACTTGTGACAAAATAGAAAGCAAAACAAGCAAAGACTCATATAATACAAGACGCTCCAAGCAAAACTCATGATATGTGATGAATAAAAATATAGCTCCAAGTAAAATACCGATGGTCGTTAGAAGAAAGAGGGGATGCCTTCCGGGGCATCCCCAAGCTTAGTTGATTGGTTCTCCTTGAATATTAACTTGGGGTGCCATGGGGCATCCCCAATATTAGGCTCTTTTCACTCCTTATTCCCTCATCCATCGCGATCTCACCCAAAACTTGAAAACTTCAATCACACAAAACTTAACAAAACCTTCATGAGATCCGTTAGTAGAAAACCAATCTTTACTCTAAGTATTGTAGCAAACCCATTCAAATTTTGTTATTACATTATATCTACTGTATTCTAACTTTACCATGTCTTACCCTCCCCCCCCCCCCCCCCCGATACAATCCATAGATTCATCAAAATAAGCACACAATGCAAAGAAAACAGAATTTGTCAAAAACAAAACAGTCTGTAAAGATGCTAATTTTTCTCATACTTCTGTAACTCCACAAATTCTGAAAAATTAGGAAAACAGAGGCAATTTGTATATCAATCTTGTGTAAACAATTCAGAATTTTTTGTCGCTTCTATGAATTTTTAAAATTCTGTTACTGGACACAAAGGTTTCTGTTTTTCAACAGGATCAAATCAACTATCACCAAAAGCTATCCCAAAGGCTTTACTTGGCACAAACACTAATTAAAACATAAAAAACACAATCATAACAGAGGCATAATTGTGCAAACACTCAAGAACAGAAAGAAAAGGCAAAAATATATTTTATTCATTGGATTGCCTCCCAACAAGCGCTATCGTTATATGCCCCTAGCTGGGCATAATGCATAGATTGAAATATTGTCATCTTTAGTTTTAGATCCATAGGATGCCGTCATGATTGATTCATATGGTGGCTTAATTCTTGTTATAGGGAATTGTTTCATACCCTTTCTTAGTGGAAATTGAAATTTAATATTGCCTTCTTTCATAGCAATCACGACACCAATAGTACCTAAAAATGGTCTACCAAGTATAATTAGACAAGACGGATTGCAATCAATATCAAGAACAATAAAATCTATGGGCACATAATTTCTATTTGCAAGAATAAGAACATCATTAATTATTCCCAAAGGCTTTTTAATAGTAGAAACCGCCAAGTGCAAATTAAGAGAACATTCTTCAATATCGGTAAGACCAAGCACATCACATAAAGATTTCAAATTGTGGAAACACTAGCACCCAAATCACATAAAGCAAAACACTCATAATTTTTAATCTTGACTTTGATAGTAGGTTCCCATTCATCATGCAATTTTCTAGGAATTGAAACCGCTAATTCCAACTTTTCTTCCAAAGCTTTCATCATGGCATCTACGATATGTTTAGTAAAAGCTTTATTTTGTTCATAAGCATGGGGTGAATTTATCATGGATTGCAACAAAGAAACACAATCAATCAAAGAGCAATTATAATAATTAAAGTCTTTGTAATCCAAAAGAGTGGGCACATCACTAGTTAAAGTTTTGATCTCATCAAACCCACTTTTATCAATTTTTTCATCAAGATTTTCACCCTCCGAATTATCGGGACACCTTCTAACTAAAGTTGACTCTTCTTTAGTCCCTTTATCATCAATTTTAATTTTACTAAACAAGGAATCAATAGAAGAAACACCAATCACTTTAAGATCTTCATCATTTTTATGAAAGCAATCACTAGAAAACGCTCTTTCTAAAAATTCTCTTTTAGCTCTAAGCATAGTGGTTCTTTTCTTACATTCATCCATAGAAACATATAAAGCTTTAATTGATTCATCAACCTTGGGTACAAAAAATTGCAACTTGAGATTTTCTACATCGTGAGAAATTTTTATCATGGCTCTAGACATATCATCAATCTTATTCAACTTTTCTTCTATCATAGTATTGAAAACTTTTTGAGCATTGATAAATTCCTTAATATTATTCTCAAGATCAGAGGTGTTCCTATTATTATTGTAATAAGAATTACCATAGGAATTACCATAATTATTAGAGGAATTTCCAGGAAAAGGCCTAGGATTAAAATTACCTCTATAAGCATTGTTATTAAAATTGTTTAGTGAGATAAAATTCACATCTACGGGATCACTATTTTGCTCAATCAAAGTAGACAAAGGCACATCATTAAGATCAATAGGAGCACTTTTATTAGCAACCAATTTCATAAGAGCATCAACTTTTTCACTCAAAGTACTAATTTCTTCAACCGAGTTAACTTTTTTACTAGTAGGTGCTCTTTCAGTATGCCATTGTGAATAATTTGCCATAATATTATCAAGAAATTTAGTAGCTTCACCCAAAGTAATTTCCATAAAAGTACCACCCACGGCGGAATCTAAAAGATTTCTAGAAACAAAGTTCAATCCCGCATAAAAAATTTGTATGATCATCCAAAGATTTAAACCATGAGTAGGACAATTTCTTAGCATCAACTTCATTCTTTCCCAAGATTGTGCAACATGTTCATGCTCAAGTTGCTTAAAATTCATGATTTGAGTTCTAAGGGAAATAATTTTCGTTGGCGGAAAATACTTAGTAATAAAAGCATCTTTGCACTTATCCCAAGAATCGATACTATTGCGAGGCAAAGAAGAAAAAAAAAATTTGCACGATCCCTCAAAGAGAAAGGAAATAATTTCAACTTCACAATTTTATTGTCCACATATTTTTTCTTTTGCATATCGCATACACTGGTACAGCGAGGTGCTATACAAATGGTTTTTAACCCCTTTCCGCGACGGCGTTTTGAACCGTCGCCTAGTGAGTGATTGCGATAGGGGGGTCCTTCCCACACGACGCAGAAACCGTCAGGGATAGGTCCTCCGGTCACACACGCTCGGCAAAATGAGGTCGTGTGCGACCGGTGAGTGATCAAATACGGTTATACAGGCCCAATCGGTTCCAGTCGTAAGTACATCCCACACAGTCAGTCCCAAACAAACGTTTCCGTTTGTTATGTACATTGCACACAGTCAATCCAAGGAATACGTTTCCGTTCTTATGTACATCCCACACAGTCAATCTGGGGAAAATGTTTCCGTTCGTATGTACATCCCACACAGTCAATCCAGGGAAAACATTTCCGTTCGTATATACATCCCACACAGTTTTATGTGTAGCCTCGTGTGTGATAGGTGTAACTATCACACACGCTCTGCCTCGGTTAACCGTTTGCTTTTATTCAACTACATCACACACGATTTGATGAAGAAAAATGTATGGCATTGGGCTATTCATCACAAGTGCTTTTACTGCTAGAACTGTTTGCAAAGTTCCATGACCCATTTAGCAGGTTTATTAGTTTACAATTAATAATTCCAGTATTACGCAAATTCACATTTCATATCGAACAGCTGTTTGCCAATTTCATATCAGGCACATAAATATATTTTAACATCATAGTACGATAGCTACCTGAAAACAGAACAGTACAGCATATAGCTAGTTCATCTTCATAAGAACAATATTAGAACAATATATTCATTTCCCTAATCGAGATCATCCAGGCTCATCTTATCCACCTCTGCTTTCAGTTCAGTAAGAACATGTTTTGCACTGGCCAACTGGGAAAGTGCCTCCTCCTTCGCCAACACCATCTTAGCGAAGTCTAATTTAAAAAATCTAAGCTCATTCTCCTTCTTCCTCTTTTTATCCCACATCTTCAAATATTCTTCAGTGTTGACAACACTTTCTCTAAGCCTACATCTGTTCTCTTCCTCATACATGCTCCAGAGCTTTGCTAGGCACATCTTTGAAGACTGTGGCCACTCTTGATCAACCCACTCCAGGTAAAGAACACTTCCATTCATCCTATAATATTTAAAACTATATGAGTAACAATTGTAGGGGAAATGGGTTTCTAGCAACATAGAAAATCACCAAATACATATTTTGAAAAACTGAAGAAACAGGTTAATTATGACATATCTTCTCAAAAAGATCAATGTGCAAATGAATTAATTGCTACTGAGACAACAATAAATTCTGAAACATCAGAAGCTATAATTAACTACAACAACGCTACAAGTTCTTAGTCATGTACTATAAATAACAAATTGAATATTTTACGAGGAAGCTAAATATAACTGCAACAGCATAGCGACAGTGTTTGGATGACAGCAAATTGATACTAACAGGTGGGTACATGCACAAATTTAGTAACATAGAACTAATAGCACTAAGGCCGTCCACTATGTATGCCAAAACCGGTGTAAAGGCAATTGTTGCTACATTTGGCACCGGTGCCCTGCACTGGCAAGACGATGCAGCGGGAAAAAATCAGGGACCCGGACTCCAGAGCACCTAGTTGCTCCGATGCCCAATTCCTTCATGCCATAAAGATTTAGTATTTTACTGCTTGGCTGCTCGGATGTGTGGACCAAAGTTGGCTGCACAAACTGCTGAAGCGGTGCCAAATAATTTTCTAATGGCACCACTGATGAGATGGAAACATTTTTAGATACTAGGTACAAACTGTGACACTGTCTTAACATCCAGAATAACATAGCACAGTGACAGTGTCTGAATCACATCTAACAAATGATTTGTAACAACGAAAGTGGCGCTAACCTTCTCTGCACGTGCCAGAAACTTCCTCCCACTGTCCACAGATTCAAACGCAACTAGCTTCATGCATGGAGATTGATGGTGACAACGAGCAGGCAGATCTTCAGCCACCCCGCTCCATTCATTGCAACTGATGGTCCTAGGGAGCTACAAGAGGAATAAATGACTCAAATCGACCGCTGGGTTAAAATCCTTCATTCCAAGTAATAACCCGAGAGAGAGAAGAGAGGCATACCCGGGTGCTGAAAAATTCATAGTCGGAGGAGGAACCGCTGGAGAGGTCATTGAAGAAGACCATGGCGACCCCGGCGGTAGGATGCGAGACGGCGAGAGCGAGGAAGCGGCTATAGCTTTGGAAGGAAGGAAGGAGGAAACAGGGGAAATGTGACTTGTGGTCGGGGAGAAAAGGGGGTGGGGAGGGTGGGCGGGGGTAGATATTTCGGCGGTAGGCCAAAAAAATTGAAATGTGGAGGGAAACTTTGCGCGCGGTGCCGTCGGACACCATTCACTTTGAACGATTCTGTGCATCACAAATGATTCTTCGGCTTTACGCGCATGGGATGAGTTTGATAATTCAAATTTTGGTGGAAATTTCCCTAGGTACTGTCCTCATCCACGTCATTGCATAATTTAACATCGCTTGCTAATTTGGGCACACAAAAGAGCGTACAGCACACATACCACACTTACTGAATCAAGCAATTTTAGTAATTAAACAGAGCCAGTTAACCTGAACATTGCTCTAACAAAAGACCAGCATTAAAAACAAAGCCTAAGTACGCATAATTTTAACAAAGCCGCCACCGCGCCGGCCTATGCATCACCGGTGTGAGATGAGACATCGATGACTTGTCCTGGCGACATGCCGCCGTTGGTGGACTCTGCGTCCCCCCTGCTGAAGTTGACCTCGTCCTCGTCCTCGTCCTCGGCGCCGCCCTCAAGGTTGTAGTACTCGTAGTAGTGGCTGAGCCAGAGTTCGCGTTGGTACTCCACCGCCGATTCCTCGATGGACAGACTCTTCTCTACCTTGACCTCGGCCACGCGCAACTCCTCCTCCCGGCGCTCCTCGATCTCCGTCGCCTCCTACATCTCCAGCTCCCGCTCGGCGATCTCATGAGGAAGCGGGTGCTTCATGGCCACCGCCGCCTTTTCGGACATGGGTTGCATGCTGGATTCCGAGGTGGCCTGGAATATCTTGGCGTGTGCATCCTCGATCTTGGCGTGGATGGCCTCGACCCGGGCCAGGGCGACATCGGTGGCATGGACGGCAGCTCGAGCGCTCTCGACGTTTGCAGCCACTGTCGCAGCAGCTGCTGCAACCGTCTCGGCTGCTACAGCTGCCCTGTCGGCTGCCGCAGATGCCCTCTCGGCAGATGCGGCCACGCTTAATGCGGATGCGGCGTCACTCTCGGCGTAGGCGTCAGCGCTCTCTGTACAGGCGACCGCGCTCGGGGAGGACGCGGCTACCGTACGGGCCCTCATGAAGCATTGGAAAATTTAACGTGCACTAATACAACTGTCATGTGAAAAATTGAAAATTCTAGGGGTCATTTGGCCTTTTTAAGACATTTTAAGTGATTTTCTAGCCATTTAATGACCGAATTCAAATTTGAACTACATCTACATGCAACGACTAACCATAACAGTTTGAAAAATCTTATTTGTGTACTTGTGTGCAAGTTAATGCCATGTGCAGTAAATTGGAAGGAATTTTCAAACATATTGGTGTCACGGCCTGGACACATGCATGGAGTGCCATTGCATTTAAATTCCAAAACAATAAAAAATGATCATAAACACATGAAACCTTGCTTGATGTAATGTCATGCCACCAAGATGATGTGGTAAAAAAATTGGCATGTTTGACGAAAGTTTGGACACACACCCCTCACAAACCGGAGCAACTCACTAGAAGACTCGTGGTTCCGAGAGGGAACAATGCATGTTTGATGACGAATGGGAGATAGCTTCCTCTTATGGCCTTCAAATTTTTTCTACATTTAACATGCACTAATACAACTGTCATGTGAAAATTTGGAAAAATCTAGGGGTCATTTGACCTTTTTAAGACATTTAAGTGATTTTCTAGCCATTTAATGACCGTAATTCAAATTTGAACTACATCTACATGCAACGGCTAACCATAACGGTTTGAAAAATCATATTTGTGTACTTGTATGCGAGTTAATTCCATGTGCAGTAAATTGGAAGGAATTTTCAAACATATTGCTGTCACGGCCTGGACACATGCATGGAGTGCCATGGCATTTAAATTCCAAAAAAATAAAAAATAATCAGAAACACATGAAACCTTTCTTGATGTAATGTCATGCCACCAAGATGATGTGGTAAAAAATTTGGCATGTTTGACGAAAGTTTGGACACACACCCCTCACAAACCGGAGCAACTCACTAGAAGGATCATGGTTCCGAGAGGGAACAATGCATGTTTGATGACAAATGGGAGATAGCTTCCTCTTACGGCCTTCAATTTTTTTCTACATTTAACATGCACTAATACAACTATCATGTGAAAAATTGGAAAATTCTAGGGGTCATTTGACCTTTTAAAGACATTTAAGTGATTTTCTAGCCATTTAATGAACGTAATTCAAATTTGAACTACATCTACATGCAACGGCTAACCATAACTGTTTGAAAAATCATATTTGTGTACTTGTGTGCGAGTTAATTCCATGTGAAGTAAATTGGAAGGAATTTTCAAACATATTGGTGTCACGACCTGGACACATGCATGGAGTGCCATGGCATTTAAATTCCAAAAAAAATTAAAAATGATCAGAAACACATGAAACCTTGCTTGATGTAATGTCATGCCACCAAGATAATGTGGTAAAAAAATTGGCATGTTTGATGAAAGTTTGGACAAACACCCCTCACAAACTGGAGCAACTCACTAGAAGGCTCGTGGTTCTGAGAGGGAACAATGCATGTTTGATGACGAACAGGAGATAGTTTCCTCTTATGGCCTTCAATTTTTTTCTACATTTAACGTGCACTAATACAACTATCATGTGAAAAATTGGAAAATTCTAGGGGTCATTTTGCCTTTTTAAGACATTTAAGTGATTTTCTAGCCATTTAATGACCATAATTCAAATTTGAACTACATCTACATGCAACGGCTAACCATAACGGTTTGAAAAAACATATTTTTGTACTTGTGTGCGAGTTAATTCCATGTGCAGTAAATTGGAAGGAATTTTCAAACATATTGGTGTCACGGCCTGGACACATGCATGGAGTGCCATGCCATTTAAATTCCAAAAAAATAAAAAATGATCTGAAACACATGAAACCTTGCTTGATGTAATGTCATGCCACCAAGATGATGTGGTAAAAAATTTGGCATGTTTGATGAAAGTTTGGACACACACCCCTCACAAACCGGATCAACTCACTAGAAGGCTCGTGGTTCCGAGAGGGAACAATGCATGTTTGATGACGAACGGGAGATAGCTTCGTCTTACGGCCTTCAATTTTTTTCTACATTTAACGTGCACTAATACAACTGTCATGTGAAAAATGGGAAAATTCTAGGTGTCATTTGACCTTTTTAAGACATTTAAGTGATTTTATAGCCACTTAATGACCATAATTCAAATTTGAACTACATCTACATGCAACGGCTAACCATAATGGTTTGAAAAATTATATTTTTGTGTACTTGTGTGTGAGTTAATTCCATGTGCAGTAAATTGGAAGGAATTTTCAAACATATTGGTGTCACGGCCTGGACACATGCATGGAGTGCCATGCCATTTAAATTCCAAAAAATTAAAAAATGATCAGAAACACATGAAACCTTTCTTGACATAATGTCATGCCACCAAGATGATGTGGTAAAAAAATTGGCCTGTTTGATGAAAGTTTTGACAGACACCCCTCACAAACCAGAGCAACTCACTAGAAGGCTCGTGCTTTCGAGAGGGAACAATGCATGTTTGATGACGAACAGAAGATAGCTTCCTCTTACGGGCTTCAAAAAATTTCTACAGTTAACATGCAGTAATACAACTGTCATGTAAAAATTTGGAAAATTTCAGGGGTCATTTGACCTTTTTAAGACATTTAAGTGATTTCCTAGCCATTTAATAATCCAAATTTGAACTACATCTACATGCAGCGGCTAACCATAACGGTTTGAAAAATCATATTTGTGTACTTGTGTGCGAGTTAATTCCATGTGCAGTAAATTGGAATGAATTTTCAAACATATTGGTGTCACGGCTTGGACACATGCATGGAGTGCCATGGCATTTAAATTCTAAAAAAATAAAAAATTATCTGACGATGTAAATATCTGGTGTTCAAAAAAGAAAATGTAAAGATCTGACAATACAACCGGGCCCCACACGATTGGCACTCTATTTCGTGCCTCGAGGTTTGGAAGGTGAGTGGCGTGGGTTATTAATCAGACACGGTTCTGTATTGGAAACCGTCAGCTATTAAGTTCACACACGGATTTTGCTGCGGGAATCGTGTGTAATTCAAACTACAGTACTCGTAAATTCCGGCGATCGGCGTGTGTACTGTTCCCGTCGATCTAGATTCCGGCCGCCAATAAATACTACCTTCCTCACATTGCCCTGCCTGCATTCTCATCTACATCCTCCCCTCGCTCGCCCTCTCTCTCTCTCTCTCTCTCTCAAATCTTTGCCACGACGCTGCCAATCTGCCCACGTGCCGACAAGGAGGCACCGCCCCCCGAGGACGCTCAGTCGAAGAGGAGCGACGAGGAGGACCCCTACGCGCCGCCGGACAAGGTTGCGCCGGACCCCCCAACTTTGGAGTGGTTTTGGGGCCAGTACAATCTTTGTCTGTGGAAGTCGCTGCCGTCGGCTGAGAAAGCCAGGCAAGTGGAGTTCAAGAAGGAGATGGCGGAGGAGGAAGCCAGGTACCAGGCGGCCTGTGAAGCCCATGACACGGCCTGGAAAAAGGAGACGGTGGAGCTTTGGGGGCGGGCTCATCATCATGCGGAGGAGGTGTGATACGTCTCCAACGTATCTATAATTTATGAAGTATTCATGCCGTTATATTATCATTCTTGGATGTTTTACAATCATTTTATAGCAACTTTATATCATTTTTGGGGACTAACCTATTGACATAGTGCCCATGCCAGTTGATGTTTTTTGCTTGTTTTTTACAACGCAGAAAATCAATACCAAACGGAGTCCAAATGCGGCGAAACTTTTTGGAGATTTTTTCTGGACTAGAAGACACCCGGTGGGCCAAAGAAGTACCAGAGGGGAGCTCCGATGAGAACGCAACCCACCAGGGGCCGCCTGGGGGCCCAGGCGCGCCCAGGTGGGTTGTGCCCACCTCGGTGGCCTCCCGCACCGCCTCTTCGCCCTATAAATTCCCAAATATTCCAAAAACCCTCGGGGTAACCCTAGATTAGAAGTTTCGCCACCGCAAGCCTCTGTAGCCATGAAAAACCAATCTAGACCCCGTTTCGGCACTCCGCCGGAGGGGGAAATCATCACCGGTGGCCATCTTCATCATCCCGGCGGCCACCATGATGAGGAGGGAGTAGTCCAACCTCGGGGCTGAGGGTTTGTACCAGTAGCTATGTGTTTAATCTCTCTCTCTTGTGTTCTTGAGATGTCACGATCTTGATGTATCGCGGGCTTTGTTAATATAGTTGGATCATATGGTGTTTTCCCCTCTCTATATTATTGTGAATTGAGTTTTCCCTTTGAGATTTCGTTTTATCGGATTGAATACTTTTATGGATTTTAGAACACTTGATGTATGTCTTGCATATGAATACCCGTGGTGACAATGGGGTATTATATTGATTCACTTGAGATATGTTTTGGTACTCAACTCGTGGATTCCCGAGGTGACATTGGGGTAATCTATGCATAGGGGTTGATGCACGTTCTCGTCTTTTGTTTCTCCGGTAGAAATCTTGGGGCACTCTTTGAGGTTCTTTGTGTTGGATTGAGTATTATGAATTTGAATTTGCTTTGGTGTTATTTTAGTACAAACTCTTGATAGATCGATCGGAAAGAATAACTTGGTGTTATTTTAGTATGAACTCTTGATAGATCGATCGAAAAGAATAACTTGGTGTTATTTTAGTACGAACTCTTGGATAGATCGATCAGAAAGAATAGCTACAAACAATTTCTTCTTATGTTCTCTGCTAGATAAGAACTTTGGAGTGATTCTTCATCGCACTTTGAGGGATTGTTATATGATCCAATTAGATTAGCATTGTTGCGAGATTACACTAGCGAAAGTACGGACCCTAGGCCTCATTTTCAAGCATTGCAATACCGTTTGTGGTCCATTTTATCAATTGCTACCTTGCTGTTTTTCATTGTTCGTATTACAAAAATCAATATCTACTATCATTACTACGCTTGTATCACCATCTCTTCACCGAACTAGTGCACCTATACAAATTAACATTGTATTTGGTGTGTTGGGGACACAAGAGACTTTTTATTATTTG
This sequence comes from Thinopyrum elongatum, assembly GCA_011799875.1. Taxonomy (NCBI): domain Eukaryota; kingdom Viridiplantae; phylum Streptophyta; class Magnoliopsida; order Poales; family Poaceae; genus Thinopyrum; species Thinopyrum elongatum. The sequence goes on along the minus strand of CM022299.1, from coordinate 312,326,543 downwards.
GTTGCAGGGTTGTTTGAGAGAGACCATCTTCATCCTACGCCTCCCACGGATTGATAAACCTTAGGTCATCCACTTGAGGGAAAATTTCTACTGTCCTACAAAACTCTGCGCTTGGAGGCCCAACACGAGTCTACAAGAACAAGTTGTGTAGTAGACATCAAGCTCTTTTCTGGCGCCGTTGCCGAGGAGAAGAGTGCTTGAAGGTATATCTTTAGATCTTGCAATTAAATCTTTTAGTTTCTTGTTTTATCACTAGTTTGGTTTATAAAAGAAAACTACAAAAAAATGGAATTGAGGTGGCCTCATATTATTCATCTTTATAATGTCTTTCTTGAAAATGATGGCAAGGAAAATTGTGCTCAATTAATAGAAGCAGAATTCAATAAAATGTTTGGCATAAAATCTTTGAATTGTGAGCATGATTGCAATGTTGTTAATATGAATTCTTTGAATATCCATGATGCTAATGATATGCAAAGCCATAAGCTTGGGGATGCTATGTTTGATGAAGATGATATTTTTAGTCCCCCAAGTTTTGATGAGAATATTTACTATGATGAAAGCATGCCTCCTATTTATGATGATTATGGTGATGACATGTATGCTATAAAGAGTAATGATATCCATGAAACTTGTCATCATGATTTTAATGCTCAATATGATTATGTCAGTCAAGAATCACATGATAGTTATTTTGTTGAGTTTGCTCCCACTACTATTCATGAGAATAAATTTGCATATGTGGAGAGTAATAAAAATTCTATGCTTGTGGATCATGAAAAGGATGCTTTATGTGATAGTCATATTGTTGAATTCATTCATGATGCTACTGAAAATTATTATGAGAGAGGAATATATGCTTCTACATATTTCAATAATATCAAGTTTCCTCTCTTTATGTCGAAAGTTTTGAAGTTGCACTTGTTTTCCCTTCCTATGCTAGTTGATTCTTGTCCCCATAAGTTGTTTGCTCACAAAATTCCTATGCATAGGAAGTGGGTTAGGCTTAAATGTGCCCGTCTTGTGATTCATGATGCTCTCTTTATGTTTCAACTCTTTACTTTTATGCGAGCATCATTGAAATCATCATGCCTAGCTAAAAAGGCATTAAAGAAAAGCACTTGTTGGGAGACAACCCAACATTTACCCTTACTGTTTTCGTGTGTTCACATGATTAGGCTACTGTAGTGATCTTTTTTTATAGCTTTTGTTTCAATAAAGTGCCAAGTAAAGCCTTTGGGATAGTGTGGATGATAGTTGACTTGATTCTGTGCAAAAACAGAAACTTTTGCGTCCAGTGCAGAAACTCCTGTATTTTACTTGATGGGTATACAAATTTTCTATGTTTTCCTAATTTTTCAGAATTTCTGGAGTTAAATAAGTATGACCTTAATTCAGATCTTTAAGTACTGTTCTGTTTTTTACAGATTCTGTTTTCAATGCGTAATTTGCTTGTTTTCTAGTTTCTATGGCTTATATTGCTTAATATAAATTGTGAAACTTGTAGAGTACAGTAGGAATTGTGTGAGAACAATTATGAATCTTGTCTTTGACAGTACCAAAGTGAATGATTTGTCTTTATCATACTAACCCATCTCACGAAGTTCCGTTAAGTTTTGTGTGATTGAAGTTTTCAAGTTTTGGGTGAGATATCGATATGAGGAGAATAAGGAGTGAGAAGACCCTAAGCTTGGGGATGCCCAAGGCACCCACAAGGCAATATTCAAGGAAGATCCAAGCAACTAAGCTTGGGGATGCCCCGGAAGGCATCCCCTCTTTCGTCTTCAACATTATCGGTAACCTCACTTGGAGCTATATTTTCATTCGTCACATGATATGAGTTTTGCTTGGAGAGTCATTTTATTTTATTAGGATTTGCTTTCTGTTATTTATAATAATGTTTTACATATTTTATTTCAATAAAGTGGCAAGGATAGCCATCACCATGCTTATTTTGCAAATATGTGAGTTGCTGTTTCAAAACAGAAAGTTTATCGCTGTTGCAATAATTATCGAGAAAAGTCAGATTGTGATAAAATGTTGAAACTTTTTGCGCAATAAGCTCTGATAAATATTCTATAGTGTGGTAAATTTTCAGAATTTTTGGAGTTAGGGAAGTATGAGTACAATTGCACTATTTACAGACTGTCCTGTTTAGACAGATTGCTGTTATGTTCGCATTGTTTGCATATGTTTGCTTGTTTAATGATTCTATTTGAGGATATGAGTATTAAATATGCAGAGGCATTTAGTATGCAATGTTGAATAATAATTTTAGTGATTTGCTACAGTAGAGAATGATAAGGTTTTGCATTGATTTATACTGACTTATCTCACGAGTTCTTGTTGAGTTTTGTGTGGATGAAGTTTTTAAGAATTAGGGAAACCGTGATTTGAGAGGAATGAAGAAGACACAAGAGCTCAAGCTTGGGGATGCCCAAGGCATCCCAAGTTAATATTCCAAGAAGTCTCAAGCATTTAAGCTTGGGGATGCCCCGGTAGGCATCCCACCTTTCTTCATCAACAATCATCGGTTAGCCTCGGTTGAGCCTAAGTTTTCGCTTCTTCACATGATGTGTGCTATTCTTACAATGTCATTTTATTTTGTTTTGCTTGCTGTTTTAATAAAATACTTAGATCTGAAAGTTTTAAATAAGAGAGAGTCCTCAATTAGCTACCCATTTACTTAACTACTCATTTGATCTTCACTTGTAACTTTTTGGAGTAATTTGTCATTTACTCTCATGCTTCACTTAGATTATTTTGAGAGTTGAAAATTTTGAAGAAATACTTATGCTCTCGTGCTTCGCTTGAATTTATTTGAGAGCTTGTTAGTAGAAACGGTAATACATAAATTTAGTCCCAAAGTAATGGATATTCAAGAAGGATATAATAAAAACTTTCATGTAGATCAGTGGATATGATAAGTTTGATTTCTTGCAATAGTTTTGCAATATGGAGATAATAATATGTTAGTCGTGTTGGTGAGTAATTATGCTTTAGTAAGAATATTGGTGTTAAGGTTTGTGATTCCCTATGCAAGCACGAAAGTCAATAATTATGCAATGAAATTACATCCTACTTGTGGTGCATTATTCGGTGTTAGTTATGCTCAATGCTCGTTTATGTGAATTTTTGTTTCTTGGTTGGTTGCTTCTCAATCTATTTGCTAGCCTCCATTTGTACTAAGTGGTAATACTAATTGTGCATACAAATTCTTAAACCCAAAGTTGTGCTAAATGAGTCCACCATACCTACCTATATGCGGTATTTCCATTCCATTCTAAGCAAATTTGTATGTGCCATCTCTAAATTTTCAAAATAATTTCCTTTTTGTGTGCTCGTACCGCTCATGAAGCGGTAGGGGTGGCCAATATTTTCCAGGCTAGATGTGTTATTCTCAAGATGAGTGTTTATTCACTTGTCATTGCACGAGAGTACGGCAAAGGTATTAGGGATGCCCAGTCCCGAAATAAAGAATGAATTTACTTTATGTTATCAAATAATAAATTCCTTGGAAAGTGTTGGTATGGAGGGCACCCGTGGATACGGCTAGCCATGGATTGTGAAAGAATGGGGGAAAAAGGAATAAACCTTATTTTCTGTTTGGGAACCGCCTATGATATATCTAGCATGGAAAGTGTTGGGAATTACTCGGCCGTTTTCGTTGACGGGAAAAGTATGCCTCTCAAAAAATTTATCTCTCAATTTAAGCTTTGAGCTCTGGCACCTCTACAAATCCCTACTTCCCTCTGCGAAGGGCCTATCTATTTACTTTATGCAATTTTTATTTTTATTTGAGTCTCCATCTTCTCTTATAAAGCACCAACTAAGGGGCACTATGATCGTACATGAGCATTGGATGTAGCTAATATGCGAGTGTGTTTTGCGAATGGATCAATGATTAAGCATGATGGGCTAGGGATAACTTTCTTTAGTGTTGATATTTTGAAAGACATGATTGCTTGTTGATATGCTTGAGTATTGATGTCTTCATGTCAAATTATAGACTATGGCTTTGAATCATTCAAGTCCAAATGTCCATGCTACAAAAGAAAGAGTATATGATGAATATGATAAGTAGCTTTCCACAACAAAAATTCCGTTTTCAATTGCTACTTTATCATGATAAGTTTTATGAGAAAGAGTTGCTATTATGATGCTAGAAAAAGTGATTGAAATTATCATTGATCAAACTTATGCATTTTGCTAGCATTCACACTTCATAAATTATTTATTTTATCATTTACCTACTCGAGGACGAGTAGGAATTAAGCTTGGGGATGCTGATACGTCTCCAACATATCTATAATTTATGAAGTATTCATGCTGTTATATTATCATTCTTGGATGTTTTAGAATCATTTTATAGCAACTTTATATCATTTTTGGGGACTAACCTATTGACATAGTGCCCAATGCCAGTTGCTGTTTTTTGCTTGTTTTTTACATCACAGAAAATCAATACCAAACGGAGTCCAAACGCGGCGAAACTTTTTGGAGATTTTTTCTAGACTAGAAGACACCCGGTGGGCCAAAGAAGTACCAGAGGGGAGCTCCGAGGAGAGCACAACCCACCAGGGCACGCCTGGGGGCCCAAGCGCGCCCAGGTGGGTTGTGCCCACCTCGGTGGCCTCCCGCACCGCCTCTTCGCCCTATAAATTCCTAAATATTCCAAAAACCCTCGGGGTAACCCTAGATCAGAAGTTCTGCCGCCGCAAGCCTCTGTAGCCACAAAAAACCAATCTAGACCCCGTTCCGGCACTCCGCCGGAGGGGGAAATCATCATCGGTGTCCATCTTCATCATCCCGGCGGCCACCATGATGAGGAGGGAGTAGTCCACCCTCGGGGCTGAGGGTTTGTACCAGTAGATATGTGTTTAATCTCTCTCTCTCTCTCTCGTGTTCTTGAGATGTCACGATCTTGATGTATCGCGGGCTTTGTTAATATAGTTGGATCATATGGTGTTTTCCCCTCTCTATCTTGTTGTGAATTGAGTTTTCCCTTTGAGATTTCGTTTTATCGGATTGAATACTTTTATGGATTTGAGAACACTTGATGTATGTCTTGCATATGAATACCCATGGTGACAATGGGGTATTATATTGATTCACTTAAGATATGTTTTGGTACTCAACTCGTGGATTCCCGAGGTGACATTGGGGTAATCTATGCATAGGGGTTGATGCACATTCTCATCTTTTGTTTCTCTGGTAGAAATCTTGGGGCAGTCTTTGAGGTTCTTTGTGTTGGATTGAGTATTGTGAATTTGAATTTGCTTTGGTGTTATTTTAGTACGAACTCTTGATAGATCGATCAGAAAGAATAACTTGGTGTTATTTTAGTACGAACTCTTGATAGATCGATCGGAAAGAATAACTTGGTGTTATTTTAGTATGAACTCTTGGATAGATCGATCGTAAAGAATAGCTACAAGCAATTTCTTCTTATGTTCTCTGCTAGATAAGAACTTTGGAGTGATTCTTCATCGCACTTTGAGGGATGGTTATCTGATCCAATTAGATTAGCATTGTTGCGAGATTGCACTAGCGAAAGTACGGACCCTAGGCCTCATTTTCAAGCATTGCAATACCGTTTGTGCTCCGTTTTATCAATTGCTACCTTGCTGTTTTTTATTGTTTGTATTACAAAAATCAATATCTACTATCATTACTAAGCTTGTATCACCATCTCTTTGCCGAACTAGTGCACCTATACAAATTAACATTGTATTTGATGTGTTGGGGACACAAGAGACTTTTTATTATTTGGTTGCAGGGTTGTTTGAGAGAGACCATCTTCATCCTACGCCTCCCACAGATTGATAAACCTTAGGTCATCCACTTGAGGGAAAATTGCTACTGTCCTACAAAACTCTGCGCTTGGAGGCCCAACACGAGTCTACAAGAACAAGTTGTGTAGTGGACCGATAAGCACCAGTGTGCCACTACATAGCGATCCACGTCGAAACCACTCAACAAAATAAAACGCGTCCATGAGACCATGACCAGCAGCCCTTGCCTATGGTAGCTCTTGGCTCTGCCTGAACTCGTGCAGGCGTTCGTCCAAGCGGTCGACACGCTCGCGGTACATCTGGAGCGCGATCTCGAGCTCCAACTTGGCTATTTCATCGGAGATCACCAGCTCGAGGATGCGACAGCCATGTTCCTCTAATGCACCCAGGTGGACACCTGGGCCAAGGAGGCAGTCAATCCTAGTGACCAGCGCGTTGGCATCAAGTGGGCCGTGGACAAGGCGAACGGTGCGACCCATGCGAACGGCGCGGCGGGCGTCCGGTGCAAGTACGGCGCGGCTGGCCTCTGATGCAAGTACGGCGCAAATGGCCTCTGCCCACTCCTAGCAAGGAATGGGGGTACTGATGGGACGTGTACCCAGCTGCAACGCCCTGTCGACAGCAGGCAAGCACCGATGGATCCACTCTTGCTGTGCGGTGCGCCGCGCCTCTCGCTCTGCGGCGCTCCAACAGTCTCGCTGTGCGGCGAGCCACAGCCTATCGGTGCGAACGCGCCTAGCTTGCTCTGCGGCGTGCCATCGATCATGTTGTGTGGCAAGCTGCAGCCTCTCGGCGCTGCCATGCCCATCTTGATCCACGGCGCTGAAGCACCATGCGCCAAGGGTCTACTCAACCCTGGCGATGACGCGCATCACGGCATCATCCATCGCGTTGCTGGGGAGCGCCTCGGACTTGACGGGCTGTGGCGCCTTCTCGTTTTCCTCGTCGAGGAGGTTGATGGCAGAGGTGGCGCTTTGGTGGGTTGGCATGCTTGGAAAAGGTGGATGTGCTACAGGCTGCGCTTGTTGCCTCCGTGCGTCGCGCGCCGCGCGAAATATCGCTGGGTGGCGGCGGGAAACCGGTGAGGAAATGGCGGGAAACGGTGGTGTGTTCATAAAATGCCATCAATTAATGGAAACTTAGCATAGAAGGAACATCGAGCTAGCACGACGCGTGCAGGCACATTGCTTGCCCAAGGCTATGATCCATATACTTGTGTGCCCAACAGAGAACACTATTCACAGTAAAGAATATTGTTTCGTTCATCCGAGTGAACTGTATGCCGTATATCGCACACACATTCATCGGGCTGACTGTTTCTTTTGTGTTGCCTAATCACAAACAGCTCATCCAAGTGAACTGTATGCTGTATATCGCACACACCTTCATCTGGCTGCCCGTTTCTGTTGTTCCGCCTCATCACAAACAGTTTATCCGAGTGAACTGTATGCTGTATACCGCACACGCCTCCATCTGGCTGCCCATTTCTTTTGTTCTGTCTCATCATAAACAGTTCATTGAACTGAACCGTATGCCCCGCAACGCACACGCAACTAAAATCTGAACCGTGTTTGATGTATCCGCCATCGCAAACGTTTTGCATCTTTTTTGACGGGTTTTTTACATCACTGTTTGCGATTAATGCATCGCACACAGTTTCGTCGAAGGGTCTCTGATTATAGTGTCGTGTTAGCAGATCCTGCAGTAGTGATAATTCTACGAATGTGTTTAGATGGGACGCGGCATCCTCATTAGGAGTACCAAAAAACTGATCTTTCATAACAAGATTCAACAAAGCGGCATTAATATCACAAGATTCCGCACTAGTGGCGGGAGGAGCAATCGGAGTGCTAATAAAATCATTGTTATTGGTATTGGAAAAATCACACAACTTGGTGTTTTCCTGAGTCATCGTGACTACGCAAACAAGATTGCACACAAAACAGATCAGACAAGAAAAAGCGAACGAAAAGAGGGCGAATAAAACGGCAAATTTTTGTGAAGTGGGGGAGATGAAAATGAGAGGCAAATGGCAAATAATGTAAATTGCAAGGAGATGAGATTTGTGATTAGGAACCTGATAGATGTTGATGATGTCACCCCAGCAACGGCGCCAGAAATTCCTTTTGATGTCGCTTGAACTACGTCGGTATTTCCCCAAAGAGGAAGGGATGATGCAGCATAGCTACGGTAGGTATTTTCCTCAGTTATGAAACCAAGGAATCAATCCAGTAGGAGAACCAAGCAACACTATGTAAACGGTACCTGCACACAAAGAACAAATACTTGCAACCCGACGCTTATGAGGGGTTGTCAATCCCTCTACGGGTAACGATGCCAGAAATTGTCAAGTTGACGGGATAAAAATTGTGTAGATTGGATAAATAGATCTTGATAAAATGTGAAATAAAATAAGTAACAAAAAAGAGCAACAAGGTATTTTTGGATTTTTGGAATAATAGATCTGAAAATAAAAGCGAATAAAATTAGATCTCAAAGCAAATATCATAAAGAATAGATCAGGGGGCCGTAGATTTCACTAGTGGCTTCTCTCAAGAAAATAGTACACGGTGGGTAAACAAATTATTGTTGGGCAATTGATAGAAGATCGAATAATTATGACGATATCCAAGGCAATGATCAATATATAGGCATCACGTCCAAGATTAGTAGACCGACTCCTGCCTGCATCTACTACTATTACTCCACACATCGAACGCGATCCAGCATGCATCTAGTGTATTAAGTTCATGGAGAAATGGAGTAATGCAATAAGAACGATGACATGATGTAGACGAGATCTATTCATGTAGGAATAGCCCCCATCTTGTTATCCTTAATAGCAATGATACATGCGTGTCTTGCTGCCCCTTCTGTCACCGGGAAAGAACACCGCACGATCGAACCCATCACAAAGCACCTCTTCCCATGGCAAGAAAAATCGATCTAGTTGGCCTAACTAAACCAAAGATTCAAAGAAGAAATATGAGGCTATAAATAATCATGCATATAAGAGATCAAAATAAGACTCAAATAATATTCATGGATATAGATCTGATCATAAACTCAAATTTCATCGATCCCAACAAACACACCACAAAAAAGAGTTACATCAAATAGATCTCCAAGAGACCATTGTATTGAGAATAAAAAGAGAGAGAAGAAGCCATCTAGCTACTGCCTACGAACCCGTAGGTCTATGATGAATTACTCATGTATCATTGGAGAGGCACCAATGAGGATGATGAACCCCTCCGTGATGGTGTCTAGATTGGATCTCATGGTTCTGGAACTTGCGGCGGCTGGAATTGTGTTTCGTCAACTCCCCTAGGGTTTCTGGAATATTTGGGGATTTATAGGGCGAAGAGGTGGTGCGGGAGGCCACCGAGGGGGGCACAACCCCCCACAGCGCGACTGGGCTCATGGTCGCGCCCTGGTGGGTTGTGCCCACCTCGGGCCTCCCATCTGGTACTTCTTTGGCCCATCTTGTGTCTTCTGGTCCAAAAAAAATCTCCAAAAAGTTTCGCTGCATTTGGACTCTGTTTGGTACTGATATTCTGCGAAGTAAAAAACAGCAACTGGCACTGGGCACTATGTCAATAGGCTAGTCCCAAAAATGATATAAAGTTGCTATAAAATGATTGTAAAACATCCAAGAATGATAATATAACAACATGGAACAAGCAAAAATTATAGATGCGTTGGACACGTATGATACGTCCATTTTGCATCATGCTTTTATATTAATATTTATTGCATTATGGGCTGTTATTACACATTATAGCACAATACTTATGCCTTTTCTCTCTTATTTTACAAGGTTTACATAAAGAAGGAGAATGCCGGCAGCTGGAATTCTGGGCTAAAAAAGGAGCAAATCTGAGAGGCCTATTCTGCACAACTCCAAAAGTCCTAAAACTTCATGGAGAATTATTTTGGAATATAAAAAAAATATTGGGTAAAGAAAGCACCTGAGGGGACACACCAGGCAGCCATAAGGGTGGGGGGCGCGCCCTACCCCCCTGGGCGTGCCTCCCTGCCTTGTGGGCCACCTGGCAGGCCCCCGATGCCCATCTTCTGCTATATGATGTGTTTTGACATAGAAAAAATCAGAAGAAAGCTTACGGGAGCCTGGGCAGAACCAATCTAGGGCTCCGGCGGAGCTGTTCTGCCGGAGAAACTTCCCTCCGGGAGGGGGAAATCGAAGCCATCGTCATCACCAATGATCCTCTCATCGAGAGGGGGTCAATCTCCATCAACATCTTCACCAGCACCATCTCCTCTCAAACCCTAGTTCATTTCTTGTATCCGATCTTTGTCTCAAAACCTCAGATTGGTACCTGTGGGTTGCTAGTAGTGTTGATTACTCCTTGTAGTTGATGCTAGTTGGTTTATTCGGTGGAAGATCATATGTTCAGATCCTTAATGCTATTCAATACCCCTCTGATTATGAACATGAATATGCTTTGTGAGTAGTTACATTTGTTCCTGAGGACATGGGAGAAGTCTTGTTATAAGTAATCATGTGAATTTGGTATTTGTTCGATATTTTGATGAGATGTATGTTGTCTTTCCTCTAGTGGTGTTATGTGAACATCGACTACATGACACTTCACCATGATTTGGGCCTAGGGGAAGGCATTTGGAAGTAATAAGTAGATGATGGGTTGCTAGAGTGACAGAAGCTTAAACCCTAGTTTATGCGTTGCTTCGTAAGGGGCTGATTTGGATCCATATGTTTCATGCTATGGTTTGTGTCGGTGTACTAAGTATTGGGCCACTAGTACCCCGTACTTGTGCACGGGCAGTTGTAGCCATCCTCGCGGCAAGGCTTGCCGGGAACAGCTCGAGGTCGATTCAAGTCACCAAGGAAATCATCAAGTCAGAGATCTGAGGATCAACGGATAAGCAAAGCTGGAATCTGAAGGCCAGCTTCCCCGGCAAGATCCTTGCCGGGATGGCCTTTGGAGCCCGGCAAGGCTTGGCGCCCGGCAAGGCTTGGCGCCCAGCAAGCCTTGGCGTCCGACAAGGCTTGGCGCCCGGCAAGATTTGGCGCCTGGCGAGGTTCTGCCACTGTGCCACCGCTTCGGCACAGTAACGAGTCTGACATTCTGGGTCCTTCTCTGGATGCATGGCAATGCGCCAGTGGAGGAGAGCTTAGGCGGTGCTGATGGGATGGCCCCTTTTTCCATCCCCAAGAAAGTGAGGACACCTAAACGGACACCTCACGGTGCTTTAAATGCGTTTGTCCTAATCCGTCAGGGGTTAGGTATGATACCCTGTAGCTACTTTACACCGCAATGTATGTACATTGTGCCACTGTGGTGACCCCTTTGAGCATATAAAAGGAGGCCCAAGGCAACTGCTACAGAGGAGGAGAACTTCTGGCCCATTCTGCATGCGTAGCTGCTCTTTGAACGTACTGTTCATTGCGAGCGCTCCTGAAGGCTGGGCTCAAGAACATCAATAAGAACACAAAGCAGGAGTAGGGTTTTACGCTGATGAGCGGCCCGAACCTGGGTAAAAACCTCACGTGTCGATCATTGGTTCTGCTCTTTGCGTATACCTCTCCCCCCGCCGAATCGTAAAGGGGTCTCTCGGAATCCCATAGGTGTCGCACCCCGACATCTTTGGCGCGCCAGGTTCACGCAACCTTCAATCCCCCTACCTGGCGCGCCAAAGATGTTGGGGCCGGCTGTCGACGAGCCTGCGCCAGGGGACGTAGGAGACTTGCCTTATGAGGTAGGGACTCCAGCGTTTACCCGTGAGCTGCGGCAAGTCCGGTGGCGCAATTCCCGAACCTTCAAGCCGGAGGTCCCGGAAAAATATGACGGTAAGACCCATCCCTCGGAGTTCCTGAGCATCTACACCATTGCGGTGCAGGCTGCCGGGGGCCAAGCTGACAAGATACTTGCCAACTACTTCCCGTTGGTGCTCAAACCCAACGTCAGGTCGTGGTTGATGCATCTGCCGGAGAATTCCATTTCTTCCTGGTCAGATCTGTGCCATCAGTTTGTTGGCGCCTTTGTTGGAGGCCACCAAGCTCCTGGCCAAGAGAGCGATTTGCACATCATCCCTCAGAAGGAGGGCGAGTCCCTGCGCAAGTTTATGCAGAGGTTCAGCCGAGTGCAGTACAATATTCCCGACGTTCATCCTGCCGCTGTCATTAGCGCGTTTCACCAGAACGTGCATAACCGCAGAATGCGGGAAGAGCTGGCAATGAACAAAGTCAGGAGTATTGCTGAGCTTTACGCTCTGGCCGACAAGTGTGCTCGAGCTGAAGAGGGGAGGAAACTCCCTGGTGAGGCTGTTGGCGCGGCGGGCGAGTCCGAAGATGAAGACGCCACGGCCCCGTCAAGGAAAGGCCGGCGGCGGAACAGGAAGCGCGGAGGCAAGGCCGTGCTTGCTGTCGAGGAATCCGGCAACCCCGGCGCCGCCAAGAAGGCCAAGGTTGGCGACCCCGGCAAGGATCTTGCCGGGTGCCCTTCCTGTCAGGCCTTGGCGGCTGCCGACAAGTCAGAGAACTCCGGCAAGCAGTATTGCAAGATCCATCGCACCAAGGGCCACGATCTCCAGAACTTCCGGCAAGTTGAGCAGCTTGCCGAGAAGCAGAGGGCCGAATATGAGAGGCGGGACAAGGAGAAGGTCCAAGATGGTGCTGAGGGGTCCGGCAAGAAATGCGGTGGCCGAGGGGGTCGCCGCGGCAAGGCCAAGCAGCAAAAGGATCGGCCCGCTCGGGGCCGAGACAAAGAAGGAGATGATGATGAGGAAGATGATGAATCCAGTGAGCAAGAATTCCAGAAGGCTACGGAGGCCATGTGCATTGATGGGGGTGCCTCGCTGCATTCCTCCCACCGCCAACTCAAACAGTGGGTGCGGGAGGTCAATGCGGCAGAGCCATCCCCAGATGCATGTAGGCCCCTGAAGTGGTCCAGCACGCCTATCATTTTCGACGCCGAGGATCACCCCGATCGCACAACTACGGTCGGGTGCTTGCCATTGTTGGTCTCCCCAATGATTCGCAACCTCAAGGTGACGAAAATGTTAGTTGACGGCGGGGCCGGCCTAAACTTAATCTCACCAGATGTGCTCAGAAAGCTCCAGATTCCCGACGAGGACCTCGAGGAAACGGGTACGTTTCAAGGGGTCAATCCGGGAATAACCCAGCCTAAGGGCAAGATTACGCTACCGGTAACATTTGGCAGCGAGCTCAACTTCAGGACCGAGAAGGTGGTGTTTGATGTCGCCAAGATCCCCATGTCATACAATGGGATCCTTGGTCGGCCAGCGCTGGCTAAGTTTATGGCGGCATCACACTACGCGTACAACGTCTTGAAGATGCCTAGGCCGTTGGGCGTCATCACTATCCATTCCGATAAGAGGGATGCGCTCATCTGTGCCGACCAACTTTACCGGGAAGCAGTTGCAGCACCTGCCATCAAGGCACTTGCTCCTGCCGCTGGAACTCCCGGGGCGAAGAAGAAGACCGGCAGGAACCTTGGCGCGAACTCCGGCAAGCGCACCTCCTCGGAGTGCTGCGCTTCCGTCGAGGACGTACCAGAGAGTTCCACCGGCAAGAACAAGAAGTCCAAGGCTGCTCCGCCGGAGACTAAGAAGGTGCCTGTCAGAGAGGACGGAACAGGGGGAACTTTCACCATAAGTTCCACCCTAGATGACAAATAGGAAAGCGCGCTCGTTGCTTTCCTGCGGGCGAATGTCGACGTGTTTGCATGGCAACCGTCTGACATCCCCGGTGTTCCCAGGAAGGTAATTGAGCACCACCTTGCTGTCTATCCTCATGCGCGGCCCGTCAAGCAAAGGGTCAGGAAGCAGGCCTTGGAGCGGCAAGAATTTATTGCCGAAGAGATTAAAAAGCTGGAGGCGGCAGGACTGGTCAAAGGAGTGCTTCATCCAACCTGGTTGGCCAATCCGGTTGTAGTGCGGAAAGCGAATGGGAAATGGAGGCTTTGTATCGATTATACAGATATCAATAAAGCTTGTCCAAAAGATCCCTTTCCCTTACCGTGCATCGACCAGATTGTGGATGCCACCGCTGGTTGTGATCTCCTGTCCTTCCTTGATGCCTATTCAGGGTATCATCAGATTTTTATGGCAAAAGAAGATGAAGAGAAGACCACCTTTATCACCCCATGTGGTACGTATTGTTTTATACGAATGCCTTTCGGGTTGAAAAGTGCTGGTTCAACATTTGCCAGAGCAATCCAGATTGGTTTTGAGCCACAACTACATAGAAATATGGAGGCGTATATGGATGATATAGTGGTCAAAACCAAAGATAAAGCAACGCTCATTCAAGACTTAGAAGAAACATTTGCAAACTTGCGCAAGATCAACTTGAAGCTCAATCCTGAGAAGTGCGTGTTCGGTGTTCCTTCCGGCAAGCTCCTCGGATTCTTTGTATCTTGCCGGGGAATCGAAGCGAACCCCGACAAGATCAAAGCTATTGAGCAAATTGAAGCGCCGAGACGCATCAAGGATGTGCGTCGTCTCGCCGGCTGTGTTGCTGCTCTAAGCAGGTTTATTTCCAAATCTGCTGAGCGCGCCCTGCCCTTCTTCAAAATTTTGAAGAAGGCAGGTCCGATGAAATGGACTCCGGAGGCGGAGGCTGCGCTGCAAGATTTGAAGAAATACCTTTCCTCTCCGCCGACGCTAGTCGCGCCTAAACCACAAGAGCCGTTGCTGCTGTATCTAGTAGCAACAAATCAAGTGGTTAGCGCTGCGCTAGTGGCGCAGAGAGAAGCTGATGAGGAAGCAACACCAGCGGCGGGACCGCCGGATGACGCGGCAAGATCTTCCCCGGCAAGGGTTGATCCCGGCAAGACAGGATCTGCGCAAACAGAAGAACCCGTGCAGAAGAAGAAGGTGGTGCAGCGCCCAGTTTATTTTGTTAGCTCTCTTTTACAAGGAGCTAGGTCTAGATATTCTGGTGTGCAGAAGTTGCTTTTCGGCCTCCTTATGGCCTCGAGGAAGCTGCGCCATTATTTTCAAGCACATGAGATCACCGTCGTCACTCGCTTTCCATTGCAACGGATTTTGCAAAATTCGGAGGCAACCGGCAGGATCGTGGAGTGGGCGTTGGAGTTGTCCAGCTTTGGCCTTAAGTTTGAAAGCACTTCGACGATCCAGAGCAGGGCCTTGGCGGAGTTCATTGCAGAATGGACCCCAACGCCAGACGAAGAAGTTCAAGAAACAACTCTCCCCGGCAAGGAAATCGATCAGCAATGGATTATGTACTTTGACGGGGCTTTCTCACTGCAAGGCGCCGGTGCTGGCGTGCTGCTTGTCGCACCCACCGGAGAGCACCTCAAGTACGTAGTCCAAATGCACTTTCCCCGGGAGAGTTCGACCAACAACACTGCAGAATACGAGGGTTTGCTTGCCGGTCTCAGGATCGCGGCGGACCTTGGTATCAAAAAGCTCGTCATCAAAGGCGATTCACAACTTGTCGTCAGGAAAGTTAACAAGGGTTATCAAATTCCATTGATGCAAGCCTACATAGATGAAGTGGGTAAATTGGAAGAGCGTTTTGATGGTCTGCAAATGGAACACGTTCCTCGTGCCGAGAACAATATTGCTGACGACCTGTCAAAGCGTGCTGCCCTCAAGTTGCCTGTGGAACCAGGAACTTTTGTGCTCCAATTGACTCAACCATCCATGGCGCCATCAATGCGGCAAGAAAAGAGAAGGAAGTTGAACTCTGGCCAGTACTTCCCGGCAGAGCTCCCCGGAGCCGCCGGCAAGGAAGTTGCCGGGATCGACATACCTGCCGGGGAACAACAGGCTCCGGCAGGGCCTCAGGCCCTTGCTGTCGAGACGAACGTTCCCCCGGCAGAGGAGATGCCTTTAGTCCTAGCTGTCGAGCCTCAGGCTCTAGCATGGGCGCAGCACATTGTCCATTTCCTTTAGACAGGTGAACTCCCTGAGGAACAGGAAGAAGCAGAGAGAGTAGCCCGTCGGTCTGTTATGTACAAGTTCGTCGATGACGTCCTGTATAGAAAGAGACCGAACGGTGTGAAATTGAAGTGCATTCCTCGGGAGGATGGGCTAGAGCTGTTGGCGGAGATACATGGGGGCATATGTGGTTCTCACATAGGGTCAAGAGCGCTTGCTGGAAAAGCATTCCGGCAAGGTTTCTTTTGGCCTACCGCTCTCCAGGATGCGACTGCACTAGTAACCAAGTGTGAAGCGTGCCATTTTCATTTGAAGAAATTACATTAGCCAGCTCAAGCTCTTCAGACAATCCCTCTCTCCTGGCCATTTTCGGTCTGGGGGCTCGACATACTGGGCCCTTTCCCCCGTGCTACCGGGGGCTTTGAGTACTTGTACGTTGCTATCAACAAGTTCACAAAGTGGCCGGAGGTGGAAGCAGTGAGGAAGGTGACAGCACAATCGGCCGTCAAGTTCTTCAAGGGAATTGTTTGCCGTTTTGGTGTGCCCAACAGGATCATCACCGACAATGGCACGCAGTTCACAAGTCGCACCTTCATGCAGTACGTCCAAGATCTTGGCGGCAAGATTTTTTTTGCCTCTGTTGCTCACCCGAGAAGCAACGGCCAAGCGGAAAGGGCCAATGTTGAAGTGCTGCGCGGTCTTAGGACCAGAACCTTTGATAAGCTGAAAAAGTGCGGAAGACGCTGGATTGATGAGTTGCCGGCGGTTCTTTGGTCAATCAGAACGACACCAAATTGAGCCACCGGGCAGACGCCCTTCGCTCTGGTCTATGGAGCAGAAGCAGTTCTCCCCACGGAACTCATATACGGATCTCCTCGAGTGCTCGCTTATGATGAGCTCGAGCAAGAGCAACTGCGCCAAAATGACGCTGTGCTCCTTGAGGAGAATCGTCTTCAGGCTGCTGTGCGAGCTGCACGCTACCAGCAAGCTTTGCGCCACTATCATAGCCGCAAAGTTCATGCCCGAAGCCTTGAGGAAGGCGACCTTGTTCTTTGGCGGATTCAGTCCGCCAAGAATTCAAACAAGTTGACGCCAAAGTGGGAAGGCCCTTATCGGGTAGTACGAGTCACCAGGCCCGGCGCTGTCCGCCTAGAGACCGAAGATGGCGTTCCAGTGAGCAATTCCTGGAATATCGAACATCTTCGCAAGTTCTATCCATAAGGCGCGGTTGCCGGGGGCTCCCGGCAACCACCCTTTTGTACAAGTCTTGCCGGCAAGGCATGTGATCCTTTGTACAAAGCCAGGCGCAGACCCTGAGCACAGATGAATAAATTTAAGCGTTGCACATTCCCTTATTAATTCCCATGTTCATATTTATATATATGCATGTTTGTCTAAGATGTTGTATGACACCTAATCCCGGTAAGTTCTAACGAACCGCCAAGGTTTCATGTCTTTATTTTCTCTTCTTTCTTTTTCAAAAAGACAGAAGGATTCCTCGCGTGCACATTTGCCGGGGGGGAAGGAAGATATGAATACCAGTTGGCGACGTTTGGAATCGACGCTTGCCGGAGGAAGGACAGTGATAGAAAGCTAAGTCTTAAAAACTCAGAGCAAGTTTTTCTTTTATTACAAAGTTATTTCCTTGGACGATTCCGACTCTTGTATGGAAAATCTGCACGCGAAGGAACCCTTGTTGTAATCGGTCGCGCCCTTATTTTGTTTCGAGCCCGCTCAGCGATTTAAGTGGCTGCACTGAGAACACCAAGGAGTCTTGCCGGCCGCTGCGCCTCCAGCAGGCTGCTGAAGTCCCGCACCCAGCGCTCGCGGTGGGTTGCGCGCCGGCAAGTTTTTCAATAAGCGTAGGATAAACTCCATACATAAAGGAATCAGACAAGGAAAATAGCAAGCATGAACCTAAACATAGGCAAATTGTATTACATCCATGAGTTGCCGCAATTCTAACTTGAGACTTAATTGTCTTTTACATGAGATAACGACGGCAAGGAAAAAAAGGAAGCACTCAATCCCTGCGCTGGCCTTCGATCCTTTTGATGGAGTCCACCTTCTCAAGGATAGGCGCGATGCGCTCTTCAAGCGCCTCAACATTTGCATCCCTTGGTAGATGGCCGAGCGCGTTGGAGAGGTCGATGCCGAGATTGCTGTGCACCACCTTGATGAGCACCTTGCGGAGGACGGCCCGGCAAAGCCGGCGAGTCTCGTTGGCCAGTTGGGTCGCCCGGCTAGACTAGAGCGCCCTCAACGCGTTGATGATGCTTTCAAAGAACATCGTCAACCTGGCACTTGGAGATATTCTTTCCTCGGAAGAATACTTGAAGTTCGACAGGCCCATGGTTGACAGTTCTATGGTAAGCTTCTCCGCGGTGGCAATGAGACGTCCAGTCCAGATCTCCACTCCCTTCTCGTACTCGGCTTGGGTGGCGGCAGCACTCTTGAGCAGGTTCCTCTCTCCTTGGAGATCCTTGAGTAGAGCCTTCTCACGGGCCCTGCCGGTCTCGAGAGACTTCTGCAGCGTGGTCAGCTTCAGCTCCAGAACCGCAATATTATCAGCTGCAGAGGAGAGCTGCTTGGTCTTGTCGGACAGGGCAACTTGCATCTCCGCCAAGGAGTGGAGGGTTTTTTCCCTGTCCCCCTTGAGCGTCGAGAGCTCCTTGCCGTGCTCTTCAAGATCTGTTTCCAGCCTCTTCACTTTGTCGCCCAGCTCGTTCTTGGCGGCCTCTGCAGCCTCGGCAGCATCGACGGCCTCCTTGAGCTCGCCGGCGTGACTTGCAGTCAGAGCTTCGAGCGCCTCCTTATGTTTTTGCTCCAGCACCTGGGTCCGCCGCCCGACAAGATTCTCGATATCCTCATCCTTGCTACGAAGCTTGGCGGCGAGCGCCTGCTCATGTGTGGTGAGATCTTCTTCGTGAGCATCAAGAGCAATGCGGCGCCCCGTCAGGAGGGCATCTTCGGCAGCAATCCTTTGAGCAGCTTCATCATGCGCCTTCTCCATATCGGATTGCTTCAAGAGGACCTCATTCCACTGCTGGCTCACTTGTTCCCGGCCGGCAACCAACTCTTGGAGGGCCTCGGCGTGCCAGATCTGCATTTGTGCGACGCGCCTTTGAAAATCCTCTTCGGCCGCCTCGACAACTGCCATTCTGGAGTCCGCCTTCTCTTTTCGGGCGCGATGGAGAGCCTGGAGCTTGCGGAAATTCTCGCCCATGGCCTGAAGGAGCTGATCCTCTTCAGATTTGCCGCTGCTAGTGCTGGGGGCGTCAACAACTTCGAGCCCGGCAGCAGCAATGATTTCTTCAAAAACTTCTCCTTCGGCTGGTGCCCCAGTGCTTGCCGTCCCCGGCAAGTTGATGAACAGGTTCTCGCCAACCTTGAGGTACTTGCTGGATGAGGGGCCTTCAGATGTTGATGGCTGGTCTTCAGTGGCCGCCTCACCAGTGGCAGGGGGCTCTGTGGCCGGTGCAGCGCCTGGCGCTCCTGCGGCAGGAATGCTGTCAGTGTGGTCCTCAGCCTCCCTGTCGCCCCCTTCAGCAGGTTCTTCGGCGGTTTCCTCCTGTGCTGTCTTGGCGGCCTCCCCGTCAAGAGCACCATCAGCCTCGACAATGTCATCCTTGGTGGCCTCGCTGGCTGCGATCCTGTCTGCTTCGGCGGCGGCATCCCTGGCGGTCTCCTCGATGACAACATCGACGTCCATGTGTTCCATCACAGGGAACTCTGAAGGGCGAAGGAGGAAAACAGAATAAGATCGAGGTTGAAGTTCGAAGTGACTAAAGACAGAAAGATAAGAGAAAAGGAGTAACAAGTGCTTTGAGGCAATCGAGTACCTACGTCGAGCTGTCGGGAGGTGGCTTCGCCTCTCCCGGCAACTCCGGTTGCCGGGGGTGGGTTGCCAGAGTCCGCGCCTGCCGGCTCCTCCTCAATTAGGATGGGCTCGTCGGTAGGATCTCTTGCCGGGGACGTGCTTGTGGGCAGAGCGGTCGATGAAGGAGGCACAATGGGGATGTCTTCTCCTTGTTGCCGTTCTTCTCCTGCGAACCCAAAAATATCAGCCGCAAGAATGAAAGCCTCGGCACCAGTCAGCGGAAAAAGAACAATGAACTTACGCTGGGAGCTGTGCTGGGGGCTGCGCTGGGGGCTGTGTTGAGGACTGGACTCCGGGCTGACAATGATGGTTTCTGGCACGCTCGTGGAGCCTGTCGGGGGCTCGTCACCCGTAGAAGTCCTTGACCTCTTCGCCATCCTCTCCAGCAAGGTTTCTGTGTCACTGCAGAAACAATACAAGCAAGTCAGTAAGATTGATCCAGGATTGGAAGGTAAAAGTTGTGGCAAAGTACTCACTCTTCTTCCTCTCGCTCCGGACTAAAGCCGGAGATGTCGAAGTCGACCTCCGTTGCGATGTCTGAGTGGGGAGGCGGAGGAGGAGTCCTAGGCCGCTTGGCTGTGGCAGGCGCCAGGGTAGCTTTCGGTGCGGTAGTACGAGACCCTCCTGCCGCCCCAGCAGTGGCCGCTGGTGTGGGTCTCGCGCGCCGCGCAGGCTGTTGACGAGCCCCCTGCCGCGGTCCAGTCTTGCCGGCCACTTTATTGCCGGGGGCTTCGCCGCTCGAAGAAGGCTGGCTTGCCGGGATGCCAGATGCAGCCTTCCGAAGAACACGCTTCGTCTTCTTCGGGGGTGGGGGCTCTTCTCGCGTCTCTTCTTCGGCCGTGTCCTCGCCGGACGAGCTCTCAGCAGCTGCGCTGCTCTCTTCCCTGGCAACCTTGTCCTCCTCGGCAGGCTTTACCTCCACTACCACCTCTGCGTCGCTGGCTTCCCACTCTGTGAAGCCGACGCTGCCGGCCTCCACGGTAAGATTTGCCTCCTCCACTCTAGTAGCAATGTAAGCTACTTCTTGATCAGTGGTGGCTCGGATGAAATCTGACTCTTGCCGGACAGGCTTCTCCGTCAAGTTGTCAAAAAACTTCTGTGCTTCTTCCTCGGATGGCTCGGCCCAGGTCGGGTCAAGGCCGTGGGCATTGAACATCGGCATGAAGGCAAAGATTGACCCCAAGGCAAAATTGTTGCACAAGGGGACAATCCTTGCCGGCAGCCGGTGCTTGTCTTCGCGCTGGAATAATTTTTTACGGAGAGCGCCAAGCTGCATAGCGGTCAGGTTGTTGTTCAGCCCGGGGCGCAATCTCATGACATCTGCCGCGTTCTTGTATTCCCAAGCTGGCCTTCCCCTATTCTGCAGAGGGCGATGCGGCGGCGGAGAAAGTTGAAGCCGATCATCTCCATCGTCAGTCCGGCAGCCTTCAGGCGAAGGATCCTGGTAGTGGCAATTGTGAGCCTCTCGTCCTCCGCTGCGGGGTCGCTCCAATCTTTGCCGCGGACCACCTTCTGTTACCGGGGATGACAAAATGGATGGGGATCTGCTTCCTGGATCCAGCACCATTCAGCCCGCCACTCGTCCCACTTTTCGCGGTAAACTCCCTCTGGGTATATTTCCTTATTCCAAGCCCTTGGAATCCAGGCAATAGAACTAGAGAGGGCCTCTCCTTTTTGGATGCGAGGGAAGAAATAATGGCGAAAAAGAGCGGAATTGGGGATCACGCCAACAAAGTTTTCACAGAGATGGGCAAAGATAGACATGCAAAGTACCGCATTCGGCATGAAATCGAGAAGACGAAAGCCGTATGTGTACATGATATCATTGAAGAAGTCGGAAAAGGGGGGACAGAGCCCGCAATAGAAATATGAAGTGAAGAAAGGGTATCTGTCCGATCCGCCTTTGGAACAAGCACCTGGGATTATGCGCGTGGCGGGGTGAGCTTGCGTTCCTTTCGCCCACATGCATTGGTATCGCCCCCTCAGAGCTTCAGCATCGAGCGTTGGAGGGAAGACGACGAGCCTCTTCCGCATCTTCACCAGTTCGCTCTCCGGAACGTCGGCTTTCGCCTCCTTGCCCTTGCCTTTGCTGGCCTTGGGCGGCATGGCAACTGTGAGGACGGGAGCTGGGAGTGGGACGAGCGGGAAAGCAGCGGGCGGAAGAGGAAAAGGCTTCGCTCTGAGCTCAAGAGGAGGAAGGCAATGGCGATGGCCAGATTGAGAAGAAGGGGGGGTAAATAGGTTTGTGCCTCTGCGACTTCTCCTTTCTATGGGGAAGGAGCGGGGCCGCCTTTTTTATTCCCCAATGTGAACGTGCCTCTATAGGCGTGTGGCAGTTGTAGCCTTTTTGGCACGCTTCCCACATCACGCGCTCCGTGCGCGTAGTGGGGGGCACAGTAAAACGAGATATTTATGAGCAGTTAATCCCCTGCCACGCGTGCCCGTGCACTGTTTGGGCCTAGCCCAACAACGCCTCGCACTCGTGTATGGCCTAGGCCCGGGGGCTCCTGTCGGTGTACTAAGTATTGGGCCACTAGTACCCCGTACTTGTACACGGGCAGTTGTAGCCATCCTCGCGGCAAGGCTTGCCGGGAACAGCTCGAGGTCGATTCAAGTCACCAAGGAAATCATCAAGTCAGAGATCTGAGGATCAACGGATAAGCAAAGCTGGAATCCGAAGGCCAGCTTCCCCGGCAAGATCCTTGCCGGGATGGCCTTTGGAGCCCGGCAAGGCTTGGCGCCGGCAAGGCTTGGCGCCCAGCAACGAGTCTGACATTCTGGGTCCTTCTCTGGATGCGTGGCGACGCGCCAGTGGAGCAGAGCTTAAGCGGTGCTGATGGGATGGCCCCTTTTTCCATCCCCAAGAAAGTGAGGACACCTAAACGGACACCTCACGGTGCATTAAATGCGTTTGTCCTAATCTGTCAGGGGTTAGGTATGATACCCTGTAGCTACTTTACACCGCAATGTATGTACATTGTGCCACTGTGATGACCCCTTTGAGCATATAAAAGGAGGCCCAAGGCAACTGCTACAGAGGAGGAGAACTTCTGGCCCATTCTGCATGCGTAGCTGCTCTTTGAGCGTACTGTTCATTGCGAGCGCTCCTGAAGGCTGGGCTCAAGAACATCAATAAGAACACAAAGCAGGAGTAGGGTTTTACGCTGATGAGCGGCCCGAACCTGGGTAAAAACCTCACGCGTCGATCATTGGTTCTGCTCTTTGCGTATACCTCTCCCCCCG
Source organism: Thinopyrum elongatum (assembly GCA_011799875.1). Taxonomy (NCBI): domain Eukaryota; kingdom Viridiplantae; phylum Streptophyta; class Magnoliopsida; order Poales; family Poaceae; genus Thinopyrum; species Thinopyrum elongatum. The sequence goes on along the minus strand of CM022299.1, from coordinate 312,303,713 downwards.
CCGAATCGTAAAGGGGTCTCTCGGGATCCCATAGGTGTCGCACCCCGACAGTTTGATTTATCTTAATTCTTCTTTTGAAGTTGCGGATGCTTGCGAGAGGGGTTAATCATAAGTGGGAGGCTTTTCCAAGTAAGGGCAGCACCCAAGCACTGGTCCACCCACATATCAAATTATCAGAGTAACGAACGCGAATCATATGAGCATGATGAAAACTAGCTTGACAGTAATTCCCATGTG